>CAWUFW010008815.1:0-600000 GCA_963921515.1 Calotriton arnoldi
AAGAGATCATCGTTGGTTCGCTGTTTCGAAGGTAATTCAGGGTAGAGCGCAGAGGGTGTTCTAACAGGACACTGGCTCGGTGTTTCGATCTCTTGTTTTCGCTTAGCCTCCTCTCTCTTCTTTATTTCTTCCTCTAGTTTCTTTGCAGCTAGGTGGGCTGCTTTACGTAGCTCTTTGTCTAACCTAGCTTCCTCTTTCTTCTTTCGCTGTACAGTTTCTTTGCGCCACAGGCCAACGCTGTCTAGCATGGTCGGTGTCGTTCTACGAGTTTTTAGGGCTTCATCTAGTGCATCTAGTTTGCTTTCTTCAAAGGATCCTATCAGTGGCCACTGACTCTGGGGTTCCTTCTTCGTATACCTGTGCCATAATTTGCAATATGCTATAGCGACTAGTCCATGCTTTGTGAACATGTCTTTGTTAGGGGTGCCTTCCAGTGGGACTGGATGATCCACCTCTAACAAGCGGTCCGGGCTGAACCAGCTACCACTCAGTGGGGAGAAGATAGGCATGACAGATTACAAAGGGGGACAAAAGTCCGCGTTACCTACCCTTCACTACCTGCAAAAGACTAGGCAGAATATTGCTATTCCAGGTTGTTTGCAGACAATAAATGTTTCAAGAGAACTAGATCCAAATAAATAATCAGTGGGGAGAAGATAGGCACGACAGATTACAAAGGGGGACAAAGGTCCGCGTTACCCATCCTTCACTATCTGTAAAGGGAGAGAGAATATTCCTATCCCTCGCCGTTTGTAGACAGGGAATGCCTCAAAAAGGAGCTACTCTGATACTCAAAGAAAAAGGGAGCTACCCTTGACAATCAATCAAACAAACAATCAGTGGGGAGAAAAGATAGGTACGACAGATTACAAAGGGGGACAAAAGTCCGCGTTACCCACCCTTCACTGTTCACAAAGGAAGATAGAGTATTTGTACTCTTCCTCGTTTGTAAGCAGCAAATGTCTCAAAGAACCGTTATCGTTTCACAATTTGTCGTTTTGTACGACCTTACCCGGACCGCATGGGCTGTTTCCTGTCCTCCGAATCCAGCGCCCGATCGTCCTCTATCTTCTATCGCGGCACTCCTGATGGTTCCCAGTCAGGACCGTAGATCACTCGAGAGAGGTCTGTTCGGAACCAGTGAAATTCGGATGATCGGCTGTCAGACGAGGGTCTATCGGACAGGAGCTCTCCCGATCGTTGCAGTCGTTCACTCTGTCGTCAGGACCTCTCCCACTGGATCCACGTGTCGCTGATGGGCCCCACGCTTGGGACGCCAATTGTAAAACAGGAAGGCAATCGACGAATGGAATAACCTTAAGTATTGCCCGGCGATGTCGCCTCTATTCCCCAAAATATGAATCAATGAAGAGGCAGGCGCTGGAGACTGGAAGGCAGGAAACAAAGGTTTATTCTCTCCGGAGGAGAACACGTCAGATCAGACCAACAGGGAATCTTCACGAGGTGCTCTACTGCATCTCTGAGGCCTGGCCTCTTATACACGCATTTATGGCAGGAAGACATTCTTTATTACAGTAAAGATACTTTGAAGTATGAAAGACATCCCTGGGATCTTCTGCTTCAGACCCGTTCCCACGCACCCTTACAGTGAGAATCCCCTCCCCATTCACCATACAGAATCGTCATCAGACGGCAGGATCAGCAGGGCATTCCGCCGGTTCCCGGAATGCATGTGGTGTGACGGATCTCATGGGGTGGGGGCCTTGATCTACTGTAACTCCTTTGAAGAGGGGCGATTCCTTACAGTCGGGGCCATAAACTGTATCCGCAGGGCTAGGTGATAGCCTGGGACCGGCCTGGACAATCGGATATGGAGGAAGAGGGGTGTCAGAGGGTGTGATAGTGTATAGGAGGAAAGGGAGGTGTCGGACAGGCCCGGGGTGAGATTCCCAGGGAAGTGCAGCGCAGTTGGAGGGGGTTAATGGCCCGTGCATGAGAGAGAGAGAGAGAGGGTGACCAGTGCGGGGGGGCTTGCGAGGATGTGGAGCCGCGCTGGGGATTAGCGGTGTGCAGAGAGTGGGTCTGATCAAGGTAGCTAAAATGGCCGCCGCGGACGACGAAAGTGTGGCATTGGGAAAAAGGGCAAGATGGCGCAGACAATGTTTATCGATACAAATTAATTTTCCACAAGTTGATGGTGTAGCCTTGGCAGGCAGCCTCACTACCCAGCAACAAACTGATTGCAGGCAAGTCCTCAATCAGTTTAGACATATGTTTTCACTGACACCCAGTCAGACCACCTGGTGCACTCATGAAGTGGACACTGGGGACAGTCTGCCTATTAAAAACAAGATTTATAGGCAACCTGACCATGTCAGGGACTGTATCAGGACTGAAGTCCAGAAAATGTTGGAGTTGGGAGTAATTGAACCCTCAGATAGCCCTTGGGCTAGTCCAGTAGTCCTGGTACCGAAACCTCACACCAGTGGTGGGAAAAGAGAGATGAGGTTTTGTGTAGACTACAGGGGTCTCAATGCAGTCACTAGGACTGATGCCCATCCCATACCCAGGGCAGATGAGCTCATAGATACTTTGGCCTCTGCCAAATATCTCAGCACATTTGACCTAACAGCTGGCTACTGGCAGATCCGACTAGCTGATACTGCAAAGCCCAAAACAGCATTTTCAACCCCTAGTGGGCATTATCAATTTGTGGTAATGCCCTTTGGTCTGAAAAATGCACCTGCCACTTTCCAGAGGTTGGTGAACACAGTTCTCACAGGACTGGAAGCCTATAGTGCAGCTTATCTAGATGATATTGCTGTCTTTAGCTCCACCTGGGAGGATCACCTGGTCCACATCAGGAATGTTTTACAGGCCCTGCAAAAGGCAGGCCTGACTATCAAGGCCACTAAGTGCCAGATAGGGCAGAGTCAGGTTGTGTACCTGGGCCACCTTGTGGGTGGAGGCCAGGTTCAACCTTTGCAGAGCAAGATCCAGACCATCATGGACTGGAATGCCCCAATACCCAGACTCAGGTGAGAGCCTTCTTAGGCCTGACTGGGTACTATAGGAGATTTGTCAAGGGGTATGGATCAATAGTGACACCCTTGAATGACTTAACTTCTAAGAAAATGCCCAAAAAGGTTCAGTGGACAGTTAGCTGTCAAAAGGCATTTGATGACCTCAAGCAGGCCATGTGCACTGCTCCAATTCTGCAGAGTCCTGATTACTCCAAGAAGTTCATTGTTCAAACAGATGCATCTGAATTGGGGGTAGGGGCTGTACTGTCACAATTGAATGAAGAAGGTCAGGATCAGCCAGTAGCTTTTATTAGCAGAAGGCTGACCCCTAGAGAGAAACGTTGGTCAGCCATAGAGAGGGAGGCCTTTGCTGTGGTCTGGGCTCTGAAGAAGTTGAGGCCATACTTGTTTGGTACACACTTCCTGGTTCAGACAGACCATAAGCCCCTCTTATGGCTAAAACAAATGAAGGGTGAAAACCCCAAACTGCTTAGGTGGTCCATTTCCCTACAGGGGATGGACTTTACAGTGGAACATAGGCCTGGGAGTAACCATGCGAATGCAGATGGACTCTCTAGGTATTTCCACTTAGAACATGAAGACTTAACTGGGCAAGGTTAGTTTAATGTCCCTACGTTTGGGGGGTTGTGTAGGAGAGTAGGATCTGCTTCACATGGGTACCCCCACTTTTTGCTGATGCTTCACTGATTTTCGACATTAGTCTGGCTGGGGCCCTGCTATTCAGAACCCCAGCCTAGCTGTTTCCTCTTTAAAAGGGTCTCCATGTGCCTTAGGCACATCACTGATTGGGATCTGGAGTGCCCTTATAAGTCCCTAGTATATGGTATACTATGTACCAAGGGCATAGGTACCTCAGAGGCCTGCCAGGGGCTGCAGCATATATTATGCCACCCCTGGAAGGCCATCCAAACTGACACCACAGGTCTGCTACTGCAGCCTGGGTAAGGTGGTGCATGCACCCCTTACTGTGGTATAGGTTACCTATATCACTAAAAGCATACACACATATAAACCTATAAGTCACTCCTACGGCAGGCCTTATCAATCCTAAAGGCAGAGTGCATGGTTCCTATGTGAGAGGGTGCCCCTGCATGAGCAGGGCCCCTCTGCAGCGTTCGGAGACCATCTCTGATGCTGTTTGTAGTGCAGCCTGACCATATACTCTTAAGCGCATTATATCCTCGCGGTAAAATGCTAACTTTGGAATGGCTGCACCTAAACATGTCGTGTTTGGTGTCAAACATCTTGGAATACTACCCCCGCCAATCCTGGCGGCGGGGGTAGCATTCCACCCTTCTAGAGGGAAAGGCATGTTAACTCTGACGAGTCCGGTAACTTCTTTCCAGAGCCCTGGCATCACAAAATGGATGCTGCTGCCACAGACACGAGTCTGGCCTCCTGCTGCTGGACGAAACTCCGGCAGGGGAGGCCTGGACAATAGGTTTCCTGTCCCAGGGAGGTGTGACCACCTCCCCAGACAGGACAATGTGTATTGGGGCTGGGCGGGAGCACTTTCGGGTGCTTTGAAGTCCTGCACTGGGGGCACATTTGGTGTCCCTGTGCATACCCCAGTTCAAACCGGATCAGGGGCTCGCAGCCCCTGCTTTGGCACGAACTGGACAAAGGGAAAGGGGTGTAGCCACCCCTCTGCCCTGACCCACCCATAGGTGGGGCCACAGAGTAATCGATCCCCTATTTTTAGAATAAAGGTAGGAACCCAGTCCTTAGGACTTTAGATTATACCTGGACGAAACTCTGACACTGAATCCTGGACCTTCGACGCTCTACGACAAGATTAGAGGACTGAAGAATCTCCCTTGGGGTCAAGGAGTGACTCCCCTGCTTGGCAGGCACCAAAGAAGCATCTGTCCGGTTCGCATCACTGAAGCTCCCGTCGGACGCCGAAGTCATCGCATCACCAGAGGTGGATTCTCAGACTTCCCCGAGGCTACCCTGAGTCCCCAGCAAAGCTGAGGCCCGTGGCTATCGTGGGTGACTTGAGACCGTGACCCCTGGACACCGAGCACACTTGCAAGTGCACCATCTTCTGGGTCTCCCAAGAAGTCGTGCTTTGGGCTCCGAGTAGCCCTAGCCTCCAGCACCACCTGCACCGAAGATCACTGGCCCCCACTCCACGAGTGTCCTGTAAGCCAGCTCCACGTGCGGCGTCACGAGGCTCCTTCACGGTCGCTAGCCCATTGGCTAGTAGCCCTTAACGAAGGCCAATCTTTTATTTACTTGGCATCCTGGTTGCTCCAGGCCTGCCCTCACTTACCCTTGTTGGGTGAGTTCCCCAGACCTTGCTGGTCTGCACCATCGACGATCTACATCTTACTCGAGACTTGCCGTTGCCAAGGCTTGTTGGGTCCAATCCGGTCGCCGTCACCTCAGCACTCGACAGACATCGAGCACCAGCCCGAATCCTGCTCCTGGTCGCCGACAACGCCTCCCGGACCTCGTGGCTGAAGAGTCAAGACGACCGTCACCGCACCTGAAGCACTCGACATCGGTGGGCATCTGTCCATCGCCTTCCTGGTCACTGGCTAGTGACCCAGACTCTGTCCCCTCTGCTTTCAGGTTCTTCAGAACTCCGATCCACTCTTGGATCCACCCGGACACTTTTCTCCTGGTCGCCAGCAGCACTTTGCAGCAGATCGCCATACGAAACGACGACGAAACCCGACCCCGAAAGGCACCTATGCACCCGGCTTCCCTGGGTGAGGTAACACGAGTACTCCGGTGCTCCCGTGGGTAGAGACTCTTCAAAGTCCTAGATCTCAAAGGGTTTTGTCCTAGTCCTCTTTTAAGTGTCCCTTTCCTCTATTTTCCCGATCCCGACTTTCTCCATAGAAGTTAACGGCGTATCGCGGTTGTGTATTTACACTGCACGCGTCTCCCGTGGGTCCCCTGTGTCACTACCTTGGGTGGTTCCTTGTGGTCCAAGCACTTCTAGAGGCTCTAGGCCTAGTGTCTAGTTCAGTCGTGGTTCGCATACCACTTTATTGGTATATGGTTTGGTACGCCCCTAGGGCCCAAACGTGTATTTGTGCTATTACTGTGATTTAAGATCTTATAACCTATGTACTTCGAACTCTAGCCTCATAAAGAGACTAGAGGGGTGTGTTTAGTAATAAATACATATATTTTGAATATATACCTGGTGTGGTGCTCTTTCATTTGGTCACTCAAGAGATTATAGACTGGTAAAACAAGCTGCTTTACATTCCTTCAAGACTTAGCCTGAAGGCTGCTCTCCATAGCTACCACTAGGATAGCTTTCAATAAGGTTGTCTTTAACCTATCTACCATAAGAGTCGATTTGGACTGGTGCAAGGTGCCCACTATAATTAGTGGACAGCATATGCCAGGCCAACTTCTCACATTGGTGTGCAGCGTGTGGGATTCCAGCTTGCTATTGTTTTACCAGATAATCTCAATTGAATTGATCAACTGAAAACCACTAAAGGTACCTAAGGTACATATAATTTAAGCTTAGAATAACAGTAAGTTCTACTGAACTTAGAGTTGTGTGTTAAGGGATAGCACAACCCTTTCTACAACTCAAGAGAGTTTAGTAGGCCACACTAGAGTAGGTAGTGCATACACCACACCACACTAGTAATGTCTTTAAAAGCAGGATCCAAAGATTCCTTGCAGGAAGCCATTGAGCTTCCACCCTCCAAGTATGATACACTCCAATTCTTGGAATTGAGAGCTTTATGTAACGTGAGGAAATTAAGGACAGGCCAGAGTCCCACCACCCAACACCTCAAGGAGTTGTTGTTGGCTTATGATCTTAGTAAGTCCTCAGAGACTGAAGGGGTAGGAGCAGAGGGTGGGCCAGCAGATGAGGAAGGGGCCAGGGGTACCACTACCCCCAGCCCCCCCTCTGAAACTGACCAGGAGGGTGACAATGACCCTGACCTGGAAAACCCAATCCCTTCTGGGGAAGATGAAGATGAGGATCTAGAAAACCACACCTTTGTCCCCCCAGGAAGGATTATGAGTGTGCTCAGAAAGTCTAGGTCTCCTTCTCAGGAGTCTAACCACTCTGGCACCTCCATAGGGAGCTCTATTTCTTCTCACAGGAGGGAATCCTCTCATGAGAGAAGAAAGAGACTGGTCCAGTATGAGGAAACTCAACTAGAGATCAGGAAGAAGCAATTGGCTTTAGATAGAGAATCCCTAGATCTCCTTAGAGAGAGAAGAAAGTTGGGACTAGAGTCCCATGGTGGCAGCCATGTCCCTAGAGATAGGGAAAGGTCCTATGACCATAGGAACCTGAGTAAGATTGTCCCTCCCTACCAGAGAGGGGGTGATATCCACAAATGGATAACTGCTTTAGAGAGGGCCTGTAAAGTACAGAAGGTCCCTCAGGAGCAGTGGGCAGCAATCTTGTGGCTCTCCTTTGCTGACAAAGGTAGAGATAAGCTCCTCACTGTTAGAGAGGAGGATGCTGACAATTACAAGGTCTTGAAGAGTGCTCTTATTGATGGGTTTGGCCTAACCACTGAACAGTACAGGTTGAAGTTCAGAGACACCCAAAAAGCACAGACTCAAGACTGGGTAGACTATGTGGATTGTTCTGCCAAGGCTCTGGAAGGCTGGTTGATGGGCAGTAAGGTGTGTGACTTCTCAGGATTGTATAATCTGATAATGAGGGAGCAGATTCTTAATAACTGTCAAAATCAGCTGTTGCATCAATACCTGGTTGACTCTGATCTGACCTCTCCCCAAGAATTGGGAAAGAAGGCAGACAAATGGGTCAGAACCAGGGTGAAGCAGAAGGTACAGAACCAAGGTGGGGAAACCAAGAAGCAAGATGCTAAGAACTCTGACAAGGGTGGGGAGAAGGGTAAAGATCAAAAGTCTTCATCAGGCCCCCAAAAATCTTCTTCTGGTGGGGATTCCCAGTCTACCAAGGGTAAAGGCCAAAGAAAACCATGGTGCAAGGTCTGTAAGCAAAAGACCCACTGGACCAGTGATTGCACCAAGTCCAAAGACTCCAGTCCAGCACCCACCAATGCCCCTAAGGCACCTGTTCCCCCTAGTACAGTTGGTGGAAGTGCTCCAGCAAAGGGTTTAGTAGGGTTCACCCTGGGAACTGAGTTGGGCTCTGACCTAGTTAGAGAACTGACTCAGGCTGTGTTAGTCTGTGATGGAGGCATGGATGTGCCCTCCTCTATGAGTCCCAGTAATCTGGGCAAGTACAGACAACAGCCTTTAATCAATGGACGAGAGGCTTTGGCATTTAGGGACACAGGGGCAAGTGTCACAATGGTGACACAAGACCTTGTGCTACCTGGGCAAGTTATGCTTGGTGAGATGTACCAAGTGACCAATGCTAGCAATGTCAGAACAGACCATACTCTGGCAGTTGTTAACTTCTCCTGGGGAGGGGTAACTGGCCTTAAGAAGGTTGTGGTAAGTGCAAACCTACCAGTCGAATGCTTGCTTGGCAATGACTTAGAGACTTCTGCTTGGGCAGAAGTGGAGCTCAGGACCCATGCAGAAATGCTGGGGATC
This sequence comes from Calotriton arnoldi, assembly GCA_963921515.1. Classification (NCBI taxonomy): domain Eukaryota; kingdom Metazoa; phylum Chordata; class Amphibia; order Caudata; family Salamandridae; genus Calotriton; species Calotriton arnoldi. The sequence continues at coordinate 8,532 of CAWUFW010008815.1, forward strand.
CCTGCAGATGTGTTTGCTGTGACCAGGTCACAAGCCAAAATGTCTAGCACTGAACAGGCCTTGGATTCTGGAAGAATGGACCAAGTGCCTTCCAAGAGGAGGAGTAGTAGGGTTAAGGCAGTGCCTTCCCCTTGGCTTAGGAGGAAGATCAGTCCCTTGAGGGGGATGATCTCAGCCCTGAAGAAGGAACTGTCCCAGAGGAACTTGAACCTGACCAGGTTGAGTTCTTGGGGACAGGGGGACCTTCTAGGGCAGATCTGAGCCAGGAGCAGCAGAGCTGCCCCTCCCTTGAACCCCTCAGACAGCAAGCTGCTGCTGAGGCTGCTGGGAAAGCTAGTGGTCCCCATACAGTGTATTGGGATGATGGACTCCTGTACTCAGAGAGTAGAGACCCCAAGCCTGGTGCTACCAGGAGGTTGGTAATACCTTTGAAGTTCAGGGGCTTCCTATTGACCCTAGCCCATGATATTCCCTTAGCAGGACACCTGGGCCAGAACAAGACTTGGGACAGAATTGTCCCTCACTTTCACTGGCCCCACATGTCTGAAGACAGTAAGGAGTTTTGTCGCTCCTGTGTAACCTGCCAAGCCAGTGGCAAAGCAGGTGGCACTACAAAGGCCCCCTGATACCACTACCTGTGGTGGGGGTGCCCTTTGAGAGGGTAGGGATTGACATTGTTGGTCCCATGGATCCCCAAACAGCCTCTGGGCACAGGTTTATCCTGGTGGTAGTGGATCATGCCACCAGGTACCCAGAAGCTATTCCCCTAAGGACCACTACAGCACCTGTGGTGGCAAGGGCCCTCCTGGGAATCTTCTCAAGAGTGGGCTTTCCTAAGGAGGTAGTATCAGACAGGGGTGCTAACTTCATGTCTGGGTACTTAAAAGCAATGTGGAAGGAGTGTGGAGTGACTTATAAGTTCACCACACCCTATCACCCACAATGCAATGGTTTAGTTGAGAGATTCAACAAAACCTTGAAGGGCATGATTAAAGGGCTCCCAGAAAAGCTTAGGCGTAGATGGGACATACTCTTGCCCTGCCTTTTATTCGCATATAGGGAGGTGCCTCAGAAGGGGGTTGGTTACAGCCCTTTTGAACTTCTGTTTGGCCACCCTGTGAGGGGTCCACTGTGCTTGGTGAAGGAAGGATGGGAGTTACCTCTCAAGCCCCCAAAGCAAGATATAGGCCCCCCTGATACCACTACCTGTGGTGGGGGTGCCCTTTGAGAGGGTAGGGATTGACATTGTTGGACTGGTGCAAGGTGCCCACTATAATTAGTGGACAGCATATGCCAGGCCAACTTCTCACAGAGAGAATACATCAATAATTTCCGAATAGAGACAAACTCATCAATCAAATAATGACATTATGCATGAAGGAGTGGATAGATTAAGAGACATCAGTTTCAGCAAAATCAAAATGCGAAATAAAATATATCTAACGGAGGGGACAGATGAAGAGACAATAGATTCATCTAAATGATGCGTTTAAATGCACTTATGATGGAGTGGACAGGTGAAGAGACAAAAGTTTCAGAGACAAAAATTCATTTACAGGTAATTTTTGCAAGCACGAGTCAGAATAATACCAACCCGAAGGAAACTGTAGAAAACCACCCCTCTGGCCAAAGTGATGGTGGAGGTCCCCTGAAATAGAGTCTGGGGACAAAGATTACAGGTACAGGAACGGGACAGGACAGGAACAGCTAGGCCTCTCTGCAAACCGACAGACAGCGACGTATCTCCCCTCTCTCTCTCTGTAGCCAGCCTAACTTAACCACACCCCTAAAGGCACCCCAGTTATACCCTAAAACCTACATGTCCGTCCCACATCAGTTGAAACATTTCTTGAAACTAGACAGATGATTGGTGAGTTTAGGAGGTGGCTCCTTCACACCATGGTGACTTCATTTAAAGTTTGGGCTTATTCATTGTTCTACAAACATTCCAAAGATTAATTCTTGACTCGTTCTCACGATTTTAGCACATGATACATTTAAACATTTTATTCATAATATTCAGCAACATCCGCGGAAAGAGTCTCTGGTCCAACGGTTGGTCACATCCTCTGGCAAGCACTCAAGATTTTCCTTCAGCATATTGGCTTTGAACCTTTGTTCTTTGCCTTGCAGCACCCAGCGCTTCTGGCTGTTCTGTCATGACACTCTCATTGTCATCCCAGCCCCTCCTTCCTCCGGCTAACTTAAGCATCATGGTGTCTCATCCAACTCACTATAATAAATGGAACATGGACATTCATTAATTATATGGTAATGCACTTTTCACTGTTTACCACCCACCTTTGCACTATTCCTTGTTAACGTTTTCCTAGCATAGCTTTAAGCAAAAGCAGCATTAATCATTTGTTTTAAAGCAAGATGCAACATGCAAACTACGAAATGCACATGCGGCCTAGTCATGCATTATTTCTCGTTTCTTCCAAATCACAAGGTAAATACGATTTTAGTTCTTTCACATATTATTTCACGTTAGTGCATGCATGCACGAAAGCAAATTCCCTCGTGTTTGTGTGAGGTGCACGTTAGTTTACTATCACTACCTACTGTTAGTACGTATTATGGGGGTATTCATTCGAGCAGGTTTCTTTTTGCAAAATCCTGCTCCATCAGTTATTAATAAATAGCTAAATAATAGTGGGAGTGTCAACTTTATCAAATGATGAAGACTAAAGGAAGCAAACTTTGGCAAAGTCTATAGGTGTGGTCATTTTGTAAGTGAAAGTGTGAACAGTTTCATCCATGATGCCAGGACCAGCATTACACCTAAAGTAGATTCTACACGGTCTTATGAGTCTTGATATGGAGTCAGTTGACAACTATGTATTGGGCGATTTTTTACAGACCATTTTTATCAGATGGGTTAGTAAAATAGGTTCAATTGAAGTGAACCAAGACTGCAACTCCCAGAATGCACTGATTTTTGTTAAATAAACGTCCAGAACTGGTCAAATTGTGTCCTGGGAACATGGAGCCATCTGGGTGCCCTATACATGTGGTAAAAGTGAAGCCTACAACTTATTCAAAACCTCAGAGCAGAAACCTAGCTGCCAAGTGCTCCTGCATCATGAATGACACCTTCCACCACTCCTCAATTTTAAAACGTTTTGTTGCACTTTTATCATTATACAAGGAACTAAAAATCTTTGTGTTCAGAGTGTTGTTGGCTAAAATTCCAGCACTAGCTGAAAGAATTACACGTCACAGGCCACCAACAGCTTTACAGTGCTTAGTAGTATAAGACATCTCTTGTTAACGGTTAGAAGTACAAATGTCTTGTTACTCGTAGTGTGGGGAGATATACTTTCTTAATTCAGGAACCTATTTGTCATTTTCTTTGGAAAAGGAGGATATTTGCACTAGCAGCCAGTGAATGGTGTTCGACTCTGGCATGGTGGGTGGCCACTAAAGCTCTTATCAGCTAGGCTGCCTTGTTTTCAAGTGCTGCAGTTTTTAAACGTCTGATTTCTAGTATGAAGATTTAGCAGAGACATTTATCTGTGCAATATAGATATTTAATATACAATGCTTACATTTCACTTTTTTATGTTTATGCAGATAGAGGAAATGTATGCATTGGCTATATTGAAGGCATTCACAAATCCTACATGTATACCAATTCCATGTACACTTCTAGATGCAATTCCTAAATGAACAATAAAATCTTCCTAAAATATATGTGGTTAACGCTTAACAAATTCAGAGAAGCACAGGCAGCATATCTGTTTTTTTAAATACTAGTTAAGGACTGTAGGGAATCTGTCTTTTCTGCTTGGTCACCCGAGAATCTTCTCCATTTCCTGGACCCTATATTTTTGCTGGTTTTAAAACTCTGTTCACTTTACCTCTGCTAACCAGTAATAAAGTGCTTGTGCTCCCCTTTAAGCATAGTTTAATTGGCATGTTCCTATTGTACATATTTAACTTGCCTACATCCCTAGTATATGGTACAAAGTGTACCCATGGTCTATTTCTTAGATGTGGGTAGATGGAATTATGAGACCACAAGAGGCAGCTTTTATAGACTTTAACACAAGGTTGCAAGATGGGCCAGATCTTCCATCCATTAGTATGAGGACCGTCCTTGGATTCAGCCTCATGTTCAGCCATGAGAGTTGTCTGAGGTAATGTGAAGGCCAGTTAGGGCCACACATTGGCGACTTTGAAATTTTATTAGGCAGAAGATGTGTGTGCGTCCATTCAAAAGAGTGCTTGTATGCCATTGTTTGCCTTGTGGGAATGTGCAAACTAAACAGATTATTATTTAGGATGGGCTGTCCGCTACCTCAAGGAATAATAACATAGTTTATATAAGTGGTAGACCAGGAGCTAGGCTCAATTTCAGGCAGAACGATAAACAGTGTGGTTCAGATACACCAAACGGGTTCATCCTAGTCAAAGATTTTACCTTCTGACATGACTCGGAATTGGACATCTTTGCTGCAAGCTACCCATTGGCTGTGCACAAAAAGAATCCAGGGTGACTTTATCATTATCAACTTTAGCAGTGCTATTTAACCTAAGAACTTGCTGACATATCCCAGAAATTAGGCTCATTCAGATAGCCCGATTGTTACCCTGCCTTTGGGTTACTTTTACAAACCTCATGACCTTTTAGTGCTATAAGGAACCTGGCAACCCCACACTCTTTTGAAAATGTCACAACCCCCTCCAAGCTTGTGCATCAGTCCTAGTGACTAGATGGTTAGCTCAAACCATTTTGGTGCCTTAACAGACTTAAATGCTATTGATTGACTCCCGTCTGATTCTGATTCTGGTCTGTCTGAGATCAACGGCCCTACCATATCCTCTGATGCCACCATATCCTCTGATGCCCCTTTTGAGCTCCTGCTTATGCTTTCCAATCTTTTTTGTCATTAATCAGTTGGAATGTTGAAGGGCTAGTTCCTAAATTACAGAAGGCAGAATGGATATCTTTCATCGAAAAGTATGACATCGCCTCTTTCAGGAAACATGGGATACAGGAACAGTGGCCCTCATTTCGAGGGGGGGTCATATCACTACAATTGATTATATATTAGTATGTTACTAGGGGTGGTATATGGGAAGCTAATGATAGCGATCCCAATGCCTTATTTGCAAGACTCTTCCTCCCTTTATTGAGAATCACTGCACCACCAAAGGCCCTGCAACAACCATTGGATCCGGATAAGGGTGAAGAAGTGTAATCTTGATCCCATCAGAGATAATGTAGAAGTGCATCATACTCAAACATAGTCAGCACTCAAATATACTCCTGGTAACTAAAAAGAGTGGGGTAATGCATGCTAAAAGTACTCTATTTGATATATATGTTTTTAGAACGTGATTAATAAAAGTTACGTGTCCACTTACATATTAAATGACAGGAGAAATTAACGTGAAATGTCTTAGAGCGAGATACTTAACTAGGATGCGTACAATTAAGTATAAACTGAATTAATCATGTGTCGGTAAAATTATAATTACACTTTCATAGTTCAGTGCATCATATTCATGCTTATGAGAAACTGCATTTATTTCATTTTGTAGAAATGAGTGTATATTTGTAATCTAGTGCATGAGCCAAAGTCGAAAATTAAATTGCGGCCTAATGTGTATATAAGACTAACTTCATGTGCCTTTTTATTTTAGCCTAATGTTCTCTGTTTCAGTGCAAGCTTACCTCATAATCTCATGTTTGTCTATGTGCAGCTTTCGTTGTGGAATATCTTGTGTCATTTTGTTTCCACTGCAGGTGTGGGGAAGCTTCGTTAGTTAGAATAAAGGAGTCTTGTCTTAGATAGCAAAGCATGAGAAGAAGGAGTCGGCCGGCGAAATCACGGTAACGAGCGAGGAGAGGAGTTCTCATGAGAGAGGAATGACCAAGGACGAGAAGAGATATTGTGCTATCTAGCTAGAAAAGGTACTGAAAGTATCCAGTTATGCCAGAGCTATGGAAATTTCCCAAGAAGAAGTCAAGTGGGAGTGTCAAGTCGACCGCAGTTGATATTATGTGCTGTCTTTAGTGAGGAAGAGAGTCCATCTTAGGCTTTCTCATAGAGCAGACCTATATTTCTTCTTGAGTGGCTTTAAGCTACTTGACCCATGGTCAGAGTGTTTCAACTGAAGACTCTGATGGCTGACACCTTTCTTACTTGATTTTGTCCTTATTCAAATGCTTTTAGTTTTGGGTTGCCCTTGTTAAGGTAGTGTAGGGAAGGTTAGTTTGCTCATGCTGGTTAAAGAGAATCATCTCATGCAATGTAACCTTCATTTCTTTTTCCTGATTGTCTGTGTCATCATCTTAGAGTTAGTCATTTGCTTTGTACAATATTGGGTACATCTCTTAAGGAGATTTTGACTTATTCTGATCTTTTTGTACTTTTATACAATTATGCTGAGGTTGATCTATATTGGTTTGTTTCTGAATTTATAATTAAACCCTACTAAACTCAGACCAGAGAGTTGACTGGATTAATGTGTAGACACATTGGTTGCACTGTATTGGGATAATAACCAGGGAGCTGTTTCCTTTCACCGCTCACTATCCTTGAAAGACCTATCCCCTCTGAAGAAAATGTTGTAAATGGGCCTAGACTTTAACAGGGTCTAAGGTTGCATTGGCACATGCGAAATCCTAGTGAGTGTCTGGTAACATTGCTTCAACAGTATATGACTTCCTTTACTGTCTTTTGGAAGTGTCAAATTGTCCCAATATTCTTTGCCACTTGGAGGAGCTTTGTTGGTGTATTAGAGCGTCCCTTTGAAAGCCAGTGCAGGATAATCACGTGGTAACCAAGTGGCTTGACTCCTCATGTTCACTTGCCAATAGGCAGCTCAGGAATGTGCTTCCTGCAAGGTCTAGGATCCCACATGAAGTACCGAGTGCCAGACGACAGTATAAACAGCAAGTCAAAAGAAGGAGAGATGAGCTCAAGGATGAGGATAGAGATTACTTTGCTATTGCTGCTAACCGATGTGAGAAGTTGGCCTGGTATATGCTGTCCACTAATTATAGTGGGCACCTTGCACCAGTCCAAACAACCCCTTATTGGAGATAGGTTAAAGACACCCTTATTGAAAGCTATCCTAGTGGTAGCTATGGAGAGCAGCCTTCAGGCTAAGTCTTGAAGGAATGTAAAGCAGCTTGTTTTACCAGTCTATAATCTCTTGAGTGATCAAATGAAAGAGCACCACACCAGGTATATATTCAAAATATATGTATTTATTGCTAAACACACCCCTCTAGTCTCTTTATGAGGCTAGAGTTCGAAGTACATAAGTTAGAAGTTATTTAAACACAGTAATAGCACAAATACACGTTTGGGCCCTAGGGGCGTACCAAACCATATACCAATAAAGTGGTATAAGAACCACGACTGAACTAGACACTAGGCCTAGAGCCTCTAGAAGTGCTTGGACCACAAGGAACCACCCAAGGTAGTGACACAGGGGACCCACGGGGACGCGTGCAGTGTAAATACACAACCGCGATACGCCGTTGACTTCTATGGAGAAAGTCGTGATCGGGAAATTAGAGAAAAGGGACACTTAAAGGAGGACTTGGAGCAAACCCTTTGAGATCTATTACTTTGAAGAGTCTCTACCCACGGGAGCACCGGAGTACTCGTGTTACCTCACCCAGGGAAGCCGGGTGCATAGGTGCCTTTCGGGGTCGGGTTTCGTCGTCGATTTGAATGGCGATCTGCTGCAAAGTACTGCTGGCGACCAAGTGGAAAGTGTCCGGGTGGATCCAAGAGTGGATCGGAGATCTGAAGAACCTGAAAGCAGAGGGGACAGAGTCTGGGTCACTAGCCAGTGACCAGGAAGGCGATGGACAGATGCCCACCGATGTCGAGTGCTTCAGGTGCGTTGACGGTCATCTTGACTTTTCAGCCACGAGGTCCAGGAGGCGTTGTCGGCAACCAGGTTCAGGATTCGGGCTGGTACACAATGTCTGTCGAGTGCTGAGGTATCGGCGACCAGATTGCACCCAACAAGCCTTGGCAACGGCAAGTCTCGATGCAGAGGATGATTGTCGATGGTGCAGACCAGCAAGGTCTGGGGAACTCACCCAGCGAGGGTAAGTGAGGGCAGGCCTGGAGCAACCAGGATGCCAAGTAAGAAAAAGATTTGCCTTCGTTAAGGGCTACTAGCCAATGGGCTAGCGACCGTGAAGGAGCCTCGAGACGTCGCACGTGGATCTGGCTCACCGGACACTCGTGGAGTGGAGGCCAGAGATCTTCGGTGCAGTTGGTGCTGGAGGCTAGGGCTACTCGGAGCCTAAAGCACGACTTTGTGGGAGACCCAGAAGAGGATGCACTTGCAAATGTGCTCGGTGTCCAGGGGTCACAGTCTCAAGTCACCCACGATAGCTACGGGCCTCAGCTTTGCTGGGGACTCAGGGTAGCCTCGGGGAAGTCTGAGAATTCACCTCTGGTGATGTGATGACTTCGGCGTCCGACGGGAGCTTCAGAAATGCGAACCGGACAGATGCTTCTTTGGTGCCTGCCAAGCAGGGGAGTCACTCCTTGACCCCAAGGGAGATTCTTCTGTCCTCTAATCGTGAGTAGAGCGTCGAAGGTCCAGGATTCAGTTTCAGAGTTTCGTCCAGGGATAATCTAAAGTCCTAAGGACTGGGTTCCTATACTTATACTAAGTTTAGGGGTTGGACTACTCTGTGGCCCCACCTATGGGTGGGTCAGGGCAGAGGGGTGGCTACACCCTTTCCCTTTGTCCAGTTCGCGCCAAAGCAGGGGCTGCAAGCCCCTGATCCGGTTTGAACTGGGGTATGCACAGGGACACCAAGTGTGCCCCCAGTGCAGGACTTCAAAGCACCCAAAAGTGCTCCCGCCCAGCCCCAATACACATTATCCTGTCTGGGGAGGTGGTCACACCTCCCTGGGACAGGAAACCTATTGTCCAGGCCTCCCCTGCCGGAGTTTCGTCCAGCAGCAGGAGGCCAGACTCGTGTCTGTGGCAGCAGCATCCATTTTGTGATGCCAGGGCTTTGGAAAGAAGTTACCGGGCTAGCCAGAGTTAACATGTCTTTCCCTCTAGAAGGGTGGAATGCTACCCCCGCCACCAGAATTGGCGGGGGGGTAGTATTCCAAGATGTTTGACACCAAACACGACAAGTTTAGGTGCAGCCATTCCAAAGTTAGCATTTAACGCGAGGTTATAATGCGCTTAAGAGTATATGGTCAGGCTGCACTACAAACAGCATCAGAGAAGGGTCTCCGAACGCTGCAGAGGGGCCCTGCTCATGCAGGGGCACCCTCTCACATAGGAACCATGCACTCTGCCTTTAGGATTGATAAGGCCTGCCTTAGGAGTGACTTATAGGTTTATATGTGTGTGTGTATTTGGTGATATAGGTAACCTATATCACAGTAAGGGGTGCATGCACCACCTTACCCAGGCTGCAGTAGCAGACCTGTGGTGTCAGTTTGGATGGCCTTCCAGGGGTGGCATAATACATGCTGCAGCCCCTGGCAGGCCTCTGAGGTACCTATGCCCTTGGTACATAGTATACCATATACTAGGGACTTATAAGGGCACTCCAGATTCCAATCAGTGGTGTGCCTAAGGCACATGGAAACCATTTTAGAGAGGAAGCAGCTAGGCTGGGGTTCTGATTAGCAGGGCCCCAGCCAGACTAATGTCGCAAAACAGTGAAGCATCAGCAAAAAGTGGGGGTACCCATGTGAAGCAGATCCTACTCTCCTACACAACCCCCCAAACGTAGGGACATTAAACTAACCTTGCCCAGTTAAGTCTTCATGTTCTAAGTGGAAGTACCTAGAGAGTCCATCTGCATTGGCATGGTTACTCCCAGGTCTATGTTCCACTGTAAAGTCCATCCCCTGTAGGGAAATGGACCACCTAAGCAGTTTGGGGTTTTCACCCTTCATTTGTTTTAGCCATAAGAGGGGCTTATGGTCTGTCTGAACCAGGAAGTGTGTACCAAACAAGTATGGCCTCAACTTCTTCAGAGCCCAGACCACAGCAAAGGCCTCCCTCTCTATGGCTGACCAACGTTTCTCTCTAGGGGTCAGCCTTCTGCTAATGAAAGCTACTGGCTGATCCTGACCTTCTTCATTCAATTGTGACAGTACAGCCCCTACCCCCAATTCAGATGCATCAGTTTGAACAATGAACTTCTTGGAGTAATCAGGACTCTGTAGAATGGGAGCAGTGCACATGGCCTGCTTCAGGTCATCAAATGCCTTTTGACAGCTAACTGTCCACTGAACCTTTTTGGGCATTTTCTTAGAAGTTAAGTCATTCAGGGGTGTCACTATTGATCCATACCCCTTGACAAATCTCCTATAGTACCCAGTCAGGCCTAAGAAGGCTCTCACCTGAGTCTGGGTAGTGGGAGCAGTCCAGTCCATGATAGTCTGGATCTTGCTCTGCAAAGGTTGAACCTGGCCTCCACCCACAAGGTGGCCCAGGTACACAACCTGACTCTGCCCTATCTGGCACTTAGTGGCCTTGATAGTCAGGCCTGCCTTTTGCAGGGCCTGTAAAACATTCCTGAGGTGGACCAGGTGATCCTCCCAGGTGGAGCTAAAGACAGCAATATCATCTAGATATGCTGCACTATAGGCTTCCAGACCTGTGAGAACTGTATTCACCAACCTCTGAAAAGTGGCAGGTGCATTCTTCAGACCAAAGGGCATTACCACAAATTGATAATGCCCACTAGGGGTTGAGAATGCTGTTTTGGGCTTTGCAGTATCAGCTAGTCTGATCTGCCAGTAGCCAGCTGTCAAGTCAAATGTGCTGAGATATTTGGCAGAGGCCAAAGTATCTATGAGCTCATCTGCCCTTGGTATTGGATGGGCATCAGTCCTAGTGACTGCATTGAGACCCCTGTAGTCCACACAAAACCTCATCTCTCTTTTTCCACCACTGGTGTGAGGTTTTGGTACAAGGACCACTGGACTAGCCGAAGGGCTATCTGAGGGTTCAATAACTCCCAATTCCAACATTTTCTGGACTTCAGTCCTGATACAGTCCCTGACATGGTCAGGTTGCCTATAAATCTTATTTTTAATAGGCAGACTGTCCCCAGTGTCCACTTCATGAGTGCACCAGGTGGTCTGACTGGGTGTCAGTGAAAACATATGTCTAAACTGATTGAGAACTTGCCTACAATCAGTTTGTTGCTGGAGTAGTGAGGCTGCCTGCCAAGGCTACACCATCTACTGACCCATCGTCAGGGTTCTGTGAGAGCAGGTCAGGGAGTGGGTCACTCTCTTCCTCCTGCCCTTCATCAGTAGCCATGAGCAAGCCCATGTCTGCCCTGTCCACATATGGTTTTAACCTGTTGACATGGAGAACCCTGTGGGGACTCCTGGGTGTTCCTAGGTCTACTAAGTAGGTGACCTCACCCTTCTGCTCAACAATAGTGTGGGGTCCACTCCATTTGTCTTGGAGAGCTGCTGGGGCCACTGGCTCCAACACCCACACCTTCTGTCCTGGCTGGTAAACAGTCAGAACAGCCTTTTGGTCATGCCAGGCCTTTTGAAGTTCCTGGCTAGCCTCAAGGTTTTTGGTTGCCTTTTTCATATACTCAGCCATCCTGGAGCGGAGACCAAGTACATAGTCCACTATATCTTGCTTTGGGGGCTTGAGAGGTAACTCCCATCCTTCCTTCACCAACCACAGTGGACCCCTCACAGGGTGGCCAAACAGAAGTTCAAAAGGGCTGTAACCAACCCCCTTCTGAGGCACCTCCCTATATGCGAATAAAAGGCAGGGCAAGAGTATGTCCCATCTTCGCCTAAGCTTTTCTGGGAGCCCTTTAATCATGCCCTTCAAGGTTTTGTTTAATCTCTCAACTAAACCATTGCATTGTGGGTGATAGGGTGTGGTGAACTTATAAGTCACTCCACACTCCTTCCACATTGCTTTTAAGTACCCAGACATGAAGTTAGCACCCCTGTCTGATACTACCTCCTTAGGAAAGCCCACTCTTGAGAAAATTCCCAGGAGGGCCCTTGCCACCACAGGTGCTGTAGTGGTCCTGAGGGGAATAGCTTCTGGGTACCTGGTGGCATGATCCACTACCACCAGGATAAACCTGTGCCCAGAGGCTGTTTGGGGATCCATGGGACCAACAATGTCAATCCCTACCCTTTCAAAGGGCACCCCCACCACAGGTAGTGGTATCAGGGGGCCTTTGTAGTGCCACCTGCCTTGCCACTGGCTTGGCAGGTTACACAGGAGCGACAAAACTCCTTGCTGTCTTCAGACATGTGGGGCCAGTGAAAGTGAGGGACAATTCTGTCCCAAGTCTTGTTCTGGCCCAGGTGACCTGCTAAGGGAATATCATGGGCTAGGGTCAATAGGAAGCCCCTGAACTTCAGAGGTATAACCAACCTCCTGGTAGCACCAGGCTTGGGGTCTCTAGTCTCTGAGTACAGGAGTCCATCATCCCAATACACTGTATGGGGACCACTAGCTTTCCCAGCAGCCTCAGCAGCAGCTTGCTGTCTGAGGGGTTCAAGGGAGGGGCAGCTCTGCTGCTCCTGGCTCAGATCTGCCCTAGAAGGTCCCCCTGTCCCCAAGAACTCAACCTGGTCAGGTTCAAGTTCCTCTGGGACAGTTCCTTCTTCAGGGCTGAGATCATCCCCCTCAAGGGACTGATCTTCCTCCTGAGCCAAGGGGAAGGCACTGCCTTAACCCTACTACTCCTCCTCTTGGAAGGCACTTGGTCCATTCTTCCAGAATCCAAGGCCTGTTCAGTGCTAGACATTTTGGCTTGTGACCTGGTCACAGCAAACACATCTGCAGGGATCCCCAGCATTTCTGCATGGGTCCTGAGCTCCACTTCTGCCCAAGCAGAAGTCTCTAAGTCATTGCCAAGCAAGCATTCGACTGGTAGGTTTGCACTTACCACAACCTTCTTAAGGCCAGTTACCCCTCCCCAGGAGAAGTTAACAACTGCCAGAGTATGGTCTGTTCTGACATTGCTAGCATTGGTCACTTGGTACATCTCACCAAGTATAACCTGCCCAGGATTCACAAGGTCTTGTGTCACCATTGTGACACTTGCCCCTGTGTCCCTAAATGCCAAAGCCTCACGTCCATTGATTAAAGGCTGTTGTCTGTACTTGCCCAGATTACTGGGACTCACAGTGGAGGTCACATCCATGCCTCCATCACAGACTAACACAGCCTGAGTCAGTTCTCTGACTAGGTCAGAGCCCAACTCAGTACCCAGGGTGAACCCTACTAAACCCTTGGCTGGAGCACTCCCACCAACTGTACTAGGGGGAACAGGTGCCTTAGGGGCATTGGTGGGTGCTGGACTGGAGTCTTTGGACTTGGTGCAATCACTGGTCCAGTGGGTCTTTTGCTTACAGACCTTGCACCATGGTTTTCTTTGGCCTTTCCCTTTGGTAGACTGTGAATCCCCACCAGAAGAAGATTTTTGGGGGCCTGATGAAGACTTTTGATCTTTACCCTTCTCCCCACCCTTTTCAGAGTTCTTAGCATCTTGCTTCTTGGTTTCCCCACCTTGGTTCTGTACCTTCTGCTTCACCCTGGTTCTGACCCATTTGTCTGCCTTCTTTCCCAATTCTTGGGGAGAGGTCAGATCAGAGTCTACCAGGTATTGATGCAACAGCTGATTTTGACAGTTATTAAGAATCTGCTCCCTCATTATCAGATTGTACAATCCTGAGAAGTCACACACCTTACTGCCCATCAACCAGCCTTCCAGAGCCTTGGCAGAACAATCCACATAGTCTACCCAGTCTTGAGTCTGTGCTTTTGAGTATCTCTGAACTTCAACCTGTACTGTTCAGTGGTTAGGCCAAACCCATCAATAAGAGCACTCTTCAAGACCTTGTAATTATCAGCATCCTCCTCTCTAACAGTGAGGAGCTTATCTCTACCTTTGTCTGCAAAGGAGAGCCACAAGATTGCTGCCCACTGCTCCTGAGGGACCTTCTGTACCTTACAGGCCCTCTCTAGAGCAGTTATCCACTTGTGGATGTCATCCCCATTCTGATAGGGAGGGACAATCTTGCTCAGGTTCCTATGGTCATAGGACCTTTCCCTATCTCTAGGGACATGGCTGCCACCATGGGACTCTAGTCCCAACTTTCTTCTCTCTCTAAAGAGATCTAGGGACTCCCTGTCTATAGCCAGTTGCTTCTTTTTGATTTCAAGCTGAGCTTCCTCATATTGAACCAGCCTCTTTCTTCTCTCATGAGAGGATTCCCTCCTATGAAATGAGACAGAGCTCCCTATGGAGGTGCCAGAGTGGTTAGACTCCTGAGAAGGAGACCTAGACCTTCTGGGCACACTCATAATCCTTCCTGGGGGACAAAGAGGGCATCATTCTGATCATCCTCTTCATCTTCCTCAGGAGGGATTGGATTATCCAGGTCAGGGCCATTGTCGCCCTCCTGGCCAGTTTCAGAGGGGGCTGGGGGTATTGGTACCCCTGGTCCCATCCTCATCATCTGCCCCACCCTCAGCTCCTACCCCTTCAGTCCCCAAGGGCTTACTAAGGTCATAAGCCACCAACAACTCCTTGAGGTGTTGGGTGGTGGGACTTTGGCCTGTCCTTATTTTTCTCAAGTTGCATAAAGCTCTCAATTCCAAGAATGGGAGTGTATCATACTTGGAGGGTGGAAGCTCAGTGGCTTCCTGCAAGGATTCTTTAGATCCTACCCTTAAAGACATTACTAGTGTGGTGTGGTGTATGCACTACCTACTCTAGTGTGGCCTACTAAACTCTCTTGAGTTGTAGAAAGGGTGTGCTATCCCTTAACACACAACTCTAAGTTCAGTAGAACTTACTGTATTCTAAGCTTAGATTATATGTACCTTAGGTACCTTTAGTGGTTTTCAGTTGATCAATTCAATTGAGATTATCTGGTAAAACAATAGCAAGCTGGAATCCCACACGCTGCACACCAATGTGAGAAGTTGGCCTGGTATATGCTGTCCACTAATTATAGTGGGCACCTTGCACCAGTCCAAACAACCCCTTATTGGAGATAGGTTAAAGACAACCTTATTGAAAGCTATCCTAGTGGTAGCTATGGAGAGCAGCCTTCAGGCTAAGTCTTGAAGGAATGTAAAGCAGCTTGTTTTACCAGTCTTTAATCTCTTGAGTGATCAAATGAAAGAGCACCACACCAGGTATATATTCAAAATATATGTATTTATTGCTAAACACACCCCTCTAGTCTCTTTATGAGGCTAGAGTTCGAAGTACATAAGTTGGAAGTTATTTAAACACAGTAATAGCACAAATACACGTTTGGGCCCTAGGGGCGTACCAAACCATATACCAATAAAGTGGTATAAGAACCACGACTGAACTAGACACTAGGCCTAGAGCCTCTAGAAGTGCTTGGACCACAAGGAACCACCCAAGGTAGTGACACAGGGGACCCACGGGGGACGCGTGCAGTGTAAATACACAACCGCGATACGCCGTTGACTTCTATGGAGAAAGTCGTGATCGGGAAATTAGAGAAAAGTGACACTTAAAGGAGGACTTGGAGCAAACCCTTTGAGATCTAGTACTTTGAAGAGTCTCTACCCACGGGAGCACCGGAGTACTCGTGTTACCTCACCCAGGGAAGCCGGGTGCATAGGTGCCTTTCGAGGTCGGGTTTCGTCGTCGATTTGAATGGCGATCTGCTGCAAAGTGCTGCTGGCGACCAAGTGGAAAGTGTCCGGGTGGATCCAAGAGTGGATCGGAGATCTGAAGAACCTGAAAGCAGAGGGGACAGAGTCTGGGTCACTAGCCAGTGACCAGGAAGGCGATGGACAGATGCCCACCGATGTCGAGTGCTTCAGGTGCGTTGACGGTCGTCTTGACTTTTCAGCCACAAGGTCCAGGAGGCGTTGTCGGTGACCAGGAGCAGGATTCGGGCTGGTACACGATGTTTGTCGAGTGCTGAGGTGTCGGCGACCGGATTGGACCCAACAAGCCTTGGCAACGGCAAGTCTCAATGCAGAGGAAGATCGTCGATGGTGCAGACCAGCAAGGTCTGGGGAACTCACCCAGCAAGGGTAAGTGAGGGCAAGCCTGGAGCAACCAGGATGCCAAGTAAGAAAAAGATTGGCCTTCGTTAAGGGCTACTAGCCAACGGGCTAGCGACCGCGAAGGAGCCTCGACACGTCGCACGTGGATCTGGCTCACCGGACACTCGTGGAGTGGAGGCCAGTGATCTTTGGTGCAGTTGGTGCTGGAGGCTAGGGCTACTCGGAGCCCAAAGCATGACTTCGTGGGAGACCCAGAAGAGGATGCACTTGCAAATGTGCTCGGTGTCCAGGGGTCACGGTCTCAAGTCACCCACAATAGCTACGGGCCTCAGCTTTGCTGGAGACTCAGGGTAGCCTCGGGGAAGTCTGAGAATCCACCTCTGGTGATGCGATGACTTCGGCGTCCGACGGGAGCTTCAGAAATGCAAACCGGACAGATGCTTCCTTGGTGCCTGCCAAGCAGGGGAGTCACTCCTTGACCCCAAGGGAGATTCTTCTGTCCTCTAATCGTGAGTAGAGCGTCGAAGGTCCAGGATTCAGTTTCAGAGTTTCGTCCAGGGATAATCTAAAGTCCTAAGGACTGGGTTCCTATACTTATACTAAGTTTAGGGGTTGGACTACTGTGTGGCCCTACCTATGGGTGGGTCAGGGCAGAGGGGTGGCTACACCCCTTTCCCTTTGTCCAGTTCGCGCCAAAGCAGGGGCTGCAAGCCCCTGATCCGGTTTGAACTGGGGTATGCACAGGGACACCAAGTGTGCCCCCAGTGCAGGACTTCAAAGCACCCGAAAGTGCTCCCGCCCAGCCCCAATACACATTATCCTGTCTGGGGAGGTGGTCACACCTCCCTGGGACAGGAAACCTATTGTCCAGGCCTCCCCTGCCGGTGTTTTGTCCAGCAGCAGGAGGCCAGACTCGTGTCTGTGGCAGCAGCATCCATTTTGTGATGCCAGGGCTTTGGAAAGAAGTTACCGGGCTAGCCAGAGTTAACATGTCTTTCCCTCTAGAAGGGTGGAATGCTACCCCCGCCGCCAGAATTGGCGGGGGGTAGTATTCCAAGATGTTTGACACCAAACACGACATGTTTAGGTGCAGCCATTCCAAAGTTAGCATTTAACGCGAGGTTATAATGTGCTTAAGAGTATATGGTCAGGCTGCACTACAAACAGCATCAGAGAAGGGTCTCCGAACGCTGCAGAGGGGCCCTGCTCATGCAGGGGCACCCTCTCACATAGGAACCATGCACTCTGCCTTTAGGATTGATAAGGCCTGCCTTAGGAGTGACTTATAGGTTTATATGTGTGTATGTATTTGGTGATATAGGTAACCTATATCACAGTAAGAGGTGCATGCACCACCTTACCCAGGCTGCAGTAGCAGACCTGTGGTGTCAGTTTGGATGGCCTTCCAGGGGTGGCATAATACATGCTGCAGCCCCTGGCAGGCCTCTGAGGTACCTATGCCCTTGGTACATAGTATACCATATACTAGGGACTTATAAGGGCACTCCAGATTCCAATCAGTGGTGTGCCTAAGGCACATGGAAACCATTTTAGAGAGGAAGCAGCTAGGCTGGGGTTCTGATTAGCAGGGCCCCAGCCAGACTAATGTCGAAAAACAGTGAAGCATCAGCAAAAAGTGGGGGTACCCATGTGAAGCAGATCCTACTCTCCTACAACCGAAAAGATCACCAGGCCTTTTGGGCTACGGTTAGGCAATGTAAGGAAAGGGGAGCACCAGACAAGACGTTATGGTGTCATATTAACACCAATGGGTCAAGCACTTCACCAGCATATATCACTCTCCTGCTGATGAGCCTTCATCTGGCTCTCATATATGGCATTAGCAGAGACACCACCATAAGCTACTATTTTCAGTCTAAGTTGCAATTTCTGAAAGCCCTAGCTCTAAATCTCCAGGGCCGGATAGGGTGCCTTTTGATCTAATAAAGTGTACACCCAGTTTTGGGGCTCTCTTCTTACTAATGTATTTACTAACCTGCCCCCCTGCAATTTACCAAAGTCTCTCTCGACATTGGTACCAATATTCAAACGGGTAATAGGTCAGAACCCAGGAGCTACCGTCCCATCTCTCTGAACAATACTGCAGTAAAAATCATTGGCAGGGTACTTTTTAATCAGATGAGGGAATGGACTGGTGAGCAAAATATACTGCACTTCAGTAGGATTTCAGAAAGCGGCAGGGTACTGTGGAGCAGTGCCTTAATCTCCACCTCAACGTGGAGAACTACACCATCGCTAGGCGCTGCCCAGTGTACCTAGCGTTTATGGATTTATCCACTGCTGTTTATTGTGTGAACCACACGAAATTATGTTAGATTTGGGTCTTGATGTTGCCTTGGTACACGTTTTGCACATGTCATGAGAATTTGGGGTCCAGGGTACGGTTTGGCCCTGATGGGGAGCTTACCGGAGTGTTTAGCCCTGAATGTGGTGCCTGCCATGGCAGTTTGATGACCCCACTGTGGTTTATCTTGTATATTAATAATCTGTCTTCTTTTTTTTGGATGCTTCCAAGGATGTACAAAAAATAGGCAGTGAGGCCATTCCAGCCTTAATGTACACAGATGATGTGATTCTCATGGCCCGCATGCCTATTGCTCTTTGTAGGTTGGTGGATTCCATTGTTGCATTTATGGCTAATCTGGATTTGATCACCAACTTTAGTGAGGAACATTTCATGGCTTGCGGCCCTAATAAACGCAGGGTGTCATTTATAGTATGTGGAGGGCAGCGATTAGACAGCATGCACAATTTCCCATATTTGGGTGTAATGTGTGTCAGTCCTGGGACATGGGGCTCTCACATCTCAGCCAGTACCTTAAAGTTATCCAGGGCGGCATTTGTGCTCTTGAGTCTTCCCGGACGGGAGTGTCGCAAGGCTTTGGGCCCCCTCACATCCATTTGCACTTCCCAGCGAGTTTCTACAGCCTGCTTTGGGGCAGGAGCCTGGGGTTATACTATTACCGACCCCTTATAGCTAGAGGTCAACCGTATCTGCAGGTGTCAACTGAGCCAGCCTTCCTCCAGCTCACATGTTAATTTCACTGTGAGCTGTGTTTGCCCTACTTGCAGGATCGCATTAAATTAGCCCCAATTAATTTTACTATGGATTACTATGTAGGTCAACCCTGAGGCGAACTTGAATAGGGATATTATCAGAAACTGCCTTCAGTTAGGTAAGGGTTTAGTTTTTCCCTGGAAGCTTATGCTGAATCCGTCTTAAAGGATCCTGGGGCAGATTTACAAGCCCCTTGCGCCACTTTTGCGTCACTTTTCCCATGTTAAAAGTGACGCAAAAGTGGCGCAAGGGGCTTGTAAATAAGCCCCCCTGGTCGCCCGTCAAGGTTTCATTCTCCATCAGTGTTCAGCAGGGAGGATAAAGGGGCTGTGACATCACTGTACCTCGAAAAGAGGTAGCGTAAAGGGAGAGCGCTGAATGTTGTAAAACTACTGTACATAATTACGTAAATTGGAAAATAAATATTGGCATGGAGCCCTACCCCACTTGGAAAGATGGGAAAGGTCACTTTTGCTCCTTATAGGGCAGGCTCAGTTCATCATTTGCTTCGATAGCCCTGGGGTTTTCCTATTGTCGACCATCGAGGTGTCTGTCCTTGTGACCATACCTCGTAGCAAACCTTGCTTCATTTCATTTACTTTTGTAAATTGTATTTGATTTTTGCTACGCATATCTTGTTACCGTTTCTTACAAACGCTGTTCTTCTCAGTGTAGGTTTGCCCTTAGAAATATGAAAATGTTATGTACTGAGTACTGTTACCAGATGGGTACATTTCCGAGACTAGCCGCCCGTTCGAAGAAAAGTATGTTTAATTGATTCTTCCTTTAATGGACGTCTGCATGGAATCTGTGGATTGTTAAACTGTTTGCTATTTACAGTTTATGAAGAATAATCGTATTTACTATATTTTATTGTTTGTTGTATTTTGTGCTGCTTTTATCCATATTTCCGGTATGCGAATAAATATTTCTGAACTGAACTCTCACGCCTGCTCTGTCCCTCATCGAACCACAGTCAGCACTTCAAGGCCCTACCCCAGCCATCAGATACACCAAGTTAGAACTCTGACAACCTTACGGATCCTCATTTGGCCCACTGACAATCCCCCAAGACAAACAACCAAGCCACATCCATTCTCAGATGGCCCTCGTTATCACTATCGAATAACTTCAGTCTGCCCGCGGAGCCCTCTTCCTAGGGCCTCCTCGGAGACACTGGCGCTCAACTGACCAGCACGTGTTCTAAAAGCTTGCACTGATGTTGCTGCTTTTTATTTTTAATGCATATTTATATAGCGCGAACTCGAGCCGAAGGTATTGGAGCGCTTTACATGAGCACCGGTTATGTTACACAAGGACACATTCAGGCACGGGGAGATTAAGTGATTTGCCCAGAATCACAGGATGTGGACGCGACCCCGAGGCTCGAACCTTGGTTTCCAGCACCAAAGTCGGCAGTCTAGCCGGCGGACCACATCCTCTCCCAGCTGCCTGAGCTGTATGTGCCGTACACGCCTTTCATGTCATGTTTTGAGGGCAAAGATATGCACCATTAAATATCACGACTAGCCCCAAACACCCCTTAAGTTTCATTGTGGTGTGTCCTTAGAAGTTTTTCAATGTTCACCAATACACATTCAGCAGTTTACCTCACTGGAAAAAGGGCAGAATCGTTTTTGTACCAAGTGGGGATTGGCATAACAATTTGGAGATTGCTACGTTAGATGGATAGGAGACACAATGGAGAAATCAGTAGCGTATTATGGTAGTGGTAATCTGTGACTGCTGTCTGTCTGCTCCCTTCATAGCGCTTCTTAAACTAGAAGAATAGGAATTGAAACAGATAACATGGAAATTACCAAATTGCGTCTTTGAGCACCTAGGACCAGGTATACTAACACTTTCCATTGGGGTTGCTCTACTTTTGTAATGCAAACCCAATGCCAAGTGTTGTGGTGGGATTTATAATCCAATGAAAATCGCGATTTGCGTTGGATTGTAACCCAAAGTAAAGCAATCCTGTACAATGCGCTGCCTTGCATTACTTTGTGTCATGGGGGCATTCCAGGCTGGTTGCATGGGCCTTCCCATGTAACCACCCGTGAGTTTTGATGCAAATCCCTATTTACAAAGAATTGTAGACAGCAATTTACGCCAAAATTCTGCGCCTCCTTGAGGCAGGCGTATTAAGGAGAAATGTTTTCATTTCTCCTCTTTTACCCTCTTTGCATGTGTGCTGCATTGTACAGCACACATACAAAGTGGGAAAAGCCTTAAAGCATAGTTGTATTGCAAGGGACCCTTTCCAGCACAAAATGTTTGCTTCCCACAACACCGACAACCTTGCACTATGGCTCAAGGGTGTCTGCATTGGCGCATGGCAGCTAAAAGCATGCTAGCACATGGAGAGAGCAGAACAACGCCGTATCTTAGAAGATATGGTGCTGTTCTGTTCTCTCCCGTTCACGCAACGCAGAGCAGCATCTTTACATGCTGCCCTGCCTTGCATGACTTCTATGTAAATCTGGGCCCTATTTTGGGGACTTGTGAATGAGAAGCATGGGCCAGAGGGGCAAAATACAGCTTATTTGATGATAACATACATGAATGTTTCATTTCCTCGTATGGGTAAGTACCCTGTGCAGCAGGAAACGTTATATTATAAAATAAGCAACCGTAGCCTTTTGACTACTCATAAACGTAGAAGGAATCAACTGAAATAATAGATGAATTATTTCACGGTAATAATTCCTGGAATAGAATTATCCCTACTAGAGAATATTACTTGAGCTTTGGATGCTGGCCTGGTAGAGACAAAGGAATATAACATGAAAAAGAGCGGAGTTCAATTAATCGTACCAATTAAGGCATTTGTAATGCCGTGTGGCCATCTTGTGGTGAACGTGGCATAGTGCAGCTTAACTTTAAGCATTTTAAGTTCAGTCGACTTCTTGATCGTATTCCCCAATGGACGTGGATTTACCAAAAATACTAGGTGAAGGTGACGTCCTCAGACCACCATGAGAGGTGGGGGTGTTACTTAGCAGGGGTGGGTCGGCCAGAGTGCAATCAGGGGATGGCGGACCACAGGGTGCTGAGGTCGTTTGTCTCAGGTGTCCCATAGCTGACAAGGTTTCAGAGTGCTTATGTGTGACATTTCCATAATGTCAATGTAATTATGAGTGACATTCGATGACTATGAGTGACACTTTCTCGCGAGCAAAATCAACCAATGAAGACGATGGAAACATAAATATCAGAAATGTAATCCACATTGCTGCCACATTTTCAGTGCACTTATGAGTGACATTCAACTGCCAAATGTGTAACACTTAGGGACCGATTACGAGTTTCGGCAGAGAGCGAGCGGGCGGTATGCCACTGCCGCGCCCCCACACCGCCAAGGCTCGCCGCCACCTGCCTTCCAGATTACGACATTAAAGTGGTCTGGCGGGCAGGTGGCATGGTGGTCCCACAATGGTGCTTCTTTCAAAGGCGGCAGTGCCTTTCAAAGGTTCCTGCATGGCATTGACTCGAAAGTCCATGCCGTGCCAGAACTGGTGTGCATGCACACAGGGTGGGGGGCACATGTTATGCCCCCCTTGTGTGCATCCACATGCGGTGGGCAGGGCCCCCTTTGTTTCCTCTCCACTACGGTGTACATGGAGGAGGAACCTTCATGACACCGCCAGCGGAGAGGAAACTCGTAATATGCTTGGCGGGGACCACAGCTGTCCTGCCAAGCAAATTGTGGCCTCTGACTGCTGCAACACTGCCAGGGAACGGCGGCTCCCTGACAGCGTAAGCGGTCCCAGGGCAGTCCTACTGCCCTATTCGGAATGGGGCGGTTGGACCACCGGTGCGGCGGTGGCTGGAGTCTGGTGGTCCTTGGACCGCCAGACTCGTAATCGGGCCTTTAGAGTGACACAAGTAAAGCCAAGCAATGAAGTTCATGAAAAGAGATAAATATCAAAAATTACATTCTTTTTGATCAATGAGAATCTCTAAAATATCTGGAAAGTGCCTCAAAACCCAAAAATGGAAGTTAACACTTGCTTTAGAATGAACACTAAGGGCCTGATTACGACTTTGGCATTGCAGGACTGGGTCCGCCCTCCGCTCACCGCCGCACCGGCAAAGCCGTGTTCAGAACGCCCGTCAGATTAGGAGTTTCCTCCTGTCTGGCGGGCTGGTTTTTGGCATGTTTATGTGTCAGAAAAGAAAAAAATACAGGATTTCGCTTATTTTCCCAATATGTTTGAGGGCTTAGACTTAAAAATACAGGCCAGGATGGTAAATAAAACATCAAACACACAAAAGGTGATGGGGTAATGCTTGCAATTGGCAACTAGGTAACATAAACACCAGGCCATATGGTATAATGACAAGCTTAAAAGCGAGAAACACGGGCGCAAGAAACTTGAACGAGTCTGGCTTCGATCCAAATCCCCTCAGGACAGACTTGCTTACAAACACTCCTTAAGTATTTGTCATGAATATCTAATAGAGGCACATAGGAGTTTCCTGGCTGACAAGATTCAGAAATCTGGTGCTTCCGCTAAAGAGATCTCTAAGACCATAAAAGAATTCTCAAAGCCCGCTTCCTGCAGGATATTGGTCCCTGCCTCTCCTGAAATGCATGAATCTCTGTTGCTTTATTTTCATGATAATATTAACAAAATATATGAAGACTTTTACCAACATACAGAGCCTTTGCTTAGTGAAGCACTCTATTTGCATCCATCTCCTGCCTCTCCGTCACCTGAGAAGGTTTGATCTAATTTCTCCAGAGGAATCCAGGATCTGTATTCCACAGTTAAATCTGGATGTCCCGGCAACCCATGCCCAGCCCATTTGTTCTCCTCACGCTTGTCTCTGTTTGTGTCATATTTTACTGACCTGTTTAATCTTTCTTTAAAAAAAATCAAGAAGCAAAAAGCCTGGAAACTTGCCCATATCTCCCTATTTAAAAAAAAAAAACACACACTCACAGCTGAACCTGCCATTCTTTCTATCGCCCAATCTCGTTACTGATGTTCCCAATAAAAAATGTGCAGAAAAGTGTCAACAATCAACTTTACCAATACTTAGGGGCACATTACGATACCCGGCGTAAATAACTCCGCCAGGCATGGAAGCGGCAAAAATCCGCCCGCACACACCGCCTGAACACCGACCACGCCATTACGATTACACAAACCGAATACCGCCATCGGCGGAAAAGCACACAAAATACCGCCCGCCAACGTCCGAGTCGGAGACAAACCGCCCGCCACGGACGGAAACACGCACGACAACACAAAACCGCCCGCCCTCACGGCCGACACACCGCAGGTGAAATTACGATCGCACCGACATGAGCGCGGAAAAACAACAAATATACCGCCCGCCAGCGCAAACAACGCCGATGAGAATCGACACGGCAGAAGCCATGGCGCCCACGTACCTGCACAGAAACCATCCGCACACAAAACCAATAGCACACAACATGGCCAACAAGTCCACACAGCAAGGCACGCACAAATACACAAGCACAGTACATATCCCGAAAACACCCCCCGGACAAACAAAAAATACAAAGGCCAGAACCCCAGACACAACACACCTGAAAACAACAGACCATGAGGACACACCCACATAGGTAAATACAAAAGCAGCACTCCCACAGACCACAACCCCTTGCTACATTGCAAACCAGAGAGGAGAGGAGAGGACACAGTGACACAGCAAGGACAGCAGCACACCACAGAAACGCACACATCACAACCACCACCACCACCACCACCACCAAACACCGGCACCACAAACCCCCTGCACATTACACAACACACACCGCACCAGCACCACAAACACCATGGCACCACAAAGAATGCCCAAGTTCACGCCCATTGAGCTGACGGTCATGGTCGACGAGATCATCAAGGTGTACCCACAAATCTATGGGAACATGGTCCAGCACACACCACTAGCCACCAGAAACAGAATGTGGAACCGGATCGTAGACCAGGTCAATGCAGTCGGGACCCTGCCCAGGAACAGAGGAGAAATTAACAAACGGTGGAATGACGTCAAGAGCCTGGTCAAGAAGAAGGAGGGCAAAAACAGAGAGCTGGCTGCCGTCACTGGCGGAGGGAATCCCGCGCTCTTCAAGACCTTCAAAGCGTGGGAGGAGAAGGTGCGAGTCATCATACATCCCGAGATCCTCGCCGGATTAGCAGGGGGAGTGGAGGCTGGTAAGTACAAACTAATGTATACCAGCACACCGCTATGTACTCACATGCACTACCACCATGCCACAGCTCCCAGGGACAAACACCCCCATGTCCAGCACACAATACACAACACATCACACACACATGCAACAGACACCACCACACACAGCCCAAACAGAACAACTGTAAGATGCGTGGGGACATGTGTACATTCAGCCAGCCACGTAACCACCAACAGGTCCCCAAATATGCCAGAAGCGCCACAACGAGCACCCACCACACCCATGTGTCCGCCACAGCTGCACAAACCGACAAGTAACAGGTAAGTGGCAGGAACACAAAGTGCAGTGGGTGGGACGGTGGACAGCCCAAGTACAACACACACCAGGCCCCTAGTCCCACAGCACAGCAAGGAGGAGCATCCCCCACACCCCACAGCCACGTGTCAGCCACCGCAGTGCACAACGACAGCCGAAAGGCAGACATCACGGTCCACAGCAATCGGTGTCAGTGGGTGTCCAGCCACCCCACGACCCACAACACCCCCACCCCCACAGACCTGCAACATGGAGCACCCCCGCTTAGAGCCATGTGGCATCCAGTACAGTGCACGCACGAACAACTTGCAGGTGGGAAACTGGACAGGGCTGGATTACTGGAGGCATGAGGACCGTAACATGACCAACACATGGGACATGTCACGTAGCAGACGAACACGCAGCACCGCCCACCGTCACGAACAAGTGAACAATGTGCACACGGACATGAACCACAGACTCACACCTCACATGACCCATCACAGACATAGCAACACCCAAGGAGCCACGTCTGCATACACAAGCCACACTGAAAATAGTACCACACGGCAGCCACTGTGCAACTCATCACACACAACCGAAACACCATTGAAGTCCTGTCCATGTAGCCCCTACTGCCTGTCAACCACACACCCCACAACTACGCCTATGTAAGACAAACAACACTAGACGCAACAGAGCGGAACAACAGAAATGCACACGAACACCACTGAACCCATCAAACACACAGACACACCATGCACATACAACATACCATCCATCCCATCCGTCAGCCCCAGTCTCATGAAAGGCATGTCATCCGCACAGCTGCCACACATACAGCAGTCACGCTAAGATACATGCCCATGACCAACCATGTGCCAGAAGTCAATGAAGCGCACGACACACTGTGAGCAACAACACACAACATGGGCCACACCCCCCACGAGCACTGCAGTGATGCACATGGCACAGGGCAGCACGCACACCAAGGAGATGGGACAACTGCAATACGTTGGCTTTCACACACAACCATCACTCACTCATAACGATGCGTCCAATGCCATGTCCAGTAATCACAACAGACAGCAAATATGCAGGCCATGTCAAGCATGCACACACCTCAAACCATGCACTGTCATGCTGCCACAACACATGTCACGTTCGGCACCCATGGCTCACAGCATGTACCCCAAAAGCATATTCCCTCCCAAATGCGAATCTGGGGCATGGCCCCCATGTTGCCATATGCGTTCCTAAGCGTTCCATTTGAACCCCAAAAGCAAAGTACAAACCAGACCCAGGATGGGCCAGGAGCCCGCATACACCAGAGTCACAATGAGTAGGGGCACAGCAACACACCCATCGGCATGGCCAATCCGTCCCATGCCACATGTGCACAGCACACAGTCCCATTGCCAAGCACACACAACTACAAATGCCACAGCCACACACACGCCTCCGGGAAACCCATGTACGAGATTGCACGAACTGCCAATGTCAGACGACAAATACATACTTCGCCAGGTGCAACACAATAACAAATCTCATTCTCTCCACAGGTGACGAACTGCCGGATGCTGGGGATGGAGACAGCAGCCAGCACAGCCAGCCCACAAGCCCCCAACGAGGACACACGGATGTGGAGGATCTCACCTCCTCTTCGGACACGGACCACCAAGCAGGCCCATCTGGTGTGGCAGGGCCCAGCCGCTCCCCAGGACCCCTCCTACCCACCAACCCATCATCCAGGGCTGCTGAACAGTCCCAGCCCCCTGCTGCCACTGTCGTTGCGGCCACACCCACGGTCATTGCGGCCACACCCACGGTCATTGCGGCCACTACCACTGCCGCAACCGCCACCATCGCCGCACCGACCACCACCACCACCACCACGTCTTCGCTGGCACCAGCCCCAGCGCAGGTGGTGGCCCGGCCGACTGGATCCACCCTGGGAGCCACAGCGAGGACCGTGGTGAGCAATGTGGCTAGTGGGCAGGCCGGTGGCAGCAGGACTGGTAGGAGGAGCAGGGTCAGGGAAACGCCAGCCTCCCCTGGGAGCCATGCCCTGCCTCAAATGGCCAGAGTCCTTGGGGCCTATGAGGAGGCCCAAGAACAATGGGTCAGGTCTGCTTCAGACACGCGGGAGGTGCTGGGGGTGCTGAGGTCCATGGACGCCCGTATAGGTCAACTCGTGGACCTCATGGGCCAGCTGGTGGTGGCTGTGAGGACACGGCCAGGGATAGCAGCTCCCCTCCGCCACCACCTGCCGGGGCGCAGGGTCGAGCAGCAGTGTCCAGTTCCCCTGCGTCCACAGCCAGTGAGCACACCTCAACCACCAGCATGTCGCAAGCAGGCACCCCCTCGCAAACGTGGAAGGGGCCGTCCGAAGAGGAAACAGATCTCCCGGGAGGACTTCGCACGCTCCAGTCGCAAGTGAGGCAGCCAGCCAGCCTTCCGCCAGCCTTCCTTGACCAGCCACTGCATTGACTTGGACTACGATCCCACTCCACACAGCCATCTGGATGGCATGTGTGTGTTGGACTATGGACATAGAACCAGTGGGTACACCCTGAGCATCACGCAGCCATGACCGACAGCTCATTGTCACAGCACGCACCACTATTGTCATCACCTTACACACAATCACATGTCACAGTTTGTAATAAATGCACCTTTTTCACTAACTGCTGTTTGTGCCCTGTGTTTTATTTGTACGGAATACAACGGCCACCTTGGGCGGAAAGGCACCTGATGCGTGGCATGGCAATGGAATCCGGAGGGCCTGTAGGGACCTAGGGGTGGGAGACAGAACAGGAGCACATTCAATGAGTGTGTCACACACCCATCACACAGTACATGTCAACAACTACAAGCAATGTACACACATCGCACAGAGCAATAGGGCACAATGCCACAGCCACCATCAGTGGCATACTAACCTGGGCATGGAGCGTTGACACACAGCACGCAGTGAACAAAAGGCCACCCGGACACAGCACACACACACCTGCTCAAATACAGACACATCAGCCGTCGTACATGGACACTCACCGTCAAGTGAAGTAGCGGGCGATGAGCTGCTGCCGCACATTCCCAGCTTCCTCCTCTCCGCTGTCCTCCTCACTCGAGCTGTCCTGGTCTGCGGGCTGGGGCCCTGGTTGATCTCCGTCATCCACAATGAGGGGGATCTGCTTCCGAATGGCCAGATTGTGCAGCATGCAGCACGCCACCACTATCTGGCACACCTTCTGTGGGGAGTACGCCAGTGCACCCCCGGTGCGGTCCAGGCACCTGAACCTGGACTTGAGGAGGCCAAAGGTACGCTCGACCACACGTCTGGTCCTCCCATGTGCCTCATTGTATCGATCGTCTGCTGGGGTGCGAGGATTCCTCAATGGACTGAGCAGCCATGCCCCATTCGGGTACGCAGAGTCACCTGGGTGTGAGGGACACAGAGAACCGTTGCTATTCCAACTGGACAGGGGACAGCATCGCACAACCAGCACGCTACACCACTCCACATACTCACCGACAATACAGCCACGATCCTGTTGCAGATTGGCCATCAGCCGTGGCAAGATGCTGTTGCGCATTATGTGTGCGTCATGGGCCGAGCCTGGGAACTTTGCACACACGTGGGTGATCACCATGTCCGCAAGGCACACCACTTGCACATTCAGGGAGTGCGTGTGCTTCCTGTTGCGGTACAGGTGCTCAGTGGCCTGTGGTGGAACAAGGCAAACATGTGTGCAGTCAATGGCTCCAACGACGTGTGGGATTCTGCCAAGGGCATAGAATGCACCCTTCACTGCCGCCAATTCACGAGCCCTGGGGAAGCGGATGTACCTGTTTCGGTACAGCATCATGGCTGCCAGTACATCCCTCAGCACCTTGCTGAACATGGGCTGGGACATCCCTCCTCCACTGCCCACTGTGTGCTGGAATGACCCAGTGGCGAAGAAATGCAGGGCAGCCATCACCTTAGCCGTGGGGGTGAATGCTGTTGGATACACCCTGCGGGGACGGAGATGGGGTTCTAACATGGCACACAGTCGATGCAGGGTTGGCCTGTCCAGCCGAAACTTCCTAATAACCTCTGTATCGTCCATGTCCACCAGCAATTGGTATGGGCGGTCAATGTTCGGTCTCCGCCTAGGGAAATTGCAGAGGACACATGTCAAAGCAACACAACACATAGCAGTTTCGCATACACATCACTGACATGACTGAGCACGCACATGAGCCACAGCCCAGCTGTCAAGCTGGGACGGCACGGCCACAATACACTTACACAGGTCTCCCAACAATGGCAATGGCTAGTGAGACATACCACTGGCATGTGCATGCACATGGGGATCTAGGCCCCAATGACTTGCGGGGCGTGCTGATGGGGACTGACTGCATATTCGTCAAGCGGCAACGCCACGGCAACATGAGTGTCTGCTGAGCATGGAACTGCTTCCGAGGCTGGATGAGTATGGCACACGGCTGACGACGATGTGGGCACAGGCTGAGCGGCCAAAACAAGTGGGACCTGTGGCACGAGGGGATGTGAGACAGTAGTAGGTGTCAGCACTGCACCCTATGTACAGCACTGTACGGATCACACCTCCCGAAACATTGACAGGTGTCCACATTGACAGCCCCATGCCAAGACGGCTGTGTGCTTGCAGTCACACGTCACAGGTGAGAGGTTACATTGCACGTGCCAGGTGGCAGACGTACATAGTGGGAGCTGGCATGTGTGTGCATGTGTCTCCTGTTCAGGATCCACCAGATGGGCGCTGACTCTGTACTGACCATTGGACACAGCATGTTCCGTGGAAGGCTTGTGTGTGTGGGATGGTGGCACTGGATGTGCCTCCGTTGGGTGGGGGCCATGCACAGGGCGGGTACGTCGATGATTGCGCATTGTTGGTCACGGTGGGTGCACCAACTAAGATGTGTTGCCCTGTGTTCAATTCCTATGTCCGCATGATGATGGACTGTGGATGTGGGCAGACTACACATTGGTCGATGTGCTGTCTATATGCATGTGCCTTCACACCAGGCACAGCTGCCCCTGCACATGTGACCCCTGCTGGACTCGCTGCTGGGTCTGTGGAGCTGATGCACCTTCTGTGCGTGGGGCGGACAGCTCTCCTCACTTCCCTCATTGCGCATGTCATGACTTTGCCGCAGGTGACATGGATCATGGAGGGCCCACATGTACGCGTGGGTAGGCTACACATGATTGTTCACTGGTCGCCACCCCCAGTCAGTGTTTCGAATGGGAAGGTTGTCGTGCTGGTGGTATGTTCGATGTGGCGGATGGGCGGGCATGGGGGACATGGGGGGGTAGTTGGATTGGCGACTAGTTGCAGTACACACGGGACACGTCTCTTCCTTTCCACATCTGGGTCATCCCTTGTACTAACTGACAGTGATACAGTCATCTTCGCCCCAGCCCTCATGTCCTCCCTCGCCCCCCAATATGCATGCTCACCTGCGAGGCTAGCGCTTGCACAGGCAGCCCCAAGCTCGCACCAGAGAGGGCAAGGAGTGTATGTGTGGGTCCAGTTGCACGAGTGGGCTGTCTCAGGGTATGATGTGTGGCGGGACGCCGTCCACCTGCGTGGTGCCCCAAATGGAGACCCGGCCTGCATGGACTATGCATCACAGTCTTCGCCTTCCGGATCCGCCACCTGCGACACCCAGTGGCTGTGGCTGCCCTTGCGGCCAGGCCGCGTCCGTCTGTGGCTGATGGCCCACACATTCACTCTTTGGCCTCTCTGGGGAGGGCTCAGGGGTGGTGGCGCACGCGCTTGCACTTAGTCGCAATGGCATGTGGCGTGGTTGGTATGATGGGCAATGGATGGGATGGTGCGAGCCACCTCCCGTGACGTCAGTGCTGCTCGTGCTGTGGTGCGTCCCCCTACACTTCCATTTGACTTTTTGCCATGCTAGACGTTGAGGTTCTATTGCCTGCGTGATATGACCAGGAGGAGCGCGAGGAGACCTCTCACACACCATGCTCCACTGCCATCCCGTGCCCTGTATCGCCTGTGCGGATTGACTATGTTGGGGTTACACCTGGTCGACTGGGGCTGTGTGTGCCTTGTCAAGGGGCATGGCGGGCGCACAACAGGATCCAGCTTGTCCACAGAGGGTGGGCTGAGGTGCGCCTGGTACCGCTTTGTACGTGTGCCCGGCTGCTGTGCACACACGTGTTCACTCCCCCCGACAGGTGTCCTCTCACAATGCCCAGGGAAGCGGTGGTGTACTGTTCATGACCCCTCCCAACACGGCGTGCTCCAACTTGTCATGTGCGCATCTACCCGTCGCACCCACCCACCTGAGCACTGCGTCCATACGACTTCACACGACACATGTGTGTCTTCCACAGTAGTGCTACTCATTTGCGTTGACATCCAATACCAGTGGACTACATGGTCATGTCACGACTGCCGTGTACTTCACATACTCTCATCCTCTCTCATTCGTACTTGTGAAATGAGTCAGCGGAGACAGTTTTGGTTTCAAACATTATATTGAGTCTTCTGTCCTCTGTGATGCAGTATAGTGGACACTACTGGCAGCGGAATACATGTTGAGGATATACTGAGCATGATTGCAAATGGGATAGGGTGTGGGGTTACATGTGATTGGCTGTTGCATGTGGGATGTGGGCTTCAGAGTGACATCTGCTTGGCCAAGGCTGTGCTAATGTACATTTACGTATAGCTGCGGAGCTGCGGACTTTGACACAGACGGTATACATGTAGCCTACCAGACCGCTTGGCATCATGGGCACAGTCCATCTCAGTTCCATGTGACAGGTTTGCTGCGGTTGTTCCTCATGCACGCGTGCATGTGAGATGACATCAGGGCATGTGCTTGCGTGCATGCAGCGGCGTGCCACTTGTTGTTGCACTGTGGTGGTTACTGGACATGTCACAGTCACTGGGGTCGTGTTGTTGTTGTATGCACTTGTCGTCCATGCAAAGGTCCTGGTATGGGATTCCCGGGGCGGGGGTGGGAGGGGTGCAGCACCCACAGACTCCAGGCGACCTATTCATGTCCACTGAGCGGTGTGTGTGTCCATGGGTGCTGGATCCATGTCGTGTCCTGGTTGTTCGTGCAGTTCCGTCCATGTGGGTGCGATACACAGAGCCCATGCCACTGCCTCCCACAATGCATGCGGTGTTTCTGGATGTGATGGGGAACAGTGTGCATGTCCCGGTCATATCCGATGTCATGGCGATGTCGTTGATGGTGTGGTTACAGTTGCCGGTCGTTTGGTATGGCTGTTGTGGTGGTGACTGGCCAGTCCGTGCGGAAGCTAAGCATGGGTGCGGGGTTGGACATCATAGGTCACTCGGGGAACCTGCGTTGTGGTCCGACGTATTTACAGGTTGTCAGGTATGCGATGCCGTCCAGCAGGGCTTCCATGTCATTGGTGGTGTACATGTTTGCCAGCCAATGAAGCGGATGGTGGCTGTCAAGGTGTTGTTCGTAGGTTGTCCCTTGGAGGACCATGATGGGGCATGCTGGGTGACATTCGATGTAGCTGTTATCGATGATCCGTCGTGTGGAGGCACAGTGGTCCCATTTCAGTGCGGGTGCGATGTTGGCCACATACGCCATGCCCCCATAGGCAGAGCAGGCCCTGTCGTGTGCGTCCAGAGGAGGAGTAGTGGTAGCAGGTCCGCCTTCAGACATGCCGGGTTGGAGAGGCATATCTCGACGGGATGCTGGTAGGGACACCTCCGACAGTAGAAGACGGGCATGACGCAGCTGAACAATGTGATGCGGTAAGTCAGTCGGTAACTTACGTTCAGCAGGGACAGGAGATCGCATCCCAATGTATGGCACAGGTTGGTTTTGTACAGCTTGAGCTGTTCGGCGTAGTTGGGTAGGTGTGTTGCGGTTGCCATTTCGCAGCGGTTCGTTGAGGTGGCGTGCTCCGGCTGTGTGTGCAGTCTGCAATGTGCACGCTCCGGGGTTGCTGTGAGCTCTGTGTAGTCGTAGGGAGACAGGACTTGTGTTCTGTTGGCTTGTTTGGAGGACACGGGCCCTCTTCCCACATGCTTCTCAGACAGTTCAAGGTCAGTGCTGTGTGACTCCTTCCAATTAACTTGCATGTGGCCGACATGGGGAGTGTTTTCTTCTTTCTTCCCCGTCCGTTGTGTGCTTCTGTGATATGCGCTATCTGCCCTGTGGTCGGTCTCCTCGGCATGCCTGTGTTGGTCTATTCTTGGACAATGGCTGTAGTCACCGGCTTCTGTCGTAGGGCTGTGGTTTCGGAGTTGGAATGGAAGGTCATTCAGTGCTGTCTGCTCTCCCTTGTGTGGGCGGCAGGCTGCCTTTCCGCTCTGCGTTGGGCCTTGTGTGTGGATGTTATTCTTGGGCCACCTGTTGTCGGTCCCCGGGCTCTTTGGTGTTCCGTTTTATATGTCTTGTTCATATGTGCAGGGTGGTATGGGTGTTTCTGTGTGGTACTGGCGTTCCTCTTCCCGAAGGGGCCCTGCTTCTCCTAGTTGGTGTTGCCGCCGCTGTGTGCTACGCCATGTTTGTTACACTGGGGTGTGTCCTGCTGTTGCGTGTCTTCACTGACATGTGTGCGTCGGTTGTGTGGCGTTGGGTGTTGTCCGTGAATTGGGCGTTGGGGACATGTCTGTGGCCGGCCTGTCACGTGTCATGTGCGTTCGGGGTGGGGCTGATGTGTGTGCTGCTTGGTTGTGTCCCTGTGTCTGTGTGCGACGCATGCATGGCGCTGCGGTTGGCCTCTGCGTTGTGCGCATGTGTGGCGGCGTCATCGGCGCTTTGGGGCCGTGACGGGGTGGTTGGTTCCTAGTCCCAGGTGGTGTGTACACATGTGTTCTGCGATGTTACGATTTGGCCTGTGTGTCATATGTGGATGCGATGGTGGATGTGTTGTGTACACGCGCTGGTGGGGGTTGTCCGCTTTTCCGCCCTTGCACTGTGTGCGCTGTTTGCGTGCACTTGTTGTGTGTGTGCCTACCTGCGTCTCCGCGGTACGTTGCGTCCTTGGTGGTGCATCAGCAGAAGCATGGGGAGGGCCTGCAGTGCTGGATTCATGCTCGGGGAGCCGCTTCTTCGTTGTCCGTGCTCTGCGTCCGTGTTACCGCCTCTCTTTCACGTGCGGTGTCTCTTAGCCGTGGGAGCCGTTTGTTTGCGGCATCGTAATTTATACGCCGGGCGGGACGTGTTTCGTCGGACGGTGTGTGTCAATTGAGCTGCGCCGCTACGTGTGCGGACGCACTTTGATGGCGGACGGTGTTGCTGGCTTGCCGGCGGTGTTTGGCCTACTTTTCGCATCGTAATTGGGCGGGCGTGTGGACTGCTGCGTGCCGGCGGTAACTGGTGGTTTTTGCATCCGCCAGCACGGCGGTTGTGCTTCCGCCCGCCATCGTAATGGGCCCCTTAGAGACCAATCACATATTGGACCCCTCTCAATCAGGTTTCAGGGAAGCACGTAGCACTGAGACTACTCTTTGGCAGTCACTGATACTATCAGGATTAGCCTGGACGAATGAAATTCTGCTGTGATTATATTGCTAGATCTTTCCGCAGCTTTCAAAACGGTCTTGCATGTGGCATTGATCGAAAGGCTGTATGACATTGGGGTACACACACAGGAGAATCATCCTAGAAGATAGATCCCAAGTGGTTTCCTACCCCCTTTTTTTAAATCCAGGGTTGCCAGTAACACCTGTGGGGTTCCATAGGGATCTTCTCCCACTCTCTTTAATATCTAATAACAAATGAAAAGGAGTGTTCAATTATATACAGCATTATCTGTTACAAACTCAACAGATGGTTAGACTGTTCTCCAGCAATAGATCAAGTAGTCATGATGTGATGAATAAAAGTTATTCAGGAGTCTTGCGAGTTGCTTTGATTACAATTTTATTCAAAAAATGCCAATTTGACAGAAGCAATACATTCGGCCCAGCCAGCGTGTGTTATTTCTTGACCATGTGTTGGTGTGGCCTCTTGGCAATGGGGTCACAAAAGTAGAGCGTTGGAGGAAACAGAGTTGGTATTAATTACACACCAGTGCACCGTTTGGAGCCCACATTGCCAGTGTGCTTTTTTCTACTCTTTAATATCTATTTGCCCCCTTCGGCAAGGGTCCTCAGGTTTTTTGGTGTAGAGATCTTGTCATATGCAGAAGACACTCATTTGGTGATATAAATTGGGCAAAACCTGGAAGTAACAAAAGCCAGATTCGGTGACTACATCCGGGCCATGGCATCTTGGATAAAGCAGAGCTGTCTTCAACTCAATGGGGAGAAAACTGAAATCCTCCTATTTCTTGAAGCTAATCAGACTTGGTCAGATGACTGGTGGACTCTTTAACTGGGCAATCTCCCTTCCCCCAAAAAAGTGGTGAAGAATCTGGGTATTTTCTTGGATGACAAGTTTAATATGGCAAGTCATGTTAGTGCAATCTGTGGCACCAGTTTTGGGGTCTTCCACCTGCTTAGAAAGGTCTTCTCCTGGCTTGCTCTGAATTGCAGAAGGACCATCATACAGGCTCACATAACCAGTCATTTGGACTGTAGAACCCCTCTTTTGGTCGCAGCAAACGAGTCTCATAGGTCACGCCCACAGGTGGTTCAGAATACTGCTGCCTGACTGATTTGTCATCTACCATCGGGCTCCTCAACAGGTCCACTTTTGAGATCTTTATACTGACTTTATACTGACTTCTGGTCAAGAAGCATTGTATTTTAAGCTCCTTTGCCATGCCCACAGAGCTCAGTATGGTGATGGTCCAGCCTGCCTTCCTACAAGAATTAGGTTTTATCAGCCAGCCAGGAGACTGAGATCATCTGACACTGCACTTGCAACACCTCATCACATTTTGATGAATCAAAATAGAGGTCACACCTTTTGACTCACACCTCACCACTGGAATATGCTGCCTTATCAAATTTTCTCTTGTCATAATTTTAATATCTTTAAAAAGTTGTTAAAAGCTTGGCTATTTTAGCAATTATCTTTTTTAGGTATGCCTGCTACTCGTCTCCTTTGTAGTGAGCTGTTCGTGCTCTATCAAGAGATCAAGAGCCAATTACATAACATAACCTCCATCTACTGCAAATAAACAGGTCATGGTCTTCCAAAATGAAACTCACACGCCTCCTTCACTCTAGTTTGCTCAAACATGCGCAATGTGTATAACACACAGATTTCATACATACATACAAACAGACACACACATGCTCAGAATAGCAATTCAGGGATCCTGGTTCACCTGTGGCAGGGGACTTGATGGTCAGTAGGGCACCACTCCTGTGACACAGATAAAATGGTCTGGTCATTAGGATCACTAAAAACACAGTATGCTGCCACATTTGTGCTACACTTTTGAACCTGTGAAAATGACAGTAGTTCTGTGTCAGAATGGAGAACGAGTTTGATGCACCCCTGCAGGTCAAGAACAGGTCAAAGGGACAGGCCTAGGCCTTTTCACACATATTAAACCGCAAGATGGGGTATGGGGGAAATTAGCTTGGAGCCTTTACCTTCAGCACCAAACCCCAATTGTGCATCTTCAAACAATAGCATTGTTTAGGAGGTCTTTTTC
This sequence comes from Calotriton arnoldi, assembly GCA_963921515.1. NCBI lineage: Eukaryota > Metazoa > Chordata > Amphibia > Caudata > Salamandridae > Calotriton > Calotriton arnoldi. The sequence continues at coordinate 45,705 of CAWUFW010008815.1, forward strand.
AGTTGTACAAAAATTTCTATTTCAGAATTTATAATTCTGTCTGCAATGACATTTTCAAATTAGAGTTTTCTTTATTAGTAATTCTTAAAACATAATTCATATATTTCATTATCCAAACAGTCAACATGTGTTTTAAGGAAACCCTCTTTATCAAGGATATAAATAAAAATATATCACATCAGATTAAAAGTCATATGTTATATACAAATATACAGCTCCTGTAATTAAAGCCCAACTCATTTTGTTTCCCCAAAAATATAACAAAGGATCAATTACAACAAACGATGCTTGCAAGGGAAAGCAACACATTGGCTGTCCATAGCAAAGCACAGGGGAGGGTTGGCCACTTACAGCGGATTGGATAGAGGGCCTGATCGGGAGTTATGTGCAGGTCATCTGCAGAGCATTGAGCAAAAGGCCTGGTTGGAGGAGAGGGTACTGCGGCCAACCCTCTGCTGCGCTCGGCTTAAGACTGTCTGAGGTGGAGGTGTTGGTTGCATGTGGAGACTTAGGCGTAAGCTCAAATTTGCATGAGATAAAAAAAACACAAAAATTCACTGAAAAAAACAAAGGTTAAAATTACATTATAGTTAGGTTTGCTAGTAAGATCTTAACATACATTTTTTTTTAATACAGAAATTCACTGGAAAAAACAAAGGTGTTGAAATGAGATAAAACTTGCCAGTTATAGTTTAGTAAACTAACTGTAACTTGTGCTCCTGTCAGGCACCTCACAAATTACATCAATCATGAGAAGGTAAAATACATAATTGATGACATCACTGATGACATCTCAAATTACATCATTGATGATATCATTCAATAATTGCATCAGTTTGATGTATGCTTTGTGGGCCGGGAGTAATTCAACAAGCTAAAAATAAGACTGATACTTTAAAAGTAATGGACATTATGGTTTGCTATTAAGAAATAGAGATTGCATATATGTAAACTCACCCAAATTTAGTGAATGCTTCCCTCTGTTTCATTTGTATTAAATTGCCTTAGAAACAAATACCCTCTATAGATTTTAATGGTTCACATACTTTTGAAAGTTTGCCAACCAATGAAAAAAGTGATTATTGTTAATTCACCTTAATTGGAACATCCACAACAACAAGTCACAAACTCACAATTTACAATCAAAAGGTTGTCATGCATGCATTTGACAAGGAACAATGGACACTCCTTCATTGTTTTGTAAAATAGACTACACACCTTGCTGAGAAAAACAGAGTGCCATACAACTTTAGAGCCATGATTACATTTACAATGCAAGTTAAAACGTGTAAGTAGTCACCTATACATTGTACATTCTCCAACAATGTCAAATTACTGAAAAACTTCAGAGAAGTTCCGCATCTAAACATGAACATCTTATGAATGTTTCCTTAACAAACAATCTGACTATTTTCAAAGGACTTAGTGCCAAACATGTACAGAGGAATAATCTTTTATGAACAGAATCTTTGACTTTTCTCACAGCAGTTACGCTTATCTAAAGAGGGTATGTGTAAAGTATTCGTGCAACACACACACACGCACACACACACACACACACACAGTAACACAATGAATACACCACAAAAAGACTCCACACAGGCTTAGAAAAATAAATTATTATATTCTGACCAAACAAGACTAAAATGACAAAAATGTATAGAAGTTGAGATATTGAACCTTAAAGGAATAAATGCAGTAAAGCCATTAGAAGCAAGTAGACCAAAAAGGTTACTTTAGGTCGCACTGGACCAAGGCAGAGTCAAAGTTCGAGCCGACCTCATGGAAGCGCAGGTCGGCTACAGGGCCCACTCTGGCCCCGGTGAAAAAAAGTACCTTTTCTGATCGCAAATAACGGGATGCGTCGATTTTCTCCACGTAGTGAAGGCTATGCATCAGTTCCATAGATGGGTGGCGGAGTCGAAAGGTGTCGAGCGATGGTCCGGATTCTGCCACGCAGTCGAGGGGATGCATCGATCTCACCAAGTTGCAGCAGCAGCGATACGCTGTCCGATGCGTCAATTTCTGGAGACAAAGTGCTGGTTCCAATGAGATGCGCCAATTTTACTCCGGCAACCAGGTGATGTGCTGGTTCTGTTACACACAGACAAAAGATAAGTTAAAATCTGTGTTGCAAGTATCTGGGCCACTTCCAGTGAGCCAGGCACAGGAGCAGGGGCAGAGACTTTGATATCCCTGAGTCTTAAGTTACAGGAGGCAAGCCAACAAGCCCTTAGAGATCACTTAAAGTGAAGGCAGAGTCCAGGTCTCCTTCAGCAGAGCCAAAGAGCAGCAGGCAGCAGGGCAACAAAAGGAAAAGCAGGTCTTCCAGATCAGCAGTCTAGTTGAGTCCTTTAAGCAACACAGCAGGCCCTCTGGTAGAGATTCAGTTCCAAGTCCAATAGTTTTTGATTTTAGGGAGTCAGAAACCCAGTCCTGTTATATTCCATATAGGTACCCCACTAGAGGCTCAGGTAACATCCTAACCCTTCACCTATATTCTTCCCTACATTACATACATAACGGTTCTTAGGGACTGACCTTTAACCTAGATACGACACTGCGCACAGAACGCGGGATTTTCCCTGGTAAAGGCCTCATACATTATGCATGAGGATTCTTGGAAACTCAGCAGGACTACCATCTCCTGTATAATATCTATGTATAAAGTTCATTCCCAATGTCATCCTAAGTCCGACAAGTGGCACAGCAAGGTAGACCCCCCGGGGAGACCTTTGGGTATATAAACATCACATCTTGCTGAGACAAACAGAGGAGATCAGGATTTCCCTGCCGACACACTGACGCGAGACGCTGAGGTTCCTGCATGCAGATACTCCAGCTCGCAGTGGTCTAAAGCATCCCTTGCGGGGTGTCCAACTCGCGCCCAAGACGGGGTCCCACAGTCTCTCACTTCAGGTAATGGGGTTGACTTTATCCTAGAGGGATTCTTGGCTTAACACCTACATACATGCTAGGTGCACTTAGGTACATCTAGTTAGGGTAGCATCGTAGGAGTACGCATTTTATTGTCATGTATTTTATATACTTGCCTGTATTCATGATTATAGAAAAATGGTAGAGATCTACCATCCTTTTACTTTCTTAGTGCTTCTAATCATTTGTATCTTTTACTGTCTAATGATTGTTTCAGCGCACCTATTTTACACTAGAATAACTGTTCAATAAATACTTATTGAAAAACATCCCTACTGTTTATTCTGTGTAACTCTCTGAGACTAAGTGAGCACGAGTCACTGAGCTAAAAGTAGTACACTGTTTCCACGGTCCTGAGGGATCAGGGTTGTCATGCTTGATAGTTGCCAAGAACTATTTTCTCCGGATCACTGACAAAATATCGAAGGTCAAAAATCGACCTACAAAAATATCGCAACAAAAATATCGATGTCAAGAATATCGAAATGCTATCTACAACATGGTAAGTACAAAAATATCGAAAAAACAATATCGATTGTCAAAAATATCGTTATCAAAAATATCGTTTTTTTTTTGTTAAAAATAATATGTAAAATAAACTAAATAATACTTATAATTAAAATAAACATAGTTAAAAATATTTGATAATATTTAAAATTAATAAGTAACATATATAATTAAATAAAACATTAATTAAACATATACATATAAGATATAATATATATACTTACTTAATAATAATTTTGAATAATTATTGTAATAAATTTTAAATTATTAAAAAATATTATAAATTACAAATACATCTATACACATAAAACAATAACATAAATAAAAATTAAATAATTATGTATAACAAATTTAAAAAATTAAATTTACTTTTAATATTTTTAAAATTAATTATATACTATATTAACTAAAATAATACAAAAAATATTCAATAGCGTAGGGAATAAAACTACTATTACAACTCCCAAAAAAACAACACTAAGAAAAATGTTGGATAGCGTAGGGGTAAAAATTACTATTCCCACTCCAGAGAGTGTAACAGTAGGGAAAGTGTTGGATAGCGTAGGGGTAAAAATTACTATTCTAACTCCAGTGAGTGCAACAGTAGGGAAAGTGTTGGATAGCGTAAGGGTAAAAATTACTATTCCCACTCCAGAGAGTGCAACAGTAGGGAAAGTGTTGGATAGCGTAGGGGTAAAAATTACTATTCTAACTCCAGTGAGTGCAACAGTAGGGAAAGTGTTGGATAGCGTAAGGGTAAAAATTACTATTCCCACTCCAGAGAGTGCAACAGTAGGGAAAGTGTTGGATAGCGTAGGGGTAGAAATTACTATTCCCACTCCAGGGAGTGCAACAGTAGGGAAAGTGTTGGATAGCGTAGGGGTAAAAATTACTATTCCCACTCCAGAGAGTGCAACAGCAGGGAAAGTGTTAGATAGCGTAGGGGTAGAAATTACTATTCCCACTCCAGGGAGTGCAACAGTAGGGAAAGTGTTGGATAGCGTAGGGGTAAAAATTACTATTCCCACTCCAGGGAGTGCAACAGTAGGGAAAGTGTTGGATAGCGTAGGGGTAAAAATTACTATTCCAACTCCAGAGAGTGCAACAGTAGGGAAAGTGTTGGATAGCGTAGGGGTAAAAATTACTATTCCCACTCCAGAGAGTGCAACAGTAGGGAAAGTGTTGGATAGCGTAGAAGTGACAAATAACATACTTATAAATAAATTAATTTTTTAAAATAATTAATGAATTATTAAATAACTCTAAACTATTTACCAATACCAATAAATATTTATTAAAAACATAATTACCAATAGAAAATTTATTAACAATAAATTAATAATAAATACCAATAAATAATAATTAATCAATATTAATTACTAAATATGAAATATTGAACAATAAAATATTTTTAATAACAAAAAACATATAAATTATTAAAACTTAATTACCAATTAACTAATATTGAACAATTAAATGCTTTTTTATACCAATAATAATAGTAATTAAACATTAATTATCAACTAATAAATAATTCTTAATATATTAATTACATTTATCAATAAATAATATTTAATAATATTTAATTACCAATTAATGATAAAACAACAATAAATTAATTTTTAGAACCAAAAATTTGTAATTTAAAAAATTACCTATTAATAATTAATATCCAATAAATTAATTATCAATACCCAAAAATAAATTTAATAATTACTTAATTAGATTTCAATTACTTCCAAAAGTATTCCCCTATAAACGCACAACACACTTAATCAATTAATAAAAATTAATAACTAATTAATAAAAATTAATTACCAATTAATAATTGATTACCAATTATCAATTAATTAACAATAATATAATTATCAATACCAATTAATTAAAATAAATTATAAATTAATTGCATTTAAATTACATGATTAATTAATCAATTAATAAAAATTAATCACCAATTAATTAAAATTAATTACCAATTATTGATTAATTAACAATTATATAATTATCAATAACAATTAATTAAAATAAATATAACTTAATTACATTTAAATTACATGATAATCAATTAATCAATTAATAAAAATTAATAACCAATTAATAAAAATTAATTACCAATTATTAATTAATTAACAATAATATAATTATCAATACCAATTAATTAAAATAAATTATAACTTAATTACAATTAAATTACTTCCCACCCTATTCCCCTATAAACCCACAACCCGCTACAGAACTTAAACGCAAAAAATAATTAAAATTAATTTATAATTCCTAAAAATTAATAATTAATTTAGTATAATTAAATTACTTCCCACCCTATTCCCCTATAAACCCACAACCCACTACAGTACAAAAAAAAAAAATAACTTAAAAAAATAAATTTATTAACATAGAAAAATTGTATACATATATTTTTAAACAATTAAAACACGTAACAAAAACACATATAACACATACATATTAAAAACATAACAAAATACATAACAATAATACAAATATCGATATTAGTAACATCGATATTAGTAACATCGATATATTTGATTTCGATATTACTAACTTCGATATTATTGACATCGATATTAAGTAATTCGATATTACTTACCTTAGGGTCGATATTCTGTCCATCGATATTCTGTCCCATCGATATTCTGTCCCTTCGATATTTAAACTTCGATATTATGGTATATCGAAATTTTATTTTCGATATTTTGACTGCCCACCATTTTCTCCTTGGTTAGAGGAGTTTCTAGTGGCACTGTGAGCTAGCTGGTACACAGGCCAACATACCCAGTGGGGGTGTCTAGAATCAGTTTGACACCAATCCTGCAGTGTATGTTGTCTAAACGCGCAGATCCTATATAGGTTTTATAGGAACTACACGACATGGCGCCGCCAACGTTGGTTGGGTAATTATTTAACAGTAAAATCTGAGTAGGTCAGTCGTGCTATTCTCAGAGATCCCTACTCACATATCCCCAGAGACGTCTGGAGTGGGAGGGAACAAAAAATCTGCCACAGCTGAGTAGGCAAAATCCTATGCATTGCCTGTTGGTTAATCAAGCTTGAAGGACACATTGTTCCTATTGTGCATAACACCTTATCTCAGTTCCCTTGAAGAACTCTTCTTACTCAATACGATGACTGAACAGGGAGACACTGTGCGCAAACTGAATATAACAGTCCAGGAAGAAGAAGATGCAGATGCAATACAAATTACAGAAATTGTTAGAAATGCCATCACCCTAAAACTAGCTTCATATGGTTTAACAGCTAGGGGTGAGCCAGTAACCTTCGTGATTGAGGCACACTAATCATTTAGAACAGAGGTATTCTATTCATGGGTTACATTTCCACAGGCAAATGCACTAACAAAGACATTTCATTACTACATAGAAGATGAAATACTGAACGAATATTGTCCGTACAAGGACATTGATTCCGCTCACTTACCAGGAGCATTTATACTGGTTCAAAGGTGCCCTACCCCATACAAGAAATAAAGTAAGACTTGGTCCGCTCGGAAGAGATGGAGCAACATGGCCAGTACTGGCGGCTCACACACCACATCCTGACATCGAAACGATGCCAGGAGGAGACTTACTTACACTTCATAAAGAATTAATAAAACTTTACAGAAACATGACACAGTTCATGATGAGGACACTCACAGTTCAGCCAGCGACAGCTACACAAACAGGTCCGACTCAAACATCAGCAACTAAAATTACACCACAAATGTTACACGCAGTCATGGGCAAGATGCCCACTAAACGTGAACAAATGCCATTCTGGGTGGCTCAAAAAAATAACACAGCTAGAGGTGGTATTTCCAAACACCAGCCCACATGAAAAACATAGAATGTTAACAATTTGCTTGCTATAAATGATTATAGCAAAAAGGTAGAGATCTACCATCCTTTTACTTTCTTAGTGCTTCTAATCATTTATATCTTTTACTGTCTAATAATTGTTTCAGCGCACCTATTTTACACTAGAATAACGAAGTGCCTTTGATGTGGGGGTGACTTCAAAGCAGCTCTCTGAAGTGCACAAGTTTCCCTTTCAACCCAGTCCTCTCTGCCAGGCTATCCTATCTGTGGGGGGTAATCAGTCATTTGTGTGGGGACAGGACATAACCTATTCAAGTGAAGTGTTAGTCCTCCCTACCATCCTGCCCAGGCAAGGCCATCAGAATGCAGATGTATGTAGATAGGCACTCAGACACACCTATCCTTCCTGTGTTGTTGCTGTCTAGAGGGAAAGCACAAAGTGTAGCTGTCACCTACCCCAGACGTCTATTGGAGACAGGCTGTTAGGCACACAGAGCAGTAAGTACAGAGAAATGTCCACTTTCTGAAAGTGGCATTTCTAAAACAGTAATGTTAAATCCAACTTCACCAGTAAGGAGGATTTATCATCACCATACCAAACATATGAAACATGAATAAGCTACTCCTCTCTGATCAGGAATTACAACTTAAAAGTGTAATAATGAATTCCCAATGCTAGCCTCTGAGAGGAGGAGGCATCACAGTAGTGAAAAACGAAATAGGCTGTTTGTCACTACCAGGATATGTAATACCATAAAGGTACATGTCCTACCTTTTACTTTCATAGCACCCTGGCCTTAGCATTACTTGGGGCCTACCTTAGGGGTGTCTTATATGTAATAAAAGGGAAGTTTGCGCAAGTAGTTTTAAATGCTAAGTCGAAGTGGCAGTAAACTGCACACACAGGCACTGCAGTGGCAGCCTTGAGACATGTTTGAAAGGCTACTTATGTGTGTGTCATAATTAGTGCGGCAGGCCTTCTAGCAGCATTTGAAGCACAGACCCTGGGTATATGGTATACCACTATTCAAGGGACTTAGCAGTACATCAAATATGCCAATCAGGTATACACCAATGTCATCATGTTTAGGGGAATAGCACATGCACTTTAGCACTGGTTAGCAGTTAGAGTCCTAAGGCCAACAAAAAGAATCAGCAAAAACAGGCTGAAGGCAAGTAGAGGTGTGAAGGGGGAATGGACCAGTAAGAACAGAGGTGTGTGGACGTAGGGCACAGCAACATGGAGAAGTGATATGTGAAAGGGAAAAGTAGCTATACGTGTAAGAGAAGAGCTGCTTGTTCCTGTTGTTAGTAGTTATTGAAACGTTTCTTGTGCTTAAAGCACACTGTGCTTTCTAACACCACAAACACCTCGTGGAAACTAACCTGCTAGGAAGCGGTGCTTTTATTTTCCGCTGTGTACAGGAAGATGACTTCTTCCATTTTCCTGGTAAAATATTTGGCCTTTTCCTGAGTGATAAGAGACTCATAGCTAACGATGCGGAGCAGAAGAAGACCGTACCAGCTGGGTGCCCAATTAACTGCTTCTCAGGAGATGGGCCAGTTTATGATCCGGGAGGACGACACTATGGTTAGGATGGATGACTCTGTGGCAGGCAGCCCGGACTTGGCGGAGGAAGGCCCAGCCCTCGAAAGAACAAGTGAGGCTGGGTCCTCTCAGGATCAAGCCACCCTGCCAGACTAGATCATTAATCAAACACAAAACTGAATTCCTTCTGTTTATGGACTCCTTTAAACCGGATATGGCGTTCATAACAGAAACTTGGGCAGAACCCTTCTGCAACCCAGACCTGCTAGCAGGACCTAAAGGTTTTGCCATTGCCAGACAAGACAGGTCACTTAAGCGGGTGGGGGAGGACATAGCCATAGTACATAGAGCCAATCTTGTGGTCAACTACAATCCCACTCCCTCACACCTCTGCGAATCCATTTCTTTTAATATAGAAGTATTGAATACTCAAACATTTAAAGGCATGCTAATTTACCGTCCTCCCGGCCCGAGACAAGTCTTCGTGCAGGAGATTGAACGCCTCCTTGAGGGCCATATTCTGTCAGAAGATTTTACGGTCTTAGGTGACTTTAACTTTCACTTAGAAGCTCACCAAAACAATGATACTTCAGATCTCCTTCAGACCATGGCAGGACTTGGTCTCTCCCAAACTGTTGTTGGCCCCATCCACCTGGTCACACTCTCAAGGTGATTTTTACCAACAACAACTCATTAAGCAATGCAAAAACCCTTCCTTTAGTCTGGTCAGATCACTGTGCAGTCTTCTTCGACCTTGCTATTACACATCCCAGCCCCAACTCCAAAGTCAAACCTACTACAACCATTGTTCGTACCTAGCACAACATTCAAGCATATCTTTTTTGCTAAATTCTTATTGACTTGACACCTGCGCTCTCCCTCGACCTTCACATTGCTGTCTCTCGATACACTGAATGGCTAGACGCTGCAGCCAGCCTCTGAGCCCCAGTAAAAAAGACAAGGTCCAAACAAAACAATGTCTCAGCCCCACACCCGAGCTTAGAGCAGTCAAACAAAGCTGTCGCAGACAAGAAAAAAGATGGAGGACTAATCATAAGGAGGAGGAAAAATCCAAATATAAGCTATGCATCGTTAGCTATAAGACTTTTATCGCTCAGGAAAAGGCCAAATATATTACCAGGAAAATAGAAGAAGCCAAACCCTCCACAGGAAAATTATTTCAAACCATCACCATGCTGACTAAGGATTCCTCTACAAATCTCTGCCCTATCAGCCAATCCTTTTGTAACTCTTTGGCCACATTTCTTCTGCAAAAGGTGGAGACAATATTTAATAAATTCTCCTCTTCCACCTCCCCTATTTGCAGCGATAGGCCTTCCATATCTCCTACCGAACAGAAAAGCTTCAGTGAGTTAATCTTACCCTCCTCAGAGGAGGTTACCAACCTATTGAGATCCACATCCTCTGGCTCCCCTCTTGACCCTTGTCCCGGAGGATAGCCAAGTTAGTGGAAGAGATCCAAACAACTACCGTCCTATCTCTTGTCTACCTTTGCCTGCAAAAATCGTAGAGAAAATCATGAACATTCAACTTACTGAGCACATCCAATCAAAGAACCTCTTGGATGCCACTCAATTTGGCTTTCACAGTGGCCATAGCACGGAGACTGACCTGATCAAGGCTACTGAGGGGATGAGGCAGGAACTCGATCAGGGTAGAAGAGCTGCCCTCATCCTGCTTGATCTCTCAGCAGCCTTTGACACTGTCAGTCACCGGCTGCTGTTAGATCGATTAGAAAATATTGTGATCACTGGATCAGCCTGGGATCTACTGAAATCTGTCCTCTCTGGCCTCGAGTAGCCGCTGCGGATCGGAAAGTTTGTCTCGCATCCTTTCTCACTCCCTTGCGGAGTCCCTCAGGAGTCCTCGCTTAGTCCGACACTTTTTAACATCTACGCCACTCAGTTGGCCGATCTAATACAATCTTTTGACTTCTCCTTAGCCTCTTAGGTAGATGATCATTTTATCCCTAGCCAACGACAAGGCAGGCGCAGGATCTAGATTCCATGACTGCATGCAGGCTGTCAATAGCTGGATGGACAAGAACTGCTTAAAATTGAATTCTGTCAAAACAGAAGTGATTCTATTCAGTGCTCCATCTTCCTTTTGGACCCCGACCTGCTGGCCACAGGACATGGTCTTCTTACTTACTCCTGTCAGGAAGGGCCACAATCTCGGATTTCTCATTGACGATAAACTGTACTTTATCGATCAAGTCAACGCGCTGACATCCTCGACCTTCCTCGCATTCATAATGTTAAAAAAGATACTTCCCTATATTCCTATCCATCTCCAGAAAACTCTGGTCACGTCATCAGTGCTGGCTAAAGTAGACTACTGTAAAAGTCTCTTTCTTAATGCTCATTAATACATTCTAAATAAATTGCAGACGTTGCAGAATGCTGCAGCTACACTCCTTCTAAAGATTCCGAAATACCAGTCCGTGTCTAATTCAATCAGGAAACTGCATTGGCTCCCCATCAGACAAAGGATTACTTTCAAATGGCTTAGCATTGTCTATAAGGCCCTTCAGGGCTTCGGCCCGGAATTCCTACAACTGGTACTCCCCAGGAAGGACCTTATGCTCAGCCAATGCCAAACTCATAGTTGTCCCCAGGTTTAAACGAACAGCTTGGGGAGGCAGTAGTTTCTTGCTGGGACCCACGAAAGCCTGGATTGCACTTCCGTTGCATATTAAGAATGCCCCCAACTTACTGCCCTTCCGGAAACTACTGAAAACCTGGCTTTACAACACTCTCTAGCTTCCAATTCTTTTCTCCCTCTGTTCTTCATTGCCTTTCAGCCAGTGCTTAGATACCTCTGGGGATTCAAAATCCCTATAACATAACATAACAGACTTACTTGGATAGGGGCGTGGAGGGCCTAAATACAATGATTGAGGCCTTGCGGCACTGAGACCTGGAACTGTGAGGGGAACCGAAAGAATGAGAACTTTGCAGGGGTTCGGAACTCCATAGTGCAGGTTTGCATCCTTGATACGCAAAGGGACGGAGGTGGAGATCACTAACAGATTGAGAAGTTCTGCCACTACTACTGTAAGAGTGTGGTGGCAACTGCTCTGCTGCCTCCCCATCACAGACTGAGCCGGCAGTATTGAACTAGCCAGGGTGGCCCTCTTTTGGGGCGGCCAGGACTGGCTGATTGCCGTCTGCAAATACGCACACATTTGAAGTTATGGTATTTGCAAATCTGTGAGGTTTATTTTGTGAATTGCTATTAATGGTTGCTACCGGGGTGGGGGGGGAGGACTGTGATTATCCTTCAAGATGGAAAAGTTGATATTACACCTGGGCCATCCTACAGTTGGGGTGAGGTTGAGGGCTGCCCTTAGGGAGGTATCAGGTAGTTGAGATTCACTGGATGGGGAAGTTATGCGGTCTATTACAGGTGAGAGCAAGTGAGTACATAGCATCTGCCATAGAGGAACGACAAGGTGAGAGCACCCTGCCTTGGGCCATCCAGTGGGGAGTGCCCCAAGGGGTATATCTTCCCTATGAATAGAAAATTAGTTACCTGGAATGTCCAGGGTGTGAATAATTATACTAAGTGGCATACAATTGACTCCTATCTTTGTAGATATAAAGTGCAAATTGCGATGCTACAGGAGACCCACTTACTCCGGATAGAGGCGACAAAGCTGGGGAAATGATGGAGAGGCCCCATGTATGCAACTATGTACTCTAATTACGCCTGGGGTAGTGACCTGGAATGCCGCGGGGGTCCCGTTCATAGAACGTACAGTCTTGTTAGACCCACTGGGTCAATACATAGTGCTATTAGGGTTCCTGGACTGTTTTAATGCCTGCCTTGTTAATACCTGTGCTTAATACAGGTCATTGCTTCCTACATGGAGATTCACGTCGTATGGACAGGAGACTTTAACTGTGTCCAGGACTGACAGGTAGATAAACAAGCCTTGAGGGCAGGAGATAAACCGCATATGAAAAGGGCGCTGAGGGAGGCAAAGGAACACAGCCAATTGACAGACGTTATGAGACATCAGCATGCGGAGGAGCACTATTCCAATGTCCATGGCAGCTATTGACGGATAGATTATATGCTTGTGTGAAGTGTGAATGTTGATGTTGATGTCATAAGTCCTTGGTCTATCTTAAATGGTATCTCTCGCATCACTCCCCATTGTTGGTGATGCTAGAGCCTGAGTGGCAAAGGCCTAGGATCCTGCTGTGGCAGTTGCCGGTAGAGGCCATAACGCTTGAGACCTTTCAAGCTCATGTCTAGGAGTATACAACATCCATTTTTCAACAAAATATCGGTACGGCGGGAATCAGAGTGATGGAATGAGAGGCCTACAAGGTGGAACTGAGAGGGGAGTGCATAGCACAGGCTTATGGGGTGTGTCAGCAACTCGAACATCAGTTAACCGAACTGGAACACTGGCAGGCCCGCCTGCAGGGACCGGTGGGCACGGAACCAGGGGAGACCCAGCCCCTCCTAGAAGTAAAAATACTAGTGGGGTAGGCATGGCCTAGACTAGAGAAGTATACCCATACACGATACCGGCAGCGCCTCTTTTGGGAAGGCGACAAATCGGGAAAGTTACTTGCATGGCTACTAAAACAATAGAAGCCTCACACTCACATTCTGTCACTGCGTGGGCCTGATGGCTCTGGTATGGTAGATTGGGAGAGGATCAATGCAGCCTGTTCGAAGTATTCAGAGTTGGAGTTCCCACAGACCTACAGCATCTAGCAAGACACCCTGGACCAATATTTGGCTGAGTCGCACTTGCCAAGGCTATTGGCAGAACACCGCCAGACATTGGATAAACCACTTGAACTAGAGGTGTTGAAAGAGGCACTTGCAGGGTCCCCCCCCCCAGAGCAAAACGCCAATTACGGATTAGTTCCCAGCCAAACTGTATCAAGCATTGCCCTCCATGGTTCTGGAGAGGCTGCTTGAGGTCTTTACAGAGGCCGGAGCCCTGAAAGTGCTCCCTCTTTCCATGCGAGAGGCAACAATAGTCCTGATTCCCCAGGAGGGGAAGGATCCAAGAGATTTAACCTCCTATAGACCTCTCTCAATGCTTAATGCAGACGTAAAGTTGCTGTGCAAGGTCCTGGCAGCCAGGTTGCTGAGAGTGGTAGGGGCATTAGTACACCCGAATCAGAAGGGATTTATTCCCCAGGGCAGCACAATGTTCCATAGTCAGCAACTCAGCCATGTACTGCATTCACTCAAGACCTCTGAGAAGAAATACGCACTGGCAGTGCTGGACTTGGAGCGGGCCATCAACATGATTGGCTGGTAGTATATGTGGGGGGTACTAAGGGTGATGGGCTTTGGTCCCACGTTCACCCAATGGGTGCAGCAGCTGAATACGAAACCGGTGACCAGGGAGCGTCCGGGTGCATGCGTCTCAGATCTGTACAGTCGAGGTAGAGCAGAGTTCTTCACACTTTTGTAGGTTGAGCCCCCCCAGCTGAATTTTTTTAAATGTCGGGCCCCCCCACCACCTAACAAAATTTCTGGAATCTGGTACACTACATAATCGACCGCCACTCGCATATCCCGGGCCATATCCAGCAAATAATGTTCAACACAATAAGAGTGTTTAGTTAACTGCAGGTTTGTGAGTGGGTGTGGTTAAATGACAGAGGCTTATTACACAGCTCAAAACACAATTTTCCAAGATAAAATGTGCGCAAATTGTTTTTACTAGGATGCTTTGTTTTACACATGACGTAGATTGATAATAACACCACCAACATTAATGTGACGGGTGTGCCTGTTTTTCGCCACAGAGAAATCAATATGTGGATGGATTTTTGCTACTGCCATCCTCCGGTTGAGCTCTACATCCAGTCTTGAACGGCACTTAGTCTTTAATACCGCAAGTGCTGAGAACCCAATCTCACATAAATAGGACGAGCTGAAAGGCAAGAGAGTTTTGATAGCAGTTTCTCTCAAAGCTGAATATTCTGCAGACATTTTCAGCCAAAACTCTCCCAGTGAGACTTTGCTGAAATGCAGCTGCAGAGTGCGGTCACTTTGGAGATCAATCAGTTCTTCCTGCATACAAATCGGGAGATGGCTTGCCACCTCTGCCAGAAATGGTTGAAAGACCTAGTCATTGAAGTGATCGTAGTCCTCAGGAAAATACTTTTGCAAACTGCCCCTGAGAGACGTCAGGTGATTTTTTATTATCTCAGCAACACTTGGAAGTTCATATTCAGTCTCCTCAAGAGCATCTACTAAACATGGAAACTGCTCAAACAGGCCATCTTCAACTAGTCTCCATAATTCAAGCTTCTTCTTGAATGCAGTTATTCTTTTATTCATGGTAAAAGAAGTGATGTCAGCTCCTTGCAGAGACAGATTCAGGGAATTTAATTTCTCAAAAATGTCAGCAAGGTATGCATAGAAGCACAAGCCAGTGGGGATTGCATAGTTGTTCTGCTTTGCAGGGGTCCAAACACAGAAGAAACTTCCGTACTTCATTCCTTAATTCAAAGATGCGAGACAGCACTTTCCCCCGGGATAACCACCGCACTTCTGTATGAAACAGCAAGCCATCATGCTCAGCTCCCATTTCTGCACATAAAATTGCAAATAGACGAGCTTGTGGGATGGGTCTTTATAAAATTTACTATTTTGGTAGCAGAATTCAGAAAATCCTCAAATTCGCTGTCCATGTTTCGAACAGCAAGGGCTTCCCGGTGTATCATACAATGGGTCCACAGAATATGTGGAGCCACTTTCAATACGTTAGCTTTTAGGCCAGCCCTAGCACCACACATTGAAGGAGCACCATCTGTGCAGATTCCAACACAGTTTTCCCATTTTAAGCCATGGATATTCAGAAAGTCATTGATAATGGCAAACAAATCGGATCCTGTTGCTCGCCCCTTGATTGGCTAGCAAAATAAAAAATCTTCTAATAATAGCGTTTAATAGCAGTATCGAACATAAACAATTAAATGGGCATCCTTTGACACATCAGTTGCTTCATCCAACTGCAAAGCAAACAAACTTGATTTCAACCAGGCTATGAGCTGTCCCTGGATATCTTCTGACATGTCAGCGATGCGGCAGCAAACTGTTGTGTCTGAGATGGGTATACTTTTGAACTTCTCTGCTACTTTTTCACCAAGCATTGTCCTAGCTACGTCGAGCAATGCTGGGAGAATCACTTTTTCTCCATCTACAAAGGGCCTTTTGTTTTTGGCAATGTGGTATGCTACTTGGTATGATGCTTTTAATGCATTTTCAGGAGTATTTGCCACATGTTTCACCGCTTCTTTCTGCTGAGTTATCTCTTGTAACTTCCTGGCAAAAAAATCTCTGCTTTTTCCTGCTAGAGACCCATGTTTTGTTTCAAAGTGACGCCTTAGTTTGGTTGGCTTCAAGCTGTCGTTAGCTAAGATCACGCCACAAATCACACACTGTGGTCTACTTTCTCCACTAACAACAATGCAGGTGAAACCAATGTCCAAATAGGAGGAATCATATTTCCTTGTTTTTGCAGCTTTTCTCTCTCCATCTGTTTCTGTTTCAGCCTTTCGCTTGAGCACTCTACCATCTTTTGGGAGCAGAAAACGATCCATGTCAAATGTTTGCTTAACCTAAGATACAAAATTCGAAGCTGCATGTTAATGAATAGTACATGGCTGCAATTTTACAGCTGCATGAGGTACAGCAGGTTTTTAACTTTGTAGTTTCAAAAAAAATCTTTAAAGAAATCTTCTTATGTTTTAAATAAAATAAATTTGGATAAAAGAATAATTCTGTGGTAAGTGGATAGAAAGTAATTCCAGCTCATCCAGGCTTTAAGTAGGTGCTCCCAAAATTGCTGCAGTATGTACATGCTGTATACCACCAATGAGGCTCTGAAAGTTACTTGTTCAAAGGTTAGTGAGGGCAAACTTCAGCACTGTCCCTTCACCCATCACTCAAAAACAAATGCGTACCTTCTTATTCACTTCTCAGATGTTCCTGCTGCTTGAATAGGAGTCCTCGGCCTAGCAATCAAGTAGCTTTTTCCCTTGCAATGAAGAGAAAATGTTTAAGAAATATTACTTGCATGTTCTCAGTATGTTTTGCATGAGACACCGTAAAAGCTCCCCGAGATCAGAATCATAGTGATGGGCAAGGGAGTGAATGACATGCCTAGAAGTTACCTGCTGCCTTATCTTAAGGGCAAATAAAATACGCCATGATCTGCAAGTTATTAGTTTGAAGTCCTGATGGCTGGTAAGATAGCTATGATCTCCAAGTTAAAAATTTGATTTCTGACAGGGCCACATTAGCTTTCCATTCTTTCAAGTTTGTTAAATTGATCTTGCATGTACTTCCGTGCAGCTCCTTCACTTCAATATCCCCCCCATACGCAACACCCCCACACTCCTGTAAGGACAGAGTTTCTTTTACTTGTGCCATGTTAATATTTCAACACCTGTGCAGTTCCTTCTTGCACTTTTGCACAGAATCACAACTGGCACATGTGACTAATGTAATGTGCACTCTGCACAGAAGCGCAGGATTGGAGGAGCATGCATTTGGAACAACTTTAGGACCCACTGACAGGCACTGTGAGAAACTTGCACTGCCTTTGATTCTCAACTTCAGAGGTCTTAATTGTGGTTTTTGGACTGTTTAAGTATGGACGCATAATTCTCATGGAGCCCTGGCCTTTACGATATTACAGACGGACGGCCAGGGCAATATAGCACTGTGAAAAATAACGTATTCTACTGCATCAAAAAGGGTTCATTCAACGTGCGCTGCTGAATGGCATCTGGAAAGGAACAAGGAGGGCTCCTGGGATACTCTGTACTGCCACACTGTACCTTTTTTTAAAATTTGTATTCAAAATATAAATCTTTCCTATGCCAATGCTAAGACTTCATTGGTTAAGACACCACCTTGATATATTGGGAAAAATGAGTGCCAATAATTACTTAAAAATATTATATTTTCACAGTTGTACATTGTGCAAACTCAGCTCCTGGGCACTGGAACACTTTAAATGAGCACCAGTTACATTACACAGGGTCAGATTTATTACATTACGCATGGATAAATTCAATTATTTCGTCCAAGATCACAGGATGTTGCGCCAAGGTCAGGATTCAAACCCGACTCCCCAGTTACAAAGTCAGCAGCTCTGACTATAAAACCACATCCTCTCCGCTTCGATTTTACAGGCATCCATTGTCCTACACATCCAGGTAGCTATGAAGAGTTAGCATTCTTATGTAAACAAAGCCTAGAAATGCCAGAAATTTGAATTTTAAGTATGCTTTTTCAGCCCAAATCAATCTTCAAAGTGGAATCATGCTAAGTGCAATAATGTGTGTATGACGCTTTGAATCTCTGTAACTTCTGTAGCGTTTTTAAGGCTGCTAGTGATAGCTGTGTGTGTGCGCACACACGCACTAGTATGTGTTTATGTGTGGCAGAATGTGTACCCATGTAAACGTTTGAGTGTCTGTAAGGGAGACAGTGTTATCAGATTTTTCGAGCACTCCCTAGCTCAGAGCTGGTACACGAGGAACAATTCTTCTCTAGAAATCATTAACAAACGTTTTACGCAGCATCATAATGGGATAATTGCCCACCAACCAGTTATGGATCCGAAGACAAAGGTGAAAGTCCACAGAGAGGGCGCTGAATGAACACCTCATTGAGAATTCCTTAGTGGTACGATAAGTTGCTTGTCTGAAGCATTGGGGTTTAGGATACATGTCGAGCTTATGTTTAAAAAAAAATAGACCTAATAAAAAATTAATGATGTTGCCTATTTTACTTCAGAGCAATGTTGTCTGACAGACTTTGTGGTGACAGGGACATGTTAAGGATTTTGGGGGCCCTGGGCCAAATCTATTTTGGGGGCCCCTGTTCAGAACAGCTTTGAGTTTATAATTCACTTTCCGCTCTACCATACCCTCTTTAGCCAGGCTACTAACGGTGCACAGGCACTATGGTCGAAATTCTAAAAGTGTTTACATCTAATATTCAGAGATAGTGATGTGTGTTTTCACTGTTGTAACACAGCAGCAGCCCATTAATTTTACTGCGACTAATATCTGTGATATCCTCCAATTACTTATATGTGAGGACCCGTTTTGATCTAAAATAAACTTTTTTATGGTTGTTGCATGAAACAAACATTTCTCTGCAAATAGTAATGGACTCTCTCACATCAATCACATTAAAAAGAAATGAAAAAAAACGGTATATACAAGAATCTGTTTAGGAATTATTCCTGGCAATCAGGGCAAAAACAAAGCTGTTTCTATCAAGGGGCCCCCTGAAAGGCTGGATTGCAGTGCATGTAAATGTGTACTTTTGTAATTAAGACAAAAACCTTGATGGGGCACTACTTTCCCATACTTGTGTACAGGGGCGCAACTAGACCCGAACTTCTGGGGGGGGGTTGGGGGGTAGGAGCTAACACTTCCAGCCAGGGCTGGCCCTAGCACTGGTCGCACACAGTGCAACAGTCTTTTTTGGCGCCCCCGCCCCCATTTCCCCCTTCTACATGAATTCCCTCACTACCACTCACCAACAATGTACCTCATCTCTCTACAGCACCTTTCTGGCAAACATTTCATTTTTTTAATAGTGCTACTCATAGTTTAATCATACTCAGGGGCATATGTACAAGCCCCTATCGCCACCACAACGTCACTTTTTACAACGTTGTGGTGGCGATAGGGGCATTGCCTTATTTACAAGTCAGCGTTAAGCCACTTAACAAGGCTTAACACTGCCTTGTAAATAAGGCCCCCTTTCACGTTATGCTTAGCGTGAAAGGGGTGGGCAGTGGGTGTTGCGGTGGGCGTTCCACTGCAACACCCATTGATTTTGACGCTGCCCCCTATTTACAAGGACAGCGTAAATAGGAGGCAGCGTCAAAATAAAGACTAGGGAAAACCTGGTCTTAAGTTGGCGAAACTAGGAGAAATGCATTATTTCTCCTCGTTTTTGCTTTTTCCATGTGTGCTGCCTTGTGCAGCACACATGGAAAAAGCAAAATGCCTTGGATTTGTAATCTTAAAATAAAATGCCATTTTGTGACTTCCATGTGTGCTGCATCAAGCAGCACACATAGAAGTGACAAAATGGCATTTAAAGATTGTTTATGTACAGGAAGGGGGACCTTCCTGTACATAAACAATCTTTCCCCTGCACGCAGACACCCTTGCACTATGGTGGTGCCTGCATTGGCGCTACACTGCTAAGTGTAGTGCCAGCGCAGGGGGAAATGCAAGGCTGCACCATATCGTTGTAAATATGGTGCAGCCTTGCGTTTCTGAAGTGGCGGTGTGAGGCGTTAAGCCATGACGGCTAACGCCTCACTCCGCCACTTCCTTGAACATATGCCCCTCAGTTCTTTGATCTGCATGGTACACGTTCTTTGTAGCAGGCACATTAACCCTCTGTGCTGTGTGGGTGGCAGGAGTGCCCATGTGAGTGCATGGTGAGCTATGCGACAGTGTGAGAGTAGGGTAAGAGGAGTGACTGCAGGGTGAGTGAGGTGACCATATGAATTTGGGTATGACTGTAAGTGCAGAGTGGGACGAATGAATGCATGGTTAGTGATGGGCTTGTTTAAATGAGATTGCAGATTGAGCAGTGAGGGGGACAGGTGAGTGAAGTGTCACATGAGTGCAGGTTGAGTAGTGTGCTCGTGTGGCTGCAGGGTGAGGTACAGGGTGAACAGCGCAAGTGCATTGTGAGTGCAGAGAGATCACTGTGAGTGGGTGAATGGTGTGAGTGCATGGGGATCAGTGTGAGGGCATTGTGATCGCTGTGAGTGCAGGGTGAGCGTGAAAGTGAAGGGCAAGAATGAGGAGCGAGTTGTCTAAATGCAGGGTGCATTCCCAGACACTTGAAGTAACTCAGCATGTTATTGACAGCAGCGTAGGGTTTCAGATAAGTTAAACTATTGCTATTATGGCATTAACCAGGGATCGAGGGTGGAGGAAATAAATAATGTGCTGATCTTGCAACAAACTTCCAGTTTTATGATTAGGGTTGCCAGCTCATTATTGTGATGTCCCAGGCGGTTCAAAAATAAGCAGTCACCTAAAGCTGTATTTTCAGCACTTATCTGTGCATACTTAGAACAGCAAATATAAATAGAAAGCACTTTTAATTGTGTTCTAGGGCTGCCTGAATGAACCAAATGAATACATACATCTTTATTTATAACTCATATTTAGTGTCAAGACAAGCAATTTGCAGGCTGTTTAAACAACACATGACTGGCATTTGTCTTTTGGCAACTTGAAGCCCTTTTAGCCCTGTGAGCGTTGCGCGCCTGCCTGTGTAATTTTAAAAGAAACATTGTCTCCTTTCTTGGAAGAGCTAACCCTCCCAGGACGGGGTTAAATTCCTAGAGCTGAAATGCTTCAGCTGCAGTGGGAGGCAGGGAGTCTCCTCTGCTAAAACTGAAAGCAAGGAACAGACAGTCATTTCAGCTGCAGTGGGGGGCAAGGAGTCTCCACTGCTATGAAACCGAACGCGAAGGAACAGACAGTCCACAGTGGACTGTCTGTTCCTTCGCTTTCGGTTTTAGCAGAGGAGACTCCTTGCCTGCCACGCAGCTAAAGCATTTCAGCTTTAGGAATTAACCCGGTTAGCTCGTGAAATTGCAACAGCATGGGCACGTCGTGCCCCATTCATTTTCCCTCCACCCTCCAACCCTCCGTTACCGCTCCAGAGTGCTCACCCAGAGCTGCAGCACTGGTTGTGCCACCCTGAATTTGACAAGGACAAAATGGACCCCAGCCTGCCACTGCAGACTGAAAAAGCAGTGTTTACACTGCTAGTTCGACTTTGCCATCACAACTGATGGCAAAGTCCCCACTTCCCTGAATGATATATGTAAGTGTCCCCTAAGGAAGGCCTATGGACCCCTAAGACAGAGAGCTATTTATCATTAAGTAGGACATACATTTTTTGATTAACAGCAACACTTCCAAATTGTCGTTTTGCTGTGGAAAGAATAGTAGCCCTGTTAGACCTGGCATCCTTGGCGTAATTTCCCTGTCTTTTTGCCGCTACCTCCTGTATTTTTTGACGGTATGCTGGACTTCGTTTTCACTGGTTTGTGTACTCTGGGCACTTTACCACTGCTGATCTGTACTAAAGTGCAAGTGCTCCCTGTGAAAATTATGATTATTATTGGTTATCCCTGATTGGCGTATTTGATTTACTGGTATGTTCTTAGTAAAGTGCACTGCGTGTGCCCAGGGCCTGTAAATCAAATGCTACTAGTGCTGTAGCACTGATTGTGCCCCCCACATGAGTAGCCTTGCAACCATGTCTCAGACCTGCCTCTGCAGTGTCTGCAAGTGCTGTTTTAAACTCCATGTTGACCTGGCAAGTGCACCCACTTGCCAGGCCCAAACCTTCCCTTTTACTACATGTAAGGCACCCCTATGGTAGGACCACGGTACCCCCATGGGCAGGGTGCAGTGTATTTGAAAGGTAGGACATGTACTGGTGTGTTTGTTTGCATTTTCTAATAGTGAAATATGCCTATTTCATTTTCACTATTGCAAGGGCTATCTCTCCCATAGGTTATCATTGGAGCTGCCTTGTAACATCTTACAAGTGTAACTTTGAATAGTGAAGACAGAGAGTTGGAATTTGGGCTCTCTGAGCTCAGAATTTAAAAATCTTTAATGAAGGTGGTTTTTAAATTGTGTGTTTGAAAATGCCACTTTTAGAAAGTGGGCATTTTCTTGCTTTACCTTCCTGTGCCTCTGCCTGCCTGTGGAATCAACGTCTGGTAGACTGACAGCTGGGTTGTTTGTGCATTCACTCTCAACAGTCACACAAAGGGAGCTGAGGTGTGCCCTATATATCCTAATTACCCATCACCAGGCTGATGGGCCTTCCTGAGCTAGAGTGGTGGGAGAAGTTGTCACTGACACCTGAATAGGGCTGTGCCTGGCCTCCCACAATGCTGTCTCCACCCTTCAGTAGTGTGTCTGGAGCCAGGAATGGACAGGTCAGGATCTGTGCACTACAAATACTATCCTTTGAAGTATGCCTACTTCAAAGGCTAAAAGAGGTGTAAGTATTGGACATGTAACCCCAGACTTTTAGAACACTTCTGGATCAAGAGGAGACTCTGCCAAGAGGAAGAGCTGGAGAACTGCCAGGAGCAGTTCTGCCCCTTTGCTGTGTTGCTTTGCTGGATTGGCCTGCAGTTGCTGCTTCTGTCTTGGAAATGGACTGAACTTTGTCTTTGTATCCAGCTTGAGAATATCCTCCAAGGGCTTGTGTGTGCTTGCCTCCTGTTAGAGGTCTCATGACCCGCAATGACTTCACCTGCAGCCCCTGAACTCCTCTGCTGGGAGTTCTGACCTGCCATGTGGTGCCAACTCCCGTTCTGGGCCCTTGGAGGTGGCTTTACTGCAGAAAGAAGAGGAAAATACATGCTGCGATCTTCTGCGCCTATTTTTCCTGCCACAACCTTGCCATGTGGTTGAAAAACCCACGCATCGCCTCGCCACAACCGAAGAACAGACACAGCGCCTGGTCTCAGGCTCCGAGTTTGCAGCATCCTGAGTCTTGAGCACCATGTCTCCGATGTCCGGGACACCCGCTCCGACTCCAAAGCAGGCCCTGCTGTGCGGACGAAAAACCATTGCATCACTGTGCTGCGGCCGAAGGAACGACGCAACGCCTGTTTGCAGCTGGGAGAATCGACGCAGCGCCTGTTTCACCATTGCTGCATCAACTCCAGCGGAACCCGGGTCGCGTGTCTGGAGAAATGATGTATCACCTCCCTGCTCAGTAAGAAACTGACACATCACCTCCCCACACTATTTCACCTCCTATCATAGTAAGGGACCAACGCATCACCTCCCCTGGGTAGCAGTAAGAAAACCAACGCATCACCTCCCCTGCGAGGAAGGAACCGACGGATCACCGTCCCTGTGTGTTGGGAACCGACACATCACCTTTCTTACGTGTAAGGAATCAACGCATCCCTGCTTTTCTGGCGCCTCACCTCCCTTGCACCTGTTTTCGTCTCTGATTTTGACACATCCCAGGTACTTTGAGCTAAAAGTGATACATTCATAGTGTTGTGTAGTTCCTACTAATCCGTAGGATCTGCGCATTGTTTGGACAACATAAACTAAGGGCTTGGTGTCAAGACTGATTCCGGACACCCCCGCAGGATATGTTGGCATATAGACCAGCTAGCTTACAGTGCCACTGTAAGTCCCCCTAACCTACCAGGGATTGAACAGTTTTTGGCAACCACTGAACATGACAACCCTAATTCCTCAGGAATCGTGGAAACAGTACAGAATCTTTCGCTCAGTCACTCGTGCTCACTTGTTCTCAGAGAAATATAAAGAGAAAACACAGTGGGATGTTTTCAATAATATTTATTGAACCAACGTTATTCTTGCATAAAATCCGTGTGCTGCAATGATTTGGAGACAGAAGCAAAAAAGGAGATTACAAGCACAAAAAGAGTAAACAGTAGATACATTTCTATCGCAGTGCTGAAACAATGAATATATGCAGGCATATATGTAAAATGGTAATCTAACATACTCCTACGATGCGGACCCTACTCTAGGTGTACCTAGAGTGTGTCTAGGTGTAGAGCCAAGAATCCCCCCTAGGGACGATCCAACCCCATTACCTGATGGGAGAGAGTGAAGGAACCCATCTTGGTCTCGAGTTGGACACCCCTCACAGAATGTCAGACATGTGTGTGGTGATTTCTCAGCATGCAGGGACCTTCGGTGTCAGCAGAAGTGCCTCTTCTACCAATTTATCGGGATGCCTATTATTTATGATAAAAAGCAGACTTTGTGATGTGCGCGCTAGATTAGTGATGTTATGGATATGTAGATAGCGCTGTCGCCCGTGGATGACGATAGGACGACATTTGTACCTAGTGCATAGAGAGGCCTAGTACATGATGTTCAGGGCATCGTGATAATGTTGTGCGAAGCTGGATGTATAAACAAAGTAGTTTCAGAAAAACTAATCCAACATTGTGCATGCAAATGCGTGCAAAAGGTCACAGCTGAAATGTTATTTTCTAGGACAATGTAAGGAATAAGCTGCTTTACTACATGGGCCTAACTCGGGAATATAACAATAGCTTTATATGGACTGAACTGTTTTAAACCTTTAAAAGTGATACCTTGAGTTGTGTATGTTGGATTTTTGTTGTTTTGGGCTTGTTTCATTTATATAAAGATTGGCTATTTTTCTAAACTGGTGTGGTGTCCATTTGCAGCGTTTTCACTGTCCTACTGTGTGTTTATGTGCAAATACATTACACATTACCTCGGGGTTAAGCCTGACTGCTCGTGCCAAGCTCCCAAAGGGGGTGAGCAGGGGTTATCTTAGCCGTGTAACCTCCTTACCCCGACTGGAAGGAAGGGTACCTACGTGGACAGGATGGAAGCCACTGCCAACTAAATGCCCCCATTTCTAATATTGGTGGTAAGCGGTGAGTATAGGACTTGACATACTTGTACTTGACATACAGTGATTGGTGTATACTACTACCAGATTGCAGACCACTACACAACCACATAGTGTTTTTGGTCTTCTACCGTTTATGTTTTTCTGCAACTCTTTTGAACTTCCCACATCATCATGCCTGGGTCTGGAGTATCTTCAGTTGCATCACTGGAAGTGGTTTTTGAGGAGGATAGGTTCAACACCTACAATGTGCAGCAGTTGAAATCCATCTGCAAACATTTTAAAATCTCAATTAGAGGTTTCACGAGGAAAGAGGAGCTACAAAGAGTGCTGAGGGCCTGAGTAGCAGCTAGGAATGTAAGTGGGCATTCAGAGGATCCTATGTGGAGGCTGAGGAGGGAATTCTGCAGCTGGATGTGTTGTTGGCTTTGGACTTGTCTGGAGGGGAGGTGCCCCACAGGGCAGGCAGCTATGTCTCTTCAAATGGTTTGTCTCCAGAGGAGCTGGAAGATAGACAAAGGGCCAAAGAGCATGAGCTGTAGAAGTTCAGATTGGAAAGTGAGAACAAGAGATTGGAGAGTGAGAGGCAGGAAAGGGATAAAACCCTAGCTCTGGAGTGAAGAAATTGCTTTTGGCTCATGAGATAAGTTTGAAGGAGCTGGACATCAAGGCCAAGCAAGCAGAGTCCAGCACAAATGGTGGCAGCGCACGTCCAGTGCAATGTGAGGGGAGGGTGTACATTCCCAAAGATTTAGTGGAAGATTACAAGAGGGAGGATGGCATACACCGGTGGTTTTTGGGGTATGAGTCAGTTCTCCACGTGCACCAGGTCCCTGACATACACTGGTGGATGGGTCTGTGGAAGCCCTTTGAGGTAGAGGAGAGGGACACTTTGACAGCCCTAGGGCCAGCACAGAATCTCACCTTCTCTGCCATGAAGGATGCTCTGACCACTAGGTAAGTTCTTACCTCAGACCAATACAAGGTAAAAATTTGGACCTTCAAGAAATCTGCTTCCCGAACTTGGCTTGAATGTGCTGATCATTTTTGCAGAGCACTGGATGGTTGGGTGAACGGCAGCCAGGTAGCAGACTATCAGGGGTTGTATAATTTGAATGCATGGGAGCACTTGTATAGTTTTTGTTTTCCAGGGCTTTGCCAGCACTTGATTGACAGCAAGCTGACTGACCCCAGAGAGCTTGCTCAGGAGGCGGACTGCTAGAAGAGTGCCAGAGTCCACAAGAGGTATGAGGGAGACTCTGTCAAGGGCCGGCAGGGTCCCCAGTAGAAGAGTGGGGGGGAAGGGTAAACAAAAGAGTTCGCTAAAGGGCCCCAATCTAGTTCCCAGGGTAAGGATTCCCCTCCCCCAGTTGAGAAGAAGCCTTGGATCTCTACAGGGAAGCCAGCAGAGAGGGGTCCCCGCAGGTGTTATGCATGTGATCAGGAAGGTCAAATGAAGGGGGATCCCAAGTGTCCCAAACGGGCACCACCACCCGATGGTGGGCAGTCACAGGAGTTGGTCTGTGTAGCACTTGGGGAGTAGTTGGTTCCAGGCGAAGGGTGGGAGCCAGCTGAGATGACCCTTGTCTCACTAAGGGACAGTGAGATGGTCCAGAAGACCCTTGTGCCTGAGAACACTAGGAAGTACAGGTAGTGGGTGGCCATCAATGGACAAAGGTTGGAGGCTCTGAGAGACACAGGAGCCAATGTGACTACTGTCAGGTGTCACCTGGTATCTGAAGAGCAGGTGGCCCCTAATGTGTTTCACCAAGTAGTTGCAGTGGGCAACTCTGAGCGCTGGTACAAGGTGGTGCAGGTTCCCTGTGAATGGGGGGTTCTCAGGTTCCTTGAGGGTAGCTGTGAGTCCATCCATGCCTGTTGATTGTCTGCTGGGTAATGACCTGGAGGATTCCCCTTCGGGTGAGGTAGAACACCGGTCACACTTGGAGATGGTGGGGTTGCCTGAGTGGGCATGCATGACCACTCGGTCCATGGCTGCCGGTAAGGGTGATTGATCAGAAGGACCTGGAGCCTGAAAGAGTGGTCCAGGTAACTGCCAGAAAGGAGAGGGGAAAGAGGCGTCGGTAACCTGCCTCAGAAGTTCCCATGGACCGGGAGGAGGCTGACCTTGAGTGGGATGACCCGGAACCTACTGGGGAGCAAGTGGCCGAACTGGGAGACTTGCCTGAGCTGACCCATTGGCAGCAAGAAGGGGGTTCCCACAGGGAGGAATTCTGCACGGAGCAGCAGGAATGTCCTTCTCTTGAGGGTCTGCGGCAGATGGCTCCAGACCAGGCAGCTGACAAGGAGTCTGGATCACTTTGGATTTACTGTGAGAATGGTCTCCTGTATAGTGAGCCTAAGGTTGCTGAGCCTGGGGCAGCCCATGTGCTGGTGGTACCCCAGCGCTTCAGAGCTTTTCTACTGGGTCTGGCTCATGATGTACCTTTTGCGAAAAGAACAATTGATGGACGGATTGATGAACAATGTCAAACATTCACCCCACTACAGAGATCTGGGCCTAAATCCATTGTTGTTCTTCCCACCATGCCATTCCAGTTTAAACCCAGCCATATGCAAATCAGTCTTGACCCTGCTCCCCCTGGGAGCAGTCCAGGCCGAACTGCCAGGCCAGGTCCTCCCTGAACTGGAAACAAGAATCCTGGGACCGGTTGTAGGGTATGACCCCCCTCCTCAGCAAGGCTAGCTTGAATCCAGTGGCATGGTGAGCACGGGACCCATGTCTGGGCATACTCGCCCCACTCGGGGTGACAAATGCAAAAAGAACAGTTGATGGACAGAATACTGAACAATGTCTAACATTCACACCCAGTACAGAGATCTGGACGTAAGTCCATTGTTTTTTTGCCCACCATGCCATTCCAGTTTAAACCCAGCCATATGCAAATCAGTCTTGACCCTGCTCCCCATTGGAACAGTCCAGCCCGAACTGCCAGGCCAGGTCTTTCCTGGCTTGAAAACAAGCATCCTAGGACCAGTGTTGGGGTATCAACCCTCATCGGCCAGGCTAGCTTGAATCAAGTGGCATGGTGAGCACGGGACCCACGTCTGGGTATACCCGGCGCACTTAGGGCGAGAAAGCAAAAGACACACAAATGATGGGGCAGTTTGCCTCTCTCTTTTCCTTTACCCTAGGAGTCACCCATTGGTGTACCCACGATGTGGATACTGGGAATAGTCCACCTGTGAAACACAAAATCTAAAGGTTGACTGACAAGGTCAAGGCCAGCATCAAGGAAGAAGCTTCCTAGATGCTAGAGCTAGGGGTGATAGAGCCCTCCAGTAGTCCTTGGGCCAGCCCAGTGGTCTTGTTACCAAAGGCTGCTGCACCCGGTGCCACACCTGAGCTGCGGTTCTGTGTGGACTACCGTAGGCTGAATGCCGTCACCTAGACTGACGCGCAACCCATCCCCAGGACTGATGAGCTCATAGATCGGCTAGGAGCTGCGAAGTTCCTCAGTACATTTGACTTGATGTCTGGGTCCTGGCAGATTGCCTTGACTGATGGGGCCTAAGAGAGGTCAGCGTTCTGAACGCCAGAGGGGAGATTCCAGTTCTGTGTCATGCCCTTCGGGTTGACGAACACCCCTGCCACCTTTCAGAAGTTGGTCAACCAGGTTTTGGCTGTGCTGGGGGATTTCAGTGCCACCTACCTGGATGACATTGCAGTGTTGAGTTCCAGTTGGGAAGACCACTTGCAACACCTCTGGGAAGTGTTGTAGGCCTTGCAGAAGGCCAGTAAGTGTCAGATAGGGCAGGGGTTTGTGGTGTAGTTGGGACGCCAGGTAGGACGCGGCCAGGTGGCACCCCACAACCCAAGATTGACGGACATTCTGGCTTAGGAGCCCCCATGACCCAGACTGAGGTGAGAGCCTTTTAAGGTCTCACCGGCTATTACAGGAGATTTGTCAAGGGCTATGGCACCATTGTTGCCACCTTGACTGAGCTGACTTCCAGGAAGCAGCCCAGGAAAGTGATCTTGACAGAGGCTTGCCAGACCGCTTTAGATGCCCTGAAGGCAGCCATGTGCACGCCGCCCGTGCTTAAGGTGCCCGACTTCTCCAAGGAATTCGTTGCGGAGGCAGATGCTTCAGAGCATGGTGTGGGGATAGTACTCTCACAGCTGAACAAAGAGGGGCTGGACCAACCTGTAGCCTTCATTAGCAGGAGGTTACTCCCCAAGGAACTAAGGTGGAGCGCAACAGAAAGAGAAGCTTTTGCTGTGGTCTAGGCACTGAAGAAGCTATGACCCTACTTGTTTGGGACACACTTCCGGGCTCAGACAGACCACAGTCCCCTCAGATAGTTAATGCAGATGAGGGGTGAGAACCCAAAGCTATTGATGTGGTCCATTTGACCTACAGGGAATGGAGTTTATGGTGGAACACCGCCTGGTACAGAACACGCCAATGCTTATGGTCTGTTTAGATTCTTCTGCCTTAGTGATGAGAATTCCCAGGAGGTTGGGTAGTTCTCTCTACTTTTAACTGGAGGGGACACATGTTAGACCTGGCATCCTTGGTGTGTTTTCCCCTGCCTTATTGCCTCTACCTCCTGTATTTTTGGACTGTATGCTGGACTTTGTTTTTGCTGGTTTGTGTTCTCTGAGCATTTTACCACTGCTGATCTGTGCTAAAGTGCAAGTGTTCCCTGTGTAAATTATGATTTTGATTGGTTATCCCTGGTTGGCATATTTGATTTACTGGTAAGTCCCTAGTAAAGTGCACTGTCTGTGCCCAGGGCCTGTACATCAAATGCTACTAGTGGGCCTGCAGCACTGATTATGCCACCCACATGAGTAGCCTTGCAACCATGTTTCAGCCTTGCCACTGCAGTGTCTGCAAGTGCAGTTTTAGACTGCCATGTCACCCTGGCAAGTGCACCCAGGTTCAAACCTTCCTTTTTACTACATTTAAGGCACCCCTAAGGTAGGCCCAAGGTACCCCAGTGAGCAGGGTGTAGTGTATGTGAAAGGTAGGATGTGTACTGGTGTGTTTTACATGTCCTTATATTGAAATACTGCCAATTTCGCTATTATAAGGGCTATCTCTCCCATAGGTTATCATTGGAGCTGCCTTTTAACATCTTATAATAGTAATTTTCAATAGGGAAGATATAGAGAGTTGGATATGGGCTCTCTGAGCTCAGAATTTAAAAACACATCTTTTAGTAAAGGTGTTTTTAACTGTTGGATGCTTATGAAAATAAAGGATTTACTAAGACAATACAAACAAGATTATATGACTTATTGAAAAACGAATTTTGCCTCAGAGTAGTGCACCACTTGTATAGTTTTTGTTTTCCAGAGCTTTGCCAGCACTTTGATTGGTTTGTTCTTCCTCTGCCTTGCAGCTGGCACCCAACGACGGCAGGTGCTGGAGTTGCTTGTGCACACTCGTCTGGTCACAGTGGGGACACTATCACGAAGGGAACACAGCAGGGGAGTGCGGTCATCGTGTCCGCCGTTGTCCATAACTTTTCTCAGCTCGTGTTTTTAAATTGTGTGTTTGAAAATGCCACTTTTAGAAAGTGGGCATTTTCTTACTTTACAATTCTGTGCCTCTGCCTGCTTATGAAATCAATGTCTGGTAGACTGACAGCTGGGTTGTTTGTGCATTCACTCTGGACAGTCACACAAAGAGAGCTGAGGTGTGCCCTGCATATCGTGATTACCTATCATCAGGCTGACGGGCCTTCCTGAGCTAGAGTGGTGGGAGGAGTTGTCACTGACACCTGAATAGGGCTGTGTCTGGCCTCTCACAATGCTGTCTCCACTGGAGGTGGCTTTACTGCAGAAAGAAGAGGAAAATCCACGCTGCGACCTTCTGCACCTGTTTTTCCTGCCACAAGCTTGCTGTGCGGTTGAAAAACCCATGCATCGCCTCGCTGCGAACGAAGAACCGATGCAGCACCTGTTTGCGGACTCCAAGATAGCCGCAGCCTGAGTACCGAGCACCGTGTCACAGACGTCCGAGACACCTGCTCTGATTCCGACGCAGGCCCTGCTGTGCGGCGGAAAAACCATTGCATCGCCGCACTGCGGCCGTAGGTTCGTGGCTGGGAGAATCGAAGCAGCGCCTGTTTCACCGCCACCGCATAGAGTCCAATGCGTCCGGATTTTCCACGCATCACAGCTGTCAAGTCTATATCAGCGCTGGGCTTCAGTAAGGAACCAAGGCTGCGTGTCTGGAAAAATGATGCATCACCTCCCTGCGCAATAAGAAACCGACGTATCACCTCCCCACGCAGTAAGAAACCAACACATCACCTCCTCTCACAGTAAGGAACAGACGCATCACCTCCCCTGCGTAGCACTAAGGAACCAACGCATCTCCTTCCCTGCGAGTAAGGATCCAACGCATCACTTTCCCTGCGTGTAAGGAACCGATGCATCACCTTCCCTGCATGTAAGCGACCGACGCATTGAGTGCTTTTCCGGTGCCTCACCTCACCTCCCCTGCGCCTGTTTTTGTCTTTGATTTTGACACATCTCAGGTACTTTGTCCTACAAGTGATGCATCCATAGTTTCAAATGGACTGAACTGTTTTAAACCTTTAAAAGTGATATCTTGAGTTGTGTATTTTGGATTTTTGTCATTTTGGTCTTGTTTCATTTAGATAAAGATTGGTTCTTTTTCTAAACTGGAGTGGTATCCATTTGTAGTCTTTTAACTGTGTCACTGTGTGTTTATGTACAAATGCTTTACACATTGCCTCTGAGATAAGCCTGACTGCTCATGCCAGCTAACAAGGGGGTGAGCAGGGGTTATCTTAGCTGTGTAATTCCCTTACCCTGACTAGAAGGAATGGTTCCTACTTGGACAGGGTGCAAGACACTGCCAACTAGAGACCCCCATTTCTAATAAGCCCCATTGGCTAACACAGAGTTACCGGCTGGCATCCCAGCCTGGCTAACCTCTGAATGGGACTACCTAACAGGGTAGAATAAGGTATCAAATTAATCGTGGCATTAAAGCCAACCTGATGCGCAGTCGAATTTAAGGTCACTATTAAAATTAGCAACTTTTAGAAAGTTGCCACTCTGCACTCCAGTTAGTCCAGCTGCGTCGTGAAGGACCTGACGCACAGACAGGTTTCTGACTGAATGGGGAGCTGTGTGAACGACTCCCCAGCCTGGGAACAAAGGCAGTTGCCACATTGCGAGGTGAGACCTCCTCTCCCAGGATGGCCACTCAGGGTGTTAGCCCAGAAGGAGAGGTTCAAAGTAGAAGGCACCTTTGAAGGGGTGACTATGACCCCTGAGCAGGATGCCTCTTGCTCCTGCTGGCAATTAGGAGACAGACCCAGAGATGGAAAATTCGTCGCCAAACCAGTTCTCCCATGTAGCCCACTGGTAGCCTCACCTCTAGGGTGAGCTACCCAGCTTCTGACAACCAAGGAAGGGTCATGCCATTTGAAAGGGGCTGAATGGGGCAACCTGTGATAGCTAGATGCCACACATTTCAGGAAACGCATCACTAGGAAGGAGGGGACCCAGGAGCCTAGTGACCGTAGGGTCTCCTCGGTGCTCTTTCCTGGGATAAATGTGGCACCCCGAGCAGCCTGCCCCTCAGATCGCACTGGAATCAGAAAGAGGACCGAAGAAGGACTGCCCTGCTGCCTTTGAAAGTGCACAAAGAGAGGCTGCACTGTTGGAAGGACTGCACCTGCTGCACTGTGGGCCAGCAAAGTTTGGACTGTGCCTGTAAAAAGTTGATTCCCAGTCCCAACCTACAGCAGTGACTCCAAGAATCAGTCGGCTGATCCCCTGGAACCAGCTCCAAGGACACAAGAGCTGAAGAAGCCCAAACCTACAAGTTGGTAGCCACCACAGAAGTTTTGCCTCTACCAGTTGCCGGGTGCACAATGGACAAATTTGAGATAGGCACGAAAGTCGCACCTGTGTCCGTCGCTATCAATGTCCAGATTCATCTTACGCAAAGGACACTAGCCCCCAACAAAGGATTTCACCCCAAACGCGGTGAAAGGAGACCAGTAGCGCAGCATCGGTTGGCCTGCTAGTGCAATGTAGAGGACTTCGAGGGACCCCAATCTCTGTGGCCAAAGTCACTCCAGATCATCGTGGACCGAGGAACAACCACAAAGACACCCCCGTTGACCGCATCTCAACTGGAGCATCCTTTGAGCATCTTTTACTTGTATCCTCAGCATCAGGACCACTCCATTGATGTCTATTGCGGTCATCCTGTAAAGTTTGGAACTTTCCTTAAAAACACTCTGCTGGCCAGGTAACTGTCCAAAGTATCCTCTCTGGTCCCCTATACCTTTTCCCTGACAGATTTTGGGCACCCAACCGGAGCCAGAGCACCCGTACTAACTTCTTCAAACTTTTGAAAAGTTTATGAACTTTTTGTTGCCCAATGCTTGTTTGCGGTTCCATTTAAAAGTGATAAAAATTTCTAAAATCTGTATTTCAGGAACCCTTTAGTGGATTTTGATGATCAAGGTCTCTAAAAATTCCTACAAATATGCACTATTTTTATAAATTGTTGTTGTGTCTCTTTCTTGGTGTGTGGCTTTCTCATATCGTTGTTTGGTGCTGTTAAATGCTTTACACAAAGTTCCTTTGCGAAGCCTTACTGCCCACAGTTACGGTTACCCAGGGTTGAGTAAATGAGACTGAAAGGACCCTAAGATGGTATTTGCAACTATAGTGCACGATAAGACCACACAGCCATATCATATAGTACAACCAAATCCTCACAACATGCTACAAAATGCAATGTGCCCGGCACCCAACAGCACATTTGTTTGGCTAGACAGGCTGTTATCCACATTGGTATAGGCAGGAAAGAGAAGCAGAGTGCGACTGGAGATACAGAATCTTCCCTGGGAGGTCTGGTTATACTATGCGGTAGACCAGCTCCAGCATGCTGTGAGCTGGTTTGCCAATGACCCAAACTGAGAGGAAGCTCTTCTGATGATCATGCACAACCTGTATACCCTCCTGGAACTGCCCATGATAGGGAAGGGATTCCTGAGAGAGCTCCTGTACCTAATACTCCTTATGGCAAGGTGTGGCACAAAGTGGCCCACAGGGTCCTTCGAAGGGCTCAGTTTGCGGACGACTTGTCTCTTTGGGTCATGACAGAATGTATGTGAAATGGGGGGGTGAGAGAGTGGGAGACCTTTAGTTGAACACAGATTTCTCACATTTGCTCAGGCCCAGGAGCTGTTTCATGTGGGATTGGGACAGTTCTTGCATTATGCCTGCTGAGTGCACGTAGCGAGTGGGGGTTTGGCCCTCTTTCCTGGTCAAGCAGCAGGAGCATGCAGTTGCGAAGCAGTTGCTGGGGTTAGCTGGGTGCTGGTGACTGGTGACACACCTGGAGGCAACACTGGTACAGAATAGAGGAGGATCTACGGATAGGGCCAGAGGCTGGTGGAGTGCTGACTGCCCTGAGGAGATTACTGGGCCAGAATGGAGAAGAGCCTACGAGCAGGTTTGGCAGGTCTCCCTCAATGCTAGAGTCAAACTTATACAATTCCATTGTCTGCACAAGACTTATCTGACACCAGACAAACTGACGAGGATATACCCAGACAGCACTGTGGTCCTGTGGCAAAAGTGGGTTCCTCTCAGCTGATTTCCTACATATGACTTGGTCCTGCCGCCGCGGGTGGGTTACTGATGGCTGGTGCTGGAAGCACTGACACACACGGTGTCAGAGAGAGTAGAAGGTGTTTGATGGGGGTGGTACCTCGCCGGGACCACCCCATGATACATGGTGGCACTGGGAGTGGTACTGGCTAGGAGGCGCCTATCAATACACTGGAAGGCGACAAGGGCCCCAGCTGCAGAGGCATGGTGGGCAGACCTGATGGAATGGGCACTGGCAGAGGAGGAGCACATCAAGCAGACTCGGAGGGATGATAAGGTGGGGAGGACCTGGTGATATGGAGGAAATGCTTGGAAGGATCATGGACCTGTTGCCGGAGGGAATAGGATTAGAGTGATAATATATTCAGCTACTAAATGACCCTGTTGGGCTAACGAACTAGGATGTAGGGGCCCTGCGGAGGAGGGGGTGGCAAATGGATGTTGCCAGGTCTTGGATGCAATGTAAGTAATTGATATTGCTTGACTATAAGCTGGCTAAAGATGT
Source organism: Calotriton arnoldi (assembly GCA_963921515.1). Taxonomy (NCBI): domain Eukaryota; kingdom Metazoa; phylum Chordata; class Amphibia; order Caudata; family Salamandridae; genus Calotriton; species Calotriton arnoldi. The sequence goes on from CAWUFW010008815.1 coordinate 81,161, forward strand.
AATGCTATACTTATCACTATTTAAAACCTTATACATACAATTTCTTTAAAAAAATCCCCACATGTTAACACATTAGGAGAGTTCTTAGAAACCAGCAGATCATCGACAAATGTAAATAACAGTACAAGGTTTAAGCTATTCTAATTGGTTAAATCATTATTATAAAAATTCAATAAATAAAATACAAATTTGTTCGCATCACTTATATGGAAAGCCTGCACCCGTTTACAATCAACTACAATGGGGTTGATATCTACATTTTAAGATACTTTAAACCAAGTATTGAGTCTCCCTACTGCTGTATCCGAGTTTGAAAGGAGTGCAATATTAGAATAGCATGTAAAACCATTGCATATCAACTGGGAGATGTCCCATGTCTCCAGGCTTAATTTGTGAAAAAATAAGTGCCAGGTCCCTCGTCAGGAGGCCACTGCAGCCCGCACCACCGCCCCTGCCAGCACTGCCAATGACAGTACCAACACAACTACCAATCACCACACTTCTACAAATGCGACAATTCAGACTATACCAGGCCACCCACAGCTATAATAATGGCATGAGCTGAGCCGCAGGTATTATTCTTTTTTTAATGAATATTGACTTTTTAAACACTGTTGTTATGCTCATCTTAACCTTGGAAAGACCGCGTCACCATCTGGTGGAGTGTCACTAGAGCTCGTGCTGAGCTCAGCACCGGAAACCACCGGCTCAAATGATGCACTGCATGTTTCCTGTAAAAGAATATCAAAATTGTGGACTAGTGATTGCCAACCAGGTTGATTTAATTTAGACTTGAGGCCCGCTGTGTTTTAGCTACACTTCGAGGGTCATTCAGAACCTGGTGGAATGCCAACAAAGACAGAGACCATGGCCTGAGAGGACTGTCTGCACTATTGAGAGGCCCTGTCTGGCTGACAGCGATCTCTGTGCTGTAAAGGGATCCAGCAGCGCCCTTCACAGATCTCAAAGCTTGCCAAGTGGATGCCACGTTTAAAGTGCCTGTTCAGCAAGCTTTTTTGTATTGAGAAAATAAACTCGCAAAGCTGGAGTTTGTTTTCTCAATACTATTGATGGAGCAAGGTTTCATAAATGAAACTTGCTTGTATTCAATCCTCATCACAGTATTAATTTATTAAACTTGTATTGTTAATACTAACCTTTGCATTCACGACACGAAAGGGAAGGAAGCTTGCCTATGTGTTTTACTAATGAATAACGCTTGTCTGTAATCTAAAATGGCCGCTATGCGCGGGAAAACTCAGTGCGCATGTCATAACCAGATCACATGGTGTGACGTCTTTCTTTGCTTGGGGGGAAATTTCTGCTTCTGCGCAGTGTGTAGTAAAAGATCAAGAATTATTTTAAAAAGGACAAACCAATCAAAACTAGAGAAGGAATTATTATTCCACCAGCTAAAACGCCCGCTTCATTCATGATGATGGAGAGAGGTTATCATACTTGTGTATGGATGGAGAATTGGATAGAATATACCAAAAATGATGGAATACTAGCATTTCCCGAGAATGGCACGTTTAATGGGCGAATTCTACAAAACTTGAGATTGAGGATGAATGACTTAGAACCCAGACCTAGATTAACTCAGTACGAAGCTCTAGAGGAATGGGAAACCGAGGCATTTGAGAGGGACCGATCTAGGAGTAATAGGAGTTATCCTGGATTTTTCCCCAGATACCTACATGAGTCTAGGAATGGTCAGATGAAACAATGGAGAAGGGCAATGATTACAGAAGGATTATATCCATTGTTCTCAGCAGAGGAGAAATTAGGAAGTAAATGCACAGAAAAGACAAAACATTTAATGAGAAATGAGGAGTCTGAAGACGAATTTATGGAGGAAATGTTAAGAAACCCCCCACTATATCAGGAAGGGACAAGTGGATGCACCCCAAGTGCACCACCAAAAACTCCATTAGTGCCACAGGTAATGCATGAATTCACCCGAGTAGAATACTTCATGACAAAGAAAAAGAAGCCCTAGAAAAGACCAGAGCAGAATTAATACAGAAAATAACCCAGATAAAAGTACATCCTGATTCATTGACCATACCTGTAACAATTGGTCCAGTAGTTCCATTATATGGTACTCAGGGAAGCTGTCCTCCACCGATACTTGCACCTACTCCTGTGAATAATCCCAAACCTGAAGCTCCAGTTATAATTGAGGATCAATTTAGTGACTGTGAATCCACAATATCACTCATGGACTTGCCTATTCGAGGTACTGTAAATAGCACTCCCAGAAAAGATGTACCTGGATGTTCAAAAGATGTAAGTTTAATAACTTCATCGGGAGCAAAAAGTGCCAACATAGTAACACCTGAAGATCTAGAAAGATGGGTGCAAGGGTCAGTTAAACAGTGCACACCTCCGAAAATAATGGACATTCATAAATTGAAAGTCGAATTAGAAGAAATAATAGCAGGAAATGTAGGACTAGAACGCTTAAATACCTATGATGAAGAAGAATTATTGTTCCTGTGCAGGAGTATCACCAGAAATGTAAGGTTATTTCATGAAAAATTATCCAATTTAGCACTACAGATGGGAATAGAAATAGGGAGATCAAAGGTACTACAGAAACCCTATAGAGCAGAATTTTCAGACAAAGATTTAGAAAATATGAATGCCTCTGGAAGAAGATTACAAATAAGAGAATTAATGTTAGTTTTGCAAAAATGGGGAGACCTAGATAAATGGAGAACTAGGTGGGCCAAGAAAAAGGAAGAAGCACGAACAAGTAGAACAGCATCTGAATATGTGATGAAGGAAACAGGGAAAGCAGATCAAATGTATCCAATGCGAGAAGTTGCGGGAGGAGGATATGTACATGTCCCATGGAGCAGACAGGATATTTTGTCATTTACGAATGATTTTCCAAAGTTGAGAGAAAAACCAATTGAATGGTACAAGCAGGTTGACAGGTTTGTGAAGGTGTCGAAGGTACTGTTTAAGGATTTGGATGGGTTGTTTGATATAGTGGTACCTGCCGATTTATGGACAGATTGCAAAATCACAGTGGATTGGCCAAGTGATGAATATCCTAGAGATCCGAAGACAGGTGCCCCGTCAAATGATGTAATGAAAAAGTATCAGCAGGTGATAACTTACCTGAAAGGGAAAATACCCCCGAAAGAAACAGATTGGGTAAAAATAGATCGAACTACCCAAGAAGCAATTGAATCAGTACATTGCTACTATGAGCGTCTATTGCAGGTATTTAAACAGTATAGTGGATTTGAGGACATTGGAGACAAGAACATGAGTCAGTTTGTGTATCGATTTGTTTACGGTTTGAAGCCAGAGATTTGTCAGATGATTAAACAACACATGCTGTGTTGGATGGGAAAGCCCATTGATGAAATTTTGAAGTATGCAAAATATTGTGGAGACGATATTGAGGATAGACACAAGAAATTGCAGGAAAAGGTGATGTGGGCTCAGGTGAAAATGGCTGAGAAACAGGGAATTAATTTGGAAAATCCGAGTGAAAATCAAGGAAAAGATTCTGGAACGAATGGTGAAACTGGAAATGGTGGAAAATTTAGAGGACGAATGAGTAGAGAAGAGGCTAAAAAGAAATTTCCTTGTCATGGATGCGGAAAATTGGGGCATTGGAAGGATCAATGTAAAAAGATTCGGAATAATAATGGCCCAAATCAAAATTTAAATCCACAGACGCAGAATGACTCACAGCAGGGTGTAAATCCTCAGAGTCAGTTGCCACCTGCACCTATTCAGGGTAATGTAAGCAGAGCAAAGCATGGTACAGACATCGGATATCAGGGAGGAAGTGGTAAGAATGATTATATGACATCACAATTTCTTTTGCAGGACGATTTCTGTCAATTCAGTCCATGACGGTGCCTAGGAGAGGGGAAGAAGGAGTGCATACTTGGCGCATCCTTACAGGTAGATCAGTCAGGTCCATATGTTGAAGGGAATGTGAAAGGTAATAATATTATTTTCCTTTTGGACACTGGTGCTACCCGGTCTACTGTGAGAACAGCAGACATTCCAGACCTTCTTCTCTCTGGTGAAAATATCCAAGTAGTGGGGGTAGCTAATCAAAGAATTAGAACACCTCTTACCGAACCCATGGAAGTTAAAATCGGAAATTTCAGAGAAATGCATCAATTTGTAGTGTGTGATTCTAGTCCAGTAAACTTATTAGGTAGGGATTTATTGTGCAAGATGAATTGTACCATTTTCTGCACACCGGATGGTGTGGCAGTTCAGACACCAGATGAAGACCATGTATATAAAATTATGATTGCAAAACAAGGTACAGAAGTGAATGAGATGTTTTCGTTAATAACAAAAGATGAGTTGCCTGAAGAATTAAAAGGTACAGTAAACCCCATAGTATGGGATTTCACCGGAAAGGAAGTAGGACTTATGGCTAAAATAGATCCAGTTAAAATTACTGTAAAGGAAGGTGCAATTTTCCCAAATACCAGACAGTACAAAATGAGTGCAGAAGTAAAAGCAGGAGTCATTGAAGAAGTAAATCGAATGGTAGAACAAAATATCCTAAAAGAAGTAATGAGTAGCCCATGTAATTCACCAATAATGGGATTAAAGAGACCTAGTGGAAAATATAGGATTGTTCAGGACCTGAGGAAAATAAATAAGATTGTAGAACCATGTTGTCCCATAGTGCCAAATCCTGCAGTAATTCTATACCAGATCCCTTGGAGTGCAGGATGGTTCACAGTAATTGATTTGTGTCAAGCGTTCTTTTCAATACCATTACATCCAGACAGCTAGTATCTTTTCTCATTTAAATTTGAGAACAAGGTCTATGTGTGGAATCGTGTTCCTCAGGGGTACACAGAAAGTCCTTCTATTTTCAACCAGATACTGAAAAAGTGCCTTGAAAAATTAGTGATGCCAGGAAGCTCAGTCTTAGTCCAATATATCGACGACTTATTGGTGGCATCGAATACTAGAGAGGACTGTGTTGTTGATTCCATAGCATTGTTAAATCTTTTGGCAGAAGAAGGACATAAAGTCTCACCTGAAAAATTGCAAAGCTGTACAACAGCTGTTAAGTATCTGGGACACCAAATTGAGAGAGGAAAAAGAAGAGTAACAGCTGAAAGAGTAGCTTTAATAAAGAAAATGCAAATGCCTGTAACACAAAGACAAGTGAGAATGTTCCTAGGAATAGTAGGTTACTGTCGACAATGGATACCAGGATTTTCCATGTTAGCTAAGCCCTTAATTAACATGACAAAAAAGAAAGCAAAGGACCCTGTGGAGTGGGAGGATGAAAGTGTAGAAGCCTTTGTAAAATTGAGAAATGCCCTATGTTCAGCACCTGCCTTAGGCATGCCTGATTATAAAAGAGAATTTGCATTGTTCTGTCATGAGAGAGAAAATTGTGCACTTTCTGTCTTAACTCAGAGACATGGATTAGAAAGACGTCCTATAGCATATTTTTCTGCTACATTGGACCCAGTAGCAGCCGCGTTGCCAGGATGCTTAAAAGCAGTGGCGGCTACGTGTTTGAGCATTGAACAAAGTGAGTCAATTGTGATGGGACACCCTGTAAAAGTGTATGTTCCACATGCAGTTGTCATTCTGTTGACAAGAACCCGAACTCAGCATCTTACTCCTAGTCGGCTGACTAAATATGAAAGAATAATAATGGGTGCTGAAAATGTGAACATGGTAAGGTGTACTATAATAAATCCAGCAACCTTACTACCAGACCCATATCATGAGAGAATTAAAGATGATGAAGACGATGAACATGATTGTATACAAATTACAGAATTATGCACAAAACCACGCCCAGATATAGAGGAACAGCCTCTTAAAAAGCCAGACAGGGAGCTATTTGTTGATGGTTCATGTCAAAGACATGAAGACGGTAAACTAACTGCTGCCTATGCGGTATGTGAATTAACTGGAATAGTTGAAGCATCTTATTTACCAGGAGTCAAATCTGCACAAGTAGCTGAATTGATTGCGTTGATAAAAGCATGCAAAATTGGGAGGAATCAGAGAGTAACCATATTTACAGATAGCCAATATGGTTACGGGGTTGTGCATGATTTTGGCCAACTATGGATGCAGAGGGATTTCATGACTTCTTCAGGATCCCCCATTAAAAATGGACAATTTGTAAAGGAATTGCTAGAAGCAATACAATCACCAAAAGAATTGGCTGTGGTGAAATGTGCCGCACACCAGTCAGGAGATGACTGGGTGGTAGTCGGCAACAGATATGCAGATCTGGTGGCTCAACATTGTGCCAAAACCAGAATGTCAGTCAATAAGAGGGTGGAAAGAATGGGAATCAGCTGCCAACTTATGCTGTATATGCCACCTGAAACTTGGAATGACGTCAAGAAATTGCAAGATGAGGTTGATGAAAGTGAGAAGAATTTGTGGATCAAAGTGGGTTGTTCCCAAAGAGGAAATGATGAAGTGTGGATCAGTGCTGATGGCAGACCAGTCATGCCAGACTGTTTACTCTCACAAATGGCTAGGATGTATCATGGAGACACACACATAGGGAGAGATGCCATGATTAGGCTGTTCAGACAAAATTGGTACAATCCCAAATTGAGGGCTGTTGCAGAGAGTCTTTGCCAGAGATGTCTAACTTGCCAGATGCATAATCCGGGGAGGAAGACAGTAATTGGATTTGGAAACATTGGAAAGGCAGAGGGTCCATTTATGAGACTTCAGTTTGATTTCATACAGTTACCACCATGTAAAGGGCTGAAATATGTACTAGTCATAGTGTGCCTGTTTTCAAAGTGGGTGGAGGCTTACCCTACTAGGAGAAATAACAGCATTACAGTTGCGAAACTGTTGCTACGAGAACACATTCCTAGATTTGGTTTCCCAGTAACTTTGGAATCAGATAGAGGAAAACATTTTAACAGCGAAGTGATCAAACTAATCTGTGAAGCATTCCAAATCCAACAGAAACTGCACTGTGCATATCGTCCAGAAGCTTCTGGAGTGGTTGAACAATTGAATGGCACTATAAAGTCAAGATTGGGAAAAATGTGTGCATCCACATCATTAGAATGGCCAGATGCATTGCCACTTGTTCTAATGGGACTCAGAAGTATACCTGACAGAAACACAGGATTGAGCCTCCACGAAATAATGATGGGAAGAGCAATGAGACAAACACATGTTCCCACAAACAAACTGGTGAATATATCTGATGATATGGTTCTGGACTATTGCAAAGGATTGGCTGACCTAGTGCGTTCTGTCTCTCATCAGGTTGGAGAAGACGCAGTTTCCAGGCAGCCTGAACAAGAACATGATCTGAATCCTGGTGACTGGGTGGTAGTGAAGAATCACACCAGAGAAACGTGTCTATCACCTAGATGGGGCAGACCGTGTCAAATCATACTGACAACGAATACAGCAGTGAAGTGTGCCGGATTTCCTAATTGGATTCATGTAAGTCACACCAAGAGAGTACCAGATCCTGAGGAAGAGAATCCTCAGACAACGCCAATCACTGAAGAAGCTGAAGGTTGCCCAGCTGAAGGATCTCAGGTTCGAGATTCCAGAGAAGCTGAAGAAGAACAACCGAGCACAAGTCAGGATTGGATACCCGTGGTAGAGGTTCCTGAAATATACCACAGAACAAGAAGTCAAGCGAAATTGGAAGAAATTGAAGAAGATCAGATAGGTGAAGAAGAAGCAGTTCAGGAACAAGAAGAAAAGACATTAAGAAATCCTGAACAAGGTCAGATAGGGAAAGGAAACTGGACTCAAAACAGTGAAGATCTAATAGACTTTGAACAGGGACAGACAGGTCTAGAAGAATCCGGTCAGGCTGCAGAAGTTCACAGTGCAATAAGCCCTGATCAGAACAAGTTAGATCAAGAAGAGTGCACAGAAGAAGAAAACGTTGAAAAACATGAACTTGAAGAAATAAACAAAGAACAAAGTCAATTATTGGAAATTCACAGTGGAGCTGTTACAGAGAAACCAATCAGACCTGAAAAAGAGCAAACAGAAGAAAAAGTAATAAAAGAAAACGAAGCAGTGCTAAGCAGTGAAATTAAAAAGATTTCTGAAAACGAAGATAAAGAGACAGTTCAAACAAAGAAAACAAGAAAAGGAGATCATTGGCCAAGTGTCATTAAAAGAGTGAAGTACCACATAACAACCAGAAGTGAAGATCCAGATCAAGTGAATGAAGTGACAAGTCAAACTGACCAAGAACATAAAACTGCGAAAAGAAGAAGTAAAAGACTGAAACTTGTGAATAACAAATTCAAGGGTCCTGATTGGACTTATATCATCCTTGAAGATTTTGAAAGCTCAGAGTCAAGTGACAGTGGTGGCGAAGGAACAAGTGCAGAATTGACGTACGAAGAAGAAACAAGACCACCCTGACTAAGCAAAAGAATAAGCTAAAGAAAAGAAGAAAAGATAAGAAGAGCTATCTTACTTGTCGAAAAATGCCTGACAATAGAGTTACTGGGAGACCAAAACAGAGATGTTGTAGAAGATGCTGTGCAATATGCATATGTAGTATAGTAATGGTGCTTATAGTATGGTTAGTCCTGATTGTAGCAGTTCCTTACCTTATGATAATAGATAAAAAGATTAATAATGAAACTAAAGGGAGGACAGCAAACATGAAGGGCAATAGAGTAGAACTAATGGCAGAGAATGAACCAGAAATTCATCATGAAATAGCTGATAACGACACTAGTTTAAACGTTTTCACAAAGTTATTGTTTCAATATGTAGACACAATGGAAGTTAGTAATTGTTATGTCTGTATGAAGTTACCTGAATCAGTAGCAGAAGGATTAACATACCATCACTTACCACTGACATATGGCATATCATGTAGTGTTTTGTCTAGTTTATTTTATAGAACAGGGAGACTTCAGTATTATTATTCAAACTTAGATGTGATATTTTCTGAGGTTCCGATTCGCAAAAGTATGAACCCAGTGCTTAGTAGTCAAGACGCACAGTTTATGGGAGAATTTTTCTTAACAATGAAATCAATAGACATAACACATGCACATAGACACAATCTAACATGTTCTTTACTTGAAGAAGAAAAGATATTTTTAAATTTAGTAGAAGATAGAAGACAAGATTTTCAAAAGAAAGCTTCTGAGCATAAGGCTCATTTGCCACCTTGGGCGGAGAAAGAAGGGAGTTACACACCTGGCAAGGCTCAAGCTGCTATGGCTCTGGATTTTGTAAAGACAGGAAAAATTTGTCTTCATAGATTAAAGACTGAATATAACAATGTTTTCATCGGTACCAGTGAATGTGAACACAATTTTTTAGTTCTTGGAGGTTGGGGACTCAAAGGAGGAACAGATTCAGTTTTTCCTGGAATCTATTATGTGTGTGGGAATAAGGCTTACTTTAGGGTTCCTGCACGGTGGTATGGAAGTTGTTATTTTGGAATAGTATTTCCAAAGATATACCACGTAAAAAGAAACACTGGGAGCAATGAAAACAATAGCGAATTAATACGTAGTAAAAGAGCTAGTTTTTCTGAAATTGTAGGTGATATATTTGGTGCATTGATACCTTCAGTGGGAATAATTCTGAACTCAAGGAAAATATGTAAATTGTCTACAGTGGTTGATCGTTTATCAACGGATACTGCTGGAGGTTTTCTAATGATTAATGCGGAAATGGTTGCGATTAGATCTATGGTGATGCAAAATCGACTTGCTCTTGATATTATATTGGCAAAAGAGGGCGGAGTCTGTAAATTATTGAAGACGAAACATTGTTGCACTTATATTCCTGATAAGAGTGCAGAAATTGGAACGTATATACAGAATATAACTAAACTTGAGAAAGAACTTAAACCACTGGAAGTTGATAGTGTATGGGAAAGATTGACAAATAGTATCTCGTCAATTGGAACCTGGTTTGCTAATGTAGGAAAAGGACTTATAGGTCAAATATTAGTACCCTTAGCAGGGATAGCAACAATAATATTGGCAGTAACAATATGGTGCAAATGCTGTAAAAAGAATGGAACATATAAGGTGACAGGAAGAGGAAAGAAACGAAAGGTAGATGAAATCGAACTTGAAGAGTGGAGAAGTGAATTATACAAGAAATTAAAAGGAGATTGTAAAAATGGAAAGTGTAAAGATGAGAATGAAGTAATTTCATAGAAGTTGGCATCTGATTGAGGGTAGTGTTTTGATGGCTCAGAAACGCCATCAGAGAGGGGATTGATGGAGCAAGGTTTCATAAATGAAAACTTGCTTGTATTCAATCCTCCTCACAGTATTAATTTATTAAAACTTGTATTGTTAATACTAACCTTTTGCATTCACGACACGAAAGAGAAGGAAGCTTGCCTATGTGTTTTACTAATGAATAACGCTTGTCTGTAATCCAAAATGGCCGCTATGCGCGGGAAAACTCAATGCGCATGTCGCAACCATATCACATGGTGTGACGTCTTTCTTTGCTTGGTGGGAAACTTCTGCTTCTGCGCAGTGTGCATTAAAATGGCTGTTTGATGTTTTCACATGCTTCAGCTTGCTCTCATGTCATTACTAAATTGTCGTTTCCTAACGCTACTAACGCGGGTTAGAATATATAATTAAATGGGAATAGAATAGAAAAAGTGGGCATACAGTGAAACATTTTATTTTGTGATTTTAATATTTTCTTCTTGCACTTTTATTAGTTCGTAAACTTGGGCCTGGGTTGGTGACCTGAAACTCGAGAGGCAAATGGTTCTGCGCATGTGTCCTGTGTGCCTGCCAAATGAAGTCAATCTGGACGTCGTCCAAGGCCGCGACCCGATGGCCGAAGATGCTGTACTCTTGCCTTTCCTGTTGTACATTGATACATTGTCTATGAAAATTGGTTTACATTTGTCATGAGACGGGTGGGAAATAAAGCGAATGTATTAATTTGAAGGGGTGGGAATTTAAAGACAATAGGCTTTACAATTTAAGCCAAACCAATATGGTACGAGAATCCACCCCCTGTCCCTGTCCAATCAGAAGTAGTGGCCCCATATTTTAGTAACATTAGGGGAGGTACATGGGCGTAGAAGGGTATAATAGAATATAGCCTTAGTTAATTAGTTAGAGCATGCGTTCACGAAGAACAGGCGTCCATGCTGCCAGAGCGCTCTTAGCTCCAGACTGCCAAGCTGATCGATTGCAGACTGAATCGCTGTCCAGAGAGGTCCTGAGGAGGGGGCGGCGGAGTCCATTAGAAGGAAGACACGGGCGAATCGAGGAGAAGTCGAGTATCAGAGAGGGGAACGACGCAGGCGTCGTTGTAGAGAGGTCACCGGTCCTGTCCTGATCTTGGAGGAAGTCTTTGCTCTTCATCCTTCCTGGGTCCTATTCTTTCAACTCCTTGCCAAAGGGGTTTGGTTCTCGCACTTAGGTAAATATAATGCAACCTCTAGTTGCGCTGCTATCTCTATCCTCTCCTTTTCTTTAAACACCGTCATTGATTAGCAATAATCATTTCTATGCTTAATCTTGGGTATTGCGATTAAGTACCATGTGGCTCTGTATTTTACTCTGCTAAATCTTTAGATAAACATTTTAAAACTTCCTGACTCAGTGGTTATTTCAGGATTATGTACTATAATGAATGTCAATCATTTTAAATTTCCCAATTAGCAAAGGATTCATTGGTAAGTCATTACTCTTCAATCAGAAGGTAATTGGTAGTAGGGATTTTGATAGAGAGTAACAACTGATAAAACCCAGCGTAAGTATTAGCGTAGTATGAATGTATGGGCCCAAGTGAGTATCTGGTGTATGAATGCTGTTTGCTAATATCGCGCTGGATCAGGGGCACAGAACGAAAAACAGTCACAGCAGTGGGGGCACAGAACGGAAGGGCAAAAACAGTGGAAAAACAGTGGGGGCACAGAACGAAAAACAGTCACAGTATAGACTGATGTCTTGGCTCCACTGTGAGCCTTTGAGATGATTTTGGGTGAGAGTAGTTCAGTGCAATCTTATTGTGGGGCCCTAGTACGCAGACACTGGCGGGAGTTCACATGTGGCTCTTTCAATAGAGTTTCCGTTCTCTGGGGCAGTTAGTCAGGGCTTCATGTTTCTTCACTTAGAATGTCCCTGTTCCAGTTTGTTTTCTGCTCGCTGGGCTGGGCTGTATGCATCTGGATGAGCTTCTCGACTAGGTTGATGTTTTGACTCTGCTATAGGTCTACAGAGATAATTGGGGTGAATAACAGCTCACGACAGACCTGTTATGAGGCCATTAGATGTGAGCACTGGAGAGAGATCACCATTAGCTCTTGCAATACAGATTTCCGTTCTCAGGTTCAATTAATTGGGGCTTGGGTGTTCTTCTCCAAGGGTGTTGCCGTTCCTTTCCTTTTTCGGCGCGCTAAGGTCGGCTGTGTGCAATGCGGCTCGAATGATGTTGGTAAATTTCCCTAATCGTGCAAGAGTTTGTGCAGTGTTGTTAGTAAAGCACAGGTCGGATACTTCCCTGCAGCGTCTGAGGTCATTGCCTCGACAGAGAGGGATTAGGAGGCGACGTCGAATGTTGGCGAAGTTGGGACAGCAACACAACAAATGTAGCCAAGACTCTAGATGGTAATCGCAAACCCTGCAAGATGATTGCCCATCCCTGCAGGGCTGAAACGGGTTAAAATAAGCAATTGGAAGGGTGAGGAGCCTCATGTATCTGATTTTTTTACAGGACTGAGGGCTAGGGGATATTTGAAATATTATTGAGCTTTCTCCTTTGTGTAAGAATCCCTTCAGGCTGTAAAGAGAGACTTGTGTTGGAGCCTTTCAATGTCCCTTTCGAATGATACTTGGGTGATTTGCACGTTTAATGTCTTTTTCAAAGATGACAGGGAAATGCTTCGGTTGGGCAAATTTGTTGTTTCAATCTTCAGGGTGCCAATGGCTTGTAGCAGTTGTAGATGCCGTGGGGAGTGCACATCTGCAAATATAGTGTGTAGTTGGGCTTTCAGGGATAGTGCTGGGGTGCGCAGAGTGCAGATGTAAAATATTATTAAGTCTCCTAGGCAGTAGAGATCTGGGCTTGCCAGGCCCAGGTCCAGCTTCGTCCAAGCCTGTCTAGCGTACACAAGTAAAATCAAAATACTTGAGGTCATATGTTACTATGAAGGCTCTTGTTAAATAGCTTATCAAGTTACTGCATGAAGTTAGTATGCCATAACTGTCTATTTAGGTCATAAAATATTCATGTGAAGGGTATATGAGGTTTGAGGTACTATTGCAATCCTTAATCTGTGGTATATCGCAAAAAACTGCAGCATTTACAAGTTCTACAGAACTTTGTAGGAAGCATGGCATCAAACACATTGCACTGAGAGTGCATTGTACCACTACTGAGGAGAAAACACATATGTTTAGAAATTAGAAGTTCAGACGGCCTTTTATTTTATCTTTATAGCCTCTAAATTTGTACAGTAGAAATTTAACGCTGAACGCATAGTCAAGGAAAGGACTTCATCACAATCGTCCTAATTTGTTTTATGATAAACAATTTTTATTGGCTTTTAGTATAACGACAGCAGTCACATCAGTTTCAATATGATAAAGCAACATCAGAATATGACATTTAGAGTGTAGCCACAACAGCAAGTCCACCACAAAACAGCCGAGCAGAAAGACATCTCTCCTGCATTTCCATTTACAGTGACAGTAGAAGACCCATCCAAGAGTGGTCCCACCATTAATGCCAAATCCGGTCATGTTTAGAAGGGCATCCTCTGGCCTCATAAACCGGCTTCTCCTGCTGGGGGCACCAGGTCATGCCACGGCGCCACTAAGAGCGTTGGGGGCTCCGGAGCTTTCCAACGGACAACTATGTCTCATTTAGTCACCATGGCAGGTGTCCCCAAAAGCGCTTGATTGCCTCTGGAGCCTCCCACACCCTCAAGAATACCCAAAAGTAGCACCCACGGTGAGAGTTCCACCTCCCATCCCAGTACAGCTAACAGCTCCGTAACCGCAGCAGTCCAATATCATGCTACAACTTGGCAGGTCCAAACCATGTGATAAAAGTCTGCAGGGGCATACGAGCAGCGAAAACATGTAGGACTAGGAAGGATACCTTACTAACATAAGCGGACAGGAGTAAGGTAAGCCCAATGTAAATCATATGTTTGCACCAAGCAAAGTCAGGAGGAGATTGTGATGAGTCTGGGGGCCATCACGGCGAATTGTCCTAATTTATAACATAAAAACATATGTGGTAATGTTATTTTAAAATGTTACTCACATCAATAGTGTCCTTCAATAAAAGAGTATAATTTCTTTTTTTGAAAAGTTTCCTACTTCATTAATCTTCAAATAATGTGGTAAAAATTGTGAAGCTTTCTTGAGGCTCAATCCTCTTTACTCTCTCAGTGCTGTACTTGGTAGAAGAGCCTCACTTTAACTCTGTACTCAAAAGAACACATTGGTTACTGGTAACAAGGGAGTAGTCAAAAAAATAAAATACCCCCCACTTTAAACTATATGCCAAATGGCACTGGGTGAACATATGATGCAAGCAAGTCCAGCAGTCATTCTAGGCAATGCTTCTGCTGAGGGATTTCTGAAAGTCTGAAATGTCGTTTCCTTCTTCTCTCTATAATCCATCTTGATTTCGTCCTTGATTCCATCTTTTATGTATTTTTTGCATCAGTTTATCCATCCATTTCTCTGTCTCTTTCCATCCACCCGTTCATTTTTCCCCCACCCTTCATTTTTTATCCACCCTCCTGTCTCTCATTGTTGTCTTGTTTCTTCCTTTTTCATCCTTCTTTCCCACCATCCATCCATGCATCCTTACTTCTCCATCTGTTCATCCATCCTTCCCTTCTTTCTTCCTGTCCATCAATCCATTCATTCATTCTTCTCTGCATCCATTCATCTTTCCATCTCTCCATCCGTCTGCCTCCATCTTCTCTTAATCCATCCATTCTGCATACTTCTTTCTACACCTCTCTTCTCTGTCCTTTTTTCCATTCCACCCTCCTGTAGTATATTGCATGCTATCACAGTCTTTAAGTGTGTGGAAATGTTCTCTGTTTGGCACGAGCTGAGCTCCCTCGCTCAGCTTTACTGTTTGTAACAATGCTTTGTTATGTTTTGAGCATGTTCTTTCACAAGAATGGTACGGCTGTGGGCAGGGATTACAGCAACAGATTGCTGTTGGGATACAGGCTGGCAGGCCGTGCTGTGTCATGGGCTTCATCATATGGAATAAATATCCTTTTCTACGTACCACCTGTGTAAAGATGACACATACAGGAATTATGAAGGTAAGTTTATTACAAGTAACCCCAACACGACCAACAGCTGAGCTGGCTGGCTGGCAACTGTTAAGCCTTACATTTCCAACTAAACACTTAGGAATGTGGGGAATGGGGTGATGAGGGATGCCAATAAGAAAAGGGAAAAGAGGATTGCGTCACAATGGTTCCTGGCTATGACCTTTTACATCATCACAACACATCTTCCTCTTATACAATGAAATTAACTCGCTTCGCCGCGATCGGAATTCCGTCCAGGTGCTGGACATTACGATCGCGGGTGGGGTCGTGACGAGCTCAGCTCGTCATGAGCACACGCCAACCGCACAGCATGACGAGCTGAGCTCGTCATGAGCATCGAAGGGGTTAAAAATAAGAAATATACAAGACTGATGGGAAAAAACGGTGGGGAGGGGAAAACATATGAACAGTTCTAGTCAAAACTGATATAATCATTGAATTTCTTAGGTTTGTTAATGGGTCTTCCAAATCTGCTGATGGCACCCTGGTTACCAAATAGGCATTCAGATTCTGATGATGTGATGTTCTCACCACTGTGATCAGTCATGTGACTGGAACACTCTCCAGATGAAGTTGAACGTCCATCAACAACAGTGCTACTGCTGCTCTCAACATTTCTAGAGTCAACCTGCGACTCATTAGACGTATTTTCAGCATAGTCAAAGTCCAACCATAAATCACTTTTGTTACAAATTTTACACGCTGATTCACTGCCCTGGGTTTTCTCAACAGATGCACATTTAGCTAGCCTACTCATGTGCCAGATTTTTCCATCGCTTAGTTCTGAAGCATTGCAGTAAAGTTTGCAAATTTTAAGAGGACACGAGAATCTACTCTGACCTTTTCTGACTTTTTTTTCTAAACAAACTTTGACCATATCACCACATTTGTAATGTACACATTTCACACCATGTTTATGTCGAACCAATCTTTGTAACATTCTTGTGCTAATTTAACCTTTTTCCTCACACAATCAGGTGACCATTCAACTTGTTTGGACACAGGCATACAACTCAGATCTTTACTCATGGCCTGTTTACCCCACATCAAAATGAACAGGCTTTTGCCTGTGACTAAACTAGAAGTGATTCTGTAAGCCCAGATAAGTTTAAAAATCTCATCTTTCCAGTTAAAGTTGCTGTTTCTTGATAGTTGAATACAACCTTTGAGCACTCTATTAAAACGCTCAACGAGACCATTACTTTCAGGGTGGTAGAGTGAAGTAGTATTGAGCGTGATACAATTTCTGCTTAAAAATGACTTGAAGTTGCGCTTTCCCGCCACCTCCCTTGCCTGCAGTCATGTCCATTGGTCCGCTACATATGCCCACTTGCTTCCTTCTCTCCTCGCCCACCACCTTTTTTCTCTTTCTCTCTTTCTCCTTACTCTCACTTGCTCATTTCCTCCTCCTGCTTCTTTCCTCGGGGACTCTCGACCCCCCCTCCCCTCTTTTTTCCTTCCTTTATTCTTCTGTATATCTCTTATACTTGAAGTTGACTTGTTTTCAGTTGACCCCATTCTCTAAAGGAGCTTTCATGTGACGCCTAACGTATAAGATTGTATAAGGACGCGGCCGGCCCTACTTGGGTTGTAGGCGACTTGCTGTGTATCACCCCGCTGAAGCAAAATTCTATAATGATCCTCTTATGCTTCCTGAACGATTACTCAATGACGCGGCCGGCCCCTCATGGGGTTGTAGGCGGCTTGCCGTGTAGATGTTATGCCTCCTATTGCTTTCTTAATAAAAAAAGAGTTGAACCAAAAACAAAAAAAGAAAAAAAAAAAAAAATGACTTGAAGGAAGTGGATGTAAAATGTGTGCCATTGTCAGTTAAGATACACTTGGGTAATCCTTCACTCATAAACAATTTGTCCTAGAAGGAGATCACACTGGCACAATCTGCATTCTGCACAATCTTAATTTCAGGCCATTTGGAGAAATGGTCCACGAGAACCAAGATGTATTTGTGGGTGCTTTCTTGACCTTCCACGGGCCCAACTATGTCTAGACCAACTCTTTCCCAAGACATTCTGGGACATTCAATGGGACACAAAGGTGCTTTAAACATTTGCAAGCTTTTGTCAGAGTCATTGCAAATGACACATTCTCTAAATAATAACTCAATTTGTTTGTCTAGACCAGGCCACCAGTAATTACTTTTGACCCTTTTGGTTTTTGAAATCCCCAAATGACCCTCATGGCATAAACTGAGTAACTGTTTCCTGATCTAAAAAGTAATCCATCCTCCACATATAGTTCATTTCTGACCTCCCTGAAAATCCTTTCTTCCATTTTGAGATTACTTTTGTTGGGCCATTTTTTACTAATGAATTCACAAATTTGTTGTAAATCTTTGTCCTTGCTCATGTGATCACTCCACTTAGAGAGTGCAATTCCTTCTAACCCTTCACTGAATAGAAGTGCTACTTTGTCATCCTCATCCAGATACTGGTCATCACCTTTCTCAAGAGGTAATGGCAATCTGCTAAGAAAATCCGCAACACGATTCTTTACTCCCAGTCAATACTCTACATCATAAGTGTAGTTTGTACAGACATTTTACTTATTCTTGGGGATGCGTTTTGTGAACCAGCAGTGGACAAAATCTTTGTGAGTGGTTTATGATCAGAACGTAGGAGTATTTTGAGCCCCCAAATGTATAATCGGAAATGGTTTAAAGCCCATGCGCATGCTAATGTTTCGTGCTCAATCACAGAATATTTTTCTTCACTTGTTGTAACAGAACATGAAGAGAAAGCAACAACCCACTCGTTATTCTCATTGTCACGTTGCGATAGGACTGCCCCTAAGCTTTTGTTACTTGCATCAGTGGTTACAATGATTTTAGCTGTAGGGTCAAAACCTTTGAGAAAGAGTGCATTGCTAATCTCTTTTTTTATATTCTCAAAAGATTGCTGGCATGTCAATGACCATTCAAATTTTACCTTGTTTCTGAGGAGTTGACGAATGTAATATGTTTTTCTGAAAAATTGCGAATGAATTTCGAATAATATTCAGTTAATCCCAAAAAGCCCTGACATCATCCTTGCAGGTGGGACATGGTGCTTTGACTATAGCATCAACTAAACCCTGTTTGGGTTTGACACCATCTTTGCTAATGATGTGGCACAAATATACAACCTCATTTTGGGCAAATTTAAATTTGTTAAGTTCTATAGTCAAAGAGAAGTAAGAGTGAAAGAAATCGCTTAAAGAGTTTTTATGGCAAAGTCAATATGTTGGAAAAACTGCCCTCACCCACAAGAATAGTGGCATGCTTCATCATTGGGCTGCTAAACACACCCCTGCGCCGACCAAGTTGCAGTCCGGGGTACTCACTTTCATTCACCTTTTTACCTCCACGTAAGTGGTTGGTGGTATATATATACATATATATATATATATATATATATATATATCCTCCAACATGGTTCCCCTTCACCGGATTATGCAGCGCTCAATGTTGGTGCGGTCCCCTGCGGCAGAACCGCGCCGCTCGATATTTTCACACAATCCTTCCAGCCAGAAGGACAAATGGGTCGCACACCCGTAGTTCTTTTGCAATTTTTATTTGTTTTTCTCCTTCATTTGCAGGGATAAGGGCGAGAAACGATCTACGCGTTTCGGTATCTCCAAATACCTTGCTCACGATCAACCAACCACTTGTCACCACCCCATACAAATATTCAAACAGTTGTTTCCTCACTTCCTGTCTGGTGGTACAAGTGCCCCTTTGCATTATGGAGGATGTAGTTTTTTAAAGCTACCACTATTGTGAAAGTGAAATTTAAAAAGACAATAATACTATTGCCACATTCCCAAGTGAACCATATTACCCATTATATTATACAAAATATTATTATTCAAAAGATGTATACAAAAATTTTTTTTATATAAAAAAATGTATTGTGCAAATTTCTAAGGGGAACTACATAGATAATTATTATCAACTAAATGAAAGAGTCGATTTTATATATCTGTTCTTTCTCTTTTCTTCTTTTCTTTTCTCCTTTTATGTTAATGTCCCTACAGTGAGAGTATTATATCCCTCCCGTGGGAAAAAGGAGTGGCATACGTGCCTTCCAAGACTCAATCTAATCTACAGTTACCCCATTATATTAGTGTGGATGTGTTCCTTTTTTCACTTTCTTTCTTTCACTTTCCAGTGTCAAATCATTATGTTCCAGAGAAGCAATTTTCATTATAAATGAATATAAAGTTCTTCCGATTGATTTAGGCCATGTGGATTTAATGTTCGCAAATTTCGTATATGGCGCAATTCCTTTTGACGCAACAGTTTTTCTCTGTCCCCACCACGTTCCTTTCTTGGGAAAGTCTCAATTCCAAAGAATTTAAGTTGTTTCCAATCGCCTTGATGGTATTGCTCCATATGCTTGGCCACAGTGTTGGTTCTGTCCTTATGTATAGTGGCTCTAACATGCTCCATTATTCTTTTTTTCAATTCACAGATGGTGCTTCCTACATACATTAGTGGACATGGGCATTGCACCACATACACTGTGTACTGGGTCTTACACGTAATTAATTGTCGAATTTCCCACATCCTGTTGTTAGCCATTCTCACTTCTTTTGTTTGCTTGGCAATTTGACAGACTTTACACATATGGCATTTCAGGAAACCCTTTGTTTTCAGCCATGTATCCTCCTTTTTCTTTCCTTTAAAATGACAATGGATTAGGTGATCTTTTAGATTTTTTGCTCTTTTGTAGGTCACTGTAGGATGTTTCCCCACTATTTCTTTCACAGTGCTGTCCAATTGTAAAATTTTCCAATTTCTCCTCAGAATTTTCACTATTTGTTTACTTTCCTGTGAATAGTCCATTATCAACCTAATCGGTTCCGGAGCCTCCTTCTGCTCTTTCTGCTTCAAAGCTAGACATTCCTCGCGTGATTTTTCATTTGTTCTGTCCCAACATTTTTTAATCGTACCAATATTATATTTTCTTCTTTTGAACCTTTCAGATGTCATTGCACCATGCTTCCGCCATTCCTCTTCCTCACTGCAAATTCTTCGGATTCTGAGGAATTCCCCATATGGGATGCTTGAGATCAGTGACTGTTGGTGGAAACTGGTTGCTTCCAGGGTGGCATTGGTTGCTGTGTTCTTTCTATGCAGCGTTGTATGGATTTGGTTATCCTTAATATAAATTTCTGTGTCCAAGAATACCACTCTTTCATTACTTATTTCATAAGTAAATTTCAAATTCATAATGCTGTTATTAATGATTTCAAAGTATTCTTGGAATTCCAATGTAGTGCCATCCCAAATGATGAATAAATCATCAATAAATCGTGTCCAACTAATGATTTTATTCGTTGCATGATCATTTTTTGCACTCCATGCCACTTCTTTCTCCCACCATCCCATTGCTAGGCATGCATAGCTGGGACTGAATGAAAATCCCATCGCGGTTCCGTTGTTCTGGCGATACACCTCCTCGCCAAAGACAAAAATATTTTTATTTAGACAGATTGAGATCATATCCAAGAGCATCTTATTATGGTCACTGTATTTGATATTCCTCTCCTGTAAAAAGAAGTTACATGCTTCCAGACCCATGTCATTCCCAATGTTCGTATAAAGGGATATGACATCCATCGTTATCAGTTGGTATGTTCCTTGCCATGGTGTATTCTGTAATAACCTTAATAGGTCACTTGTGTCCTGTATGTAGGAGCTAAGTTGAACCACATAGGGCATCAAAAAATAGTCAATGAAGTTTGCGATTGGTTCCAATAAGGATCCCTTTGCGGACAGGATTGGTCTGCCAGGTGGCTTTTTTGATCTTTATGCAATTTAGGTAGGAAATAAATTGTAGCTGTTACTGGATGGGTTACCGTTAGGTATTTTCGTTCATCCTCATCAATTAAACCCCCTGACGTCCATTCTAGCAGCTTTTCATCCAGAATGTTTTTATTTATTTTTTATTTCCAAAGTTGGATTCTTTTTGAGTTTTTCATAGTATTTGGTATCCCTTAATTGGCGATGTGCCTCCATGATGTATGCCGTTCGTTCCCAAATCACTATATTTCCGCCCTTGTCGGCTATTTTAAATTCAATCTGGTCATCAGAGGTTAATTTTGTCAGCGCTTCCCTTTCTTGTTTTGTTAGATTGTCTCCATATTTAGGGCATTTCAGTTTGTAAAGATCTTGAATAACGGCTTCTTGAAAGAGGTCCACTTTATTCCCTGGTCCCAACTGAGGATAAAATTTAGATTTGGACTTTTTACCACTCAAGCCTGCTCCTGCTTAGTGTACATGCCGCCTGCAGGGAGATATCTCCCCCTCCGCGGCATTTAGATTTAATAGTGTTAAAAAGTCTTCAGAATCCTTTACATGTAAGGTGGTTATTGATTCTTCTGATGTTCTCATTTTCTGTTTGCCTTGATTCTCCGAGAAGAATTTTGCCAATTTGATTTTTCGGATGTACAAGTATAGATCTATCCTTACTTGTGCCAGATCCATTTTCCTTGTCGGGCAGAAGTTTATTCCTCTTTTCAGTAGAGAGGTTTCTGTTTCAGTGATAAACCTCTTCGATAGATTCACTACTTGTAATTCATCCATTATTGGTTCTTCCTTTGGCGCATACTCTGCGTTTCGGACCCAATCTTCTCCATGCTTCCACTTATGCCTTTTTCCCCTTCTTTTTGGTTTCTTGATGCCCACTGGCGACCTTTTCCTCTTCCCCTTTGTTGTTGTTGTGTGGGTCGATTTTGTTCCCACTGTCTCTGCTGTAACACGAGGCGCATGTCCCCTAAAAAAGATAATTTACCTCCATCAGATGATGTTCCGGGTTCCCCTTCACTGAGATCAGTAGAGGCTAAAGAGGAAGCACTGCTTGAAATACTTATTGCACTATTCCATGTCACCTGTTGTTTTAACGCATCAAACTTCCGCGCAAAAGTAAATATGCGCCCTTCGGCGTAATCAGTGGTGTCCCGTATAAATTTAGTGTGTTTCCGTTCTCTCACCACATCTTCATGTTTTTCAATTTGAGTCTCCAACTCTTCCTTAAATTTGGTCATTTCTGCCGTCATTTTCAATTGTGATATTTCCATCTCTGTTTCATGCAGTTGTTCCTTAATTTTTTCCAGTCCAATTTCAATATGCTTTACCAGTATTTCAATAAGACCCAATGAGGACTTTAAAATGAATTCACCCCACTCCTGCAGTATTTCATTTGATGTGTCCTGATGACTCGGCATCAACATTATTCTTAAGCCCCTCGGGACTCGCTGCACTTCTAGATATTTTTTTAGCGTTATGAGTTCCCATGATTTATTTATTTCCTTTCGACTCAGTTTTTCCCATGTTCTTAATTTGCCTTTAATGTCCGTCTTTCCTGATGTCATGGTTGCGCTCACTTCTTTTTCCACATTGCCTTTTTCAAACAATGTCGTCAATAATTCATTTCTTTTTGCTTCCCTCCTCTCCATTCTTATCGCCTTTTTACTTTCCCTGATGTTCGTATATTCTCTTTCAAATACGTTGCTTACTACGGCCGGTATTCAGATTGCAACCTATTCAGTAAGCATTTCCGCCGCGCGTTCCCTCATTGAAACCTCATTGCGGTTTATTTCTTGCTACAGTTGCAATACACTCCGACACTCAGCTGGCAATCCGCTTTCATGCGTTAGTTAAGTATAATAAATTGGACCGATACACACGCTTACCTCGGTCTTCGCCTCCGAGCGGTGTGTTCTGCAGGTCCTTTCAAAAAACGTCCAGTTCAGCCAGCGTTCACTGCTCCCGGTTTATTTAATCCTCCAACATGGTTCCCCTTCACCGGATTATGGAGCATGTTAGAGCCACTATACATAAGGACAGAACCAACACTGTGGCCAAGCATATGGAGCAATACCATCAAGGCGATTGGAAACAACTTAAATTCTTTGGAATTGAGACTGTCCCAAGAAAGGAACGTGGTGGGGACAGAGAAAAACTGTTGCGTAAAAAGGAATCGCGCCATATATTAAATTTGCGAACATTAAATCCACATGGCCTAAATCAATCGGAAGAACTTTATATTCATTTATAATGAAAATAGCTTCTCTGGAACATAATGATTTGACACTGGAAAGTGAAAGAAAGAAAGTGAAAAAGGAACACATCCACACTAATATAATGGGGTAACTGTAGATTAGATTGAGTCTTGGAAGGCACTTATGCCACTCCTTTTTCCCACGGGAGGGATATAATACTCTCACTGTAGGGACATTAACATAAAAGGAGAAAAGAAAAGAAGAAAAGAGAAAGAACAGATATATAAAATCGACTCTTTCATTTAGTTGATAATAATTATCTATGTAGTTCCCCTTAGAAATTTGCACAATAAATTCTTTTTATATAAAAAAAAAAAAATTGTATACATCTTTTGAATAATAATATTTTGTATAATATAATGGGTAATATGGTTCACTTGGGAATGTGGCAATAGTATTATTGTCTTTTTAAATTTCACTTTCACAATAGTGGTAGCTTTAAAAAACTACATCCTCCATAATGCAATGGGGCACTTGTACCACCAGACAGGAACTGAGGAAACAACTGTTTGAATATTTGTATGGGGTGGTGACAAGTGGTTGGTTGATCGTGAGCAAGGTATTTGGAGATACCGAAACACGTAGATCGTTTCTCGCCATTATCCCTGCAAATGAAGGAGAAAAACAAATAAAAATTGCAAAAGAACTACGGGTGTGCGACCCATTTGTCCTTCTGGCTGGAAGGATTGTGTGAAAATATATATATATATATATATATATTAATCAACAAAAGGCCCAAAAGCTTGTAAGGGAGCACTCCAAACAAACGTACCATCCGGTTTAAAGTTGCGAGGAAGGAACTCGCGCTGTTGCCCATAGGTCCGTGCTGCAAGACCTAACGCGTTTCGAGGATGGCTGCCTCGTTGTCAAAGGTCACACGTCGAAATGAAATGCACCGGTAGTTCTGTATCAAATTTATTCACACATGCCACGCCCTCAGTGGGCTTTGCATCAAGCAGTACAACAATAGTGCATGTTGGGTATTATAGTCCTGTACAGAACACATTATTTGCCTTAAGTAGGTCCGGAGTTTCATTAATAAAAGTCCAAATTTAATCACCCTAAGTGGGCCCCTGGGCAACAACCAAGTTCATTTTACCTCCGTTTGTTTGACCGCACGGGTCCGGACACAGTTCCACCCACGGTCTCCTTTTGTAGGTTCCAGGATGGTGCAACCCTCCACGACAAGGCTGCCGTGTGTATAGATTAATCAATAAAAGGCCCAAAAGCTTGTAAGGGCGCACTCCACATTAGGACTACAAGTCCCATCATGCCTTTAAGAACTGACGTACTGAACGTAGACCCACTTAGGGCAGTGCATATATAATGATTAATGGGAGCCTGCTGTGCACATCCTGAACTGCCTGTGAAGAAGAGGCTTTTTGCCTCGAAACGCGTCAGCGAAATAAATGAAATCCAATACCGGAATGAAATTGCTGGCTGCCTTTGTGGAATGGTTGTGTCTCCTGTCGAGTGCGTCTTCGAAATAGCTTCAGGGCATTTGTTTGTTAACATAATTGCACGGCTGCCTTCGCCGTGGAAGACTGCACCATCGCTATCAATGAAATTGCGAGGCTGTGTGGTGGGAACTGCGTCCACGCCCGAGTGACAGCACAGGAGACAAGGCGAAATGAACCAGCAAGCATTCCGGTGGGCCCACTAAGGGAAATTATGGTTTTAATAATAAGGATGTGCCGGAACCTACTTAAGGATGATATTGCTCCACATTAGGACTACAAGTCCCATCATGCCTTTAAGAACTGACGTACTGAAAGTAGACCCACTTAGGGCAGTGCATATATAATGATTAATGGGAGCCTGCTGTGCACATCCTGAACTGCCTGTGAAGAAGAGGCTTTTTGCCTCGAAACGCGTCGGCGAAATAAATGAAATCCAATACCGGAATGAAATTGCTGGCTGCCTTTGTGGAATGGTTGTGTCTCCTGTCGAGTGCGTCTTCGAAATAGCTTCAGGGCATTTGTTTGTTAATATATATATATATATATATATATATATATATATATATATATATATATATATAACATACAAGTAAAAACTTTCACCTTTAATGATACACACTTCCTTCTAGAGTATGCCTTTATTGATACGAATGGAAATGATGTGTCACTTTCCAACACTAATATGGAGTGTAACAAGCAGACCGCTAGCGGGCATTGAGGCTGATTGCATATACAGCTTGAGGTCATATCCGTTCCAACAGGGAGGTTCTGGTATTCCCCTTTTGGGCAAACACCTGCGTTCTAGTCTCTGATGTAGAAGTCCCGTGTCACATGACCTCCTCCGGGATCACGTACGGGAAGCGGAAACACCAGCGGAAACACCAACGGGCATTGAGGCCGATTGCATATACAGCTTGAGGTCATATCCGTTCCAACAGGGAGGTTCTGGTACTCCTCTTTGGGCAAACACCTGCGTTCTAGTCTCTGATACAGAAGTCCCATGTCACATGACCACTTCCAGGATCACGTGACGGGAAGCGAAGACACCATGTAAAGAGATTCCGATCACTTACTCGGAATCTTCACGGCGCATGGAGAGACACTGTCACAGAGGCGGACTCACCTTGATGAAGTAAGCGGGGAATATTGGGGGGGCAGAGGCCAAACGAATGGAATGAGCTGGCTCCGTTTTTCTAAGCTTGGGCATGACATCCCGACAGTCACTTGATACAAGATCTTGCATGGTACGATCAGGCACGGTTAGATCCATGGTTGTCTGTCGTGTGTTGGGAGTGAACAACAAATGCGTTTACAGTGTATGAGGAAGTACTTACACAGTTGATTTTTATGTGTTTCTCTAACTTCTTATGCATTACCCCCTGTTTCAAAACTAGTGTGTGACTACAGGGAGCCGCCCTCGCTCCTACGCTTTTTCGAGCACAAAGTACTGTGAAACTCGGTAAGATTGACCGGGTTCATTTCTTTGTGGTATACGATACGCCCTGAAGAGTGTTAGGGGATGGTGGCGAATTCCGAGTAATGATTTTAATTTAGTGTTATTTAAGAGTGTATCATTGAATAACGTATATGTAGGCATTGTCCTGATATACAGCGATTAAAAGAGATTTTACGATTAGCCGTACGCACTGAATTAGTTTAGAGGGGCAGAGTGGTATGTTTCTTTAAAATCATGCACTTATATGAATGTGTTTTTGCACAAATTCCTTTCACTTGGCTATATTTTCTTATTTGCAGATTTTATTCGAAGTGTGAATACATGACCCATTTGTGAATACAGGGTCAGTCCTCGATCCTCTTATAAAGGTAGGGAAGGAGGGTGTGATTACAGGGATCTAGTAGTCCTGATGAAAGCCGGGGAAGACACAACAGCTGGCTAAAACATGTCAACTCATTTGCATAGAGGAGGGGTGAATGGTTCACAATCTACCCTGTTCACCACCATCATCTGGTTTGCTATACCTTTTTAATCCTGGCCAGGGTGTCCGTGAATAAAATAGGGATTTGGATATCCCTGAGCTAGTTTTAACATCTGATTTTCTGCACTTATTCTTTGCTTGATCCCTACTCTTCTTTGTGTTTGTATTGTCTCTCCCTCCCCCTCTTTTGCTCCACCCCATGAGTTGGTCTGCGCATGGGTGCGTTTAGCAGCCCAATGATGAAGCATGCCACAATTTTTGTGGGCGAGGGCAGTTTTTCCAACATATTGACTTTGCCATAAAAACTCTTTAAGCGATTTCTTTCACTACTACTTCTCTTTGTGTGATTAGTTAGCTTTAGAGGAGGTCGAAGTAGGAGTTTTCCCCTCCTCCCCCTCTTTTGTGTGTGGTACATTTTCTATAGTCAAGCCTTTATTTTTTAGAATCTCCAAGACCTGCTTAAGCCGGGTATCATGTTCTATCTTATTTCCAGCCATGACTAGAATGTCATCCTGGAAAAACGTTACACCTACAACTCCATCAAACATATTAGACATTATTCTCTGGAAGAGAGCAGCCGTGGATGCTAAACTGAATGGTACTCTAGTGAAACGATAGCAACCGAAAGGTGTTATGAAAGTAGTGTATTTTTTACTGTCAGGGTGTAACAGCATTTGGTGGTAAGCTGACTTTGAAGCGATTGTGGAGAACCAACACATGCCTTTGGTGATACTGAACATTTCGTTTATGTGAGGTAAGGGATATTGATCTACAGCTCTCTCAGTTCAATACATAGTCTGACCTTACCATTGGGACGTTTGACTATTACTAAGGGAGAAACACATTCAGCAGATTCCACCTGCTCTATAATGCCATCAGATACCAATTTTTGTAATTCTCTATGTACTTCATCCCTAACTGAGATAGGTAAATGCCTGGCTTTGTGTATACAGGGTTTTGCATTGTCTTTCGGTTCAATTTTGTGTTCTAAGTCGTTGAACAAACCCACCTTGCCAGAAAACACCTCTGGAAACTCTTTATTCATTCCTATGTTCCCTTTGTCTGCTTCATTAATCAAAAATACAGGTTCAATACCATTAGAATTAAGGATGATGCCTAGTTCACCCTGATCGCCCCATCCAAGGACAGAGGGCCCCTTCTTAGCTACATATAATTTACATACAGCTGTTCTATCTTTAAATTTGAACTCAAGATTCCTGGAATCTATGAAATCTATGGTGTCACCAGTGTAGCTTTTTGCAATTAGATTAGATTTATCTAGTTGAGTTCCAATTTTCTCTATGAAATTCTGTTTCCAGATATCTTCACTGACAATGGTAAAGGGTGACCCAGAATCAGCAATCACATTGAGTAGTACACCACCCATGTTCACTTCACACATAGGTTTTTTAACCTTTGTGAAATTTACATCGAGGATGTCGTAATCAATGCAAAATACATAGTTTACGTTAGAGGAATCGGAGTCCTCTAATGTCTCTGAGTTCACTTCTGTGCCCCCAGAAACATGCTGCACTATTTTATCTCGCCTAGTATTTTTCTACATACTTTTGCAAAATGCCCCACCAAGCCACACAGTGCACACTTCTGATTTTTTGCAGGACATTTCTTATAGTTAGCAACCTGCTCGGAAGAGCTGCAACAATAAAATTTTCTTGCGTTTTGAAAATCACTCACAGACTTTCCAATGTTCTTCCTCTCCTCACCTACGTGTTTCCTCTGAGATACCTCGTTTACACTCAAATTCTTGTTACCGCTTTTTTTATAATTGCTCACGTTAGGTTTGAAGATGAGTTTAATTTCATTGGACTCATCCAATACGGCTTTGGCACATCTACCAGTAAGTTCCGCTTTTTTTACTAGTGCAACTACTTTTTTCATAGGGGATTCACCATTCACCCATAGCTTATCCTGAATATTTGGATTGCTTGTGTGCATAATAATCTGATCTCGTATGAATTCCTCTTGCAAGTTACTAAACCTGCACGTTAGTGCCAATGCCCTTAACACAGATACATATTCATCTACATTTTCATTCTTTCCTTGTTTGCGTTGGAAAAACTTGAATCTGTCGACAGCCACGCATACAATTGGTGAAAAGTGTGCATCAAGATCTTCTAAGGCATGCATAAAGACATCATCACCTTCACGTGTTGTTTTTCAATTTGATTGTACGCTTTAAGACCACCCGGACCTAAACAATGTAATACCACTTTCTTTTTCTTTTCAGGTGTCTTCGTAATCAAAAGTGTCTATATAAGTGGAGAAATATTCCTTACATTCCTTCCACGGCATACAAGGTTCACCCTTAGAAGGAAGGAAGGGTTGCAGATTCTAAGGTCATTTTTCCAGTTTAGAAATGTAAATTGTATTACAGACTCATTTATCGCCTTTTTATACTAATATAAATTTTAAGGCTTTTTAGCAAATCATCTGGAATTTTTAATGTTTGGATTTCCATAATGATTGTATATTAATTTTATATACCGATATTTTGTATCTTTTAATGGCGGGCGAGTGCCTCTTTTTATTGTACAATGTCTTTTATGATCTTAACTGATCGAAATAAAGATTGATTGATTGATTGATTAAATTAATTGAATTAAACGCACACATGGCTGTTAATAAACACGTAATGTAAGCTACAAATATTTGCAGAGAATTAAGTAGGGTAATTTATATTTAACTGCACACCTTAGGAGACAGCCCATATACAACACACAGTATGACACAATGCCATTTAAGACACTTTAATTAACTCTTCAGGTAAGTAAGTTGTGAAAGTGTATATTTTTAGGCAGATATCTTTTTCTAACCGTCACTGTAAAGTGCATGCGGCTAATGTCATCAGGTCCCGTGGGGTCCTCACCAGTGTTGCCAGATTTTGAGACCCGTCCCAAGCCCAAAGACCCTCAAGTATAAGCCCAAATTAAGCCCAACGCAGACCAGTTTCAGCCCAAAAACCAGCCCAAAGTCGAAACTCTCAAATTTTGTGAGAAGAGTCTTCAGAAAACATTTTAAGGACGAATCTAAATTCTATTCAATATGCAGATAGTGGGGGGAGGATTACTGGGCACCTGTGTTAATAACTACTCATTTTCAAGACCAGTCACCACTTTGACTTTTCATCTTGTAATTCTGTCACCACAGAACCAAACCTGAACCTGGCATTCATGAATTACCTCTAGCTAGATACACATACATTAATACATCCACGCATGAAACATAAAAAACTCACAAAACTTACCTTAGCTACAGCTCTCCGAGAGGGAAGCCTCAGAGGTCCCACAAGGGTTGGGACTGCTGCCTTCCCTCATTGGCTGATTGGAAGGCAGTAGTCCCAACCTTATCACAGAGTGGGATGGGTCAGTGATACTTCTGACCTCACCCCACTCTGTGACTAGGTGCCACTGTGACACTCTGCCCTTTGTACTTCAGGGCTTAAAACTGAAGCGCCCAGGTCAGAGTCAATCAGTGGCATTCCCCTTCATTACAAGGGGGAGGGCCTCAAGGCACTTTTGCCAGACTGAGGTCACGCACACAGGGATGTGAAAATCCTCAGCCTGGCAAAGCTCAGGCAGCCAGGAGTCTGCACATTTAGCGCATGTCCAGCTCCTGCCTGTCTGACCTGAACAAGAGGAGTGTCTGTAAGGCTGGCCTTTGTTCCGCCCCAACACCCATTGATTTTGACGCTGCCCCCTATTTACAAGGGTGACGTAAATAGGAGGCAGTGCCAAAATTAGGACCAGGGAAAATTGGACTTTACATGGCGAAACAAGGAGAAATGCTTAATTTCTCCTTGCTTTTTGCTGTTTCTATGTGTGCTGCACTGTGCAGCACACATAAAAACAGCAAATTGCCATGAATGATTGTTCATGTGCAGGAAGGTGTCCCTTCCATAAACAATCATTTAAATTTAAAAACAGATGATTTGCAACTTCTATGTGTGCTGCACAATGCAGGACACAGAAGTTACATTTCGCCACTCTGGATTGTTTATGTGCAGGAAGAGAAACCTTCCTGCAAATAAACAATCATTCCCTCCACGCTAGCACCCTTGTACTATGGTGCAAGGGTGCCTGCATTGGCGCTAGGCAGCTGAGTTTAGCGCCAGTGCTAGGCAAAATGCAGGGATGTGCCGTACCATTGTAAATACGGCGCATTCCTGCATTTTCAGAAAGGCAGAGCGTGGCATTAGCCATGTTTGCTTAATGCCACGCTTCGCCATTCCCTTGTTAATCTGCCCCTTAGTTTGGTGTGCGTGCAAATCCTGCATTGCCGATCCCTGATGAGTTGCACTACTCCTGCTGAAACAAGGCCAATGGAGGCATCAATGGGTGAGGCGGACTGGCCTCAAGGGTCCTGTGACCTTAGTGACTGAGTCACTGCTGCTCTAGGGTGTGCTGCTTTGTAGGCCTGCCTGCAAGAAGACTGGAGGTGAACTTCAGTATCGATTGTGGTGGACAGGCCTTCAAGGTACTAAGACACCAGGGCTTCTAAAGGTCTAGCTGGGGCTTCTAAGGTCTACCATGGGAATGTGCTCCCTCAGGAGAGTGGTCTGGTGGACTGTTCATGAAGGCTGAAGCTGGTTCCCCAGTACCAAATTCGGCAGCTCTGGCGTAGTGCCACATCCCCCAATGAACACCATACTATCCCACTGAGAGACACTCGCACTGCCTTCAGCTACAACCCAATTGTGCCCTGCTATATATACCTGGATGCGACTCAATTCAAATTATGCACAAGAGTAATATGCTGCCTGGAAAAAAAGTACCTTCCTGGAAAAAGCAAACCCTCATATGGATGCAAGATTAAGTAAAGCATGTGAAATGTAAGTAGAACAACATGGTTACCTTAACACTTTTATACTCATTATTCAGAAATCAAGAGTGTTTTTGACTGAAACTTTAAGCACCACTACAGATCCCTGGAGGGACCAGTATCACGGTCCATTGCTTATATCCTTATGAACCGTGAGCAGTATGGTTTAAAAAGACTACATTCCTGAACACAGAGCCGTGGTACGCATTTTATAAACTAAAATAAGGAAAAAAGCGGATCACATTAATCGGTTTCCACTCCACCCATCAACCAGGTATTGCAGTACCTCCAGGAATGGTGCACCTCACCACCCAGGGAAAACAATGCTGTTCAAAGAAAGAGGAGAAAACAAAAAGTAGTGCTTCAGCTGGCAAACTCTGTAAAGTGACACAGTACTGTGTTTGGGTGTTAATAAAACTAATCTGGCCACTTTGTGAATGCTCTGTAATGCTTTAGTTATTTATTTTTCGTATTTTGAACCCAGAGAGTGCAAATAAGATGATCAGAAGGACAGAGTTCGAAACATACGGGTAAAGATGGGTGGATGTCAGTCAGTGGAATACATTTATAGACTTTTTCCTAGCTACTTCATCTGTTCCACATAAGCTAGTAAGAGGTTTGAGGTAGAAGAGCTTACTCAGTTTAGTATGCATAAAGTCCGGGATTATAATTGAGGTATTCTGATGTTTATTTCTACCAGCCGATGACTCGTTTTGAATCTCCTCCACAGGCACCTGGCACCAGTTTCTTTCTAACCCTTTAATGGATATCCAAAGTGCTCTGCTCGGAACTTTCAAAATGTATATTTTGCAGTATTTTTAAAAGATGTCTCCCCACAAACATTTCAGGATTTAAACCACACTGATCCTGTCTCAAGCAGATGTTCCTTTTGTCTGCCTGTGGTGCAAAGTTGTGCAAGAAATGTGGCCTCAATCAAAGTAAGGCCATCAAGGAGCAAGAGGCCCGAGGCTGCACTTTGGAACAGAAAATGTCAGAAACACTTCCAACAAAAGTGTTTCTTTCTTTTTTGGATCCATTTCACAAGGGAACGAATGAAGAAAAGTAGAAGAATCAGACGGTGATAGACGAAGCACAGTTTCAGCGAGAGAGACAGAAAGAGACGGGGCAGCTGACAGCGGCAGATCAGGAAAAGTGGACATTTCGACCACTAAATTAATCCTACCTTAATACACTGGCACCTAAAGAACCACCGCAACAGCAACAGAAGCAGGCTGCACGATCGGCCACCGACCAGTCCTTGCCGCTCCTGAGACTCCTCCTCCGAGTACGATGCGCGCCCAGAAAAGCAAATGAAAAAGTTTTTTAAAAAATGATGACAGGCCTGCCCCCTCGCAAGACCATTGGTCCATTCTCTCTGGGGGCAGGCCATCAACAAGAAGCAGGGCCGTCATACGTAGCGCATTCGCGCTATGAATGATTGATGGGCCTATTACCGATTCCCTCTGGGCGCCGCACAACCACTTATTTTGCGCACACTAGGGCAAATGTCGCCCAATTTCCCGCAACCCGCCAGCGTAGTTTTTTCCCGCACAAATGGGAAAAATGTCGCCCAATTGTGCGGGAAAACGCCCAATCTGGCAACACTGGTCCTCACGCTGATCTTTAATTGTTCCTCACAAGCCGTACGTAGATGTTAAAATCTTGTAGTACTGCACGTCCATTCCCGCAGTGTGATGGGCTGAACCGGATGTGGATCGTAGCTGTGCCTGCCACTCATAGTGAAATCTTTTCTGTAGAAAGTGAATGCTGGCTGCGGAACGCTCTCCACCTAAGATGGCCGCCATGCGTGCTTGATGCCGGTTTTCTGCGACTTCACAGCATGCACATCCGTGCCGAAGCTCTCTCAGCTTGCGTGACCTCTCAAGCACTCATGTGACACCAATACACAGTGAAGACGAGCTGGTGACACCGATCCACAGAGATGCCCAGCTGGCGGCATGCCTCAGCAGCACACAAAGAACATCTCACAGGATTCCTCACCACGCTGTTGTTCACTGTCAAACTCCATGTTCTGTTACGGCTGTTTGCGGTTCCTCCTTGCACTCTTCCAAGAGGTCATCGCAAGACGTTGTGTGTGGTTAATCCGCTCGTCGCCACTTGCAAAGATGACACACGCAGGAATTATGAAGGTAAGTTTATTAAAAGTAATCCCAACACGACCAACAGCTGAGCTGGCTGGCAACTGCCAAGCCTTACATTTCTAACTGAACACTTTGGAAAGTCGGGAATAGGGTGATGAGGGCTGCCAATAGGAAAAGGGAAAAGAGGATTGCGTCACAATGGTCCCTTGGTATGACGATATTACATCATCACAACAACCTGCTGCATTACGTGTACTAATTTCTTCTTGATGACGATTTTCTAGCCCACTGACACACTCTGGAGAATATTTTGTAATAATTGAAGAAATTTCGGAGATTCGTTTGCGAGGGTCAAGGTGTATCGGCGGATGGCACACAGAAGTGTCATTGACAGCACCTCATTTCTTGGCTTGCCCCACTGCTTCTATGGTTATTTTAGAAGTTTCTGGCTATTTTGGGCACTTTTGTGAAGTTTCCACGCTTTTGCTCAGGAGCCCTCACGTACAGTGTGCTCATCGCTTACGGTGATCTCACGACGTCCGCACATGCCATCCCGCAGATTCGTCGGCGGTGGCCATCTTAAATCAGGAAGGATTCTACTCTTTACATGCAACTTTGTTGACAAGCACATCAGCACATGTCATCTCAGAGCACGTTGGTAGCAGACTTCTTCATTTACGAAGGAATTTAATCTGATTGTTCACCAATAGGCATATATCTTCGTCTACCACTTCACATGATTTAATGTTACATTTTGCCCTCAGCTTCAGTGATAGGCACACCTTTCTTCTGGAAACGACACACTGATTATTTTGTAAGGTAAAGGTTGCCTGCACACTGGGAGACAGGCACACCATCTCATCTGTATCAGTACATTATTTGCCTTTATTATTATCAGTACTTATATTCACGCTCCATTACTTTTACAATTATTTTGTTGGCTTTTCTGCTATTTTGTACATGTAATGGCTACTTCACCACAGGCATTGGTTACTCAACCTCCACCTTTCTTGAGTTTTACAGGTAAACCTAGCATAAAATGGATACATTGGCTTAAGTTGTTTGGAAATCATATTGTTGCTCTTGATGTTGCAACCTACAGTCTTGCGTGTAAATTTGCAATGCTGTATGGTAGTCTTGGCCTTGCCGCTCAACATATTTTTGATAGTTTGCCAACTATTTCTGCACCATCTGAGGATGGCCCCTGGAACATATACCTCAAGGCAATTGCAAGATTACGTAAGCAATTTTCTAATGCACCAAACATTATGCTTGAGCGTCATACCTTTTTCAAATGCAACCAGCTGTCTGAAGAGAATGTTGAGGAGTATGTGTCAGCACTTAGGGTATTAGCAACCACATGTGAATTTGAAACCAATTTGGACAATTACTTTTGTGACCAATTTGTTTTTAAGTGTGCATATAGAAAGGTACAAGAAATTATTTTAAGTTGTAGAAACCTAGACAGCAAAACAAAGTCCAACACGCAGCAAAAACACAGGAGGCAAAGGCAAAAATACAGGGGAAACCCACGCCAATGATGCCAGGTCTAGCACGTGTCCATCCAGCTGAAAAGTAGGGAGAACTACCCACCCTCTTGGGAGTTCTCTTCACTAAGGTGGAAAAATCTGGACAGACCATCAGCATTGGCGTGTTCTGTACCAGGGTGGTGTTCCACCGTGAAGTCCATCCCCTGTAGGGAAATGGACCACCTCAACAGGTTTGGATTCTCACCCCTCATCTGCATCAACCATCTGAGGGGCCTGTGGTCGGTCTGAACCCGGAAGTGAGTCCCAAACAAGTAGGGCCTCAGCTTCTTCAGTGCCCAGACCACAGCGAAAGCCTCACGCTCAATCGCACTCCACCTCTGTTCCCGGGAAAGTAACCTCCTACTAATGAAGGCTACAGGTTGGTCTAGCCCTCCTCATTTAGCTGTGAGAGCACAGCCCCCACACCATGCTCTGAAGCATGTGTCTGCACCACAAATTCCTGTGAGAAGTTGGGTACCTTGAGCACGGGCTCCGTGCACATGGCAGATTTCAGGGCATCAAAAGCTTTTTGGCAGGCGTCAGCCCAGTTCACTTTCCTGGGCTGCTTCCTGGAAGTCAGCTCTGTCAAGGGGCAGCGATGAAGCCATAACCCATCTCGAATCTCCTGTAATACCCAGTGAGTCCTAAGAAGGCCCCCCCTGTCTGGGTCTTGGGGGGTTCCCAAGCCAGAATGGAATCAATCTTGGGCTGTAGGGGCGCCACCTGGCCGCTCCCTACTTGTTCTCCTAAGTACACCACCGAACCCTGCCCGATCTGGCACTTGCTTGCCTTGATCGTGAGGCCTGCCCTCTGCAGAGCCTTCAACACTTCCCAGAGGTGGTGCAGATGTTCCTAACAAGTGGCACTGAACACTGCGATGTCATCCAGGTAGGCGGCACTGAAATCCTCCAGCCCAGCCAACACCTGGTTGACCAACCTCTGAAAGTTGGCAGGGGCATTCTTCAACCCAAAGGGCAACACCCGGAATTGGTGGTGCCCCTCTAGCGTTGAAAATGCCGACCTCTCCTTCGCCCCATCAGTTAAGGCAATCTGCCAGTACCCAGACGTTAAGTCAAACGTACTAAGGTGCTTGGCAGCTCCCAAAAGTTCTATGAGCTCATCAGCTCTGGGGATGGGGTGTGCATCAGTCCTGGTGACTGAATTGAGCCCTCGGTAGTCCACACAGAACCGGAGTTCTGGCGTGGCACCGGGTGCGGCAGCCGTTGGGACCAAGTCCACTGGGCTGTTTGAGGGCTCAATCACCCCTAGCGCTAACATCTTGCAGACCTCCTCCTTGATGCAAGCCTTGACCCTGTCAGTCACCCTGTAAATGTTGTGCTTCACAGGAGGACTGTCCCCAGTGTCAACATCATGGACGCACCACTGAGTGACACCAGGGGGCAGGGAGAACAGAGCAGCAGACTGTCCCAACAGTTGGCGGCAGTCACTCTGCTGTTCAGAAGTCAGGGCGGGGGAGAGTGTTACACCGTCCACTGACCCATCATGTTCCTTAGCAGACAGGAGGTCAGGAAGAGGCTCAGTCTCCTCCTCCATTTCAGCATCTGTCGCTAGGAGAATGCCCACTTCAGACCTCTCCAAGTGGGGCTTAAGGCGGTTCACGTGCAGGACCCTCAAAGGGTTCCTTGGAGACTGCAAGTCCACCAGGTAGGTGACTTTGCTCTTTCGCTCCACCACCTCAAATGGCCCAGTCCACTTCTCCTGGAGCGCGCAAGGCTCCACTCCGGCCATGACCCACACTTTTTGACCAGGCTGAAACTCGATCAGAGTGGCATTCTGATCATATCACCATTTCATCTCTTCCTGGCTGGCTTCCAGATTCGCCTGAGCGAGTTGCCTGAAGCGCTTAGTCTGGTTCCAGAAGGCCAGCATGTAGCTATATACATCCTGGGGTGGTTTACTGGGAGCTTTCTCCCAGCCTTCATTGACCAGAATTAGAGGTCCTCTTACAGGATGCCCATACAGGAGCTCAAAGGGACAGAACGCTAAGGACTTCTGCTGTACCTCCCTGTAAGCAAACAACAGGCATGGTAAGAGGACATCCCACTTATGCCTCATGGGTTCACCAAGACCCATAATCATGCCCTTCAGGGTCTGGTTGAATCTCTCAACCAGCCCATTACCTTGGGAGTGGGAAGGAGTGGTGAACTTATAGGTAACACCGCACTCCTGCCACAGGGACTTCATATACTTGGATATGAAGTTGGTACCCCAGTCGGACACCACCTCTCTGGGGAACCCCATATGGGAGAAAATCCCCATCAACGCATGACTCACCACGGGGGCCGTCACAGTCCGGAGAGGGATGGCTTTGGGTACCGGGTGGCATGGCCCACCAAGACCAGGATGAACCTGTTGCCCATGGCTGTCTTGGGATCCAGAGGCCCCACAATGTCAATACCCACCCTCTCAAAGGGGGTGCTGACTACAGGGAAAGGTTGGAGAGAAGCCTTGCACTTCCTCCCACTCTTACCACTTGCCTGGCAAGTCTGGCAAGACCTACAATGTGTGTCAGAGTTCTTACGCATTTGGGTCCAGTAAAAGTGGGTGAGAAGCCTTTCAAAGGTCTTGTCTTGCCCCAAATGCCCTGCCAAAGGCACATCATGAGACAGACTCAGTAGGAAGGCTCTGAAGCACCGGGGTACCACAAGCACACAGGCTGACCCAGGC
The DNA here is from genome assembly GCA_963921515.1 of Calotriton arnoldi. Lineage (NCBI taxonomy): Eukaryota > Metazoa > Chordata > Amphibia > Caudata > Salamandridae > Calotriton > Calotriton arnoldi. Next base: position 119,084 of record CAWUFW010008815.1, read on the forward strand.
TCAGAAACCTTAGGGTCACTATACAGGAGACCATTCTCCCAGTAAATCCAATGTGATCCAGACTGATCACCAAGCCATCTCTGCTGCTTCTGGCAGAGTTCCTCCCTGGTGGGGCCCCTTCCTGCTGCCAATGGGTCAGCAGGACCACTTGCTCCCCTGTAGGCTCCAGGGCATCCCCCTCAAGGTTTGCCTCCTCCTGGACCGTAGGAACTTCGGGCCGGTTTCCCACGCCCCCTGCCTCTTCCCTTTCTGGCAGGCACCTGGGTTACTCTTTCAGTCTCCAGGTCCTCTTGATTGCCCTTACCGGCTGCCATAGACCGAGTGATCACACACGCCCACTCAGGCAGACCCAACATCTCCAAATGAGACTTCCGCTCCACCTTTTCCCAAGGGGAGCTCTCCAAATCGTTGCCTAGCTGACAGTCAACAGGCATGGCTGGCCTCACAGCTACTCTCAAGGTACCTGAGACCCCCCCCCCTCACTCAAAGGAAACCAGTGCCACTTTGCAGAGGCACTCAGAGTTGTCAGCTGCAACTCCTGGGTAGAATGTGTTGGGGACCACCTGCTTTTCAGACACTAGCCGACAACTGACAGCTGTCACACTGGCTCCAGTGTCTCTCAGAGCTTCCACACTATGGCCATTGATGGTCACCCACTGCCTGTATTTTTTAGTGTTATCAGGCAGATGAGCTCTTGGGACCATCTCACTGTCTCCTAAAGAGACCAGGATCATTTCTGCGGACCCCCACCCCTCTTGAGCACCCGACTCCTCCCCTAAGACTACACTAGCCATCTCCCGCGGCAGTGCACCAGTGGGTGTGGTGGTAACCTTTTTGGGACACCTAGGGTCCCCCTGGAAGTGGCCCACCTGACCACAACTATAACATGCCCAGTGGTCCTTCTGTCCAGGCTTACCTGTAGGGACCCATGGCTTCTTTTCAGTGGGAGGCTGGGAACCTTTCCCTTGGTTCACTTGGGAATTACTTTGGGGCCCTTTCTGGAACTCCTTTTGCTTACCCTTGTCCCCCCCACTCTTCTGCTGGGGACTTTGCCCACCTTTGGCGGAGTCTCCCACATGACCTTTTTGGACCCTGGTATTGGCCCAGCAGTCCACCTCCAGAGCAAGCTTCCTGGGGTCAGTCAGCTTACTGTCAATCAAGTGCTGGCGTAGCTCTGGAAAACAATTATCTGACAAGTGCTCCCATGCAACCAAATCATAGAGCCCCTGAAAATCATTGACCTTGCTACCTTTCACCCATCCATCCAGTGCTCTGCAAAAATAGGACACATACTCTACCTAAGTGCTTGACTCCAGCTTCTTACAAGCCCTAAACTTCTGCCTGTACGACTCTGGGGTCAAACCATACCTCCCTATTAAGGCTTCCTTCATGGGGGCATAAGACATCTGATCCTCAGTGGGCAATGCTAGCAACGTTTCCCTCCCTTCAGTGACAAAGCGGCTCCACAACCCCGCTCCCCAGTCTCTCTCAGGGATTCTGTAGGACCTCATTGCTACTTCATAAACTTTGAACCACTGACCAATGTCCTCATGCTTCATAAAATCCTTAATAACCTCCTTGGGGATGTATACCTTCCCTTCTCCAGGCACTGATGGTGCGCTTCCACCATTGGGATTGGACTCTAGACTCTTTGCTTTTAGATCCAGTTCCCTCAACCCTCTTTCATGCTCTAAGATCATCTTTTTCTCTTCCAGGGCTAACTTCTCCCTCTGAAATGCCAACTCCCTATCCTCTTTCCTCAGCTTGAGCTCCAACTCATGCATCCTGTTTTTCTCCATGGCCTCCAGCTCTTCTGCTGGAGACAGCCCTTTTGAAGAGATACTGCTGCCCCCCCGGGAAGGTAACCTCCCCCCAGGCAGACCCAATAGCCTATTCAGCTGTTCATCTAATTCCTCCACCTCATCCACAGGTTGGTCGTCATGCTCGCTGGCATCCCTTGACTCCAACCAGGCCATCAGCGCCTTTTGGAATTCCTCCTTTCTAGAGAGGCCTCTTACAAAGATTTTAAACTTTTTACAGATAGCTTTCAATTGTGGCACAGTGTAGGTTTCAACCCTATCCTCTTCAAACTCAATATCCACAGATGCAAGTGATGCTGGCTTTGTCATGATGAAGATTGGCAGTTCTCAGTTGCAAGGAAAAACAAATAGTCCCAAAGAAAAAGTTCCACCAATTGTATGTGGTTGCGTGGTGGTCTGTACTCTACTAGCAGTGTACACCAATCACTGTATGTAAGAAACAAATCCAAGTCCAGATCCTTACCGCTGACCACCAATGTTAGAAATGGGAGTCTCTAGTTGGCAGATGTAGGTACCTTTGTCCAAATAGGGACCCTTGCTTCTAGTTAGGGTAAGGGGGATACACCTCTAAAATAACCCCTGCTCACCCCCTTGGTAGATTGGCACGAGCAGACAGGCTTATCTCAGAGTCAGTGTGTAAAGCATTTGTGAACACATACAGTAATACAGTGAAAACACTACAAATGGACACCACATCAGTTTAGAAAATAAGTAATCTTTATCTAAACCAAAACAAGACCAAACGACAAAAGTCCACAATACAGTATTAAAAATATGATTCTTAAAAGGTAGAAACAGTTCAGTTCCAAGAAAATGTGAGATGCGACACTTTAACACAAAGTACCTTGGATGCGTAAAAAAATGCAAGCAAAAAGGGGTCGCAGGGAAGGTGATGCGTCGGTTCCTTACACTCAGGGAAGGTGATGCATCGGTTCCTTGCTCTGGGGGAGGTGATGCGTCAGTTCCTTGCCGCTGCGCAGGGGAAGTGATCCGTCGGTTCCTTACCGGAGAGGAGGTGATGCGTCGGTTTCTTACTGTGTGGGGAGGTGATGCGTCAGTTTCTTACTGCCTCCCCCAATGATGCGACAGACTTAGCGCTTCGATGCGATGCGTGACAATCCGGTGCGATGCGTCGGTTCTTCTCGAACCGGGCCTGCGTCAGAATCGGTGGGGTGATCTCGGACGTCGGAGATCGGTGCACAGGATTCGTTGCACGGCAGACACTTCAGCCACGAGCAGGCGCTGCGTCTATTCTTCGGCGGCGGCGATGCGTCGGAAATTTTCTCTCGCACCGCTGCGATGCATCGGAAACAGGCAATGCGTCGATTTTCACAGTTCTTGCAGTTTCCAGTCCCAAAACAACCTCCAGAGGCCCAGAACACTGGCAGGCACCTCTCAGCAGGTCAGAACCCCCGAGCAAAGGAGTTCAGGGGGGACAGGGGGTGAAGTCTTTGTGTCCCTGAGACTTCAGAACAGGAGGCAAGCTCAATTCAAGCCCTTGGAGATCTTCCTCAAGCAGGGGGCACAGCAAACAGCAAAGTCCTTCTCCTTTCCTTGGCAGCAAGTAGCCACTGCAGGCCAACCCCAGACAGCAAACAGCACAGGGGCAGTATTCCTCCTCAGCTTCTCTGGCTCTTCTCCTTGCAAAGGTTCCTCTTGATTCCCAGAAGTGATCTAAAGTTCTGGGGTCTGGGCCCCAATATTTATACAACAAAACCCTTTGTTCTCTGGTGGCAGAGAAACCCTGTGCTCAGTCAAAACCAGTTCTGTCCTCTCTGGTACAACTTCCTGGCAGGAGGTGAGGACAGCATTGTGAAAGGAAATCTCCTCCCCCTACTCTAAATGCAGCCCAGGTCTATTCAGCCCAGCCCTGACTCATCCAGACTCTCTGGAGCCACTGCACATCCCCAGCCCCTGTCACTCCAAAGCCAGACAGTCAATACACATCCTAGCAGAGGCACACTAGATGGCTAAGCAAGAAAATACCTACTTTCTAAAAGTGGTATTTTCTAAACACAGAATGTAAAAATCACCCTCACTAAAAGATGCATTTTAACATTCTGAGTTCAGGCATACTAAACTTTATTTTTCTACCTTGTTCCCAGGGGTAGTTATGCTTATAAGATGTTATAAGCAGACTCCCCATTCTATCCTATGGGAACAGATAGCCTTGCAATAGTGAAAAACGAAATTGTCAGTATTTCACTATCAGAACATGCCACTCACACCAGGGCATGTCCTACTTTTCACATACACTGCACCCTGCCCACCGGGGTAGCTTGGACATACCTTAGGGGTGACTAACATGTAAGAAAAGGGAGGGTTATGGCCTGACAAGTGGGTGCACTTGCCAAGTTGACATGGCAGTACTAAACTGTACACAGATACTGCAGTGGCAGATCTGAGGTACATTTACAGGCTGCTTATGTGGGTGGCAAAATCAGTGCTGCAGGCCCACTAGCAGCATTTGATTTACAGGCTGACTAGTAAATCAAATAAGCCAATTATGAAAACACCAATCCATAACAACAATTTACAAAGGGGTTGAGACAAGAGATTTGGTCCATTTGGAGGAGAACATGGCGGCCGCTAGTTGAGCAGCCGCTTGCTCCCCGGAGGCACTAGCGTACCGAGCTAAATGAGGAGAAGCGGAGACCCGGCATACCTGCATTAGAGCTATTTTTCAATGTGCTGAACATTTGGCGTTCGTTCTTTCTTGGTTCTGCGGCGTTCTCTCTCCATTCCGCGGGGCATGTGCTGTGGAGCCTCGGTGCCCGCTGTTTTGTTCCACTCGTCTCGGTGGGTGCTGGCCGCCTTGGAGCTGAGGAGGGGACGCAGAGCAGTGGCTTGGGGGCAGCTCTGTGTCAGCACAGGCAGCGTCAGCACCAGTCAAGCTTTCGCCGTCCTGGAGCGGGTTGAGACTGGAGGGGAGTTCGAAGAGGGACGGAACCCAGGCTGTGGCGTTTCTCCGTGGTCCCCCACGCATTTACAGCTGAAGGAGCAGGTACAGGGGACCCAGGCGAAGCGGGCGAGTACATCGCCCCAGGTGGATTTAAGCACAGTGCCCTTAATTAAGGGGTTGAAGAAAGGTAGGAGGCGCGGGGGGCTACGCAGGGGACAGCAAAAATAAAACCGGATAGTAAAGCTACTAAACAGCCCCCGAGGAGAAATCTGGCGTAAGTACTATTGGGAAAAATCAAGAAAAAAGTACTGTTATCATTGTAGACGCAGAAGCTAGCTGTTCTCCCTTCCAGCGGTGTGAGGTTAAAGGGAGGACCATTAAAGCAGGGAGGGCTAAAGGCAATCCTTTGGATCTTAAAGTTAGAATCACTCCCTCATTAAGGACATATTTCAAAGTACAACCACCAGTATTAGATATTGTGAGGCAGGGTGAGGCCCTCAGAAGGGGGTCAGTAGGCCTGCCTGTTTCAAGTTCCAACATGGAGGGGAAGGAGGTTGTTTGTGGTCCCCTGCCTATAGTATCAACTTTATCTTCAACTCTAACTACCGACAGTAGTTTAACAGGGGCCCCGAGCAAAGGACAGGATACTGAAGGGCAGAAGGATTTGGCATCCCTAGGGGTGGAAGTTGGGCATGACGCAGAGGTGGAGGTGGGCAAAGGTCCCAAAGATCATGAAACTAGGGGGCCATCAGTGGTTTCTCTTGAGGCTCTTTTCTCCACTCTCTCGGCGGATATCAAAAAGGGGTTCTCTGTTTCAGAAGCCAATCAAGGAGAGATTAGGAACTTTTGTGAGACATTGGAGAAGAAAATTGATCTCCTAAATATTAGAACAGATACCTTGGAGAATACAGTAGAAGAACTGAAAGATGACCTTGGAGTGGCAAAAGCTGACATACTGTCTCTCAAGAGGGAGGAATCGGTTCTTCGAGACAGGCTTGAGATGTTGGAGAACAACTCCCGAAGAAGCAACCTTCGTATTTTGAATGTCCCGGAGGGAAGGGAGGGGGATGACCTCAAATCTTATATGATTTCACTTTTAAAAGAATCATTGCAAATGGAAGAGTCAGAAGAAGATTTGAGGAAGGACATACACAGGATCCACAGAGACCCCTTTAGAAGAAACCCTAATAGAATAAAGCCCAGAAAAATTCTCATTAACTTTCATACCTACTCCCTGAAAGAAAAGATCCTCAATATGGCTTTAAAGAGGAAATCATTGAAGGCCAGAGACTTTTCATTTGAAATACGTTCAGATCTGGCCCGAGCTACCCTTGACAGGCAGTGGGAGTTGGGCAGGAAGCTGGATGACTTTAAGAAGCTTGGGGCTGTGGCTCCATTAAAATTCCCAGCGACTTTGAAAGTTATGCATAATAACAAAATGCACAATATTAGATCGGTGTAAGAGGCAGATGAGTTATTGGGAAGTCTGGGGAAGGGTGAAGTATAGTAGGTAGGCCTATCTCTGGAGATTGGGCGCTCATCTATGCTAACCATCTATGTGAAGAAACATAGTAGATTTCACTAGTAGGGCTTTTCAAAATACACTCTTTCCTTTTTCTCTTCTTTTTGGTTTTCAAAAATAGTATCAGAGAGGTAGTTACAGACCCGCCATATAGGGATCTATATGTGGATACTTAATTAGTGGGAGTTAAGGGCCTGGCTCTAAACCTTTCCTCTACCTTTCTTTGTACTCTCTTTTCATTATTATAAAGGGACTGCACGGGTGGCTCCCGGGGAGCAGAAACTCGACTCTATTTGTCCAGGTAAATGAGGGGGGGGGGTTCTCCTGGGAGGGGTTTGTTGGGAGGGGGGGTTGGGTGCACGGAGTGGGGAGCATAAAGGTAAAAAATAAAAAAAATCCTCATTCACCTTAATGTTCGTTCGTATTGCCTTAGTTGTGTTGCGATTGGTCTGGTGTTGGTTCCTTCTGCGATCCATCAGTCTCATAAATCTCGCATGTACCTCTAAACCCCCATGAAGACGATCCAGTTTTTGTCCTGGAACGTTAATGGCCTGCGTGTGAAAACCAGAAGGGTAAAAATTCTGCAATATATAAAAGACTCTCCCGCGCAGGTCATTATCCTTCAGGAAACTCATCTTTTGAAGGAAGAGATCTCTGAAGTATTTAAAAATCAAAAATGGGTGGATCATCTAATCTGCTCTAATCAGAGTGCCAATATAAGGGGTGTTGCTATATTAATAAAAAAACAAGCAAAAGCCCGCATTCTAGATTTTCTGGTTGATCCATGTGGCAGGTGGGTCATTGTGAAGGCGATCATATCGGGTCATCCACTTACCTTGGTGGGTTATTATGGCCCAAACCAAGATGACCCCTCTTTTCTTAAAACAATTTTTTCGAATCTCCTGGACTATCCAGACCCGGTGATCATGGCTGGTGATTTTAACATTGTCTTGAATCCGAAATTTGATAAGTCAGCAAGTAGTAGAGCTAAGGTGCCCTCTAGATCTAGAATGTACCTCCAATCCATGATGGCACAGACGGGACTCTGTGACATCTGGAAAGACAGATCGGGTTCTCGGCTGGGTGTCTCATACTACAACAATAAATATGGCCACAAGTCGAGAATTGCGGGGTAAGATTAAGGATATCGGGTATCTAACTCCCCATCTGTCCGATCATTCAGGAGTATGGATGGATCTTGTCCTGGCAGATGGTCAGCAGCCTAGTGGCTGGACGTTTGATCGGACCCTACTTCTCGATGGTGAGGAGATGAAATATTTATCTCAGGAAGTTGAGGGTTTTTTGGGTGTCAACGTAGGCTCTGCTGCAACTTCGGTGGTTTGGGATTCTTTAAAGGCCTTTTTAAGGGGCATGATCAAGAGCAGGGTCTGTTTTAGGAATAGACAATATAGAGAAGAGGTGGCTTGCAAGGAGACAGAGTTGAAAACAGTACAGTTGGGTCTGAATAAGGAGACGGACTCTGAGAAACAGCAGGAAGATTTGGTCAAATTAAGAAGATTAAAAGATCAGTTGGATACCATCCTTCAGACTAGGGTTGCACAAAGATGGGAGGCGAGTAAGCTTGCCCACTTTGAATATGGAGAAGGCGCAGGCAAGCTCCTGGCATGGAAGGTTAAGTCTGATAGGATGCGTAATCTGATCAAACAAATTGACAACACAGGTGGGGTTACTACTCTGTGCACAGACGAGGAGATAGGGGGAGCCTTTTTCGATTTCTTTCAGGATCTGTATCAAGAAGATAGCCCGGTGGATAAAATGGGGGCTATGGAGTGGTTGCATGGGAGTACGCTTACCCCCTTGAATCTATTTCAGCAGGAAGACCTAGAGCAGGATATCTCTCAGGAAGAGGTGAGAATGGCTATTCTTGCCTGTAAAAGTGGGAAAGCTGCTGGCCCAGATGGGCTGCCAATAGAACTTTATAAATCCTTGGGACAGGTGGTAATTCCCATTTTGGTACAGCTATTTAATGAGATCTTATCTGAAGGTGTGAGGCCTCCAGCCTCATGGGGAGAAGCTACCATTACCTTGATCTTGAAACCGGGAAAGAACCCAGCCTGTTGTGGGTCTTATAGGCCCATTTCGCTGCTGAATGCAGATTATAAAATCTTTGCCAGGATTCTGGCGGGTAGGCTGGGCTCGGTCGTGGGAGATATACTCCACACCGATCAGAAAGGTTTTGTTAAAGGTAGGAATTTATCGGACCTGACCTATGATTTTATCGGGGCAATAGATCTGGCCACAACCTACTCGCTCCCCCTTGCTGCAATAACGTTGGATGCCACTAAGGCTTTCGACAGGGTCAACTGGGTGTACTTATCTGCAGTTATGGAGAAATTCAATTTGGGGGGAAAGTTCAGTCGTGTAATCCAGCTGATTTACCAAGATCCGTCAGCTAGACTTCTGGTAAACGGCCGCTTGACAAGACCTTTTAAGATCACTAGGGGTACTAGGCAGGGCTGCCCTCTTTCTCCCCTCCTCTTTGACCTGTTTATTGAGCCTTTTGCCCAGCAGTTAAGAGAGGAGGCTAGCATTTTACCATTTAAACATGGGGCTTGGGAGAGAAAGGTGGCCCTGTACGCCGATGATATTTTGGTCCTTTCCGTAGACCTCACTAGGACCTTCCCTACGGTTATAAGGTTGGCCAGAGATTTCGGGCAGGTATCTGGTTATGAGGTGAATGCTGAGAAGACTGAGGTCATGACCTGGAATCTGGCAGGGTGTCGGCATCAGACCAAGCGCAATATGAGATATTTGGGGGTTAAAATTGTTCAAGAAATCAATAAGATCTCAGCCATTAACCTGGCAAATGTTTCAAAGGAGTGTAAAAACTTATGAAGTCCTGGACACATCTCCCTTTAACCATTCTAGGGAGGATTAACTTGGTGAAAATGGTGGTGCTCCCAAAAATCACCTTCCTTTTTAATACCATTCCATTATACTTCGACAATCGGGATATAGTTAAGTTACAACAGGCTATCAACTCGTTTGTCTGGGCATATGGAGGTACCAGGATTGCCTGGAAGAAGTTGAGACGCAGGAGGGAAAAGGGTGGACTTGCACTGCCGGATTTGCAATACTACGCATGGGCCTTTCAATTATCGCATTCCAGGATGCTTTTAAAAACTCCGGACAACACAGGGGTGGGCGCCATGTTTTCTGCAATGATAAAGGGGGCTGGTCTATCTATGGAGGGATTCCTGTTCAAGTTTGGAGAACCAAAATTCTTCAAAAAGATCAAGCTAAAAGTCCAGCAGGGAATGGCAAGAATATGAGCCAGTATTAAAAGGTTATACAAAAGGGGATGATGGACGGAATGCTTGAGCCAATCAAACACTCACCCCCAGTCAACTGATCTGGGTTTAATCCATCATCATTCTTTAGCTCACTCCACCACCCCAGTTCAGACATGGCCATATGCAAATCAGTCTGACCCTGTGCCTCATGGGAACAGTCCAGCCCGAACTGCCAAGCCATGTCTTCCCTGGACCGGAAACAAGCATCCTAGGACCGGTTTCTGGCATTCCAGCCGTCATCAGCCAGGCTTGCTTGAATCCAGTGGCAAAGTGAGCAAGGGACCCACGTCTGGGCATACCCCCGCCAACTTAGGGCGAACAAAGCGATACAAAGGGGATGATGGACGGAATGCTTGAGCCAATCAAACACTCACCCCCAGTCAACTGATCTGGGTTTAATCCATCATCATTCTTTAGCTCACTCCACCACCCCAGTTCAGACATGGCCATATGCAAATCAGTCTGACCCTGTGCCTCATGGGAACAGTCCAGCCCGAACTGCCAAGCCATGTCTTCCCTGGACCGGAAACAAGCATCCTAGGACCGGTTTCTGGCATTCCAGCCGTCATCAGCCAGGCTTGCTTGAATCCAGTGGCAAAGTGAGCAAGGGACCCACGTCTGGGCATACCCCGCCAACTTAGGGCGAACAAAGCGATACAAAAGGGGATGATGGACGGAATGCTTGAGCCAATCAAACACTCACCCCCAGTCAACTGATCTGGGTTTAATCCATCATCATTCTTTAGCTCACTCCACCACCCCAGTTCAGACATGGCCATATGCAAATCAGTCTGACCCTGTGCCTCATGGGAACAGTCCAGCCCGAACTGCCAAGCCATGTCTTCCCTGGACCGGAAACAAGCATCCTAGGACCGGTTTCTGGCATTCCAGCCGTCATCAGCCAGGCTTGCTTGAATCCAGTGGCAAAGTGAGCAAGGGACCCACGTCTGGGCATACCCCCGCCAACTTAGGGCGAACAAAGCGATACAAAAGGGGATGATGGACGGAATGCTTGAGCCAATCAAACACTCACCCCCAGTCAACTGATCTGGGTTTAATCCATCATCATTCTTTAGCTCACTCCACCACCCCAGTTCAGACATGGCCATATGCAAACAGTCTGACCCTGTGCCTCATGGGAACAGTCCAGCCCGAACTGCCAAGCCATGTCTTCCCTGGACCGGAAACAAGCATCCTAGGACCGGTTTCTGGCATTCCAGCCGTCATCAGCCAGGCTTGCTTGAATCCAGTGGCAAAGTGAGCAAGGGACCCACGTCTGGGCATACCCCCGCCAACTTGGTCCTTTCCGTAGACCTCACTAGGACCTTCCCTACGGTTATAAGGTTGGCCAGAGATTTCGGGCAGGTATCTGGTTATGAGGTGAATGCTGAGAAGACTGAGGTCATGACCTGGAATCTGGCAGGGTGTCGGCATCAGACCAAGCGCAATATGAGATATTTGGGGGTTAAAATTGTTCAAGAAATCAATAAGATCTCAGCCATTAACCTGGCAAATGTTTCAAAGGAGTGTAAAAACTTATGAAGTCCTGGACACATCTCCCTTTAACCATTCTAGGGAGGATTAACTTGGTGAAAATGGTGGTGCTCCCAAAAATCACCTTCCTTTTTAATACCATTCCATTACACTTCGACAATCGGGATATAGTTAAGTTACAACAGGCTATCAACTCGTTTGTCTGGGCATATGGAGGTACCAGGATTGCCTGGAAGAAGTTGAGACGCAGGAGGGAAAAGGGTGGACTTGCACTGCCGGATTTGCAATACTACGCATGGGCCTTTCAATTATCGCATTCCAGGATGCTTTTAAAAACTCCGGACAACACAGGGGTGGGCGCCATGTTTTCTGCAATGATAAAGGGGCTGGTCTATCTATGGAGGGATTCCTGTTCAAGTTTGGAGAACCAAAATTCTTCAAAAAGATCAAGCTAAAAGTCCAGCAGGGAATGGCAAGAATATGAGCCAGTATTAAAAGGTTGACGGGCCTAAATTACTTCTCAAATTGGGCCCCCTTGTGGGACTCACTTGGCGCACCAGATTGCCTGAAGGACAGGTTAGCTCTTCCACTTAGAGCAGCAGGATTGAAGACGTGGGGAGACCTGGCTTATGAGGGTATGCTTCATTCCTGGTCATCACTATGCAACAGGGTGGAAGAGGGCTTGTCTAAATTCAAATACATTCAATTGCAGAGCTGGTTCCAAAACTTGAAAAAACCCATAGGAATAGGTAACACTCTTGAGGAGCAGCTAGTCACAAGACCGATAGGAAGAAAGGAGGTCTCCTTCCTGTACTGGGCTATCGAGGAGGCAGTGGATGGAGATTTCAAATTGGCCGAAGAACTGTGGTGGGGTCTCATACCAAATGAACAATGGGAACATCTGTGGCAAACATCCTTTAACATCTTGTTTGACATTGTTAAGCCAGCCTGGCTTAGGAGGAACCACTTGTTCACGCTTCACAGGGCCTATCTATCTCCGTTAAGGTTGACTAAAATGTTGAGGGGGCCTCCAGTTAGTTGTAAAAAATGTAATATGGAGAGAGCCTCTGATGTGCATATGTTTATGGAGTGCCCGGCCATAGCAGATTTTTGGGAAAGAGTGGGGAACACCATCACGGATATTCTAGGCCTCCTAATTCAAATAAATCTCATCCTAATAATTTTTGGAATATCCAGTGAAATTGCAGGCCATGCTAGATCTTTTCTTTTCTATGCTATACTGCTGGCCAGGAGGGATATATGTAGGAGATGGGTAGAAGTTGTTCCTCCTCTGCACTGTGACTGGCTGTCCTCTTTGCTTTCGACATCTAGGAGAGATCTCTGTAGAATTCAAGGCAAGAAAAAGAGAGCACTATGGGATTTCTTACTAAATTGGTCCAATGCTTAGGTTTGGGAGACTTGATAGCCCTCTTCCCTCTTTTTTTCTTATTTATTCATTTATTAATGTATATGTATCAATATGTATCAATATTGATTTATAAGAAAACTTTGGTCCGATGATTACGCCTCCTTGAAAACTCTTTAGGCTGTGCTGTTGGGCAGTCCTAGTTTTTCCATCCGCTCTTTGCCAACATCAACAGTCTCCAGGGTCATCTGGACCAACTGGGAGAGTGACCTTCCCCTTTACTATGGGGTTAGTGTCATCCAAGCCTGCTGCGGTGCCGGTAGGCGGGGCGCTTCCTCCTGGTCCCCATCCAATAGCCTACACTTCTTCGTGATCGAGTAACGGTACGGGCGACTTGTATGTTCACTAAGGTCTGAGGTGAATGAGGAAAAAAGAAAAAAACATTTTTACAAAGGGAGCACTTGCACTTTGGCACTGATCAGCAGTGGCAAAGTGCCCAAAGCATCTAGACCAACAGAACGAAGTCCAACACACAGCAAAAACACATGAGGCAAAGGCAAAAATACAGGGGAAACCCACGCCAATGATGCCAGCTCTAACAGTCTCATTTTAACAACGCACAAAACTGCCCCGCACTTAGCAAGAAGTGTATACTTTGCAAAAAGTGACATTTTCAGAGTGTATGCAGGACTTCCAAACAGCCCACAAAAATTGGCAGTTAGGATGTAAATTTAGTCTCATGGACAGACTCTCTAAATAATGTCAATCTTACGCTGTTAAAGGTCCCATGTCTGAGGTGCTAATTGATGATGTAACGCTTATGGCTGACTCAGGTTCACCCATAACCATTTTAAGGGACTCTACTTTTCATGAATTCTGAGGGGCAAAACAAGCCTTATTTCCCACAGATGTTAATCCAAAGGCTTTTGGGGAAAAGGACATTGAAATGTTAGGTTATTTCATGGCAAATGTAACATGTCTTGGTAGGAAGACACGCACTAAAGTGTATGTTGCCATTAAGGGCAGGAATATTGTCTGGTGGGAAGACCTGGCAAAAATGGGTTTAGGTCTAGTTCCTGCCTCGGAAAACCCAGTAGTATTGGGTGAAGCTCCTATCTCCTTAATTGATGATCCACAGGAAACTGTTAGTAGCATTTTGTCTGACTTCAAACCACTTTTTGATAAATGTGTGGGAAAAGTCACAGGTTTTGAGCATAAAATCAGCTTACTTCCCAATGCACATCCTGTCTCACAAAAGATTTGCCCAGTTCCCTTGAGTGCAAGAGAAGTTTTGAAAGACACCCTAAATGAATTGTTGCCTCAGCGAGTGATTCAAGCCACTGATTCCTCACAGTGGGTGGCAGCCATCTTTGTAGCGCGCAAGAAAACTGGTGAAATCCGGCTATGTGCCAAGTTGCGCACTTTCAATGAAAATATAATTGCGGATTTCCACCCACTACCTAGGATTCATGATCTACTGGCTAGTCGGGGGGAACAGCGGGGTTTTCTACAATCGATCTGAGATCGGCATACCACCAAGTTGCCTCATCTACAGAGTCACAGGAACTGACAACCTTTGTGACTCCTTTTGGGGTGTATAAGTACCTTAGACTGCCATTTGGGCTAGTGTCTGCCTCAAGCGTGTTCCAAAAACTGATGGATAGTTTATTCAGAGACATAAATGGTGTGCAGGCGTACCAGGATGACATATTAATTTACACCAAGGACTTGGAGGAACATTATCAAATTTGGAGGATAGTGTTATCTATACTACCTCAAAGGGGCATGACATTAAAGTTGGAAAAATACAAGTTTGTAACCAATTAAGTGGATTATTTGGGGCATGTTGTGTCACGTGATGGCATAAAGCCCAAAAAGTTGTTGATGAAAGCTATTAGCGACGCTAATGCCCCTTCAAAACTCTTCAAATAAAGGTGATAAGGACGCGCTTCGCTCATTCTTAGGCCTATCAGAATATTATGCACGTTTTGTATCTGGATACGCTCAGTCTGTTGAGCCTCTTAGAAATTTGCTAAGAAGAGGTCAGAGATTCACATGGTCAGAGGATCACTCTGCAGCTTTTGAAAAGGTAAAAAAAAAAACGAATTGTGACAGCTCCTGCCCTACGCGCGTTGTGTGAAGGTCGCATTTTTACAAATACCCTGGATGCCAGTGCTCACGGCCTAGGTGCTGTATTCAATCAGAAGACAGTTGCTGGTGATAAAACGATTGCATTTGCTTCTAGATCTCTCAGATCATACGAGTGCCAATATAGCACCATAGCGCATGAGGCATTGGCATGTGCAAGGGCAGTTCACAAATTCAGAACGTACATTTGGGGCACAAAGTTTGAATTGGTCACAGACCACAAACCTTTTGTTCACATATTTACAAATTGTGCACGTGGCAACATGTCTTCCAGTCTCACTAGATTGATATTGCAGGAAAACAACTTTAACATTTTTCACATTGCAGGGGGAAAGAACGTTCGTGCTGATTGACTGTCACGGTTGGCACTAGATGCTGATGAAGATGTATCTGATGATGTAGAATGTGTAGCATTTATTGATGCCCTCTCTGAATGCAAGACTGTAGTCTGTGAGCAGGACTGGATTAGTGCTTATGAAGAGGATTTTGTTTTTGCTCAAAGTAATGGATTATACCATGAGTGAATGGCCTGAAGCAAGGTATTTGGAAGGAGATTTGAAGATATTTGTGCAAGTCTCAGATTGCGTAGCGCGACTACGCAAATTCCGCCCACCCCTAGTTATCGGTAGATAACTGGCTTGTTCTAAGAGGTGACCGCTTTGTATCTCCTTCCAGGCTGCTAAAGATATTTTTTTACAGGCTCACGAAGGGCATTTAGGCAGCACCAAAACATCCATGAAATGTAAACAGCATTATTGGTGGCCTGCGATGGATGGTCAAGCCTATGATAGATAGGTGTCCCGAGTGCCTGTTATCAGATAAGCATTGGAAGTTTGTGCAAACCCCATTTTGCCCATCGCCTTTCCCACAGGAGGCATGGGAAAAATTGGGGTTGGATTTCTCAGGACCATACTCTAATTTACACAATCAATCAGGGAATTGTAAGCGCGCTACTCACCCGTGAGGGTCTTAAGGCGCTGAGGAGGGGGGGTCCGCAGATCTATTTAGCCGAAGAGCCAGGTCTTGAGGGTCTTCCTGAAGGTGTTCAGGGAGGGGGCAAGTCTGATGTCTGCCGGTAGCTCGTTCCAGGTCTTGGCTGCAATGTGAGAGAAGGATCTTCCGCCTGCTCTGGCTCTGTGGATGCGCGGGGTTTCGGCCAGTGCGAGGTTGGAAGATCGGAGGTTTCTTTTGGGTACGTGGAAGTTGATTCTGTCGTTGAGGTATTTGGGTCCGTTGTTGTGTAGGCATTTGTAGGCGTGAGGGAGGATTTTGAAAGTGACTCTTTTCTCCACGGGGAGCCAGTGGAGACTTCGTAGGTGTTGGCTGATGTGTTCGTGTCGGGGGATGCCGAGGACGAGTCTGGCGGCGGTGTTCTTTATTGCTTGGAGTTTGCAGAGTAGGGACTTGTTGATGCCGGCGTGGAGTGCGTTTCCATAGTCCAGTCTGCTGGTGATGAGTGCGTAGGTGACTGTCTTCCTTGACTCAGGGGGGATCCACTTGAAGGTCTTGCGGAGGATGCGGAGGGTGTTGAAGCAGCTGGAGGTGACGGCGTTGACCTGTCGGTTCATGGTGAGTGATGAGTCGAGTACGATGCCGAGGTTCTTGGCGTGGTCTGAGGGGGTAGGTGGGCTTCCAAGGGCGGTCGGCCACCAGGTGCTGTCCCATGCAGAAGGGGTGGTACCGAGGACGAGGACTTCTGTCTTCTCGACGTTGAGCTTCAGGCAGCTGTTGGTCATCCAGACTGCGACGTCTTGCATTCCTTTCTGGAAGTTGAGTTTGGCAGTGGTGGGGTCTTTGGTGAGGGAGAGGATGAGCTGGGTGTCGTCGGCATAGGATACGATGTTGAGGCCGTGTTGTCGGACCATGGCTGCGAGGGGGCCATTTAGATGTTGAAGAGGGTGGGGCTCAGTGATGAACCCTGTGGGACTCCGCAGGTGATTTTCGTGGGGTCGGAGAGGAAGGGTGGGAGTCTGATCCTTTGGCTTCTTCCGGTGAGGAATGATCGGATCCAGTCCAGGGCTGTTCCTTGTAGGCTCTGCGTCGTGTAGTCTGGCGACTAGTGTGCGGTGGGAGACGGTGTCGAAGGCCGCTGATAGGTCGAGTAGGATGAGGGCTGCGGAGTGCCCTTGGTCCAGCAGGGTGCGTATGTCGTCTGTGGCGGCAAGTAGGGCGGTCTCTGTGCTGTGGTTGCTTCGGAATCTGGATTGGGACGGGTCGAGGACGGCGTTCTCTTCAATGAATTGTGTCAGTTTCCTGTTGACTGTTTTCTCTGCAACTTTGGCTGTGAAGGGGAGGAGCAAGATGGGCTGATAGTTCTTGAGGTCGGTGGGGTCAGCTGTGGGCTTCTTGAGCAGGGGTCTGACTTCTGCGCGCTTCCAGTCGTCTGGGAAGGTGCCTGTTTTGAAAGTGGTGTTGATGGTGCGTTGTAGTTCGGGTGCGTTGGCGACAGCGGCTCTGTGGTAGATGTGAGGGGGGCAGGGGTCGGTGGGGAACCCCGAGTGGATGCTTTTCATGGTCTAGGCGGTGTCTTCGGCCGTGAGCGGTGTCCCGTTGGAGATGGTGGGCTGGCTGGTGTTTCTGGGGGGCGGGGGGCCGTCTGTGGCGCCTGGTGGATGGTCGATGAAGTTGTCGTAGAGGTTTTTGATCTTAAGGTGGAAATAGGTTCCAAGCTTGTCGCAGAGGTCTTGGGATGGGGTAATGTCTGTGGCTTCGCTGCGTGGGTTGGTGAATTCCTGAATGACACTGAAAAGTTCCTTGGAGTTGGTCAGGATTTTGTTGTGGATGAAGTTCCTCTTGGTGGCTCTGATCTGGTTATGGTAGTCCGTCATGGCGTCCTTGTAGGTGGTGTGGTTTTCGGTTGTCTTGGTGTTTCTCCAGTTCTTCTCCAGGCGTCTGCAGGTGCGTCTGGCTTCTTGGAGAGCGGTGGTGAACCAGGCGGCTTTCCTGGGGCATTGTCTGTCGGGGTTGCGTAGCGGGGCGAGCTCGTCTGCGCAGTTGAAGATCCAGGTGTGGAGTTCTCTGGCTGCGTTGTTTGCGTCGTTTGTGTCAGGTGCCCAGGTGTGGTTGTCTCGGGTGAGGGTGGAGTTAAGTTGCTCGTCGGTAACCTTGCTCCAGTTCCTTCGAGGTGGGCGTGGGGCTGGTTTGGGTACCTTGGGTTTGTTGATGGTGAAGTGTACGCAGTGGTGGTCGGTCGATGGCGGCTGCGTTGTGTGGCTGAATTGGACGCTGTTTCCTGCCGCGAAGATGGGGTCGAGGGTGTGTCCTGCTCTGTGGGTCGGTGTGTTGACGAGTTGTTTAAGTCCGATGCTGGCGAGGTTGTCACGAAGGATAGTGGAGTTGGGGTCGCTGGGGTTGTCAAGGTGGAAGTTCAGGTCTCCAATGAGTATGTAGTTTGCTGAGGCGATGGCGTGGGGTGCGATGAAGTCGGTGATGGTGGTGGCGAAGGGTGTTCGGGGGCCGGGGGGTCTGTAGATGAGGGTTCCTCAGAGTGTGGCATGGGGGTGGTCTGGATCGGGAAGTGCAGGTGTTCGGCGGAGGGGAAGGTTTCGCAGGAGGTGGTGAGGCGGAAGGGTGCTCTTGTGGGCGATGGCGAGGCCCCCTCCTGGGTGGTTGGGGCGGTCTTTCCACAGTGATATGAAGTATTCCATTTTACTTGTTGATTACCATTCTAAATAATTATATCATGCATTAGCAGAACCCTCCGACACACAGGCAGTGGCTATATTTTTGGAACACACGTTTTCATTGAAGGGGCTCCCAAATTTTTAGGCAGCTGTTGAAGTGTGTGTGTGGGGGGGGGGTTATGACGCCCTCGACTGGGAAAGAGAAAAATTAAGTTTAACACCCATACTCGTGTTCACAAACCACAATATGGAAGTGTACTCTTGTATCTTAGATATAGATTTCAACTCAATGTACTATCTACAGAGCTTGGCAAGAAGAGTAATATTCCACTTTTAAGTGCTTAAGCTGAAAGAAAGCCATTCGCGTACCAATTGGCAAAACTTTTTATGGGCTCTGTAGATGATCAAAAGGATGGAATCATTCAAGTTTGGAAATATGTTAACATGCCTTTTCCAGGCCGGGTCTGGTGGCTTAGTGGGCTAATGCGTCCATGGTAGAGGCCTGTGTTTGACCTCATGGTCACAGGTTCAAACCCGGCGGGTGCACTCACTCTTTCATCCTTCTGAGAGCGATAAAATGAGTACCGTTGGGTAACAATAAACATCTGTTATTCAGTTCTCCGGTACCCTTCGGGGTGAATGTGTGCTTTACAAGTACACATTATGTTATTAGCATACGTTTGCTAGGATTAAAGTACTTGAATGCATGTTTGAGTGTATAGCACTTTATAAATGTCAAAGTTTGGCTAATGCAGTGATGAAGCCAGATTATAAAACAGTTTGTACAATAACCAGGACTGTAGCCCTTGTCAGACCTAGGTAGAGATCTAACCTTCAAGATCAGAATGAAAATGGGAATATCCACCTAAATAGCTTTTCACAGGCCACGCTGCTGTCTGTGAGGATTTAAGCATAAGCCTCCAGGCACCTCTCAAAGACTGACGGCATCATGAGAGTCCCAAATAGCTGGTCATGCAGCATCAATACAGGGAGGTCAGAAAAAAACAGCATGTACGAGGAGGGATTACAACTGGACAAACAGCTCAAAATGTGGTGAGAATCGAGTGATCAGAATACAATGCTTCATCCTGTGAATGAGATTGGTTCAAGTGATACGAAGGGGTTCACTAGTGGTTCTCATTATTTGTAGTTTTGTTTCCAGTATTCAGCTGCCATATTGTGTAACTTTGAATCGAAGCCTTTTAATTCCACATATTTCTTTCTCAAGCCCCATTATTTAAAACAAAAGTGATTGGTACGGATTTCCCTTTCCCCCACAAAAAGTAATTTTCCTCCTGTGATAACAGTTCACACTGAGTGGTTTTGTGATGCGTGTTCGGGATGAAACAGCAAAAATAAACCTGAAGCAGTGTAAGATTGTAGAAGAAACTAGCTAACATACTCAGAAAAATAGATATCCATTCTGCGTTGTCACATGGAATCTGGACTGAAAGGTAGCTAAGCAAAAACATAAGAAAAGTTGTGCTCTAGTATGGTGAAGATAGCAGTCATACACAGATGGTGAGGTCCAGCAGATGTCCAGGGCCAACAGATGCAGACCACCACCGCACTCCATACCCACACCTTAAAAGTGCTACCAGGCACTGCAGACTGGAGGGCCCTGAATCAGGGATGAAGAAATGTAGGGGTTCACTAAAGTTTCTTTAGAATCAAAGGAGAAACTATTGCCCAACAGAGATCCAGAGCATCTTGTGAGAGCACGAAGATGCAATGCACACTGACAGTAACAGAGCGGATGGCGATTGTAGTATCTTGAGAATTAGAAATGATGGAACCCTTTTGGCTCCAGATGGACTCCTTAGAACTGTGACATAAGTATTATAGTGGAATGCACTGAAGGTTGATTTTAGGATGTTGAATTTGCGGTTACACACAAAAGAATAAAGACGTATTACTAAGCTCTGTGTGTGGCGTAGTCCTTTGCGGGTACCCAGGCTGGGGAGGACGCTACAACTGGCGATGAGTTAGGTGATAGGTATCCCGAAGATCAACAGTGCTCTTCCAGAGAGTTTGCCGCAGTCCAAACAAACTGCTTGTGTGCGCCACACGTGTTGCAGTCAAAGTGAGGAAGCTACACTTAACGCACGTGGAGTCAAAGCACAACTCCAGCTGCCGTAAAAAAGATAAAAATTACAAAAGCATTGCAAATAAATCTTCGATGACCGAGAGCTTGCTGGTCAAATCATACGTACAGGTACCACGCTGCAATAAACAGACATATGTACTACGGAGAGTGAATGCTACAGGCAGATACAACCAGGTTTTCAAAGAGCATTTATTGATAATAAGAAAGGGCAAGATAACGTTACAATTAGAAAGTGGTGAAGATAAAGAGCGCACAAAGAGTTGTCTAAGAATAAAACAGTTATTTACTCACCAGAACCTGAGTAAAGTGAGCCGGTACAACCTCAGAGCTAGGCATCGCAACCCAGGTTAAGCACACAGGTTGATTAGTGCACAACTACCACCACAGTCTCAGAATAGTGAAATGTTTCACCAGACAGAGAAGAAAGTCACGTTTCCAGCTATCATTAAAGATGTTTCTGAGGCTAGCACGTCACAAGGTCTCACTGCTCAGTCACATAAACCAAGCCATAGAGATCCACACATAGAGTCATTAAGTTCCACATTGGTTTACAATGCTGCTGCTTTCCTGAAACCACCACCACCCTTCGATACTGCTAAGAAGCAAAATATTGGCGATAGATGGACTGCTTGGATAGGAAACATTTGATGATTTAATCGATGCACTTGAAGAGACTGATAACAAAAAGATTATCAAGTATCTCAAAAATCTTGCTGGGGATTGTGTAAAAGAAGTCATAAAGAGAATGCCACGAACTGATGAAGAAGTCACATATCGTCAGATTAAAGAAGTGCTAAATCTCAAGTTTAATCCAATGCCAAATATTGATTACGAAAAACACATCCTCAACCAGAAACGACAGAAAGTTGGTTAAACCATTGATGAATTTGTGGAGAGACTTGACACACTCATCAGACATTGTAAGTTCAATGAATTTGATGAAGAAGCTATGCATCTGAGAGTTATTGATAGATGCTGGTTAGATTCATTCGGACGACGAATGCTGAGAGAAACTCATATACTAGAGTGAGTGTTAATGGCTGCCAGAGCTGAAGAGCGTGCCAATAGAAAAGCCGACATGGAGGCCAGAGGTGCCCAGAATGAATCAGTCATGAGTGTAAAAAGTAAGCTGGAGCCAAAGACTGAAGGACACAAGGTGATGTCTGCCTATAAAAAGAAGTTGGGTTTTAGATGTGGATTTTCCTTTCAACACAAAGGTAAATAATCCTGCTCTCTGACAGATTTGTAAAGGCTGTGGGAAGGAGAACCATTTTGTGACAGTTTGCAAAGCCAAGAGAAATGCAGGTGCATTATGGCATGAAAACAAAATGGCTGCCAAAACGTTCCAGAAGCAATGTTCGACACACCCACAAGTCCACGCTGCAACATCAGTTAAGACAAATAGACAATGAACGACGTCGATCGTCATCTAATTCATCCTCAAACAGTTGTTCTGTATCAGTTTCAAGTGACAGTGAAGGAAATTAATGCACCATGTCGATGTTTATCTCGGAAAAGCATGCGCATGTTAGGCTGGCCGCTAGTGAAGAAAAATGTCAGTCAAGGAAAAATCGACATGCCAAAGCACCAAAATCATTTAAACATTGTCCTAAAATTACACTGAAAGTAAATGGTTATTCGATATCTTTAATTATCGAAAGTGATGCATCAATAACCTTATGCCTGAGGAGAAATACAATGAATTATCTACATTACCACAACCTGCGCCATTGAAAACCAAAGTGTTTTCATGGACTGCATCAACGCCCTTAAAAAGTCAAGGTTCATTTGTAGCGATGATGAAACACAAGAAAACAAAGGTATAAGCATCCATCCATGTGCTTCAAGGTGCAGCATCCAGTGCCTGTCTACTCAGTTTCAGCACAGTTGCTAACATGGGACTGATTTCTATGAATTACAACATGAATACTCACCACAAAATAGTAGGGCAGTTTCTTTCATTATTTCACGGTTTGGGAAAACTTAAGACTATGAAAGTGAAGTTGCTTATTAATGAGGCCGTCCAACCTGTTGCTTAAAGACATAGACAGGAGCTGCTGAGAAAGAACATGAATCGTTATTAAAGCATGAAATTATTGAGCATTCCACTGGTCCAAAGCCCTGAATTTCTCCCATAGTAATAGAGCCCAAAAGGACAGTGAAGGAGCTGTATGCATATGCATTGACATGCGTCAAGCTAACAAGGCAATTGAGCGAGAATGCCATCCAGGTCCACATATTGCTGACATAATTACACAATTAAATGGTGCAAAGGACTTCTCTCGTCTTGATTTAAAGAAAGTTTATCATAAGTTAGAACTTGAAGAAGATTGCAGGTGCATTACAACCTTTTCTACACATGTTGGTCTGTTTCGATGCAAAAGACTAGGTTTTGGTGTGTCATCCACTGCAGAACTGTTTCAAAACATCATTCGACATATCATACAGCCTATCATGAATGCATTCAATTACAGTGATGACATATTCGTTTTTGGAGCTACCCAAAAAGAACACTATAAAGCTCTTACACAAGTATGTAATTAACTTGCTGAAGCAGGTTTAACTTTGAATGCTGACAAGTGTGAGTTCCATTAGTCAAAGTAAACATTTTTTTGCCATATCTTTTCTGATGGGGGTATGACACTAGATTCTACTAAATTACAAGCGCTGTCAAATGCTAATCCCCCACAAGATGTTTCCAAGGTGTGTTCATTTCAGGGCATGGCTGGTTACTGTTCCAGATAGATACAAGACTTTGCCACTATAAGTGCTCCATTTAGAGACTTGACAAGAAAGAATGTTTCATATCATTGGTCACACAAATGTGCGAAAAGCTTCAAGAAAATTAAACAAGCCCTAGACAATGCTACTGAAATGGCATATTTCAATCCAAAGCTTCATACAGACGTTGCTGTTGATGCTAGCCCAGTCGGGTTAGGCGCTATCCTTGCAGAGCACAGTGGTCACCCAAATGCTTGAAGCCATATTGTGGCCTATGCAATTAGAAGCTTGTCCCAAACAGAACGTGCTTACTCACAACCTGAGAAAGAAAGCTTAGCTGTGGTATGGGCTTGTGAACATTTCCATATACTCCTGTATGGAAAACCTTAATGATCAGTGGTAACTGATCATTAAGCTTTACTGACTATATTTTGAAATCCAAAGGCCAAAATGCATCCTCACATTGAACGATGGGGACTACTGTTACAAGAGTGCAATTATACCATTGTGCATCATCCAGGGAAGGATCAGAACAATGGTGACTACTTTTCCAGAGTGCCTATACGAGGCCACAGTACTCCATACAAAATGGCTGAGGCCTATATCAACTTCATTGTAAAATCAAACACTCCAGCTGCTATTTCATTGGCCCAGATTATCACTGCCATGAGCCATGATAGTGACATGTTAAAGCTGAAGGATAAAATTACATATCAGTCATGGAACCAACACACTCGACCACTCACCAGTGATGGAGAATATCAAAAGTAAAAGGATGAACTGTCCATAACTCAGGAATGAGTTATATTACGAGGGTCGAGAATCCTGATTCTGGAGAGTCTGAGACAGAAAATAATTGAGGTAGCCCATGAAGGACATTGTGGAGTTGTTGCCACAAAACGAGCTCTCAAAGACCGAGTTTGGTTTCCTTACCTTGATGATAGGGTTGAAAAGGAATTAAAGGCCGGTCATTTATGCAACTGCCTTTCTGCAAAAACTATTCCTCACACCTTGAACATGCCAGAACTCCTGAAGCAGGCATGGGAGAGAATAGACATTTACTTTTTTGGTTGACAATGGACATCATCTATTAGTGATTATTGATAAATACTCACGACTTCCACTAATTACAGATCTTTTATCTATAACTTAAGAACGAGTCATTAAAAGACTAGATGGCATCTTTGCGACATGGGGTGTTCCAGCCATAGTGAAGTATGACAATGGCCCACCTTTCAATGGTCGAGAGTTCTGAGATTTCTTGGAGCATTTGCAAAGCAAAGCATCAAAAGAGCACACCTCTATGGCCACAAGCCAACAGACTTGAGTATGCTTAAGAAAGCAGTGCAAAGTGCCACTCTTGGAAAGCTTAATTTGAAAACTGCCTCAAAGTCGGCCAAGTCACACCACTATTGAAAAAGCCAGGCCTAGACACCAACGATCTGAACAACTTCAGACCTGTCTCCAATCTCCCCTTTCTATCCAAAATCCTTGAAAAGTGCGTTCTCCTCCAACTGACCCAACACATGGACAACATCAACCTGCTAGATCCCCACCAATCGGGCTTCAGAAAAGGCTGCAGCACCGAAACCGCGATCCTTAACATCGTGGATGACATCCACAAGTCTCTAGACACTGACCAATGCTGCCTACTCATCCTCCTGGACCTATCGGCAGCCTTTGACACGGTTGATCACAATCTACTCATCAAAGCTCTCCAAGACAGAGTAGGTGCGGACGAGGTGGTCCTACAATGGTTCTCCTCCTTCTTACACAACCGCTCCCAAAGGGTAAAAATCAAAACCTTTACGTCCGACCTACACCCCGTCAGCAGAGGTGTCCCCCAAGGCTCAGTGCTCTCCCCTCAACTGTTCAACATATACATGGAACCCCTCACCACCCTTCTCAAAAAAAGCCAACATCCCCTTCCACCTATATGCAGATGACACCCAGATCTACTTGGAAACCTCCTCCATTAACGACATTCTAAGACTCAATAACACTCTTAGAGAAGTTCAACACTGGCTATCAACAAACCACCTTAAACTCAATCAAGACAAAACTGAAATCCTCCTCATCTCCAACAAAGAAGAAAACCCTCAAATCGTAGTGTGGCTAAAAGCAATCGATGCCCTCAACGGTAATCTCACCCTGGCTAATTCGGTAAAATCCCTAGGAATCACCCTAGACCCGAAACTGAACATGACCAAACACATTAAGATCTCCGCGAAGAGTGCCTTCCTCAATCTGAAGCTCCTCAACAAAATCAAGCCCTTCATCCCGCCCAAGGACCTCAAACAAGCCACCCAATCACTGGTGCTATCTAGACTCGACTATGGGAACGCAGTCCTCACCGGTACAGCTCGATCCCACCTAGCCCTCCTTAAAACAACTCTCAATGCAGCTGCCAGAATGGTCACCGGAGTTAAGAAATATGACCACCTATCACCCGCACTCAGAGAACTAAAATGGCTCCCAGTCAAACTGCCTGCCTCACACACAAAGCCTTGCACACAGGGAAACCGGAATACCTGGCCTCCAAACTCAAGAAAGCCGGCCAGACAAGAAACCTCAGGAGCTCCAACACCCTGCTACTCATCCCCATGAAAACTGGAAACGCACCAAAAATCTGGAACTCCATCCCAGCCGATATCAGGACTATCCCTTCCTTTATAAAATTCAAAAGACTCCTAAAACACCTCTACCTCAACCGTGCCTTCCCGAACCGAGAGCCGCCGCCGAAACGCACAAGCCTGCACTCTGCAGCCCCTTGACAATGTTCCACTACAACCTACCTCTTCCTGCACTCTGCAGCCACTTGATAATGTTCCACCACAACCTACCTCTTCCGGCAATTTACAGCCCCTTGACAATGTTCCACCTCTACCTACCTCTTCCCCCTCCCCGACCCCCTCCTCGTTCCCTCCTCCCGGAATGAGGTTGAGCCCAAGACACTGTGCACTCATCGAGGCTATCTCAGGACTTCCCCACCTCAATGACGCTCAGCACACTGGGTCCTCTGAACATTTATGTTTGCCTTTGCCTTTTTTATGTGATTTCTGCTTAAATCTGTTGTAAAGCGCTCCAATACCCTCGGGTCTGGCCAGCGCTATATAAAACTTCTTAATAAAATAAATAAATAATAATAATAAATAATAAAACTGTATTGAATTTTTACCCTGGGAGTTTATTATTTATCGTTCAACACCCCACCCAACCACAGGTGAAAGTCTTGTGACTTTGATGTTCAGGAGAGCAATGAATACTAAGTTACCTCAATGGACCTATCAGAGAAAGAAAGATGAGATGACAACTCATGAGAAGGACTTGGTTAACAACAGATGAAAGTGTGTATGCTGACAAAAGACGACATGCAGAAAATATTGTCTTCAAGAGGGGAGATCCAGTGCTCGTACGACAAATGCATGAAAGAAAATCTGATACTCCTTTTGATGCAGAATCTTTCCAAGTGGTGTTTGGTATGGTGACTGCCCAACAGCCTGGTAAGTCTATTACTCAAGACTCTTCTCATTTCAGGCACTTGACCAATCGTTCATCAGATCAAACAGTTCAAAGAGAGACTGGGTCTGAAATATTAGCAACTGCTGTTGCTTATACACCGTTGACACAGATCCTGGAAACTCCCAGTTTCCCAAAACAAGATCATGTCGAACAATTAAAGCACCAAGAAGACTGATTGTAGAGATTTGAATGTATATGTCTATCTATATAAATATTTTGTAAACTTTTTTAATTGCACTGAAGGCTAGTTTTAGAATGTTGAGTTTGCAGTTACACGCAGAAGGATAACGACGTGTATTACTAAGCTCCGTGTGTGGCGTAGTCCTTTGCGGGTGCCCAGGCTGTGGAGGGCGCTACATTGATGACCTAATAACAGAGGTCAGAAGCATAAACTGAAAAGTGAAAAGGAGGATGAAAACCCCTACTGATGTGCGTAAATCACATTTAAGGTCCGCACAAGACTTGAGCCCTAACTGTCACAAAAACAGAACTGCGGGCAAGGACTACAAGCTTCAGCACCTCACTTTCCAAGGTAAAAAAATCAGTGCATTGTTTATGGAAATAAACTTTTTAGACCTGTGTGACCTTCTAAAAATCTAAATCAATTTGTTTTGATTGAAGGCTCTGTCTGCCCTCACAGTTTGATGTAAACGCAGTTTGGCGGCTGGGTGTGAGTCCGGGCCTGATGTTAGTATGATTTTGCATATCGTGTAGTTATTTACCATTTTTCTACTTTCGCAATAAGGAAACTGGATTTGCTAAACACGGTATCAACGTTTCCCAAGAGCTGGTAATCTGTGGGGAGACTGGTGTGTAATGGGATAATTAATTACGTTTCCAGTTTGGTTTTCCTATTCAAATAGGGAATCAGCTTTCGTTAAGGGGAGAGTGAACCCATTCCCCTTGTCTGTCATTGCATGCCTAAAGAGGCCAGCACTCTTTAAAATGCACATTTTGTCCCTTTGTTAATTTAGATTTCTGAAGGCCAGCGACATTGCAATTGAGGGCTGAGTGCCTCAGATCTTGATGTGACATACAGCATAGACAGTGCCTAATACCTTAATCTCTTTCTTACGGCCAGCTCCCAAACATTAATCCCATCAAAAATGACAATAGACACTGAAACCTCCTCAAACAGCAACCACAGCCCAATTGACTTGAGAATAGATGGCAAAAGAGAAGGAGAGGGACAGGCAACGGGGAGGTCATTCCAAAGTGCTTTTAATGTGACAGCTGTGTTAAAAAAAATACTGGCAAAGCCAATAGGTGTAGCCTACGCGAGAGCTATTGTCTTTTTCAATGCCTTTTAGACATGTTGTACAGCAGCGTGGCTGTGCAGCATGGCAAAATGTAAATTTTGTAGAATAGCGCTACCACACGGGAGGCACTGTTGTTGCATCATAGTGCTTTTTTCAGGTGGGACGAGGAGGGCGGGATGGGCAAGCAAGAACGGGGGATGGGTTTGGCGGTATGGGCAAGCAAGGACGGCAGGGAGGGGAAAATAGGACAGCAACACAGAGAAGGGGTGGGTGGTAGGGGGAGGCAGCAACATGGGGAACAAATAGTGCCTCAGCAGCGGAAGGACACTAATCAAGAGAAATCAATCTGTGCTTGGTCCATGTGCCAGAAAAGAAACAGGAAGTGATGCCTGGCACGCGCATGCCAATTAGGAGGCAGAAAAGCAGAATGACAATAAAGCCAATGAATGTTAAGCAATGAGCGGTCTCCAAATCCTTTCTTGTAACTAATGTCTCTCGCAGGCAAGAGCCCATGCAGCGCATGTGCTGTTGCAGACTCGACCTAAAAATGCAGCACCTGAGTTGTCTCTTAAACTGGTGGACGTTATAATACTGACTGGCGTATTTACCTGAATATCTCTTGTCTGCCAATTGTTACTGTAAACATGTATATTCAGCATATTACTGAATCAGACACGAAGTTAAATGTTAATATAAAATATACTTTAAACAACTATTTACATTTCGGTTTCTCTCCTAAATAAATCTGTAACATTACATTTTTACAAATGTTCATTAACCAACGTGTTTTGAGAGCCAAAATCCAAGACAATTTATTTATCTTTTTCAACTTTGTTTAACTGAAAATCTGCTTTTATAAAGTTGGAATGCCTGTGACAAATAATGATCATTAATGCTTTCTGGATATTCAAATTGTATTTCTGATTTGTTATATATTTAACTGTATTACATTTACAGATTTAATCCTTGTTTTCTTTTGCAGGAATTTCACGGTGTCTGTCTATGATGACGAGAAACCCCACCTGTTATGGTAAGTATCTTTCTGTGGGTCTTTTTCTCGGGGAGTTGATTATTAAGCACTAACCTTCTTCCTTTCTCTTTGTATTTTTAGATCTCACCTGAGACTGTACATGCGCTGTCGCTTGAGAGACATTTTGTTTACCTTCAGGGGGCTTAGAACCTAACCATTGTTTACCACTGGTTGGCTTCATCATCACACTCATTTCCTTGCTTCTCCTTGGTCAGTGCATGGCGGCTTCACTTCCTCTTTGTGTGTTTATTCCTCTCCTGGACCATGGGCCAAGTACTACTCTTTAGCCCAGTGCTCACACTTTCAGAGCTACTTTTTTTGAGTTACAGCACTCTACTAGAGGGGATGTGTTTGCAGGCCATCTTCCCCTTCCCGTGTTGATGCTGGCCCCGTTGTTGCTTGGTCCCACGCGCTCCCGCATTGTTGCTTTGCCCTGTCCACCTGCCCACTCCTGTATTGTTGCTTTGGCACGTACCCCCATTCACTCTCCCACGTTTTTGTTTTGTTGCATCCCCACCCTTTCCCGTGTTGTTCTTTGCCCCATATCCCAACACACCTGACGTCATTGTTGCTTGACCCTCCCCCTTTCTCCAGGGGAGAAAGCACTATGACTCAGCCATGATGTGTCAGTGCAGTGTGGACAGATGCTACCACCTGACATGCTTTGTCACTCTCGTGAGCAGGGCTTTGGGTGTGGTTGTGCCCTACAGAAAGAGGTGAAGGCTGACTCGGTCATGTACTGGTGACTACAGAGTAGTGCGCACAGACAGCAAGCTGGCAGAGAAGACTTTGGTTATCAGGTCGTGAGAGGCAGCAATTGTAGGGTGGCAGTCTTTCGGCTCTTACAATAGCACACAGTGGGCAGACTTATGTGCAATGAAAGGTTTGCAGACACCTGACACCTTATGTTTGCTTGATTCCAGCAGGATGCAGAATCCGTTGACGGTTTTTAGCTTGGCAGGATATGCCTTTTTATTCTGCTCGCTGCAGCAAGAATACTTAGCTTGGAGCACAAATTACATTTCCTGTGATACTTCACTTTATAACAAAACTTAGATGGCGGTTGGTGATGCCCAATTGCCTACGGCTGCTGGGGGACAAGAGCAACTCTACAATTGCTATTGAAAACAAGTACTGGCAAAGCCAATATGTCTCGCCAACTCTGGCCACCTCATAGCGCTTTCTCTTCTAACTTTCAGCCATGCTGCACAGCAGCCACGCTGCTGTACAACATGGCTAAAAGCAGGGCTTTAAATGGGCGGGGTCCCGCCGGTGCAGTAGTTCTTAAAAGCAGGTGTCGAGACGGGTCCATATCGGGCTCTCCATTTTTACCTTCAGGGTGGGAAAAAAACTTAACTCTGCAATAGCACCATCTGTCACTGCTTTTGATGTAACTTCAAAAAGACTCATTTTTCAGTTTTATATACGCGAACTTGGAGCAAACCAGTTACATTAAACAAGGACATATCCATGTCTAAAAGACATTTGCAGAGCCAGTAGCTCTCGAACAGGTGAGAACTATTGGCTTTGCCAATACTTGTTCATTCTAACGAAATGGCGATGAAGACAAAGTGCTTTCAACTGTAGGTAACTAAGGAACAAGAGGCTTTCAACTGTAGGTAACTAAAACAGAATAACTGCAAGGACTGGCAGAGTCTTCTACACCGGGCGTGGTTTAAATACTGAGCCACTCGCTATGGATGCCAAGTCTTATGAGATCCTGAAAGAAGCATCTTCTCCAATGATGCCTTCCCCACATAGCTGTCTCTCAGACCCACGGTGGATTGGAGTATGTGGAAGGGGGGCTCCTTCATTGAAGCCGAAGAGTGCAACACAAGCATTGTTGCCTGTTCATGCATGAGAGGATGACACCTTGGCACAGCAGATCTGTAGACTCACTGACTTGCATCCAATAATCCATCCTTGGCAAAGTTTTCAAGAGAAGATTTCTACATTCATGGTAGAAACAACCTCCTTTCTGACAATCAAACTGGATTGTGACTGGGTAGGAGCACTGAATTCACTGATCGCCATATGGACTGGGCTGCAGAATTCCACTGATAGAAACAGACGTGCTAATCTGCCCCATAGTTTCACTCTTCCAGCTTCAACGTGGTGTCACCTCACTATACCCTCCACACCAGCAACATCTGAGTTCATACACATTTTTAGATGGGTAACACTGAATATTGAGGATATTTTTCACTGAAAGGTTCTGGGACATCAAATGGACAAGAGCAAAGCACTCTGAGGTGAAAACATCCTCATTCACTTTTTACCCTACAATTATTTTTTTTGTGTGTGCAGATTTATCTAGCGCGAACTCGACCCGAAGATATTGCAGCGCTTTACATGAGCACCAGTTACGTTACACAAGGACACATTCATTTTTTGGTAGGCACGGGGAGGTTAAGTGATTTGCCCTGAATCACAGGAAGCTGAGCAGACACCGAGGCTCGAAGCTGGTTCCCCAGCTCCAAAGTCAGAAGCTCTGGCGGTAAGGCCACAACCTCTCCAAAATTGCATGTTAAGTATGGACCCCTAAATAATCTGCCCCTATTTTCAACTGCTGCACATAGGCAATGCAAAAAAAGGTTTCCTTATGTGCTTTTGTACACCCAAACCACCCTCTCATCAACTATCTCCCCAGCACCCAAGCATACAAAAACAGCTGACCTCCTGCTGCCCACCCCAACACACTTCGTGCATTCTCTCCCCCTTCCTGTCAAAGCCAGGCTCGCTGCTTTCAAATGAGCAGAGAGCTGGTTCTGTGGCGACAGTAGCTGACAGAACCGTGGGGCCAGCACACCATGTTTTTCCATGTCAGCGCCGGTCTGCAGAAACCTACGCTAATCAGGGAATATGGAGGTTGCTGAAAGTAATGTTCCCCCTGCACCCTATTGTCTCCCTCGTGTCTCATATCTGTTCATCCAGTCTTCCCTACTACATTTACATCAATGACAAACAGATCTTCCTATACCTGAAAACGTTTAGCTCCAGACTATTGTACCCTTGGCCAGTGCCTCCAAGCAGTTGACCACTAGAGGATGCACAACCATCTTATGCTCAACTCGATCACATCTGAGATCATCCCCTGTGGATTGTGTTCACAGTATAATCTTATATCCATCTGGCCACAGGAATTCAGACCACCACCAACCCCACAGTCTGAAGTGATAAAGCTGAGCATAATCGTGGACTCTTTAACTTTGGCATTCACTTCAGATTAATAAGTGACCAATGATGGTTTTTACACCGTGCAAACCCTTTGCCATATCTTTCCATATGTATGGGTTCCTCAAAGGGGATAGGCCAAACATCTCCGTGGTCCTGGCACGCTTTGGATTGATGCCACACCATTTATTATAGACTTCAGCAAATCCAGGATGCAGCTCCAGCCAATTTTACATCTATGTATGTATATTGCAAACACTGTATCAGGTTCATGCATAAGCAGTTACAAATTTGCCATTTTCGAAACACAGGCTACCCTATAAACTCAAACTCCATCATTCATGCATCACAAGCTGGGTAGCTACATACTCGCACATCCAAAAAGTACATTGGGTCCTCAACAGGAATATGAAGTGCTATACAATGTTTCAATACAATACAACTCCTTCTTCAGCACACCTTAGTTTCCCTATCATCACTGAGCTTGTCATTCTTAAATGAGGATAGCGAAAGGGATCTGTTGTTTATCTGTTTGATTTTCTCACAAGTGAATGGTAAATAGTTATTGTGAGAAGTTGGCCTGGTATATGATGTTCACTAGTTAAAGTGGGCACCTTGCACCAGTCCAAACAACCCTTATGGTGATTTAAGAGGTCAAAGATAACCTTAGAAAGCTATCCAAGTGGTAGCTGTGGAGAGCAGCCTTCAGGCTTAGTCTTGAAGGAATGTAAAGCAGCTTGTTTACCAGAATGCAATCATATAGTATTGGTTAAATGAAAGGAGAACCACACAGTAGTTATAGAAATATGTATTTATTAATATAACACTACTTAGTACGACACAGTATCTCCTACATGGAGATAATCACAAAGCACACAATACTTAGCACAGAAATGACAGTAAATAGCACTAATACACAGTGGGCCCCGGGGGGGACCAAACCATATATAATAGTGGTATAAGAACCACGACTCGAGTCAGGACGATGTCGAGAGGACGTAGAATCACTGGGAGCCCAAGAAATCATCCAAGGTGAGTAAGCAGAGACCTCACGGAGGACGGGTGCAGTGCGGGAACACGACCGCGTGCTCCGTACAATTCTATGGGAAAGTCGCGGTTGAAGTTTTAGAGATTAAGGACCCTTACCAGTGGACTTCAAAGAAACCCTGTGGAAGACAGAAGGTTGGAGAGCCACCCCACCCGTGGATACCGAGGTACCCGAGTGACCTATCCCAGGGAAGCCGGGTGCATAGGTTTGAAGTGGCGTGGGAAACCGCCATCGAACCCAATGGAGGACTTCGAAGAAGAGCCGCTGCTGGAAGGAAGAAAAGTGTCTGTTGCAATCCAAAGGTGGATTCTTGCTGAGGAGTACCTGAAAGCAGAGGGGACAGAGTCTGGGTCACTTAGGAGTGACCAGGGGCTCAGTAGACGAATGCCCACCGATGTCGGGTGCTTCAGGTGAGTTGATGGAGTCCTTGATGCCTCAGCTACAGGGACCAGGAGACGTTGAGGATGACCAGGAGCCGGATACAAGCTGTCCCACAAAGGATGTCGAGTGCTGAGGGGTCGGTGTCCGGTGGGAGCACCAACAAGCCTTGACAATGGCTACCCACGCAGAAGGTCAAGGATGTGTACGGTTCGGACCAGCAAGGTCCAGGAGACTCACCAAACACAGGGGAGTCAGGGTGAGCCTGGAGCAACCATGGAAGCCCAAGAAAAGCAAAGTTGACCCTCAAGTGGACCCAGAGGCCGGAGGCACAGGGGTCGCGAGAGGACCTCGAGCAATTTCACCAAACAACAGCCCACGGAGCACTCGGTGTGAGGATGTCAAAGTTCTTGGTAGGAAATGGCACAAGAGGTTGGGGCTACTCGGAGCCCAATGCACTTGTTCGGAAAACACCAACAAGCATATGCACTTGCAAAAGTATGCAGTGCACAGGGGTTTGGGTATTGCAGCCCCCACAAGGGATTATGACCTCAAACTTGGTGAGACGGCAGCTTGGGCCTCGAAGGACATATAAATCCACCTCCTGTGTTGCTGAACCCTTCGGACTCCGGAGGAGCTTGGGATCAGTAGACCGGTCAGCAGTTTTGCGGTGCCTGCGAATGCAGGGAGTGACTCCTTCACCCCAAGAGAGATATCTTTGGTTGTCCTTGATGCTCCACAGGTCCTGCATGGATCCCGTATGGTGCACGGGCACAGACGATGCTTCAGACTGAGAGGAAGACGGAGTCGGGCCCAAACGAAGTCCAGCGAAGTCCAGAGGGTCGAAGGTCAGTGGTTTCTTGTTTCACAATCTTGTCCACGTCGAATATATGGTCCTACAGCCAGGTAAGCCCCTAAGTACCCACGGGAGAGGGTTGGCAAGATTCATGGGACCCTCCCAGGGGAGGATCTGGACAGTGGGGCGGTTACTCCCATGTCCTCTGTCCAGTTTCGCGCCAGAGCAGGAGCCAACGGCTCCCAGGACTGGTTTGAACTGGACCAAATGTGCCCCTCATGCAGACTTTCGGTCGCTAGCAAGCGCACCCACCCAGCCCTAATACACTAAATCCTGTCTGGGAGGTGGTCACACCTCCCTGTGACAGGTTGCCTATTGTTCTGCCTTTCCCTGCTCGAGCTTGTCTCAGCAGCAGGAGGGCAGAAATGTGTCTCTGGTCGGCAGCAACCACTGTGTGCTGTCCGGGACTAGAAGATCCCGGGAACACCAGCGACCCAACAAAGCTCACTTCTGAGGGGTGGAATCATACCTCCCACCCCGGTTACTGGTGTGGATGTATGATTCCAACATGTTTGACACCAAACACGATAGGGTTTGTTTCAGTCGTTTTAGAGTTGGTCATCACGTGGTCGCATAATGCCCCTCTATATG
Source organism: Calotriton arnoldi (assembly GCA_963921515.1). Classification (NCBI taxonomy): domain Eukaryota; kingdom Metazoa; phylum Chordata; class Amphibia; order Caudata; family Salamandridae; genus Calotriton; species Calotriton arnoldi. The sequence continues at coordinate 153,959 of CAWUFW010008815.1, forward strand.
TCGTAATGACTGTATCACTGACAACCCGGGAGAATGGACTCCGTAGGCTGCAGGGCTGTTCTGCTCATGCTGTGGCACCCACTAGAACCAAGCAGCCTGCCCTCAGGATTGTAAAGGCCTGCTAGAGGGGTGACTTATAGGTTTTAAGTGCAGTTACCCTTAGATATAGTAAACCTATATCTTAAGTAAGTGGTGCATGCACCAACTTACACAGGCTGCAATGCAGGCCTGTAGTTCCATTTTGCATGGCCTCTCATGGGTGGCATAATACATGCTTCAGCCCATGGGAGGCCTCTGGGGTACCTACGCCCTGGGTACATGGGTACCATATACTATGGACTGACAAGGGTACCCCAGTATCCAATCTGGAGTGCACCTAAGTACATGAGAACACAGGTTAGGGAGAAAGCAGATAGACTGGGGCCCTGATTAGCAGGATCCCAGTCAGACTAGTCAAAAACAGCATTACATTTAGCAAAAAGTGGGGGTAACCATAAGAAGCAGATCCTACTTTCCTACAGTTATATTTTTCTGGAGGCAAGGATTTATACACCTGTAGAGAAGCAAGGTGGACCACCATCATTTTTTCAAATGGATCAGTGTGAGCCTTAAAAACAAGTGTGGGACACTGCATGCATCTGAAAGGCCAAAGCAATGTAAAGACGAAAGGACCAGCCTGAAGCCACTAGAGATAGGACCAATCTGATCTGGTGTTACAACAGCAAAGCGTCACACTGGTTACTCAGGCCCATATTTACTATATGGTTGTGCGAGTGAACATGAGACATGTGACAGCGCAAATGGCAGTGTAAATAAATTTTTGCATGTAAAAACAATTTTGTGCCAAAAGTTGATGTGAGCATGGTGGCAAAATCACTTTGCTCTGCATAGTGCCAGCTCCCATATCATTGCAAACATCCATCCATAGGTCTAATACTATACTAGCATGAATTGGCTTTGCATGATATTCTAACACTAAATGAAATCATAAGTGAACAAAGTGCAAACAGAATATTGTATTCTATCCCTATGTGTAACCTAATCACTGCAGTTACACATTCTACGTGGGTTACACTTGGGCGGTTATCCTCACATTGAAAATTATATTGATGGGTGTGTTTTCTAGAACAAATTTCAAGCAAGATACCACTGGGTCACCTTAGCGCCGTAGTGCAATGCTTAGCATCATGTTTAAAACAACCTTTTAGCATGAGCGCAGCAATGACATCTTCACTGCATGACTCTTGCTAAATGTGGTGCTGAACAGTTATAGCAACACAGCAATGTGTTGCAAGAATGTTAGGTAATCTGTGGATTCATTTAAAACAGCCAGGTTATGGTGAAACCCATTAATCTTGATCTAAAAAAAACTTTAGGCCAATCTCTCTTCTCCCAGCACCATCCAAAATTCTGGAAAAAGAGGTCCAGAAACAATTGTCTGCCTTCCTGGAGTCAAATAATCTTTTGCATGACTCCCAGTCAGGCTTCAGGGCAGGCTACAGTATGGAGACAGCTCTGCTCGAGGTAGCAGAGACTGTGCGTGCTACAGTTGACCACAGAAACTGTGCAATGCTTGTGCTGCTGGATCTCTCCGCGGCCTTTGATACGGTATCTCACCGGATCCTGTTAAAAAGGCTTGAGATGATGGGAGTGACTGGAACCGTACTTGCCTGGTTTAAATCATTTCTTGAGGACCGATTACAACAAGTGTCCCTCCATCCTCATATTTCATCTCCCAGACCGCTGACATGCGGTGTCCCCCAGGGATCGGCCTTGAGCCCTACCCTTTTTAATGTTTACCTTACCCCTCTGGCCCGCTAGCTGAACAATGGGGTGTGAAGGTTGTCTCCTATGCTGACGACACCCAGCTGGTGTTCTCCTTTACGGAACACACAGAGGCAGCCTTCACCAACTTCAAGCAGTGTCTTCTTAACATCTCATCTTGGATGATAGACAGCTGTTTAAAATTGAACACCGAAAAAACTGAGGTGCTGTTTTTTAACCAGGCATATCCCCCAAAGGCAGAACTCTGGTGGACTGCTGAGCTTAAACCCCCCCCTTCACCTGTGAAGTCTGCGAGAAACCTGGGTTTTAGATTTGACTCCACACTTACAGGTAAAGCTCAGATCAGTCATGTCTCCTCCCAGTGCTTCTGGAAACTAAAAGCTCTGCGTAGATTCCTCCACTTTCTCCCAATGGATTGTAGGAAACGGTGGTACATGCACTGGTCACATCACAATTACATTATGCTAACAGTCTGTACTTAGGCCTCCCTGCATACCTGATCAGGAAACTGCAGGTTATCCAAAATGCAGCTGCGAGGCGGATTAGAAATGTGCCACTTCGTCATCACATCTCCCCCCATCTACGAAGCCTGCATTGGCTACCAGTAAGGAAAAGAATAGAATTTAAGGCTCTGACCTTAGCCTACAGAGCATTGGGGGACAATGGTCCAAAGTACCTGAAAAAGAGAATACAGAAATATTCCCAAACCAGGGTCCTAAGATCCAACCATCAGGAACTACTGGTAACCCCACGATTCAAAAAATCCAGAATTGGTGGCCGCTCGTTTTCAGTAAAAACGGCTGCCTTATGGAACGCTATGCCTGTACACATCAGGAAGGCCAAGACAGAAAGACTATTTAGGAAAACACTGAAAACGTGGCTGTTTAGCCTACCCTGTATCCCTTCATCCGGCCTTAATCCTCGCTACTGTTGCGGTTCCTAGCGCCGGGACACCCCCATCGGAGGTAGCCTCGCGCTCTATAAATGGTAATAATAATAATAATAATAATAATAACTAAGACCTTCAGTGGGCGCGGTACAACCCAGCTAATGCAGCAACTGCTTACAAAATCCAAGGTAAGCTGCTGGCATGGTCAACTGGTAGATGATACAACATGGCCACTATCATTGCTGTGGCACTAAGAGAAGAACCATTGACGATATATCAAAGCATTGCTATTGCACTTTTTGGCCCAGCAATTACCAAACTGGCATGACTCCATGAGGGTATGGCCAAATATAAAAAGACACGAACCGTTTCAGGAATGCTGCAGGTCCTCAAGGACGTAGTTCCACACCTGGCTTGACCATTGCTACCAACACAAACGGCAGTAGCCTCAATGGGGCCTGTTAAAACCAAGGGATGCTCCTTCAGGTCCAACTCGAAGAAAGGATAAGTATTGGTCCCAGTACTGTTGGTTTCTCTAACATCTAGGAGAAATAATCCATGACTAATCCAATGACCCCTATCCCTCCCTTCTAAGATTTGAGCAGTCTGGGGCCCAACTGATGCACACATTTCCCCTAGAGTAAGGAGATTATCTTCACAACAAATGGAAGAATATTAATACCAGGCAGAGGCAATCAAGATTGTTTACTCTTAACCCATGGCATGTCTGGGTATGAAGAGGGGCCACCAGACAGATCTGGTGTCTCCTAGTGGGCCGATACGCAGGGATTTCAGAAAGAAGAGCATAATGTGTCAAAGTTAAATATTTCCCATCCACTACAAATGTGAAGATGACTAGCACTTTGTGTTTGGTAGCCGACCCTATAAATTTCAATGCTGGAGTCAGAAAGGTTTGTATTACAATACTTTCCAAAGATAAAAGGAAATGGCAAGAGCTCCAATAGGAGTGCATGACCACCAGATGTACTGGTAAGTACCTGTGGACCTAATGGGGCATAAAATGGATGTCTAAATGGAGCTAGGACATTGGTCTATCATATCCCTGGATTGTAGCTCATAGGTCCCCATCTTGAAAAAGAAACTCAGCCATTTCTTCCCAAAGGCTAATAGAGACACGCTCTCTCTACAGCATGAGTGAGATATCTGGTCCATGGCTGACATGTTAATCTAAAAAAATGCCTAACCTCGGAGATTAATCGAATCAGCTAAAATCTCATCACACTAGCTCTGGTCTGTCAGTTACTGGGTGACACGAAAGAATCAGATGAATTGAGGGTACCAAATCCACAACGGCCAGTGCAATTTCCAACCTGTGCTCATAAACTGTTAAAAGACCTGGCCTACATTCCTTTTTTGGCTGATCATGCCACTAAAAAAAAGACAAAACTCATGAAAATGTTTCTTGGCCTGCACCAATAAGGGACGCTTTGCTGAACTCCTAGGATACATTCCCTCTGAACGGAAACTGAAGCAATGTCGAACAAGTTACTTTCCGTAACACTGTTTCTGACAGATACCCTATCCAACTGCAGATTCCTCACCTGTAGGCTATGCCCAAATGTCAGACTGGATCCATTTTTCAGCATTGCCTGTGTGCACTGGTAGGTAGTAACGTGGGGCTCAGCACTGACCCCGCTTTGTCCAGGAACTGATGGCTGGAGCTGCATATAAACTCCACCCAAGCGCGCTGATGTCATTTTTTTTCTTAACACTGTGCGCTCCCTTGAATTCAGAGCTCAAAAACCAATTATTTGTGACAATGGACAGATTACCTTTTTAGATGGAAAAGAGTCAATTCCACAGAACAGCGATGCAGGAGCGCGGCGAGGAGTCTGCAATTAGATAGAGTATTCACCAGAAAGAAAGTTACAGAAGGTAAGTAATTTCTTCTGATGGATGTAGCATAGGTACCAAAGCAGTAGCACTCCCGGTGGTAGTCTTTTGTATGATTGATGTAAAAGCGCAGAGCTCTTCTGGAGTCCAAACAATGATGTCTCGCCTCCTCTTTTGAGGAGTGAGGTGGAGCAAAGAACGTCGCAAGTGTGATGGACTGTCTGACATGAAAGGAAGTAACAATCTTTGGTAGAAAGGCCGCTCCATTCCTCAGCCCCAGTTTGCCCAGGAAAAAGGTAGTGTAGGGTGGCTGGACTGACAAGCTTGAAACTTATGCTACGAGCTAAAGTCATATCGAGAAAGACCATCTTCAGGGTCAGGAAATGCAAAAGACAGCTGTGCAACAGATTAAAAAGGGTGCACATAAGAAAAGTAAGGACCAAATTAAGGTCCCATTGTGCCATCATGAAGGGTTTATGAGGAAACGTGGATTATCCCTTTGAGAAATCGCATCAAAAGAGGTGATTTGAACAAGGACGGTTGGTGAGGTAAATGCAAAAAACCCATAAAGGCGATAGGTAACTTTCAGTCGTGCCCACTGCAGGTCCCTGCTGGGCCAAAAAAAAAAAAAACAAGACATCTGACAGTCTGGCCTGCAGCAGATCCATACTATAGGTGCCATACCAAGCCACAACCTGTCCAAGCTTCCAGCGCAAACAGACTTTGAAGAAGATGTCTGGTTGTAAGGATGACATCCACTACTTCAGGAAAAAGATCGAATGCAGTAAACTGTTGCTACTCAATCTCGATGCATGGAGGTGTAGATTGGGTGCAAGATCTTGCACCGCTGCTAAGACGCAAGATACTACCAAGCGGCAGCCTGATCGGAGGGTAGATGCTCATGCCAAGAAGTTCCACTCCATGTGGAAAACATCTTCAACAAAAAGCATTTTTGGGAACTCCAATGGCCAAAAGTGCTGACATTGTGCATTCCTGGCAGTGTGGAAGAGATCGAGCCAGGGTTCTTCTCATTGCTGGAAGATGCCCTGCGCCATCTCTGGGTGTAAATGCCAGTCGTGATCTGCTAGGCATCACTGGCTGAGTCAGTTCACCCTGGAGTTTAAAGATCCTACCAGGTGGTTCACAAATCAGGAGGATGCCCTGATGATTCATCAAGTTCCAGAGGCGCAGGGCCTCCTGGCACACGGCCTAGAACTCCTGGTTGTTGCAATTCCACCTGGTGGAGATGTTGTCCATGAGGACCTGAACCAGCCTCCCCTGTATGGATGGAAGGAAGTCTTTCAACACCAAGCGAAAGCCCGCAACTCCAACACGTTGATGTGGAGATGGGCCTCTGCCGGAGACAAGAGTCCTGTGATCTCCACCTCTTCCAGATGACCCACCCCACAACTCAGCATTGATGCATCTGTCACCACTGCAAGCTCTGGGTGGGGTTGGGAGAGAAATCTGACACAAATCCGATTGTGGTTGAGAAGCCACCACTGCAGATCTTTTGCAGTTTCCTCAGAAACCTGTATGAAATTGGACTGGTTCCAGTGGTGTTGGGCCCACTAGTCCTTGAGATCCCACCGCAGAGCCAACATATGCCACTTAGCATGGTCGACAAGCAGGATTTTTTTTAATACTTACATGTATGTTCCAGTAGTCCAAGAAGCCTCAGAGTCACCCTCACTGAGACCTTCACTGAGGCTGAAACATTATCATCATAGCTTGAATGCCCTGGACTCTCTGACAGAAGGGAAGGCTCACTAACACACCATACACGGGATGGCTCTGATGAAAGGGAAGGAGTCAGGTGTGACTTGAGCACATTGAAAGTGAACCCCAATGTTGTCAGGAGGTTCTCCATCATCTGGAGGAGCCCTGTGACTGACTGTGGCTAGTCTGCCTTCAACTTCCAGTCGAGGTAGGGGAAGGGTGATACACCCGACCTCCAAAGGTATGCTGCGACCACCATCATCACCTTCATGAACACTCAAGGAGCACTGGTGAAGCTGAAAGAGAGCATGGCAAACTGAAAATGCTTGTGGCCCACCTAGAACCTTAAATAGAGCTGGTGACCTGCAAGATGAGAACATAGAACTAGCTGTCTTGTTTTCTGCTCATTATTCTTTTTATTGAATGTGAATAATTGTCTATCATTCACTATTAGTGTAATAAAAAGTCGAGCAGCAGGATCTTCACTGGCATCTTAGGTAAGTAACATAAAAATTAAATAAAAAAGTTTTTAAATGTATGATGTGTGCGTGCGTGTAGGAGAGAGTGAGTTTGTGTGAGCGATCGTGTATGTGTGACCATGCAAGTTTTTATGTGAGATTGTGTGTGTGTGTGTGAGTGAAAGTAAGTGAGTGAAAAAGTGTAAGTGAGTCAGAATACGAGAGGGTGAGAGAAAGTGAATCAGTAATCCAGGGTAAGAGTGAGTGCAAGAGATTGAGTGAAAATGAATGAGTGCAAGTGAGTGCCAATAAGTGAGGAGGAGTGGTGAAAATGAGTGTGAATAAGTGAATGTAAGTGAACATGGGTGAGAATGTGTTGTTATGCTTGTAGGTCTTCTGTTAGACCTGCCATGTATCTTGGTTTATAGAGTCACCCATGCAAAATGCTGGCACTGGCATACTGGAGGCAATACTTGCATATGGGATACAGACGGCAAAATACTGGAATTTTGGTGAATCGACATCCATGGATTCTGCATCCCACAGGGTAGTTGTGTGCCACTAAGGACAAAGTAAGTTGGATTTTGAGGCTGCTACTGGAGGGGCAGGGGGCTCAGAGGCTCACTGTCCCTGTGGGTCTTGAAGCGGTCTGCTGGATGCCCTACCCAAAAGGACTGAAGTGCCATTTGTGAGAATGGTGGGCCTTGTGTTGCCTGTAAGCGGTATCTCTCACGATTCCTTGAAAGTGGCAAAACTATAGTGGATTCTGCTTTGTGGGTGTGGAGAGACTGGTTGAGCGTGCTGTGGCTCTACTTTCTTTACTTGGGCTCTAGGGTGGAGTCTGCCTTCTCGCCAAATAAGCAAGACCCATCAAAGGACATATCTATGACAAACGCCTGTACTTCACCTGAGAATCACTTGTTTCTCATCCACGCATGCATCCAGAGCACCACGCTAGTCCCGACTGCTCTGCCTAAACAGTCGCTTGTGTCTAGACCCTTCCTGGCCATCCTGAATGGTCTGAGCCAAGTTGGATTGGAATTTCTATGGAACTGCTGGCAAGATCTTTGTGACTATGTCCCATAATGCATTGGAGTACCTACCCAGCAAGTAGATCGCGCTGACTGACCAAAGAGCGAGGCTACCTGAGGAGAATACAAATTTCCCGAATGTCTCCATTTTCTTTGACTCTTTATCTGAGAGGGTCATAGGGTTTACGTAGTGGAAGCATAAACAACAAGGTTCTCCAGAGAAGAGGGTTGTGTCAAAAAGGCAGGGCCACCTAGAGCACGTCTGTGGCGTTCTGCTACCTGACTATTTACAGGTGAGCAGGAACAAGGTATAGCCCAGGTGCCCATGAGGGTGTCTGTCAGGGTTTTGTTGAATGGCAGCAATGGCTCTGATGAAGTCTGCCCAGGCTGCAAAAAGTAAGTGAGGACATTAGTTTTCAACTCGACAGATGGGAATTTTACATCCAGGTCTTAAGCTGCCCTTCTGATGACCACAGCAAATTAGGCTGTATCTACTTTTGAGGGACCAAGGGGGAGAACCCAGGCCCTTGTCCGGGGAAATGTACAATCTACTGGGTTCTTGCAGGTCCAAATAGAAATTGTCATCATATTGCAAGGGAAATTCATCCCCATTGTCTCTATCATCATCAAAAGATGTCTGCCTTTGGTTAGAATCTGATCTGAAAAGTAGTTGGAGTGCTGAAGGGCAACTCGTAGGCATAGATTCTGTCTTGTCAGACTCCAGAGCAAATAGTGGCCAGTTGAGTCGGGACTGTTACAGGACGTGACCTCAGCTGAGGCCAAGACAGATTTGTTTCGGAGTCAGACAGGACAATAAGAATGGTGTCCTTCTCCGGCGTCTGCAACTCATAACAATTATTTGCAAAGGACATCCAATTAATCTTGAATGGTCCGATGTCCTAAATCCACTTTTCCTTCAACTTTTATCAAGGTTTGTATGGGCGCACTGTATCCTTAAATCTTACTTCTCTTAACACACCTACTAGTTGGGTGGATTGAGGAGGGTGTTAACCTCTATTGCATGAGGTAACATACCCCAGAGACCAGGTGCAACAAAACCTTTCTACGCACAGTCAAATTTAAAAAAAAGGACTGACTCAAGAAGGGAGTTCTAGTGCGGAATTTAGGAAAACCATGAAGGTTTATTAGAAAAACTCATAAGGTACAATACAGATAAAGTAAAATGCAGATGCAGCAAATCTCATTTAAATTCATAAAGTCATTGTCATGAATGCTCTCACTGATAGGACAATGCAGAATAGGCAAAATCTATAAGCGGCTAAGTCTCAAATTTGTAGCAAAATCTGTAAGAAATTGGACCGTATCCCTAGTAGAAAGCCAGAAAGATATGACTCAAACCCAAATTCAAAGGTTTATATTGAAACTTTCCTCATAGAGGAGTATAAAAACTGCAAAGTCACTGTGGTGTGAGTAAAGAAATAAATTTTCAACAAATCAGAATACAGATTTTAGAATCATCATACAACCCTATCACTTAAGCACAAACTCAGTGCATGAATATGGATTCAGCCCAAGTGACCGAATGTCATCTGGAGGTGTCAGAACAAATTAGGTGCATAAACAACAATGAACCATTGTGAATGAATGTAATACTGCATGATAGCAGAAGATTCTTGGAAAATGTTACAATAGTGATCCTATGCTAGAGAGCTTTCTTTGAGAACAGTGTCCTTCAGAAATAATCAAATCCACATCTTGCTTGACTAAGAGCAGCAGAAACATAAACAAAGCATGAAAATGATGAGAAATCCATCTTGAACAAAATGGCATCAATAGCTAATTGAGGGAAAGTGAGCAGAAGTCAAGAAAACACACTTTAACAGTTCATAGCAAAATTGTTTCATCAGCATTAGTATCATATTAATATATAGGAATGAAATCAAGTGTAAATTAATACTCTGCACATTATTAATAATGTATGTTCATGATCGATGTACAAAATCTCCCTCATTTGCAACAGTCTCAGGATACAAAATGAACTAAATCAGCACATTTGCTGACAAAAATGACCGGAGAGGGACTCACTTAAGGTGACAGCACCTTTTAAATTAATGCACGAGTCCTTTAAATATTTGGGTTACATATAATTGCTATATAGATGAACACATAACTAAGGATTTCCAACCAATTCAAAGCCAATATTATTTTGAAGACATTAGAAAAGGCTTTCACAGATGGAAAACTATGTATATGTCCTGGGTAGGCAGAATAATCGTGATTAAGTTGGTGGAACACCAAGACTGATCTAGGTCTTCCAGGAACTCCCAATAAATATTTGAAATGCTACTTTCTAGGATCTGTAGAACCACAGGTATGCTCTGGCACTCTGATGTTGGTCCTGAGGCATCGGAAGGATTTAAGCCAGCAGGCGCTGGGTCTTTGATTGGAATAATGATTAATTCAGGTTTCAAAGACAAACCCACTGGAGACGGCGATAACCTAGGAAGCATATCCTTAGAAGAGAGTTGTAGTGCGGATTTCTCATGTCTTGTTTTCCTTTTCATCATTTCTCCCTTGATGACATCAGCTCTAGCAACTTTGACAAAAGGTCTAGATCTTCTTGTGGCCTGATGGTCATTACAGGCTCTGGTCATAAAGAGCTTAACCTCCCGCTCTTCGATGGCCTTCGGGTTCATGCTTAGGCATGATTCACATGACTTGGTGTCATGCTCCACCCCAGACACCAAAGGCCTATGTCATGGGTTTCAGTTATGGACATTTGTCCATCACAATCCCTGCAGGGTTTAAAACCAGATCGCTTGGAAGTAACATTCTGTCGCTTCACCTAGGAAAATGTAATTAAAGAAGATATATCTCAGAGCAGAATTTCTGTCTGAGTGAGCTCTGGATTTACGTCAAAGGGATGGTAAAAAGGGAACTGATGTCAGGACGCGACAGCGGTTCCTTTATGGCTTCAGTCATGTCACAACGGCATTGTTTCCTGTGACACGGAGCAAGTGCCCTCTATCGGTGTTGAAGAGCTATTGAGCAAGTTTGTGGATCCAGTATGCACCCGGGAATCAGAAGGTGAGGAATCTGCACGTATCTATCAGAAACTATGCTTTAATTCTTTTCCGACTTAGAGAAAATGTGGAGACTTTTAACATTTGCTCCATTGTTTTGTCTACCTCAAGAAGGCATAACTTTCTGGTACAAATCCCTATCAACAAATGTTTGTAAATAGCGTCTTGTGCCAAAACCTATGGGTGGGTGCATGGGAACGATCATTTACCCCCGTGGAGTGCCCCTTGCATGCATAGCAGCATATACTGCTACTTTGTGTTACTTTACTTAACTTTCCAATACAAATCATCATTTGCACTAGCAAGCAAATCTCATCACAATACTTTGCACTGGGTTTGTGCCTCTTTTGACACAAACCTGGAGGAAAATACTAGTAAATCTAGGCCTCATAGTACAGCATCAGGAACAAATGATGCCTTCTATCTTCAACATGTGGTATACCAAATGTGTGACACTATGGCAATGGAACAGCTATCCAGGTACTTGATTAAAGATAGGGACATTTTTCTGGTGATCTTGCAGTCAGTGCTGGCATATTTGAGCAAAGAATGCAGAGAGACTGCCTGCCCATCAAGACTGAGGGCTGTTCGCTTATTGACTAATACTGCCAAGGGTATACATGTGACTAAAAGAGGAACAGATTTGTATACATAAGAACTAAATAACTACATGCTGACACATTTGTCTCACAACTTATACCACGCATCGAGGGGGTGCCGTTGAACAGTAGTAAGTGCACTAATATGAACTGTATATTTTTTAATGTGGTGAACGGTATATGTGGGGGCACAGTTTGATGGTGCAAGCCTGCATATTTAACTGCTTTACTGAAGAAGTCAAATTGAATTATCTACAAAAAAAACCATCTACTTGCATGTGGTAGTGTGAAAAAATAAAACGTTTTAGCTAATCAGTATACATCAAAGCCAGGTTTGACAAATTTCAGTCTCGGAAAACAGAGAAATCGCTTGAGTTAAAGAGAGGCTATACGTGGGCGCTAGAGAGCCCACAGGACAAGATGGCCTCACCTTAGTGCAGCTGTTCCGGCCAGGGACTATTATCCGACATCATCCGCAGAAAGGATCGTCATCCATGTCAAAAATATTGAGGCATACATGGTGCTGTGCGAGCGGACTTCAGTGGGGCTGAAATTGTGACAGCGAGAGCATGCTAGCCCTGAGAACCTACGCCATGAACAACACAAGAGGCTGCAAGATGGCGGCGTAGCACGATCTGAAGAGAGACGGGAGAAACCCCAAACCCGACCGGACGGAGTGTGCTGGCGAGCGCCCATGACCTGTTGGTGAACTGTGGATGCCCGATTGAGCACCTGGACGCCTGTGGGGCCAGTAGGTGCGAGAGAGGCGCTGGGCTAGGAGAAGTGCCCGGGCGGCCCAATGCTGCCACGCGCCCAAGTTGGAGTTTGCCTGGGCCTAGAAGCATGCGCCCTGCCTGCGATACCTGGGGGCGGCTGCGACGTGAGCCACGTGCACCTGGGCCGCTGATCTGGCTGTGGTCACTCGGTTGGTTGACGAGGCGGCTTGTTGGAGGCCTGCAGCGGAGCCGCTCGGCGGTGTGGAGATTGGTGACCGGCCCACCCTCGCCTGCGTACTGCTGCCTGGCCCTCTGGTGGCCGATGGTCTCCCCCGGGAGCCTGGGACTGCCCAAAATCTGCAGAGTAATAAGGCTGCGGGCATTCGCTGTACACTGACCTGCACCATGGCTGAAGGATCGGGCTGCTGTGGAGCTTGCCAGCTTCTCTGGTGCCCTGGAGGCCGCTGGTGGTGACAGGAGGAGCCAGTGGTCGATGGAATCGTTTCAGAATAGTCACGGCTAAAGCAAGAGAGACTGCTCTGATGGGGAGTCCTGGGCGGATTGTGTACTGAATAAAGCCCTGGCACAAAGCTATTAGCCCTGGCCTAGAAGGATATTGCAACCCCTAGCATCTACTCTCTGTCTCGCTTGGCTTGAGACAATCCGGGCCGTGTCTGGAGGACAAAACTGGTGACATGATTAGGAGGTAACTGGGGCCGCGCCTTGGCCACCTGCGGCCACACACTTATAAGGCAGCCTGGACCCTAGACCGCCCCTGCAACTAGACGCCAGTTCTGGAATAGTAGCATAACTGGCTGACAGAATGATAAAGGCGGACAAGCAACAGTCTTGTCTCAATTTTGAGTCTTGTTGCATCTACAGACTCCAACATACGCAATCGGATACAGAGCATGAGGCCCAACCACCAGAGACGCCTCTACTTGAAACCTCATTGTTAGCAATGCAACAGAGCCTCCAGGCTATTGATGGTACGATAGACACTCAGACTCTGCGGCTGGACCACATGGTTGTGAAGATGGACAAACAGGCCACATGCATAACAGCAGCGGAACAACGTATTTCGCCTGTAGAAGATGAATCACATGCTACTGCCACTAAATGCCTTATTATGGGGAAAATACTAGAAGCAATGCAGACAAAGAATGAAGACCTGGAAGAACGCTCGAGGTGCAATAATCTCCACATAGTAGGAGTCCCAGAGTCTACAAACACCGACCGCCTAGAGGACTACATAGAAACTATGCTGAAAGACATCTTTGGTTCTGAACAACTCTCCACAGTACTGATTGTTGAAAGAGCACACAGGTTGTTAACTGTGAGACCGCTGCCTGGCACCTCTCCAAGGCCCATTGTCATCAGGCTATTGAATTACCGAGATCATGATACTGTGCTCCGTCTGTCCCGAGAAAAGCAAACCATAAATTATCAGAGTTATGAGGTGGCCTTCTTCCCTGACTTCATGATGGCAGTCCAAGCAGTGCATGGAGAATTTGCCCCTGCCAAGAAAAAACTACGTACAGCCAATATTCCTTCTGCGATGCTATATCCAGCCCCCCTCCGGATTGAATATGATGGGAAATCAAAATTCTTTACCATGCCGAGGACAGCCTCAGAGTTTTTGAAAAATATCCAGTGGGCCCGGCCCAGCCCGCCACACTCTCCGTCCTCATCTTATGGAGAGTGACATATGTGACTGGCAGTACAGTGAACTGTACGTAGGAACTAGAAATACCTCATATACGCACAGTCAAAATTGCAGAAGGCTCGTCTCTCTCCTATATGAATCGATATATCAAGTTGATGGAGCACTGCTGTCTAGACGTTGTTGAGTCTAATTGATGTTTATACATGCTCTGAACTGAACTAATGTGCCTTGCAAGTTAATCGATACAGCAGTTGACTCCCACGGCGAGATAACTCACATCAAGATATTACACAGTTATTCCTCAGAGCTTTCCCATTGATCCACACAAGACCTCTTTGTCTCCGGTCACCCTCGCCCAGCGGGAGGGAATTCTGGCCTCTAACTGTCCCTACGAGGGTATGCCCCAGTTGTTATTTTTTGGATGACCGTGATAACTAAGAGAGATAGCAACACATGGTTAGTGTCTCTGTTTTTGGTTTTTACAGGGTATGTCTTTGGCATGATTGGGATGCTGAAGTGGGTGGGGGATTGGGGGCCATTTGTTGCATGCCTTTGTTGCAGTACATCATGAAAATGTTTGTTTCTATGTCACACAAGCCCGGACACTAGATCTCCATAACGCGCTGCACGCTTATATTTCACCAACGTGACACATAAACGGGGTCGGGTTAGGCTTCTAACTTGGAATATACGTGGGTTAATAAAAAAATAATCAGACAGGTACTTGCATATTTGGACAGACATCAGATACACCTTGTCTTAATGCAAGAAACACATCTTACACGTGTAAATGACTTACAAATAGGCTCTAGATGGGCCGCAGTGAGAGCGGTCTCATCATATTCATCTTACTCTAAGGGTGTCCTCATATTAATAAAGAAAGAAATTCCATTTACGCTCACTCACACGGAATTGGATGGCAAATGACGGTATACATTAATACAGGGTAGTCTATGCGGCACAACAGTCACCATTATTAATACATATGGGCCGAATGTGGATAGTCCCGATTTTCATCGTCAGCTGGCAAGTTGCTTGTACACCCTGCAAACGACAACACTTATTTGGGGCGGGGATCTCAGCACATATTTAGACCCTAAACTGGATCGAAATGCTTCAAAGGACTGGCAGGGTAAACAATCCGTCCGGATTATTCAAGATATAATGGAGACACATGACCTAGTTGACATATGGAGAGTGCCACAGCCGAATACTACAGAGGGCACCTATATCTCCTCAGTGGACAAAACGAGGTCTAGGCTGGACTATTGGCTAATATCAAGAGAAGTCAACATATGGGTCGAGACTGTCCTACATCTACCTAGGACATTGTTGGATCACTCGCCTGTGATACTAGAGATGACAATTCCCACACATTGTCCAATGCCATTTCAATGGAGACTACAGACCTTGTCCTTGTTAGACCCTGTCTTTAGAGATGGAGTGCGTGAAGCCATTGTTCACGAATTCCTTGACAATAAAGGCTCCGTATAAGCAGCGGACACATTATAGGAAGCATTTAAAGTTACTATCAGGGGAACATGTATGGGGCTACAGGCAGGATTGCTCAGTGCCCTTCAATCCAGACTGCATATCATAGGAAATATGTTACAATGACTGGAGAGGCAATACGAGGCGCAACCCAAACTCATTACCTTAGCGGAAATCAGAAGGCTTGTCACTGAATACAATGATACCGCATCACAGGCGGTGAAACACGTCTAGACGCTGGGTGGCAAGATCATATGGCGAAGGTGGGAAACCAGGCCGAAGTCTGGCTAATAAGATAAAAAAGCAACAAATAGAGACACATGTTGTGGGGCTGGAAACACGAGATGGGACGATGTGCTTAAATACACCTGATATTCTGGCCCAATTCATAGATTATTACTCAGATCTTTATGGACCACGTGAGTCTGCACCTGCAGGTGAACACCCACCTACCTAGATGAGCAGACACTATCATGGCTCTCTCTGGGGCAGACGGAATTCCTAGTGCAACCAATTACACTAGAGGAAGTACGGGAAGCTATTAACTCATTGCCCAATGGGAAGGCACCAGGCAGTGACGGGATATCCAGTGAATTCTATAAAGAATCTGCACACCTTCTGGCACCGCATCTCCACGTGATGTACATAGAGGCCTATGAGAAACAAATATTGCCCCCAACCTTGTGTGAAGCACTTATGATTGCACTCTTAAAGCCGGGCTAGAGTCCCGCACGATGGGACTCATATAGGCTGCTATCACTTTGAATATAGACACCAAAATATTAGCAAAAAATATAGCAACTAGACTGCAGCCACTTCTACCCAAGCTGGTACTGCCCGATGAATCAGGATTTGTCCCAGACCGGTCTACCTCACACAACTTGTGAACATTATTTGCGGTCCTGCATCAACTGGACCCCTCCCTTAAAGCGGTGGCTGTGCTGCTTGATGCAGCAAAAGCCTTTGATTCCATACAATGGGACTATATGTTCTTTGTGCTTAACCGCATGGGGATGCCCCAGATGTTCACCAAGTGGATATATTTGCTGTATACAGACCCAGTGGCTAGAGTACGCATCAATAATAATACATCCACCCTGATACGGATATGAAGGGGCACGCTGCAAGGCTGTCCCTTATTGCCCTTATTGTTTGCGATAGCACTGGAGCCTCTTGCATGTAGAATGCGACAAATACACGCAGCAGCAGCTTTGAGGTTTAGAGGATGACCACTCGCCATTTCACTATATGCAGACGATATGCTACTATATGTCCGCAACCCAGACACGCAGCTCGCCCCTTTAATACGCGATTATATAAAGTATGAGAGACACTCTGGCCTCAGTATTAACTGGGATAAATCAACCATTTTTCCCCTGATGCCAAGCACTGTGCCACACCCTCTTGACATCCTGCTCGAGTGGAATGCAGAACAGGTCAAGTATCTGAGAATATGGGTCCATAGAGATCCCGAGATTGTTCTTAGGGAAAATTATGGCCAGGCAATCTTCAGACTGGAGATACAGGTGGTGCGGTGGATAAAATTGCCCTTGTCACTAGCTGACAGAATGGCAGTTATGTAAATGGTCGTCCAACCTTGCTTCCTGTATCTGTTTGTCAATATACCCATCAGCCTAACTAAAGCCTTCTTTAATACTCTATGTTCCCACTTGATCACGCTAGCTTGGGCGGGCAAACGGCCCGATGAAGCTGGACACACTAACCAGTCCATATGCGCAGGGAGGTTTTGGTGCCCCAGATATGTACCTCTACTACTTATGTGTGCAGGTGTACTTCACTCACTACTGGTATTGCCCCCACCCCCCATTTACCTCACTTAACAATTAAAGCAGATGATGCACATCCCACACCACTCGCAGCTATTCTGCCACATACACGGCCAGAGGTTACTAGGACAGAAATTAATACAATTAAAAGCACTGTAAAAGCCTAGCAAAGACTGGCGGCGCTAGAGAGGAGGGTGCCACTATATGGCCCGCCATGTTGTTATCGCACCACCCAGACATATATCCGTCACACAGGAACCCAGAGCACTGGATATTCTAGCAGATGCTGGACTAATAACGATGGGGGCTGTTTACCCAGAGAGTACATTTATATCCTTAGAAACTATTTTATTAAATCACCATAGTACCCCCCTCCTAGTGTTTACTTATCACCGATCCGTGAGGCACTAAAAACACTTTACCCGCATTATCCAGACGCACCACCTGCATTCGTTCCGCTACAGGCCATGGTACCAGCGCCTCCAGCAAAAGGTAAATAACTAGAGTGTACAACACTGTACTGAATGAGACTCCCCCAATCAGATCAGACACAGACAAATGGAATAAAGTATTGGGTCTCTGATCACACTGAAAGACTGGGAATATTGTTTTGCACTCACTGGCCGTTGAACGGCTAATTGCAATCTACGAATTATACACTCCACTCCAGCTCTATGGCTATGGCCTGTGGGTGTCTGCTGATAGTGTGCAGTGTGGCATGCCTAATGCTGATTTTATGCATCCAGCATGGCGCTCTGAGAAGGTGCAACGTTTCTGGACCCAAGTTACCCAGGCAATATCGGACATGGTGATGGAACCTGTAGCTTGCACTCCACACATTTGTATCTTAGGACTCATCGCAGACCTACAACCCTCGAGCTGTAAATTGGTGGCAATCACACCATTACTAGCAAAGAGGAAAGTAGCTCAAAATTGGAGAGGGAGACTAGCACCGAAATTCGATCAATAGCTAGTGGATGTATCGTATTTCAAAGACCAATTAAACATATATGCAGAAGAACTACCAGCAGCTTCGAGGCCCAAGGATATATGGGCTCCGTTTACGACGTACCTAACAACACATTCGCAAAAGTGCCCACTGGAACTGCTTGTCCCACCCTGAAATATAATTGCACCATGTATACAAACCAAGTGCTATTGGTGATGTAGGGCTTGGCAATGTGTTGGCAATGTAATGCATGAGATCCGATAATACTGCGGTTGGAACAATGTATGTTCTATACGGAAAATATGAATAAACAAATTTAAAAGAGAGGGTATAGGTTCTGCCAGGAAACATACCCTTAAGGTTTTACTAACCTTGCAGACTCTGGTCCCAAACAGCAGTAATAAAATCTTAAAACCGTCATCTATAAATTAGAAGTGCCTCCACATCAATCATTAAAAAACAGCCCCACTAGCAAGAACCCCCAGGAAATAGTATCGGCAATATGTATCCCCAGCTCAACATGAATTTTTTATCAATCATCATTTCTAAATATATTAGGGAAAAAAACAATTTGACACCACATATTGGCGTGACATTTTATGTAAAAACATACATTTCTTCCTAATTGGAAGCTATTTATTTTGTCTAAATACACGTTTCCCAGTAAAACTCTAGCATGTTTCACAAGTTACTTTTTTGTCACCCAAACAACAGTTTTCCATTAGTAAATCAACGAGTTTGGTACCAAATACCGCCTTGTTGTTTTTATCAAGTTTCAAGTTTTTAATTTATTTGATTTAGTTCTCTGCTGAGAACAACAAATTTCATACAAAACGATTACTATTACTATACATATAAAACAATCAATACAAATTTAAAAAAGATTTAAAAAATTTAAACAAATTATGACATACAAATTCATCTGGGGGAGAGTTAAAA
The DNA here is from genome assembly GCA_963921515.1 of Calotriton arnoldi. Lineage (NCBI taxonomy): Eukaryota > Metazoa > Chordata > Amphibia > Caudata > Salamandridae > Calotriton > Calotriton arnoldi. Next base: position 172,886 of record CAWUFW010008815.1, read on the forward strand.
AGCGTGATCAGATTCTGCACGGATGCGCTGTTATATCTAAATTGTATTGGTTTTAAATAGCGCCTTCTAGCCTCAACCAGTATCGGGTTTGGGCATACCGACAATACGTGCTTCATATCTTGCACACCACCATTGCAAAGATCACAATTGCTGGTAACATGTTCTTTGTGAGTCCATTTAGATGTCAGTGAATTAAAAGGGAGTGACCCAAACCGCATTAATATTATACACCGCCGAATTCCATGCCTTAAGGAAAAACGAATGTATTGTTGAGCCTGTTTGTATGTAATGGCTTCTGCATAATGTTCATAATGGTGTAATTTGGAACAGTGCAAAATGTCCAGATCGTAACTAATCCTTGGCGTCAGATGTTTCAGGAAGAGCTTCATTTGGGCAGGAGTCCACAATTTCAAAAGTGCAATTGTACAATTAGATCATTTAAAAGCAATAATCAATTTCTGGCTTAGAGTATATTTTGTATATTTGGTCTAGAATGTCTCTTTTTTTAGTAAGAATCTTAAAGTGCCTTGGTCTGCGTGTAGAAGATTGTACGCCCATCTTAGTACATTAGTGATCGCTCTAGCAAAAGAAATGACTAAGAAAAATTCTAAACGCAGAGCTTGTGCAGGAACAGCTTGTTGGACCTTAGCCAGATTACGGAGAATTTTCCCTTCTTTCATTTGTATTTGATGCCACTGGGTAATTGGGATATATTCCAGAGCATACGATGTTGTTTTTATCTATTACTTGCTTGATCTGCAGAACCACCGGAACAGAAGGTGCATCACATGCAGTTAGGAATCTCCACCACAATCTTTTACAAACACCTAAATTTCTCAGTTTTGCTCAACTCTTTGTCTCTCACACTAATCTCTACCTCTCTTACCTCTATCTGTTATTATGCTTAAACAGACCCATTACATGTTCTCCTTTGTATGCTTCCTATAGTATGCCTATCTCAGTCTTTCCCATTCGTGTTTTCTTCCTATTTTCATTTTCACCAGTTTCCTTCTCACCAGTCTTCTCCCTCCCTCTCTCACCACATCACACCCCTCTTCCTAATTTGTCTCAAGCCACCCATTTCACATCCTTGTCCACATTTATGTCTAGCTTGATTTCTCACACTCTTCTACCCACTCTTATGTTCACCCGCCTCCTTCCTTCCTCCATTCTTTTTCATTCACTTTTGTTTATTCTTCTTTCTGTTTTTCAGTTTTATTTTTTCATATCCATCTTTCTTGCCACCCTCTTGTTCCAAATTTATCGAATGTTATCTGTATTTTTGTCTTACTATCGTCTCACATTTCTTTCTTTCTTACTTTTCCGTACATCCCCTCACCATCTTCATTTGTCTTACTTTGCCACTTTATTTCTTCGACCCCTCTTCGTTTCCTGTCACTCTTCTTTGCCCCTCACACCCTCCTTCCAATTTGCTATTTTATTCTTGCATTCAGCTTTCATTTTAATTCCTTCTATCTTCCATTTAACTTCCTTGCCTCTTGCTCTTTTTACTCCTTGTTTCTACTTCACCGTTCCCATCTTTTGTTTTATGTACCTTTTTCTTTCCATCTCTTCCCTTCTTCTTATATTTCCTTCTTTTCTTTACCTTTCTTTCCATCTTTGGCTCCACATTTCTTCCTCCTTTTTCATCTTAACTACTTTCTTATTTATTTTTTTCAATCCTTTCTCTACTTCTTTCTTCTTCTACCCTTTTGTTCTTTGGTCCTTTCTTTGATTTTTACAAATTTTATACTGTTTCAACCCGAATCCTTTCATTATTTTCTTTATTATTTTTCAGCCTTCCTTCTTTTAATTTTTCACAATCATTTAACTTTTTACATCATTTCATTTTTTATTTACACCATTTGTCTCTCTGACTTAGTATCCTTTTCATTCTTACCATGTTTTAGTTTAAATTGTTTATTGGATTCCTTCTTTCGTTTACCTTGTTTTTTCACCCTTCTTTCCTTCTATTATTTCTTTTCTCACACTCACTCCATTTGTCACTTCTACTTTGTCTTGTTTCTGAGACTCTTCTGTATTTGGCTCCTTACCCCATACACCTCACCTCCATAATGCTATTCTCTTGCACATTTATTTATGATCTTCTGTCTGGGGACTTGCATCTCCAGTTAGAGGTTTAACCCCATAACTGTTGGGCCTTTCACCCCCAGTGCTGAGCCCGTTTTTTGGCTATTTGGTGTAGTTCCCTCTTAGGGTTCCATAACTTTTATCCACATAAGGTATCCATGCCAAATTTGCATCCTTTTTTCCCAACATCCTCAGGATTCTAAAGGAACCCAGGGTTTGGGCATTTCCCTGGAGGGGACTGGAAAAATAGGCAAAATATAGCTACATTTTGAGTTTTGGGGGAAAAATAGGAAAAAAAGTGCTCTGGATTAAAGTGACTGTTTTTGTCCCTAAAAAGGGCATCAATGAACGGTTTGCTGTGCCAAAATCACCATCTTCCCAGCTTTCAGGAACATGCAGAGTTGAATTAAAAAAACAAATTTTATCCCACAACTTTGGTATTTTTCAGAGATAGCCCATTTTTCCTATTTTTTGTGCTCTCAACGTACTTCCAGTTTGTGGTAGAAACCAGTGTGAAACCCATGGGTGATTCAGGAAAGCTATAGATGTCTGAAAAGTAGACACAATTCTGAATTCAGCAAAGGGTCATATGTTTGGATACCTCAAGGTTTTCAAAAGGAAACTGTTAAAATAAAGAAATATTCAAAATGAGTAGGGAAAAACGGCTATTAGTGACGTTTTCATCTGCAAATTTTTGTCACGATGGCCGATTTATAAAAGCAATTTACCATTACGTCCGCTAGACCCTTCAGGTAGCGGGGTTTGTAGGTTCTCCAAAAACCCATGGTACCCAGAGCCAACAGCCGAGTTGCACCGTACCATGGTTTTTCATTCTGTATCAAGTACAGACCAACTCATATGGTGAAATATGTAAAGCGAAAAATGGGTATCAAGTAAACCAATGTATATCTGAAATGGGCACAAGATAAGTTGTTTAGGAGCAGTGATTATTTGTACATATATGAATTTGCGTGTGCCCGTACTAACATATTATTTCAGAGGGTATTTTTCAAAATGTCTTCTTTCTAACACACTGGCTTATGTTTGGAAGGCATAAATGCAGTGAAATCCAATTGGTAATAACAAATCTTCTACTATTCTATGCTCCCATGTGCCTTTCACTAAAAATGGTACCTCACTTGTGTGGGGAAGCCTAGTACCAAAACACAACATGGACGCTCAAAACTGACCCTTTTTTTGCAAAGTGGGTAGCTGTGGATTTTGGGCCCTACCTCCGCCGGCATCTAGGAAACCTAGCAAACCTGTACTTTTAAAAAATAAAAAAAAACTAGACACCTTAGGGGAATACAGGGTGGGGTGACTTGCGTGGCTCTCATCAGGTGCTTTTACCCAGAATCCCTTGCAAACCTCAAACTTTGACTAAAAATAATACACATTTTCCTCACATTTCTGTGATGGAAAGTTCTGGAATCTGCAAGGAGCCACAAACTTTCTTCCACTCAGCATTCTCCGACGTCTCCTGATAAAAATGGTACCTCACTTGTGTGGGTAGACCTAATACCGCAACAGTAAACGGCTCAAAACTCATCATTGATACATCACATTTTTCCACTAAAAACTGCACCTTTATTTTTACAAAGTGGGTAGCTGTAGGTTTTGGGCACTAGCTCAGCTGGCACCTAGGGAAAACCTGTACATTTTTTAAAACTAGACACCTGGGGAATACAGGGCGGGGTGACTTGCGTAGCTCTCACCAGTTTTTTTTTTAGCCCAGAATCCCTTGCAAACCTCAAACTTTGTAAAAAAAAAACATTTTCCTCACACACTGCACCACTTGTGTGACTGGGCCTAGTGCATGCAACAGGAATTGATCAAACTGAGGTCAAGGGGAGGCCCCTCGAAAGGCGTCCCATAGACCTCGGTTTGATCCGTTCCTGACGCAGGCACTAGGCCCAGGCACACAAGTGGCAGAGCGTTTTTATTGGCACAAGTGGGGTAACGCTGGGTGGTAGCAATTTTGTGGATTCCTCCTGATTCCGGAAGTTTCCACCACAGAAATACAATGTGATTTTAGGCAAAGTTTGAGGTTTTCAGGGAATTGTGGGTAAGAAAACTTGATGGGAGCCATGCATTGCACACCACCCTGGACTCCCCTCGATGTTTAGTTTTCCGAATTGTCTGGGTCTAGTAGTTTTCTCCAGCTGGCCGCCAACCCAAGCCCAAAAAGTGCAGCCATTCACCATGGCAAGTGGGAAGATATTGGGATTTAGCCCCACTCTTTTGGCCTATGTGGAAAAACACCACACAAAAGAATCAAATGCCCTCTCCCTTGCCTGTGGGATGGGATGTTATAGTTCCCAGAAGAGCAGAAAGACTGTTGAGGCTTTAAGGGTGAGGGTTGGGCCTGATGTCAGGATGGGCCAGACCCACCCCATTATTTTATTTAAAAAAAAAAAAAAAAGTCCTGTCATCCACTGGGCTTTCTGCCTCCTGAGGCAAATGGGGGGGGTAAGGACAGAAAGATTGGGTTGTCCCTTTTGGGGTGGGGTTGTGGCCAACACCATGAACCTTTCTCTTGTCCCAAATGCAAAATGCCTGATGTCTAGTGAGCTTTCTACCCACACCACCCGCCGGAGGCAGAGGTGGGGCAACTTCCCCAATTGGGACAAACTTCATATCTGTCCCTAGGGAGGCAGAAAGACACTATTGCCCCCTTCGGAGGCAGGGGAATGGTACAATGTCAGGGTAGGCCGCCACCTCCTTTTGTTTGTTTTGGCGCCATTTTGAAGTCCCTGGTGTTTAGTGTACTTTCTGCCCCCTGGGAGGAGGGGCAGATTGGGAGTGAATACCCCTATCCACCCCCTCTGGGGTGGGGGGGGGTCAGAAAGTCTATTGGGCCCTGGGGTGGGGAAACCACAGGCCAGTGCCCAAGGGGGGACCCTCTCCCCAAAACAATACTGCATAAATGCATCCATCTTGTCCAGTGGGCTGTTTGTCCCCCAGGGGAAGCAAACTGGGGGTAATTGCCCACACCCACCTCCAAGTTGGGGAGAGGAGTTGGCCTAACGGCTAGGGCGGTCGACCTTGAATCTGGGGAACTGGGTTCGAGTCTCGGCAATGACGCTGAACATCCTGTGATTCTGGGCAAATCACTTAATCTCCCCGTGCCTAACAAAAAAATCTATGTGTCCTCATGTAATGCAACTGGTGCTATGTAAAGCGCTCTGATACCCGATTCGGGTAAAGTTCGCGCTATATAAAACTCTGTAAAATAAATAAAATAAGTGGGGGTAGAAAGACTGTTGAGCCCTTTTATGAGGTGCAGGGCATTGCCATGCCCATGTTGGGCAGCACCAACCACTATGTTCTGTATTTCTCTGATGTCTAGTGGACTTTCTATTCCCCGGTGAGTAGATTGGGGTAATCGCCCCCTATCTGACACCCAGGGGGGCAGGAACACTGTCTGTGCCCTTTCGGGGGTGGGGTAGGACATGCCCATGTTGAGCTGCCTCCAGCCCTATGTTTATTTTTCAAAAATTGTCCCTGGTGTCTACTATGCTTTATGACCCTGGGGAAGGGGCGAGAGCCAGGGCAGATTGGGGATACTCACCCCATTTGCCCCCCCTGGGGGGGGGGGCAGAAAGAATGTTCCATATATATTGGGGGTAGGGCATGGCCATGCCCTGGTGGGCAGCCACCACCCCAATATTTTTATTTGAAAAAACAATCCCTGAGGTCTAGTGGACTCTCTGATCAGGGTCATTGCCCCGAAAGACTAAAGGTTTGTAGGGGGGTTGGTGGAGCACAAGCCCTTCTCCAAGGGGCCACTCCTAGTCCATGGTGTCTAGTGGGGGGGATACCTGCTGGGGGATTGCTCTCCTGTGCATCCACTGGGCAGAGGTACCATTGGAACGGGGAGAGTCTCCCCTTTCCAATGATTCCTCTCCCATGAGAATAAGTGCTCGGGGGGCTGAGATATGCTCCGAGCACTGATTCAGTGAAAGTAAAATGAGACCACAGGCTTGTTTTACTGTCACTTTAGGAATGTAATGACATCAGCGCGCCCTGGGTGCTAATCATCATTACAAACCAAAAAAAAGCTCAGGCTGCTTGGGAAGTTCTTCTGGAGCAGCCCAAGCCTCAGGGGGTAAAGAAAAGGAAACCTTCTGCTGCAAAGCATCAGGGGGCCTTTGTAACCTTCCCAAGTGTTGGCCAATGGCTGACAGTCGCACTGGGTTACTATAACACAGAACTGCAAAATCCGACACTGTGCATCTAATGCCAATTCCAGGTGCAGGAACACAGGCTTCATGACTGTTATTTCTCTGTGCTTTACTGTGGGGTGGGGGTGTGTTTTCAAACCTTGCACTGCTGGCAATATATGGTTGTACATATCAATTTACGAATAGCTGGCGAGTTTGAAGGTGCTTTGCTGCTGAGTTGATATTAGTTGTAAAGAAAGTGTAGGGCCCAGGCATGTATTTCTGTTAGATAAGAGGTTATTCCTCTGTGACTGATGTAGTACCTAACATGAAAGACCAGAGTCCAAAGGGAGGGGTCCTATTATGTGAGAAGGGTGCTAGCCAAGATTTGGATGCTTGCTGTTTAAGTGTTGCAGCATGGCCTGAAGAGATAGGCACTCTTGTAAGATAGGAGTTAAAGTAACTTAGTCTTATGGTTACGCAGCGACTGCTTATGTATTTTTGTTTTTAGAAATGCTAGGTTTGTGATGGATTGGTAGCTGGCTAGGCCTGGTTGTGTATTCAGTAGCAGGGGGATCTTTCCAGTTTTAATTTCATGGAAGAAATCCCTTGTGCAGGGGATTCACTGACTAAATTGAGTGCTGCGAGTCTTTCTCTAAAAGGTTAATGGTGGCAGATAGGTGAAGGTCATGCCCATATGTGGTGGGAAAGTTGTTAGCAAAGTGCATATAACGAGGACATTTTAAAATATGTCTACTTCATTATGGTGATTAGAGGGATGGAATAGACTTTGTTTTGTGCTATTGATGTGGTGCTATGTCTTGTTTTGGTGAATAGATGGTTGATGGGACTGTAATTTTGTCTTGCATGGGATCACATTGTGGCAGTGACGATTTTAATGGCAGCCTTTTCTTAGAGAGCAAGAAAGGAAACTGTTGCAAATCTTGGAATTAAATCTCCCAGCTCCTCACACAGAAAACCCATCTCCAAAGCCAGTCACCTATCACAAGGCTGCTATTATGTTAGTTCTTCAGAACCAACAACGCTTGATGATTGTATTATGTATTTATTTATAAGGTTTTATATAGCGCAACCATGACCCGTAAGGGTATCAGAGCACTGTACAACAGAAGCAGATAAGATTGGTAGGTAAAAAATTTACATAATAAACATATAGTAAGTTAACAAGCACAGTTACAGAAAGAGCAAACCAAACATGTGGTACATGTTATGTGACAAAAATTGCATCAGTGAATGGGAGACCCCTGTTGTCTGTAAGACATAAAAGTTAATTATGGTGTCTTCAGGTCGACTGCTGCAGCTGGTTATTCAAGAGTAACCCTTTGACTTGTTCTTTTTAAAGAAGAGGTTGAAGGGTTAGAAGGGATATCGGGGGGGAAGAGTGTTTCAAATTCTGGGGGCAAGATCAGAGAAGTAGCGGTTGTAGGTTCTTTTCTTTTTGAATTTGTGAGGTTTCAGCAGGAGAGTGCTGGAGCTTCTTAGGGCCCGATTCATACCAGAAAGTTTGAGTTTTTTTGCCAAGTAATTGGGGCGTTATAAAGAAGAGCTTTGTGCGTCAAGCAGGCAATCTTGAACTGAATCCTAGCTTCGAGCGATAGCCAGTTGAGCTGGATTAGGTCAGGTGTGATGTGATCATGTTTTCGTGAGCCAGTGATGAGTCTGGCAGCAGAATTCAGAGTGGCATCTAAGGGGGACCAGTCTAGCTATGGGAACCCAGCCAAGGTCACAATTCCAAACGGGAGATAACTAGGGACTGGACTGATAGCTGCAAGTCCTCAGGAGGCAGAAACGGTTTGATTTTCCTAAGTGTGTTGAGATGGTGGTTGGCTCCCCTAGTTGTTGCACTGATGTGGTCTTGCATATTCAGGTATTTGTCCAGAGTTATGCCCAAAGATCTTGTGGAATTTAACAACATGCGGATTGCAGTTGAGAGCTGTAAGTTGTTTGAGCTATCCTTGAATGGGTGTGGAGTGGTTGGGAGGGGCAATCAAGAGAAATTCAGTCTTGAGAGTATTCAGCATAAGGTGATTGTGGGCTAGCCATTGTTGAGTTGTCCGAAGAACACAGTTCAGTATTTTGATGTCTTCCAGCGTGGCCATTTTCATATACAGTTGAGTGTCATAAGCACACATGTGGTATTGTATGCTTGAACGTTTCAGAATTTCGGTGAGGGGTTCCATGAACAAGTTGAAAAGCGTGGGTGAGAGTGTGGAGCCTTGAGGCACTCCAATTGAGACTGGTGTACTGTTAGCTAGGGAATGGTTCACTTTGATTGTTTGCGTTCTATTCTGTAGTAACGAGGCAAACCAATTTTAGACAGGGCCAGATAGCCCCATCCTTTTTTCCAGAAGATCAATCAGGTTTTCGTGTTTGACCGTGCCAAATGCTGAGGAGAGATCAAGAAGAATAAGTAGGCACAGTTCATTCTGGTCAAGTAGTCTCAGAGCGTCATCAACAATGTGAGTTAGAGCCATTTCAGTGCTATGACCCACTCTAAAAAAAGATTGGTATTGGTCAATCAGCTGAAACTTTTTGATGTGATTACAAAGTTCATGGATAATCAAGGACCAGAGTGGGAAAATGGCAAATCTAAGCTCTTTGAAGAATTTGGCAGGCAAAGGATCATTGAAATGATTAGGGGGTTTTAATGACGTTATGATTCTCAGTAGCTCGACATCGTCTGGGAGTCTAAAGGTGTTCCACAATGCATTATTTTTGGGAGTATAATCTATGGCTCTGGAGGTCGGAGCACTCTCTGAGGTTTGTCATTTCGATGTAATGGGCTGGGTCTGATAACGCCAATGTTGTGATGCGAGTTGCAGTTCGAGTTCAATCTTTCTTTACTTTTCAATATATTTTCGATGTATTGACAGGCCTGATGGCTCTAAAGAAGCAACACAATAGCAGGCTTGCTATAGGTGACTGGTTGTATATATGGGTTTTCTGTATGAAGAGCAGAGAGATTTCATTCCAAGATTTGCAGCAGTTTCCTTCCTTGTTTTCCGATAGCTCATTTGCAATAAAGGAACTTTTTGGAGCACCATGAGGCAGAGCGTATTGCTTTAATACAGCAAATCCTCAGGCAGAGATGATAGTTGATACTGATTTCAGAGATGAGGTTGACTAAGTGTAGGTGGCAGCTGACTTCAGGTTTAAAGTCAGGTAAGATTTCAAATAATTGCTGAAAGCATCGACAGGGAATAAGAAGTCTTAAAGAAGGATAATGTTAGATTTGATGATGGATGGAGTGCAGATAAATATTGTGATGTCCCCAAAAAAGGTTTTGCTGGATACAAGTCTACATATCAGCTGAATGGTGGTCGTCTAAAGGGGGCAGTATCTTCTTGGTAGTTAAATAGAGCTGAAGGAAGTGGGGTTTTAAAGAGAACATGGTTAGGAAGACATGTGAATGACCACAAGGTCAAGGATATGTAATTGCCAATACTAATTACATTCAAATGTTCGTAAAGGGTCCCAAAATGTTTGTGCCCAGGGACACCAATGTTTTTCCAGATAGCCCTTTCAGAGGCACCAGCCAGCAAACTGTCATCCAGATTACCATGCTGCAGGGGCTGTGCTCAGGTTTGTCTGAATATGAAATTCTTAGCTATTCTGAAGAATATTTCACACAGACAACAAGTGGCCTTTCTTTGTTAGGAAACAAAAATGAACTGACAAACTATCCAGCAAAAAAAAAAAAGAGTTAGGCAACATAAAGAGGTAAGCAAAGAAAATAGCTTTGACTGAGTTCAATATGAAGCAGGGGACTCAGTGTCTTAAAGCAAATACTATTCAAATAGGATTACACATATGTAGCAAAATAAGTTACTTGCCTTCAGTGACACTTTCTAGTTGATACTTGATCTAACCGCAGATTCCTCACTTTTAGAATATCCCAAGGTGCCATGCCAGACTAGATCTGGAAGATTTTTCAGCATAGACCCTGCGTACTGGTAGGTGGCAGAGTGCTGCTCTGCAATGACTGTTCTGCCCTAGAAGTGATAAATGGAGCAGCATAAAAGAGCCCACCTTGTGTGCCGACATCAGTTTCTTTCTTGACTCTATCAGTGCCCTTGGACATGGAGCCCATCAACCATTAGAAGTACCAGTGTACAGAGCTCTAGTTTGGGACGTTTTTAGATGAGAAAAGAGACTATTCCACAGAACAGGACAGTGAGGAATCCGGGGTAAGATAGAGTTTCCACCAGAAAGAGCAGCTTTTTCTTCTGATGGATACTTCTAACCGCAGATTCCTTAGCTTTAGAATAAATTCCAAAGCAGAACCTTTAATGGTACTGGGTCTGTGGAATGGCTCAGACTAAAAAGTTATACAAGACCGAACAGGCAAAATTACCTTCCTGTTGGACCTGGATGTCAAGGCAGTCATGCTTCATGAACGTGTACACTGACACCTATGTTGCAGACTAACAGATGTCCACATGCTAACACAGTGATAGCAGCATTAGGCCTTGGTGGAAAGAGTCCTCAGTAGGTCCAGAGGTTGCTTCTTGGCCAATATGTAGCACATCTTGATGCAGAGGACTATCCACCCTGAGGAAGTCCTTTTCTGCACCACCGTAGCTTTCTGTGCCACAGAGAACCCCCACAAAATATGGTCGCCAACCCAATGGTCTTTGGTGCGATCGATGTAAAAGCTCAAGACTCTTATGGCATCCAGTCGATGGAGTTTCTGCTTATCTTTTGAGGGGTCAGGCAGAGCAGAGAACGTTGCGAGAGTGATGGATTGCTCAACGTAAAAAGTAGTCACTACTTTGGGCAAAAAGGCCACTCTGGTGTTCAACACCAGTTTGGTGGGGGAAAAATAGGTGGAGGTGGGCAGAGGCTGAAGTTGACTCACATGAAGAGCTGAAGCAATCATGACAAAGATAACAGTCTTCAGTCAGATGCATTGGCTCAAAAGAACACATGAGAAAAGTCAGGACCTAACTGAGATCCCACTGAGGCATCACAATGGATTTGGGGGAAATATGTGTCAAACCTTTTATAATCCTCGTCACAACAGGTGATTCAAACAAGGACGGTTCATCCTAAAAGCCCAAAAGAGCAGACAAATAACCTTTAAAGGTGCCCACTGCAAGTCCTTACTAGGCCAGAGACAAGACAAATAATAAGACATCTAACAGTTGGGCTTCTAACGGGTCCGTATTGTGAGCTCCACACCAGGACACAAATTTGTCTCAGTGACTGTTGTAGATGGACTTTGCACAGGAACACCAGGGAGTAAGAATGACATCTACAGTTTCATGTGGTAGGTCGAATGTAGTCAACTGCAGCAACTTCTTCTCCACACATGGAGGTGTAGATGGTGCAGAACCCTGCCCTGCTTCTGTAACAGAAGATCCTCCTGATGCAGTAGCCTGATCAGACTACACATGCTCATGCCCAGAGGTCCTCTTTTGGCCATCACACTCTTCTGGCCCAGGCTGTTCCTGATCTTCTTCAGAATGTGTCTCTGAGAGCGAGAGCATTCTTGGAAACGTCAGTATGCAAAACATTTGTCATTGCGTGTTCTCGATGGTTGCGAAAAAATATATTCAGGATTCTCTCCACTGATGGAAGATTCTGTGTCAAATCAGGGCATAAACACAATTCATGATGCGCCCGGCACCACCAGCTGAGCTGTCCACCCTGGTGTTTAAAAATACTGCCAGGTGGTTCATGATCATGGAAATGTACAAATATTATTCGCCCACATGTGTGAACTGACATTTGCTGTATTAGAGCGAAATGCTTTATGTAAAATAGTATGCTGTATCTGTATACCAAACCACAATAATTTATTTTTGAATATTGACAATTGTGTATGTTGGGTGCTTACAGTGGACGTATGTTTGGGTATGTGTGAGCAACAGAATGTCATGTGGAGGAATTGCAGAGATTTTATGTATCTTTTTGGAAATATTCATTTATATATGAAATATAAACTGAAAACCTTGCTGATAAATAATCATTAAAAAAGAAATTCACTTTTCTAACAAAATATAATCATTTTGTGCCCCCAGCCTTGTTCTGTTACTGAATAGCTGCCCAAGATTTTTCTTGTAATTTGCTCACATTATCCCTGCCTTAGGCACTTGCTATTAGCAGGGGAGCCCCTTTTTTCTACGTTTTTGTATTGATGATGATGGATGAATTGCAGTGATTTTATGTATCTTTTGGGAAATATTCATTTATATATGAAATATAAACTGAAAACCTTGATGGTAAATAATCTGAAATAAATAAAACATTTTTTCACTTTTCTATCAAAATGTAATCGTTTTGTTTGTACCTCCAGCCTTGTTCGGTTACTGAATAGCTGCCTAAGATTTTTCTTGTAATTTGTTCACCAAGGCAGATACAACCTGGGCCATTGTGAGCATCTTGAATCTGTCTTTCTGTAGAAATGTATTCAGAGGGCAGAGATGTAAATCAGGACAAAGTCCTCAGTCGTTTTTTCAGCACCGGGAAATAGTGGTAAATAGAGTAACAAGGAGTCCCTATTTCGGAGGCCAGTACCCTTCTCTACGGCCTAGACAGCCTGCACTTCTTGAAACAAGATGGATCAGTGCTCCTCTGAAAACTATTCTGACGTGGGCAGAAGCTGCAATGGGTCAGAAAGGAATGGCAGGGCATAGCCCCACTGAACAACCTGAAGGAGCCATCAGATGGATATAATATTTTGCAACCCTTGAAGGAAATATCTGATTCTGCCTCCCACAGGGTAGTCATGCATCACCAAGGGTGAACTAAAGCAGTTTTAAGGCTGAGGCTACAGGGGTAGAAGTCTGGGATTGTCACCGCCACTGATGCCTGTACGGTTAACTCTCTAGAGTACACCTAGAGTACACCTGTAAGGAATGTAACTGCTGAGGAAACTGTCTAGGAGGGGCTAAAGAAGAGCAGAATAAAAAGTTACTTACCTCTGGTAACAATCTTTCTGCTGAGCACTCTATCCACCTACAGATTCCTCACCTGGTGAATAATCCAAGGCGCTAGACTGTATCTGGAAACTTCAAATCTCTCAAGTTACTGGTGCTGGCTATGCATCAACATCAGAAGTGACATCAGATTACATCACCAAAGCCATATAACAAACGCATAGTGCAAAGAAGTCTGTTCCTTTTTTTCCCAAGCTCTCAAGGACGTGCAGATGGCATCAACATAAAGTACTGCAGTATCAAACTGGAATTGGGACCTTATTAAACTTTCCCTATAATGCATCTATCAAATGGGGAGGATGGCTGCATCAGTGAGGAATGGGCAGGTAGATAGAGTAGGCACCAGAAAGATCTTTACCACAGGCAAATAACTTTTTACTTTTGATGGATACTTCTACCTGCATATTCCTCACCTGTAGAATGAATTCCCAAACAGTACCCTTCCTTGAACGAGGGTTGATGGATGGTTAGATGCGGAAGTCCTGCAGAACAGATCTGGTGAAGTGACTATCACTACACACTTTCAAATCCAGGCAGTAATGCTTAAAAGTGTGTAGTCATGCCCATGTAGTTGCCTTGCAGATCTCTGCATTAGGAACACGTCTGGCAAGAGATTGCCGATATGGCTCTGTTGGAATGAGCCCTGATCTCTTCCTAGGGTTAGTTCTTGGACAAATCATAGCAGGTCTTGAAGCACAGATGATCTCTAGAAAGCGTCCACTTAAACTTTCTTGGAACCACAGTATCTAATGAAGAGTTAGTCATCCAGCAGTATGTCCTTGGTGCGGTCTAGGTAGCAGTTAAGCACATTGTTGGTGTGCTGTCTGTAAAGATCAGGACAGACCAACCTCAAATGAAGGCCTTCAGCATCAGCCAAATCACCCAGAGTTACAGCAGATGGGACCTGCTCCTCTAGAGACCCGAGGCCTCTGATCTCCAGGCCCTCCAGACCCTAGGGTGGAGGAATCCTTCACCACCATGGTCACTGATAAAGGGGGACTGAAGGCAATCCTGTGGTGCAAGTTCGCCTCGTTCCCCCACCAAGCCGTATCTGCTGCGGCTAGGGAGATTAGGAAGGAATCCCACAATCAATCAATCACGGGTTTATTAAGCGCGACTACTCACCCGTAAGGGTCTCAAGGCGCTGGGGGGAGGGGAGGTGCAGCTTCCAGTTCATCAAGGTCTGTCGAAGAGCCAGGTTTTGAGGTTTCTTGTGAAGATGGGGAGTGATGTCTGCCTGAGGTGGAGGGGTAGGGCGTTCCATGCTCTGGCTGCGAGGAAGGAGAAGGAGCGACCTCCTGATCTGGTCTTTCTGGCGCGGGGAACTACGGCGTAGGAGAGCTCGGCTGATCGTAGAGTTCTTTGGGGTGCGTGGAAGTTGATTCGGCTGTTGAGGTATGCTGGTCCGGTGTTGTGGAGGGCTTTGGGTGCGTGGGTGAGGATCTTGAAGGTGATTCTAGCCTCGATGGGGAGCCAGTGGAGTGTGCGCAGGTGTGGCAGTGTCATGGTAGGTTGAGGACCAGTCTTGCGGCAGCGTTCTGGATGTTTTGTAGCTTACGGGTGAGGTTTTTGTTTATTCCGGCGTAGAGTCTGCTGGTGACTCCGTAGTCGAGTCTGCTGGTGACGAGGGCGTGGGTGACGGTTTTTCTGTGTTCGAAGGGGATCCATTTGAAGGTCTTCCGTAGGAGGCGGAGGATGTGGAAGCAGGAGGATGTGACAGAGTTGATCTGGCGGTCCATTTTGAGCTCGGAGTCTAGGATGATTCCCAGGTTGCGTGCGTGGTTCGTGGGGGCGGGTGGGCTACCGAGGGCAGGGGGCCACCAGGTGTCGTTCCAGGCGTCGGGGTGTGGGCCCATGATGAGTACTTCTGTTTTGTCGGTGTTGAGTTGTAGGCAGCTGCTGCTCATCCACTTGGCAACAGCTTCCATGACTTCTTGGAAGTTGTGTTTGGCTGCGTTGGCTTCGTTGGATAGGGAGAGGATGAGTTGGGTGTCGTCTGCGTATGAAACAATGTTGAGTTCGTAGGTTCTGACGATGAGGGCCAGAGGAGCCATGTAGACGTTAAAGAGCGTTGGGCTGAGGGAGGACCCCTGGGGGACTCCGCAGGTGGTTGGTGTAGGGTCCGAGAGGAAAGGGGGGAGTCTGACTCGCTGCGTTCTGCCGGAGAGGAAAGAGTAGATCCAGTCTAGGGCCTTGTTCCGGATACCTGCGTCGTGGAGTCTGCATATTAGGGTGCAGAGGGATACCGTGTCGAAGGCCACTGAGAGGTCGAGGAGGATGCGGGCTAGTGTTTCTCCTTTGTTCAGTAGGGAGCGGACGTCGTCTGTTGCGGCGAGGAGGGTGGTTTCTGTGCTGTGGTTTTTTCTGAAGCCGAATTGTGACGGGTCGAGGATGTTGTGCTCTTCGATGAAGGTGGCGAGTTGGCTGTTGACGGCTTTCTCGATGACTTTCGCTGGGAACGGGAGCAGGGAGATGGGTCTGTAGTTTTTGAGGTCGGTGGGGTCCGCCGAGGGCTTCTTCAGGAGGGGGTTGATCTCGGCGTGTTTCCAGTCGTCGGGGAAGGAGGTGTTCGCCAGGGAGCGGTTGATGGTGTGGCGAAGCATGGGGGCGATGGTGTCTGCGGCTCTGTTGAAGATGTGGTGGGGGTAGGGGTCCGTGGGAGCCCCGGAGTCGATTGACTTCATCGTCTTCAGTGGTGTGGGCTGTCCAGCTGTCAATCGTCGGTTTCAGGGTGTCTGGTGGGGGTTCCGTGTGTTGGGTGTCTTCGTCGAAGTTGTCGTAGATGTTCTTGATTTTGCGGTGGAAGAATGTGCTGAGTTTGTTGCAGAGGTCTTGTGAGGGGGGAATGTCAGTCGACTCGCTGGTGGGTTGGGCGAACTCCTTGATGATGTTGAAGAGTTCTTTGCTGTTGTGTGCATGTGTGGAGATTCTGTCTTCAATTGAAGCTTTCCTCATGTTTCTGATGAGCTGGTGGTGGACGGTGGTGGCGGCTTTGAAGTTGTTGTGGGCTTCTGTGGATTTGGAGTTCCTCCAGGTCTTCTCGAGGCGGCGACAGGTGCGCCTTGACTCGCGGAGTTCGGGGGTGAACCATCTCGCCTTCTTGGTGTGTGTGTGGTTGTTCTTCTTGAGGGGGGTATGGTGTTGACGCTGTCGGTGATCCATCTGTGTGTAGTTCGGCGGCGGTGTTGGGAGCGTCGTCTTCTGCGGTGGTCGGGGTGGAGTTGCTGAATGAGGAGGTGAGCTGGTCGTCGGTGATTTTGGTCCAGTTTCTTTGTGGGAGCCGGTGCTGGTGTCTGTGGATGGTGGGTGTTCTGAAGGTGAAGTGGATGCAACGATGGTCTGTCCACGGGAGTTCGGTGGTGTGGCTGAAAGTGATGGAGTTTCCTGTTGTGAAGAGGAGGTCGAGGGTGTGTCCCGCTGAGTGCGTGGGTACGGTCACGATCTGGCGAAGTCCAAAGTTGTGGAGGTTGTCCAGGAGGGATGCGGTGTTGGGGTCTCGTTGGTTGTCGAGGTGGAAGTTGAGGTCTCCCAGCAGGGTGTAGTTGGTGGATGCGATGGCATGCGGGAAGATGATGTCCGTGATGGAGTCGGCGAAAGGTCCGCGGGGTGCAGGGGGTCGGTAGATGAGGGTGGTGGTACGGGTGGTCAGTATCTTGAAGTGGAGGTGTTCCATCAGGTCTGTGGTCTCGTCGGGGAGTGTGCTCAGGCGGAGGGTAGATTTGTGGACGATGGCAATTTCTCCTCCCGGGCGGGTGGGGCGGTCCTTCCTGGAGATCTTGTATCCTTGAGGGATGGCGATATCCGGTCCCGAGGTGGCATTGGTCCAGGTTTCGGTGAAGAATGTTATGTCCGGGGTGGTGCTGTCGAGGAGGTCCCAGATTTCGGTGGCGTGTTTGTGGAGTGAGCGGACGTTGAGGAGGATGCATTGCAGGGTCTTCGGCTCGGGTGTCTTCTTGCGGGCGGGTTGTGCTGAATATGCGTTCCTGGCGGTGCTGAAGGTGTGCCTGCAGCGGTGACAGCTGAAGGGTCCGTGGGTGTCGGCTGGTGATGCTGGCTTGCAGTTGTTGTTGCGGCCTGGGTTGAGTGCGTGGAGTGTCGCTGGGTCGTAGCGTTGGTGATGCAGAGGTCCAGGGTTCCTGGCGCTGGTCGCGGTCGGGCGCGCCCGCTGCGCGGCCGGCATTTCATGTGGGAGGTGGGAGGGAGGTGCAGCTGGGAGGCGGGAGCGGGAAACGGTGGAGGGGAGGGGTCGCGGGGGAAGCAGCGGCGGGTGGGGGAGCGGGAAACGGGCGGAACAGTAACGAATGGAAAATTATAAGGGCACAGTGAGATAGAACAACAACAGGCGCAGCACAAGGCACAAACACAAGGCAAGGCAAAAACAAACAATGTGGGCAAAAAGTGAAGGAAAGTACAACAGGAGGCAAAACCTAGGCTCGAACCCCTACCAGCCTGGGCAGAGGCACAGCACGGCAGACCGGAGCTACGTGGGGAGGGAGCAGGTCCCTGGCCGAGGTCAGAGGTCCTGCTTGCGCTCACCAACCAGCGGCCGGCATTTTATGTGGGAGGGAGGTGCAGCTGGGAGGCCGGAGCGGGAAACGGCAGAGGGGAGGGGCAGCGGGCGGAACGGCAACAAATGGAAAATTATAAGGGCACAGTGAGATAGAACAACAACAGGTGCAGCACAAGGCACAAAAACAAACACACAATGCAAGGCAAAAACAAACTATGTGGGCAAAAAGTGAAGGAAAGTACAACAGGAGGTAAAACCTAGGCTCGAACCCCTACCAGCCTGAGCAGAGGCAAAGCACGGTAGACCGGAGCTACGTGGGAAGAGAGCAGGTCCCTGGCCACAGGTCTCCCCCGTGCTTGCAGTGCTGCAAAGCCCTCATGTGCCAAACTGCGTGCGTGACCAGGAGAATGCAAGGAGCAACCAGACCTATTGGGCGCCAGACCTTCAGGACTGGAACTTGAATAGGCCAGAAAAGGATAAGACCATCTCCTGGATGTCGTGAATTCCCTAAGAGGGAGGAAAGGTGTGGAGAAAAGATTGTGTCCAGAACAGACCCTATGAACTGGAGGCACTAGGAGGGCTCCAGGTGAAATTTGGGCCTGTTGGTGTAAAAGTCCAACTCGAACAATAGCTAGACTATCAACTGCATACAATGTGTCACCACCTCTGGTTATTGAGCTGTAATCAGCCAGTTGCCTATGTACAGCAACCTTACGAGATGGACTGCAACCACACCTTGATGCAGACTCAACGTGCCCATGTCAAACCAAATGGGAGCACCATAAATTGAAAGTCCGTACAACTAACCACGAAATATAAGTACTTCAGATTGGACCGGGATGTGGAAATTCATGTCTTGCAGGTTGAAAGACACTATTCAGTCTCCAGCTTCCAGCACCAAAAAAACACCTGAGCTAGGGTCAGCATCTTCAATTTCTCCATGCAGAGGGAAAAAAAAACAAGTCCCTGAGATTTAGGATTAGACATAGACCACCGTCCTTCTTGGGAACAGTGAAATAAACATTGTTGCCCAATCTCCTTCTCTGGCACTAACTCCACAGCACCTTTCAAGAGAAGTGCTACACCTCCAGCTGTAGTATGGAACGGTGATGTGACAAAGGTGGAGCAGAGTTGCGAGGTGGAGCCTGAAGGAAGTGTACCTTTACCCCTCTTTCTATGATCTGAAGGTCCCACTCGCCCAAAGTAATGAACTTCCAAACCTCTAGAAAGGAGGAAACCAGCCCCCTTTCATGCTGGGTGTGCGCTTGGAAAAGCAAATTAGACCTGCTTTCCTGGTGGTGCAGGGGGAAGAAGAGAAGGAGGCTTGCTGGAAAGATCAATGGCCCTTGCCCCTGTATTGCTTGACCAGCAGATTCTTGGGCAGCTGAACCTGGGGCTGAAAAGGGTAGCACTGATGGAAGAATTCCCTGGAGAACCTCTGAAAGCGCCCAAACTGTCGGTGGTCCCTGGTAGGCTGAAGTTGTTGGAGTACCAAGAATCGGGCTGTGAACTTGCTTGCCTTGTAACATTCCAATGTGTTTTTTGTCCCCAAACAGGAATGCTCCATCGGAAGGGGAGGTCCATCAAGTTGGACTGTGCGTCGTCTGAGAATCCTGAAGTCCGAAGCTAGGTTTGTCTCCTCTGCAAGACAGAAGTACCCATGGTGCATGCCACAGAGTCGGCTGTGTTCTGGTCTGATTTGATAATGTGACAAGATGCATTCTGTCCATCTTGCACAACTTCTTAAAGTGGGATCTCATGTCCACTGAACATGAGGAGTGACCCGCTAGGCCATGTCCCCTGAAGAATGGATGTATTGCATCAGAGGAAAGGTGGCATTGAGAGATTTAGACACCATGCTGCCCGCCAAAAATGCCTTCTCTCCCCACAATGAAATGGTTCAAGTCCGACCCAAAGAGGTCATATACCTCGATTTATATTCCTGGCCTCCCTTCTAGAGTTGTTCTCAGGTACAGGCTGTGTGAATTGTGGAGCTGGCACAGATGGATCCGTGTCCGGCACCAGAGGCGACAGTGGCAGCTTTGGTGGGGGTAGTCACGACATGGATAGCTGCGACATGGTATATCAAAGCGGGGGAGAAAAGGAAGGAGGAGTCAGCACTGACTCCAAGGTTCTGCAGCCGAATGGCGTAAATCCCGGAGCCAGAGGTATGAACATCGACAGACTGTAAGGCACCATGGACCCCGAAGGTGGGCCAGATGGCACTGGGGATCTAGTAACGATGTTGTACATGGCATTGAGGAATGCTGCCGGGTCTGAGCCTGACGCCATGGAGGGAAGAGAGGTGGTGGCAGAGTCAGAAGGCGATTAACGTGGCTCCGGGATCTGTAGAAGTATTGCTGCGGGTCCACTCAGAGGATCTGCTTGCTCTACAAAGACCAAAAAGTGCTTCTGAGTATGAAGAACCTGTGGGAGACGTAGGGCGTCTAGGTTACTTACCTTTTCTGTGATTTCTGTTCTTCTTGTGCTTGCCCGATGTATGAGAGGATGGTGTGGTGACCTGGAGTGCAGCCTAGAACATTGACGGCTGTGCCTGTCATTGCGAGTCCAGGCCATAAATAACTTGACCTCCTGCTACTTGATGGCTTTCAGGTGCATACTGAGATAGAAGTCACAGGATCAAGAGTCATGGTTTGACCCTAAACACTAAAGACAGATAAAATGGACGTAAGTAATGGATATCTGTTCATCATAGTCCCTACATGGCTTGAAGCCAGAGCGCTTCGTAGGAGGCACACTGTACAGGCGTGAAATGTTTTCTGTGAGGAAAACTCTTAATTTTCAAGAGAGCTCCAGATGTGACGGGGCAGAAAAAAGTAAAATGACGTTGCTGCATGGGATGCGGGCTTTTTATGGATGAAGTGACATCATCCAAGTCATTTCCGGTATCGAAACAAAGCTATCACCCCTTACCAGTGACTTGAGAGCAGTCTTCAGATCCATTCTGTCACATTGGATGATTCTACACATGAGGAATCTGCATGTACAAGTATCCATCAGAATAGCATTTTCATCAAATAAGCGAGATCTGCCACAAGGCATATCCAAAAGGGATGCCTTCACATCCCCCAAAAGTTCTTTGGTTCTGTGGATCTCACCCATGCATGGAAAAAAGAACCACACGTGTCAATGGCTCTGACCAGCAATCAGTGGTATCTGGGCCAGATCTAATCAAATATTTGGCTGCATCTTGACCATTTTGGAAGGTTTGGGCCACGGAGACTCAAACGTCTTCAGAGACTGGTGGCAACATGTCCCAAAGAGTGCGAGTATATCATCCAAGCAGGCAGCTGACGTTGACCAACCTTAGGGTTATGCTGGTCGATGAGAACATCCGTTAACCAAATTCCTTCAACTCTCTGTCCGGGATGGTCATAAGAAATAAATTGGGCTTCAACCTGCTGGTGGAAGTTTGTACCAACAGACTTTTAAGCATAGGATGCTGCATCAAAAACAAATCAGGGCTGCTTGGCGTCGGCCTGTGGCATATAGCTACCTCCCTGTTCAGCAGTGGGCAAGAACAAGGCTTAGACCAGGTGCCCATTCAGATGTTTGTTAGCACCTAATTACTCAACAGTAAGGGTTCAGAGAAATCCTGTCTTACCTTCCACAGAAGGAAAATGTACGTCCAACAATTCAGCTGCAAGTCTTACAGCAATCAAAACACTGTCTTCCGTTAATGGTTGGGCGGGGGAGCCGGGACAAACCCAGTTTCAAGAGACGTGTCCAACCCACTGGCCTCCTGTAAATCCACGTATAAATTGTCATCATTATGGAAGGGTAAATCATTCCAATCATCTTCAATGTCATCTTTGAAGACTAGCTGGCTTTGATCATAGTTAGAGCCGAAAAGGTGGTGTGGCATCGGAAGGTGGCCTATGGCAGAGGCAGTGTCTTGTCTGAATCAGATTGTACAGGGACTGGGTGCATTGGTGTGAATTTAGGACACAACCTCAGTCGACACTAGGAGGAGTTTGACTTGCCACTGAAAATCGGAATCTGTAACAAGTCTTCCCTGGATGCCCATGGTATCAGGATGAGAGTCAATGTCGAAGGCACTGGTGTGGATTTTGATACCGGAGTGGAAGTCAGCTTCAAAATCAGGGGGGGGGGAAGAATGGGGGGGTCCCAGATGTGATTGGGAGGCACAGATGGCACCAAGGACATGTCTCTACAGGTAACACTGGAGGACTCTGCGAATCCTTGGGACCCAAAGGCAAGTCAGAGTGAGCCAGAAGAGTGCAAAAGATTCACAATATAGCCTCAATTTGATGCAACATCGCTGATGACCCAGAGAACTTCGAGTGCACTGGGATCAAATGTGTAAACAAAGAATCTATGGCTAGCTAGAGTGTCTATCAGATAAAGGGTTACCGAAGGGAAGTAACTTGTTCATCAATAAAGAATCTATTGCTAGATAGAGTCTCTATCAGATAAAGGGTTACCGAAGGGAAGTAACTTGTTCATCCGATAGAGACCTCTAGTTGCGGATTCCTTACCTTAGAATAGATACCCAAGCAATACCTCCCCAGAGGAGGGTCTGAAAGCAGGTCAGACTAGAAAGTCCTGGAGGACCTAACGTGCACAGCGGATTTTAATGCAGAGTACAATCCATCTAGAGATGGTCCGCTTCTGCACAACTTTCTCTTTCTTTGCTCATGCAAATCCTATGAAGAGTTGACCATCCACTAGGTGTTTGATACGATCAATGTAGAAAGATAATGCTCTCCTTGGGTCGAGGCAGTGGAGTATCTCCTATTCTTTGGTAGGATGAGGAGGAGCATAGAGTGCCGGCAGTGTGATGGTCTCACCGATGTGGCAGTAAGGAGGCATGTGCAAAAAAGAAGTATATGTAAAGTACGTAAAAAGTGCCTGCATTCACTAACCCTCCTGGTCAATGTAATGGCCACCACAAAGGTAGTTTTGATGGTCAAGAGACACAGAGCACAACTACACATAGGCTTGAATAGCGAGCATATCAGAAACATAAGGACGAAATTAAGGCATAACTAAGGGCATTGGGGGGGGACATGTGTTGGAGTTCTTTCAGGAAAATGACTCAGACCAGAGAGCTCTGTACCAAGCCCAGAAAAGTCCTCCAATAACTCTCCCCATCTGGGTCTGAAAATCACCCAGGAGCTTACTGGATGTTGAAGAGACCGCTCACTCCGATCTCCAGCCACAGAGGACCTGATGTAGTGACCGGAGAGCAACCGGCGAGGCACCAGCACAGCCCTGTGACTGTACTGGGCCTGTGGGACGCTGCAGTGGCGCCCGTACCTAATGGGTCCTGCGGTAGCAAGGGTGGCTGACCCTCATCACTCGGGAGACCGCAGTGACGCATCGGCGGCTGCTGCGTGTGACCCCCTGCATCCCACCTGAATAAGAGGCCTGCCATGTGGGGGTGGGGGGTAGGGGTAGCTGGAGCGGCCAGAGAGCCACTTTGTTGGGGCATGCTGGAGGCCCCTCCTGCACTGCGTGCCACTGGGGCGGATCCTGCAGCGGCTGACCTGATCGGCACCAGTCTGCCCCTGGAGAGCCCATGGATGGAGGCCCTGTTGTATCAGATTGGAGCAGACACCGGCGTGTGGAGGGCCTGCCTGCGACAACTAGCTGTGGGCCTCCCTGGGGGAGGTTTGCCAACACCTGCCTTGAGGGGTTTCGCCCCATATCACCTGCTCATCTGGAAGACCTACTGGGGCTCCCCCCATGGCCCAAACGTCACCCTATTTCACCTACTGGCACCAGACCAGAACTGCGCGGGATCCTGCATGACCACACACCCATGGAGTCATGGGTGAGTAGCGGCCCCTCCTGCTGTCGGCTTTAAGGGACTATTTTGGCAACCGTTGAGCCCACTTGCCAATCTGACCTGCAATAACTTCTACAAGTGGGGATTGGCCCTGCGTGGCATATTTAAGAGGGGTGCTTCTCGCCCCACACATGAGGGTGAGGTACGTGAGATTGGCAGGCAGCCCTGACCCCTGGCGGCTCAGCACTGCACCTCCACTTCTACGACAGCGAGTCACTGTGGCCTTTCTCGCAGATTCATGCCAGTATTTTCGTGCCTCCTCCTGCACATGCTGCACACCACTTACGACTTTGGTCACGTTGTACTCATGGGGATACCAAAGACCAAGAGTGCAGGTGCCCAGCAAAGTGCAGAGGACCCCTCCCGCCCCATTACAGAGGAGACCGAGGGAATGACACTCTGCCGGCCTCAATACACTCCCACCTCGAAAAAGCCTTGCGGATAGAACGTACACAAAGGCTACACTTCAGCATGACATCAGTGCAGTGTAAGTGGGTTTTATGGCTCCTATGGAAGGACCACCGCAAGTTTGCCGACCGAGTTGAGGTAGTGGAGGCATCTCTGGGAGAACTGCAGCCTGACCACAAGGCGCTAACCAGCCGGGTGGCAGACCTCACCGAAAGGGTGCGCATACTGGAGCATCAGGAGGAGGGACGTAGTCACCATAACAATATCCGAGTGGTTGGTCTCCCCAAGGAAGTGGAAGGAGACCACATGGTGACTTACATCAATCACTGGCTCCAGTCAGAGGTCGCCCCTAACCATCTCACTCTGTTACGAGATGTTGTATGAATACCAGCAGGCTCAATCGCCAGAGCTACAGGCTGCCTTCCTACAGCAGCTGAGGCTGGGGAAACTCCCCCGAGAGATGCTGGGAAGCTCAGTGACAGTACAGGAGATTCGGTTTGCCATAAAAGGATTTGGCATCCGTGAAGACCCCAGGTAGGGATGGTCTGCCCGCTGAGTATTATGCATTTGCAGGTACCCTGGCCCTGAAACTGGAGTCACTATTCGCGGACTCCTTAACACACAGCACCCTACCTGCGTCCACACGTGATGTGGTCGTAACCCAGCTCCATAAGACTCTGACTCACGGTGCTCGCACCACAGCATTCCGTCCCGTCCATGCTCAATATGGATTTTCAAAGTCCTTAGCAAAGTTCTAGCTCTCCGGTTACTCCCCCCACATGCCTGAGCTGAGACATGAACACCAAAATGGCTTCATCCCTTCTCACACCTCCCTTAATTTACAGCGATTGTACCACGTCCTCTTTCATCCAGAGACACAGTCCCAATTACGGGCCGGTCTGATGTTGGTAGAACTTGAAAAGGCCATTGACTCGATCCGGTGGGACTTCCTATTCGAAGTGAAACGCCGGATGGGACTAGGAGAGCGCTGGATCAATTCGGTCAAGCTGCTCTAGTCTACACAGACTGTGCGCGGAAAAACGAGACCCTCCTCACAGTACAGGGTCTACAGAGGTACCAAGCAGGGATGTCACCCCTTCTCTTTGCCTTAGCCATTGAGCCACTGGCAGAGTTTTTTCAGCAAGAGGGGATGGGCACTGGAGTAGTTGTAGGGGATCAAGAACATATCTTCCTGTACACGGACGATCGCCTACTCTATTTGGCAGACAGCCCGACGGGGGCGGAGACCACCTTACGACATCTAGAGGCTTTTGCATCACTTCCTTGTCTCCAGGTCAACAAGGCCAAGACCTGCTGGTTTCCCATTCCTGATCTAACTAAGAACTCTGGACAGTAGTGGTATCTGTGGAAAAGCATACAGGAGGCCTGAGGTCCACTCGAGACAAAATAAGTCTCCGAGCTAGAGCAGCCTTGGAAATTCTAGTGTGCAGAAGTGCTGACAACGCGCTTTCTCAGCAGTGGCAAATAGATCTAAAGAACAAGTTACTTACCTTCGGTAACGATATATCTCTAAGAAACATTAGTAGGGATAGATTCCTTACCTTAGAATATCCCCAGGCGTCAGACTGGATCCGGAAAGTTTTCGTCAGCAGTACCCCTGCGCGTCGGTAGGTGGCGTCGTGCAGCTCCGCATCCGTCGTTGGCGTCGTGGTTGCCGAGATGACGTCGCAGGCGCTACTTAGACGACGCCCACGCGCGCTGACGTCAGTTCTGTACACGACTTTCCATGCCAGGAACGCAGAGCCATGCAAGATACTGACCACTGGTGCATTGAACCTAGGGCCCTGAAAGGAATGACCTTATCCCTAGAAATCAGTTCGCAGAACGGGGAGGATGGTTGGGGCGGTAAGGAATCTATCACTACTAATGTTCCTTACAGATATATCGTTACCAAAGGTAAGTAACTTGTTCATCTGAAAGAAACACAGTGATAGATTCCTTACCTTAGAATAGATACCCCAGCAATACCAACCCCGGTGGTGGGTCTGCGAACCAAGATCACACCAGAAAGTCACGGAGAACAGAACGGCCAAAGAAGCCATCTCTCTCCGGACTTGGCTGTCCAGGCAATAATGCTTAGTAAACGTGTGCAGTGAGGCCCACGTGGCTGCCTGACAGATGTCTTGCAGGGGGACACCACGTCCCAATGCAGCAGTGGCCGCAGTAGCTCTGGTGGAATGAGCACGCAGCCCCACCGGAGGTTCTTTTTTAGCCAAAGAGTAACAGGCTTTGATACACAAGACAACCCAGCGGGAGATTGTTCTCTTGTGTACCGCCCGACCTTTCTTGGTGCCAACGTAGCCAACAAAGAGCTGGTCATCCACCCGGAACTGCTGTGAGCGGTTGAGATAAAATGAGAGCGCACGTTTTGGGTCCAGATGGTGGAGCCTCTCTTCCTCTCTGGACGGAGGCGGAAAGAAGGTGGGCAAGGTAATAGTCTGCCCAATGTGAAAGGCCGTAACCACTTTTGGGAAAAAGGAAGGACGGGGCCTGAGCACAACCTTGTCCGGATGGACTGATAGGAAAGGAGGCTTACAAGAAAGAGCCTGGAGCTCACTCACTCGCCTAGCGGAGGTGATGGCCTGGTGGCAGGCTTCAAGGTCAAGAGACGAAGAGGACAGTTGTGAAGGGGCTCAAAGGGAGCACACATCAAGTATGTAAGAACCAAATTCAAGTCCCACTGAGGCATCACAAAAGGAATAGGAGGAAAAAGGTGTGTAATGCCTTTGAGAAATCTATTTACAACAGGGGACTTGAAAAGAGAGGGCTGATCAGGGAGCCTGAGAAAGGCTGAAATAGCAGAAAGGTAGCCCTTGATAGTGCTCAGAGCAGAGCCCTGCTGGGCCAAAGAAAGAAGGAACAGTAGTACTTCAGAAAGAGGGGCAGAAAGGGGATCCACAGCCTTTGCTGTGCACCATGCCACAAACTTGTTCCACCTGCAGGCGTATACCACTTTAGTAGAGGGACGCCTGGCTGCCAGAATGACATCACAAACTTCAGGAGGCAAGTCGAAAGGAATCAACTGCCGCCGCTCAATCTCCACGCAAAGAGGTGGAGGCTGGACAGGTTCGGGTGGAGGACCGTCCCTGCTGCTGCGACAGAAGATCCTCCCGAAGAGGCAGTCTGATTGGAGGATCGATGCTCATACTGAGTAGCTCGGGATACCATACTCTTCAAGCCCAGTCCGGGGCCACAAGGACGAGTTGTGCCCGGTCGCGCCTGATCTTCTTCAGCACTCTGGGCAGAAGTGGTATAGGCGTAAAGGCGTACAACAGACCTCAACTCCACTCGTGACGAAAAGCGTCGCCGAGCGAGTGCCGCCTTGGAAATTCCAACGCGCAGAACTGATGACATTGCGCGTTCTCTTCGCTGGCGAATAGATCTAACCAAGGCTCTCCCCACTGCTGAAAGAGACCTTGCACCACCTCCGAGCGAAGACACCATTCATGATCGAGCATGCACCTGCGGCTGAGTTCGTCCGCCCTGGCGTTCAGAGAACCTGCCAGGTGTTGAACCACCAGGGACATGCCCTGATGTTCCAGCCATGTCCAGAGACGCAGAGCCTCCTGACAGAGGGTCCACGACCCCACCCGGCCTTGCTTGTTGCAGTACCACATGGCGGTGGTGTTGTCTGTGAACACCTGCACTACTCTCCCCTTGACAGAGGGAAGGAATGCCTTCAGTGCAAGCCGTATCGCACGAAGCTCCAGAAGGTTGATATGGAGCTTGGACTCCGCCGGAGACCAGAGGCCTCTGATCTCCGCCTCTCCCATGTGGCCGCCCCATCCCAGGAGGGACGCATCCGTCACCACTGTAAACTCCGGTTGGGGAAGGGAGAGGGATCTGCCGTCGACCCAATGCCGGTTCGTGAGCCACCACTGCAACTGTCGTGCAGTGCCCTCCGAGATCTGGACGTGATCGGACAGATTCCCCTGATGCTGCGCCCACTGGAACTTCAGGTCCCACTGCAGAGCCCGCATATGCCATCTGGCATGATCGATCAGCAGGATGCAGGAGGCCATGAGGCCCAGCAGCCTCAGAGTCACTCTGACCGAAACCCGGGACAAGGGTTGAAAGATGGGAATCAGAGCCTGAATATCCCAGACTCGCTGTTCGGGAGGATAGACCCGGAACTGCGCCGTGTCCAGAACCGCTCCGATAAAGAGGAGCTTCTGAGAGGGAATCGGGTGCGACTTCGGCACGTTGATGGAGAACCCCAGCAAGTGCAGGAGGTCGGCCGTAGTCTGGAGGTGGGAAGACGACTGCCTGGGGCGAGCCCGCCTTCAACAACCAGTCGTCGAGATAGGGGAAGACTGAAACCCCTGATCTGCGCAGATGAGCTGCGACCACCGCCATCACCTTCGTGAACACCCGAGGGGCGCTGGTAAGGCCAAAAGGGAGCACGGTGAACTGAAAGTGCTCGTGGCCTACCGTGAACCGCAGGTAACGCCGGTGGGCTTGCAGGACTGGAATGTGGAAATAGGCATCCTGCAAGTCTAGCGCTACCATCCAGTCTCGTGGATCGACCTGAGCCAGAGTGAGCATCTTGAACTTCTCTTTGCGGAGGAAGCGATTGACGTTCCGGAGGTCTAAGATAGGACGCAGGTCCTTGTCCTTCTTGGGTACCAGAAAGTAGTGGGAATAGCAACCACGACCTACTTCTGGCATTGGAACGCGCTCGATGGCCCCCTTGGCCAAGAGGGCCGCAACTTCCTGCTGAAGAAGCACCAAGTGATCCCCCGACATGCGGTGGTACTGAGGTGGCATGGCTGGAGGGGTAGTCTCGAATGGGAGGGAGTAGCCCCTCCGGACTATCTCTAAAACCCACCTGTCCGAAGTGATGGTGCGCCAGTGGGGGAGGTGATGGCGAAGCCTGCCGCCCACTGGCGTTTGATGGGCCTGAAAGTTCGGACTAGGAAGGTTTGGAGGCAGTGGTGGCCGGGGTGGTGGTGGACTGACCCGCCCGCTGGCCCCTTGGTCTGCCACGGCAGAACCCGCAGCCACGCTGGGATGCTTGCTGCGCAGGCCTGTGGCTCTGTTGCGAACGCTGCGGGGCGCCCCTTCCGGTGCCACGAAAGGAGCGAAAAGCAGAAGGCGGAGGAGGGCGGACTGCAGAGTCCCAAGGACTTGGCCATACCCCGTGAGTCCTTAAACCGCTCCAAAGCGATGTCTGCTTTGTCGCCGAAGAGGTGACGGCCATCAAAGGGCATGTCCATAAGTGTGTTTTGGACATCCCCTGAAAATCCAGTGGTCCTCAACCACGCGTGGCGGCGAACCGCCACCGTCGTTGCAATCGATCTGCCCAGTGAGTCGGCGGTGTCTAGGCCACAACGAATCATGAACTTAGCTGCATCTCTCCCCTCTGCAACAGCCTGAAAGAGAGCTGGCCGGGCCTCCTCTGGACACTGGGGCAGCACTTGCGCCACCGTATCCCACAGAGAGTGGGAATAACGGCCCAAGAGGCATGCAGTGTTCACGGACCGCAGCGCAGAACTGGTGGAAGAAAAATATTTCTTTCCAAACTGATCCAGTTTCTTGGATTCCCTATCCGGTGGTGCAGAAGGGAAGGCGGTCGGGGAAGCAGAGGCTTGGACAACCAAGCTCTCGGGGTGGGATGTTGGGAGAGGAAAATGGGGTCACCCGGAACCGGGCGATGGCGTCGGCCAACGTTCCTATCCACAGGAGCCACTGTGGTGGGCCTGGACCAAGTGCCCAAAAGAACGTCAGAAAGGGCTTCATTGAAGGGAAGCAGCGACTCCGCAAAAGTAGCTGCTGGCTGAAGCACCTCTATCAGGAGGTTAGTCCTGACGGCCACTGTAGGGAGCTCGAGGTGTAGGGCCTCGGCCGCCCTACGCAACACCACAGCATAACTAGCACCCTCCTCCGTAGCCACGGTAGGAGGAGACAGCATGCCAAGGTCTGGTGAGGTATCCAGACCACTGGCGTCCCGCAACTCCTCAGCCCAGTCCTGTTCAGACTCGCAAGCAGCTGCGAGAGGGTCCTCAGACCCCTCCCAGTCCTCCCCAAACTCCTCAGGCTGTTCAACAGGCCTAAAATAAGGAGCAACGTCGAGAACGGCATCAATCAACGAAGGCTCGACGCCGCGTCCACTTCGGGGCTGAAACCGGGGTCGACGTCATCCCGAGGAGCGGGCGGCGTCAGAAGTGGTGCCGGTGGGGTCGACGTCGGTGGAGGTGTTATAAGGTCAACCGGCGTCGACCGGGATCCAGGCCTGGATCCAAGGGGGTCCTGCGGCGCCGGGGCCGCTGGCAAGGAAAGGCAAGGACCCCCAGTCGGGACCGCAAGGCCCGAAGGCGCACCAGCGGGACCCGACGGCCCAAAGAGGCGAGCCATGGCCGACAGGAAGTCCTGTATTTGGGCCAGAGTCGCCGACGAACCCGGGAAGGGCGGGTAGTCGGGCGGCGACTGCATGGGCTCCGCCAGAGCCGTGGGGGAAGAACCACCCGCACCCTCAGCCGCGTCGCACGACCGGCAAGGGGAAGTCGGAGAACGATGGCGTTTCTTCGACTTCTTGTACTTCGCCTTACCTGACCCCGAGTGCAAAGACTTGGATCCCGAAGACCGATGGTGCTGACTCCGCGCATGGTCCCTCGACCTCCGATGGGACCGGGACCTCGAACGGCGCAGAGCCGACTGCCGGGCTTCCAGCAACTTTCGGGACCACTCCCGCAAAGTCTTCGGCGCCATGGCCCGGCAGTCGGGGCACGACTTGGGTCGTGGTCGCGCCCCAGGCATAAAAGACACACACAGTGCGGGTCCATCACACGGTGACAGTCCCCGCAGGACTTAAAACCGGGCATCCTATC
The DNA here is from genome assembly GCA_963921515.1 of Calotriton arnoldi. Taxonomy (NCBI): domain Eukaryota; kingdom Metazoa; phylum Chordata; class Amphibia; order Caudata; family Salamandridae; genus Calotriton; species Calotriton arnoldi. The sequence continues at coordinate 203,701 of CAWUFW010008815.1, forward strand.
TGCACCAGGAGTCGAAGACTCGATGAAAAACAGAGACAAAAAGCCTCAAAAAGTCAGTCAAAAATTGACTGGGGGTTCCTGCTCTTCCCGGATCTGCGCTTGCTGGCGCGGAAAAAGAAAGAACTGACGTCAGCGCGCGTGGGCGGCGCCTAAGTAGCGCCCGCGACGTCATCTCGGCGACCATGACGCCAACGAAGGACGCAGAGCCACACAACGCCACCTACCGACGCACAGGGGTACTGCTGACGAAAACTTTCCGGATCCAGTCTGACGCCTGGGGATATTCTAAGGTAAGGAATCTATCACTATGTGTTTCTTTCAGATAAAGGTTCTCCCCAGCTGCAGAAGAGACCTTGCACCACCTCTGGGTGCAATTGCCATTAGTGATCCGTGATGCATGGAAGACTAAGTTTGTCTGCCCTGGCGTTCATGGAACCTGCCAGGTGTTGTACAACCAGGAAAATGTCTTGACGTTCCAGCCATGTCCAGAGACGCAGGGCCTCTTGACACAGGTTCCACCTCACCCTTCCCTGTTTGTTGCAGTATGACATACCTGCGTTGTTGTCCGGGAACACCTGACTGAAGGAGGAAAGGCTTTCAAAGACAAGCAAATCGATCTCAACTCCAGCAGGTTGACGTGGAGCTCAGACTCCGCCGGAGACCAGAGTCCTATGATCTCCAGCTCTCCCAGATGACTGCACCCAACCCAGGAGTGAGGCATCTGCCAGTACAGTTAACTCTGGATGGGGAAGGGAGAGGGATCTGCTACTGACCCAATCTTGATTCATCAGCCACCACTACAGATTTGTTAGCAGTTCATTCTGACATCTGGACCAGGTCTGAGAGATTACCTTGAGACTGTGTCCACTGGGACTTAAGGTCCCACTGCAAAATCAGACGTGTTACAAGCAGGATGTAGGAGGCCATGAGGCCCAATAGCCTCAGTCAGTCTCGCCGAAATCCAGACTATAGACTGAAACATCGGAATCATAGCCTGAATATTCTGGACTCGCCTTTCGGGAGGATAGGCCAGAAACGACACATTATCCAGAAGAGCTCAGATGAAACGGAGTGAGAAAGGGAGTCAAGTGTGACTTCAGCACATTGATGGTGAACCCCAGCAAATGCAGGAGGTCCACAGTAGTCTGGAGGTGAGAGAAGACTGCCTGGAGCAAGCCTGCCTTCAACAGCCAGTCGAGATAAGGGAAGACCCAAACTCCTGACCTCCGGAGATGAGCTGCAACCACAGCTATCACCTTGGTGATCACCCGAGGGTGCTGGGCAGACCAAAGGCCTGCTTTCACACGATCCACCAGCTTCGGAAGATGCTCAAGTGGATCCCCACCGAGTCCAGGAAAACGGTCACCCATACGCTCGTCAGCAGCAGACTCGACTACGGCAATGCACTCTACACCAGCACCACCCAGAAACTCCTAAAGAAACTACAGAACACCTCCGCCAGACTCATCCTGTACATCCCCCGCTGCTGCCACATAACCGGTCATCTAAGAGACCTCCACTGGCTCCCGATCAACGAAAGAAACACCTTTAAGCTCCTCACGCATGCCTAAATAGCTCTCCACAAGGCCAGACCTGCAAACCTCAACCACCTCCTCCCCTTCTACATATCCAACAGACATCTCCGCTCTGCCCAACTGGCCCTGGCCACCATCCCTCAGCTGGAGGAAGATCCTTTTCCTACCTTGCTGCGAAGACCCTGCCTCTACATCTCAGGGAATAACCGCCACTGCCTCAATTGAGGAAGGATCTCAAGACCTGGCTCTTCGACTGAACCGCAGATCTACCCCCCCCCCCCCCCCAGAGACCCTAACGGTTGAGTTGTCACTCTTTACAAGAAACCGGATTGACTGATTGAAAGGGGAGCATAGCGAACTGAAAGTGCTTGTGGCCTACTGTGAAACGCAGGTAATGCCTGTGAGCTTGCAGGATGGGGATATGGAAATATGTGTTCTGCAAGCCCAACACTACCATCCAGTCTTCAGGGCAGACAAAACCTGAGCTAGCGTGAACATTTAGAATTTTTCCTTCTTCAGGAAGAAGTTGAGAGGGTGCAGTTCTAGTATAGGGCGGAGACCTCCATCCTTTTCAGGCACCAGAATAGCAACCATGGCCTAATTTTGATGCCAGTACTCTCTCGGTGGCTCTTTTGGCCAAAAGAGCATGCAGTTCCTGACAGAGCATGGAGAGGTGGTCCTCCTTGAGCCGATGGTGGCATGGGGTTTCGCTAAATGGAAGGACATAACACCAAGAACAATTTGTTGCCAAAAAGGTAGGTGCCATCGAAGGGCATGTCCATAAGGGCTGCCTGGACTTTCTCAAAAAAGCCAGTTGATCTTAAACAGGCGTGGCATCTGAGTTCCACGGACACAATTGCTCTGCCCAGAGAATCAGTTGTGTCTAGTCTGCAGCGAATGGTGAACTTTGCTGTATCCCGGTCATTGGCAGTAGCCTGGGTCAGGATTGCTCGGGCCTCCTCGGAGAGCATCGGCAGCACTTGCGCAACTGAATCTGTCCCCTCCTCACCACCATAGCAAAAGTAGACTCTTTCTCTGTAGCAACACTAAGTGTCCAGACCACTGGCATATGCATGAATCCAGTGGGGGCACCCATCAAACCTGTGGGGCATGAAGGCAAAAAATAAAAAAAATAAAAAAAAATAAAAAATAGACCCTAGGAAAACCAGTCCATTCAACCGTAGTTCGTAGGGACATTTTGCATAAATCTTTAATTAGTCCGTAGAATCCCCTCTTCTGTAGTGAAGCAAAGGTTTGTCTCCTTCCTGTAACTCTCCAACACTCCAAGGTGAAGTGAGAGTGAGCAGCAGTGTGGTTTTCCATGGAAGGAACTTCAGATGTGCTCTGTGAAAGAGTTCGAAAGGAGGAAGTATGATTGGTCTCTACACAGTGTTCAACTCCTGTGGAACAGAAGGATGCCTCACCAGTGGAAAGGCCATAAAAACACCTCTCAAACTGTTTTATAATCCTTACGGAGAATAAGAATGAGGGGGAGTCTGGAAATTGCAGCCAAGCTCACCACTGAGACCACTACTAGCTAGCTCAAGCATGTATGGTAACACTTGTACAGGTTCGATGGAGATTGAGTTATAGCTGTTTTCGTTGCGCATGCTGCGTCTTCTTCCACTTAAAGTTGCAGATGTTAGGTGTGGATGGTGCACATGCCTGCGCTATGAGGTCTGCAGTCTGAAAGGATAACCAGGTGGTTGTACTCTTCATTTTTCAGGGACCAAGCCCTCAGGCTCAGTGACTGCAGATTGTGAGGGAGTATCTCTCAGTTTTGCCTGTAGAGGATCCTGAGATGGTTCTTTAACCAGACCAGTGGGAATGTCAACAGCATCTTAAGTTCCCTGTATGAAAACTGATGAGATTATGCTGGGTCCATTGGAATCAGGCAACAGTCGCTCCCGAACCTGCTCTCCTGCGTGACTTCTGGGTTTTATTGAGCCTCTTCTGGTCAAGAAACTCCATCCGCACCACCGCCACTCCAACCAGCTACAAAATGACGCACAGATACCGGCCAGACAGGCCCGGAGGAGGAATTGCCATCATCCACAAGGAAACCATCAGGCTCGCTACCTCCGACGACCTCACCCCGCAATCCAACATGGAACACTTCAACTTACACCTCCAAGCCAATGCAAAATAAACCATCAGAGGTACCCTCGCCTAAAGACCACCAGGACTCAGACCCCCTTTTTGCAACACCGTCTGTGAAATCATCACCCCCCCTCACCTTGGAATCCAGAAATTACCTCTTCCTCGGCGACCTCAACTTCCACCTCGAAGACCCCTCAGACACCAACTCGGCCATACTGCTAGACTCCATGGACAACCTAGGCCTCAAACAGATCGTCACGAACCCCACGCACATCGCCAGACACACCCTCAACCCTATCTTTATGCCCAGTGAGAAGAACCTGTTCAGCCACAGAACCGAGCTCACCTGGATGGACCACAGCATCGTCCATTTCACCATCACCCGGCAGGCCATCGCCACGCCACACCACCGCAGCTGGAACACCATTACCGGATCCCAATGGACAACCGCCCTCAACACTACCACCCTCTGCATTCACTGACGTCAATCAAGCAACCGCTCACCTATCCGACTGGATCACCGCTAGCACTGACTCCATCGCACCCATCAAAACCCTCAGCAACAGAAGAACCAACAAGCACTCCAACTGGTTCACCCCCAAACTCAAAGCAGAAAAAACGCAAATGCAAACATCTAGAGAGATGCTGGCACACCAGCAGAGACCCAGGCGACCACACAGCCTTCAAAACGGCCCTCATATCCTACCACCACGCCAGAGAAGCAAAGAAAGCAGCATTCACCACCCGCCTCCAGACCACTAACCACTACCTATTCGACAGTCATAGAATTCGCCTCCCCAGACGCCATTGAACACACCATCCAGCCCTCCCAGTCCCTCTGCAACCCACTCGCCGACTTTTTCCACACTAAGACTGCCAACATCTACAAAAACTTCAAACCTCAACGGCCACAGCTGAACCTTCCACTCCTCTCACCAACCTCCCGCCCCACTTCCTGACCGACTGGACACCTCTCTGCACCGAAATCACAAAATCCACCATGTCCTCGATCCACGAGAGCTCCCACCGACCCTTGCCCCCACCACGCCTTCAACCTCAGACACAAAGTAATCGGACCTCCGCTCACCAGCATCAATGCGGCATTCAGCACCGCCACCTTCCTGGAAACACGCTGAAGTCAAACCACTTCTGAAGAAGCCCACAGAGGACCCATATGACCTCAAGAATTACCGCCCCATCTTGCTGCTCCCCTTCCCAGCCAAGGTACCAGAGAAAGCCGTAAGCCGCCAACTCACAGACTACCTGGAATCCAACCACTTGCTGAACCCCTCCCAATCCAGTTTCCACCAGAACCACAGCACAGCAACCACCCTTATAGCCGCTACGGGTGACGTAAGAGCCATCCTTGACCGCAGCGAGTCAGCAGCCCTGATCCTCCTCGACCCGTCAGCCGCCCTGATCCTCCTCGACCTGTCAGCGACCTTCGACACAGTCTCCCACCACCTCCTCATCCAAAGACATCATAACATCGGCATCTACTGCAACGCCCTCAAGCTGCTATCCTCTTTCTCTCAAGTAGCTCTCAGAGGATCCGCCTCCCACCATACACCTCCGATCCCAAGAGCATCATCTGCGGCACACCACCGGGCTCCTCACTCAGCCCCACACTGTTCAAGGTCTACATGACTTCGCTGGCACCCATTGCTCAGTCTCAACATCGTCTCTTATGCCAATGACACCCAGCTCATACTCTCCTCGCCACTGTCCCCCGCATCCATCATACCCGAGCCGGAGGACACCTTCTCCCACCTCACAGCCTGGAATGACCTCCCCAATAACCTCCGAACATCTACCTCCCTCGCCGACTTCAGGAGTAGACTCAAGACCTGGCTGTTTGAGTTGCTCCACCTCACGCAAGCACCTGGATACCCCTCAGGGTGATTAGCACGCTCTACAAGTTCTGATTGATTGACCGTGATTTGCTTTCGCCTTCCTTAGCACCATGGGAATGAGGGGAAACATTGGAAAGGAATAAGCAAAGACATTTGATCATGTCACTGAAAAAGGCACTGCGCTTGAATCCCAGCTGATTGACCATGTTGGCGCATTACTGTCATTTCTTGAACCTATTGGAGTATTCCTGGCATTTCTTGTTCTACCTGGTGACAAATTGTTAACTATTTGGTAGGGATATAGTTCCCACTTGTGGCAAGAGCTGTGGGCACCGCTTGGCAAATCTTCCTGGTCCTACTGGCACTCAGGAAGACTTTCCACTGCAATGTCTATTTTGTTGGTGATGGTCTAGCCCCACAGCATCTGGGCCTCTTTGGATTTTGTACGGCACTTAATTCCTCCTTGTTTTGCAATGTAATATATTACAGTTGGATTGCGTCCTGTTCAACCCAGCATGTCTTGCTAACCTCAGAAGTACCAATTGAAGGGCCAAACTAATGGCCCATAGCGCCAAGAGATTGCTTCACCACCATAGACCTCCTGTGGACAGCTCATGTGTGTGGGCCCCCAAACCTTCCATTAACACATCCATCATCAAGATTATTCTATCAGTGGAAGGTTGGAACCGAATACCGATTTTGAAGTGAACCTCTACCACAGTAGGGTGGGTTTGAGCCTTCTGTAACCGCCATGCTGTTCCGCCATGCGCCAGTCGCCTGCTTCCACCAGTGATCTAGCTCCTGCTGAATACACCCCATGCTGAGCTCGCAGAAGGGCACCAGGTTGATGCAAGGCAACACAAGACCTTGGAGGGATTTTTATATACTGATGGGCATCATGTGCAAGAAGCACAAGGCCTTTGCCGGGGCTTGATGTTTTGTCATTGTTTGTTCGGGGGGATAAGTTTTGCCAGTTGAGTAACCAGGATTTTTCCTAGGAAATGAACTCTTGTCATAGGCCAGCTGGATCTTTCTCGGTATTCAGGGTCAATCTTAGTTCCTAAAATAGGCCGGCTGTAGAGGCACAATTCTCTTCCATAGATTAAGCTTTTTACCCCAAATAGAAGCATTTCAGAGTTGTTTATGTTGCCCCTTTATGGTTCCTTTTAGGAGAAGATTCTCTTAATGTAGTGCGTGCAAATGCAGAGGATGTTTTTTTGACGAAAGTTAATTGAATCCATGCCTGCCTGCAAATGACTGCTCTTCCTGTGAGCTGAAGGAAACAGGCAGTGGAAACATCCATCACTGCATCTGTGATGGCAGCTGATGCATTTGCACCTTAGCTTCTTCTCTTCTGTCTTCACGGATATGACTGAGGAGGGGCAAAAAGCCTTGCCACATCTGACATTCCTACTGGCTGAACAGGCCGAAGAATTTGATAACTTACTGGCATTCACAGCCATAGAGCCGACGCAGCACCCCCAAGTTGTCAATCAGTCTGCCATCTCTGTCTGGAGGGGCTCACCCTGGAAAAACAGGATTTTTTTTATCTACATTGAGCTGCTGCCATAATGACAGAGTCAAGTTTGGGATGGCCAGTCAAGTAAGTTGGCACAAATGCTGGTGCTCTGTATTTCCTCTCCACGTGGGGAACTGCCTGAACTGCGGCCAGTGTATGCATCATCTTGAGACCTCCCAACCAGACGTAATCCAACATCCAGATGGATTTAGTAATTTTGTGAGGTTGCTCCTTAAAATCATATAGACAACATTGCTATTCTACAGATGTCATGGGGCGATCAAACTTTTTCGCTGTTCTTTCCAGTAGGGCATCAAATTAAGCAATGTTACCTGGAGGCAAATGAGGCTGTGCAGGCAATTTATCACCATCTCCAGAGAGAATGTAGTCCTCCAACGTTCCATTATGCGCATGATCATCCTGTCCTTTCCAAAAAGTTTGCCTCCTTTATCTGCATTTGACATTCAAGTCATAAGTGGGACTCATGTTGGTGGAACAAGTGGATGTGGAGGGGCAGGTACCTCCTGCAGAATTGACGTTGTTGGCACCTTAGGAGGTGGCATCAGTGGAGCTTGCTGTTGAAGTAACTTTTGAAATGTGTCCAGCATGTTCATTAATGCCACTGGTACCTGAATAATTGGTGGTCCTTAGATAAACGTTAGTACAATTGGTCTTAACTGAGCGGCCTTCCCTTGGAAACGTCTGTGGTCAATACTCCTCATAAGGTTCCTCTTCAAATTCAAGTACATAGTGTACACCTAATTCAGCAGGACTGTGGCTGTGTCCAACGCTTCATCCTGGTCGCTGACTCCGAATCTAGTGTCTACAACTGAGGGTGTGTAGAAATCTTCAGCGGCGACTGCAGTTATACTTGCAATGTTATCCCTACAAGGTCATCATGGTGGACAAGGTGGTAAGGTGGCTTCTTGCTCATCTAAGTTGACAAGGTGCCAATCGACAGGATGATCAAGCTGTGACATCGATGACTTGGGTGGGAAAACAGCTGGATTTGTGTGCAGGATATGCATCAAGGATGATCAAGCTGTGACATCGATGACGTGGGTGGGAAAACAGCTGAATTTGTGTGCAGGATATGCATCACACTTTTTTAAAGCCTTTTCTGAAGGCTTCATCTGATGCTTAGAGGAGGTGGATGTGGAAACCTTTGCAGTAAAATTACAGCTCAGCAAGACTTGAATGCTTCCTTTATTCCTTTGTGGAACTGAGTGGTGGGGCAGTACTCATAGAATTGTCCCCAGTGGAGGGGTCATAGCCCTTTGGAAGGGAGAGTTCCCTTCCTTCCCAGTAAAAGAGCCAACCTCCTTTCCTGGTCTCTAGGTGTTTCTGAAGGAAAGGTTTTACACATGTCAAAGAGAAACAATTAGTGGGATAAGAACAATACATGCATTGATCATGAGGATTATCAGAGTAGATCTTCTGACCACAGTCTGAGCAGGACTTCAAGAAATCAGTTTTCTTTTACAGCCATTGAGGCAGTGGGTGAGAGTGGTCCTCCTGGGCCAATCCTGATGTGAAAGTCTCAGAGAAATTCCCTGAAATAGCTCGGTTTGTTGAACTCTGAAGATATGGCTGATTGAAATCAAGGGAGGACAAACTAAAGATGTAAAAGTGACCAATATAAGGTCAAACCCAGATTAGCAAAGCAATTTTAGGGACTCCCTCACACACGTGAGTATGAGTTTTGGTGGTCTCTATAGGAAGGAGTGCGCAGTAGTTGAAGTATGGGTTGTTTCAAAAGTGCAGGATGTGCTACTAAACCGACACGGTTGTTGAGCCCAATGGTCATTTTAACATGTTTTAATGTTAGCAAGGATTCCCACCCGGACGACAGGGAATGATTTAAGCAGGTGAATATATGAGATCCAATGCTGGAGAAGAAATGGAACAAGTCTGAATATATGTATGCACGAGTGAGAATGTGAGTTTATATCAGATGACAGAAAGTGGGTCTGTAAAAGGATTAAAATCAAAAGTAGTCTATTCAACGGCTAAGAGTCCAGGAAAATTGGCAGTATAGTATCAGATAATCTTGCCCCTTCTCGAAGCATGTCTCTAATCAGACCACAGCTAGCTGTCTCTCCTTGAGAGGCACATTTACCTGTGGGACTCAAAAGCAGAAAAGGAAGCCAGTGGGAGTTAGAGCTGGATTAGATGGTACACCCCCATTCATTTTCATAGAGGTTTTGACTTATGCAGGGTCAGAGGATCCAGGTTTGAGGAAGACTGTTCCTCAAAATGCTGCGTTTGCCTAGTAAGTTACTTCAGTGGAGTCCTTATTCTCTTGGCCTGACAAGGGGTTGCGTGTGGTGAATGCTTGGGCTTGTTTTTGGGACATGAAGGGGCATGTGGAAGGGCAACACGTGCAGATTTCTGCCCGTTTAGCTATAGCAATGGATGATCTAGGCCTTGTAGAGGAGACTGGTTGAGTGTGTGCACAGCAGAATAGTGTGTTTGTGGGGGTTCAGCCCCTGACAGTTTGGCTAGTCCCAGGCATGGCTAGAAGAGATTGCGGTGGATGGAACAAGTATATACTAATACAATCTTTGTGAAACCCACCAGTAATAGTTACATTTAAACATTTGTAGCATACAGAATGACAGATGTTAACTATAATTTACGGAGATTATTTCACAAAGGGACACTGAATTACATCAAATACACAACAAAAGCAAAGCTCGAGTTATCTATAATGTTACTCAGAGTTCGAGATGAAAAACGAAATGGTTACTTACCAGTAGTAGTTTTGCAGCTTGAAGAATTTTCTGGATTCACATGCTGTGCATTATTCCGCCATCTAGTGGTTGTGTCCGGAATTGTATATTTTTTTTTTTCTTCTTGTTTTGGGCGCTGTCGACCACCATTTGGTGCCAGGTACGTCCCCTGTGTGACGTCAGACTGTATCCTGGAGGTCGACGTGCGTGGTAGCCATCTTTGGATTCTTTTTTCTGTTCTTATTTCTAATTTGTAGTCCTTGAGATGGTTATTAAATAACTGATGTAATCATTTTCTTCCCCACCGGTTTGTTTTCCTTGTAGGGGAGGCCGGGTGGGTCGCATGTGAATCCAGAAAATTCTTCAAGCTGCAAAACTACTCCTACTGGTAAGTAACCATTTCATTTTGCAGCGTGAATCCTTTTCTGGATTCAAATGCTGTGCATTAGATTATGTAGCAGTTTCTCCCGTGTTTGGGAGGCTGTGGTGAAAGGAAGACTTTGCAAACAGGTGTTGAAGCACCCTTTGTCCAATTTGAGCTTCCTTACTCATCTGAATGTCCACACAGTAATGCTTTGTAAACGTGTGTGGCGATGCCCATGTTGCTGCTGCACAAATAGAGTCAATGGGTACATTTGCCATGAAAGCCAAGGTTGCTCCTTTCTTTCTTGTGGAGTGAGCTGTTGGTTGAATTGTTAGTTCTTTTTTGGCATTGGCATAACATAATTGGATGGTTTGTACTATCCATCTTGCAATGGTTGCCTTTGTGACTGGTGATCCTGTGTTGGTATGTGAGTAGGTGACAAACAATTGTTTTGTTTTCCTGATTTGATCTGTTTTTTGTAAATAATACAGTAACGCTCTCCTTACATCCAGGGTATGGAGGCTTCTTTCTCCTTTGGTTTTTGAAGAAAACTGGTAGGATGATATTTTGATCTAAATGATATTTAGAAACCACCTTTGGTAAGAAGCGTGGGTTTGTCTTTAGGATTACTTTATCCTTGTGTATTTGTAAATAAGGTTTCTGTATTGTTAGAGTTTGCAGCTCAATTACTCTTTGTAGCTATGAGAAAGACTGTCTTTAGAGTAATGTGTTTGAGGTCTGCTGTATGCATGGGCTTGAAGGGTTTTGTCATAAGCTGCGATAGTACTGTATTTAGGCTCCATGTAGGTACTGGAGCAGCTCTCGGTGGAGCAATTCTTTTCGTCCCTTCTAGAACCTTTTTAATCACTGGCCTTGTGAAAAAACTTTTACAAGTTTTTCCTCTTGTGTATGCTACTATGGCCGCCAGGTGTACCTTTATGCTTGAGTAGTTGATGTTACTATCTAGGAGGTAAGTAATTACTGTTTCTTGAGAGTCTATTGAACCGATCTTATTGTTAGCGGTGCACCAGGTGGTATATCGCTTCCATTTTGCTGTATAGCATTTTCTGGTAGACTGCTTTCTTGCCTCTTTTAGAATTTCCATTGTTCGTAAAGGCAGGTTGAGGTGGCCAAATTCTATGTATTCAGGCGCCAGGCTGCCAGATGCAGCGTTGCTGGTTCCGGGTGAAAGATGTGTCCTTGTTGCATTATTAGTAGGTCTTTGTCTGCTTTGATCTTGAACTTCTCCCCCTTGGATAGTTCTAGGAGGGTTGAGTACCATGTTTGTCTTGGCCATTGAGGGGCAATGAGGATCATGTTTGTTCCTGGATTTTTTGCAACACTTTTTGCATCAGGGGTATTGGTGGAAAAGCGTAAGCAAATGTCCGTGACCATTTGAGTGAAAGTGCATTTCCCTCTGACTGGTGGTGTGGAAACCTCGAGGCAAAGTACAGGCATTTCTTGTTGTGCATTCTTGCAAACAGATCCATCACTGGTATCCCCCAGATCTTGAAAAGGTATTGACTGTTTTTTGTTTCAACTCCCATTCGTGTGAGCAGTTGTTCTGTCTGCTCAGCTGATCCGCTGTAATGTTGTCCACTCCTGGTAGATGTACAGTCTGTAGATTGATGTTGTGGACTACTGCCAGATCTCCTGCGCTAGTTTGCTGAGGGGAGAGGACTTTGTACCTCCTTGTTTGTTCAAATAGAACATTGTTGTTGTATTGTCTGTTGTATCAGGATAGTCTTCCCCTGAATGTGCCTTTGGAATGATTTCAATGCCAGGAAGACTGTTTTCATCTCTAAGAAGTTGATGTGTTTTATGGAATCCTGTTTGTTCCATTGTCCCCGTACTTTCAGCTGGTTGCAGTGTGCTCCCCAACCATTGAGGGATGAGTCAGTGGTGATAGCACACGGGAGACCTTTCAAGAACCCAACTCCATCTGTGACTATGTTGTTGGATGCCCACCATTGTATCTCTGCTTGCACCTTTTGTGTTACAACCACTAGATCTTCCCAAACACCTGTGGCTTGGGACCAGCTTTTGGTTAGCCATTCTTGGAATGGGCGCATGTGTAAGTGTGCATGGGGGATAAGTGGGATGCATGATGCCATCATGCCCATTAGTTTCATGACCTTCCACACTGTCAGAGATTGACCCTTCTGGTAGAGTGTTGTCTCCTGATGGATAGCTTGTATCCTGCTTTGTGTGGGGGTACGCTTTTGCCTTTGTTGAGTTCAATATTGCTCCCAGGAATTTCTTTTCCTTTTCTGGTTTTGTTGATGATTTTTTGTGGTTTATTGAAAACCCCAGTTTTTGTAGCATTTGGATCGCTGCTTGAACATGTTTGTAGATGTTTGTTTTGAATGTGCCCTTATGAGCCAGTCGTCCAGATAAGGGTAGACGTGGATTCCCTCTCTTCCGAGGTGTGCTGCTACTGTGGATAGGCATTTTGTGAATACCCGTGGAGCGGATTTTATTCCGAAAGGTAGGGCCTTGAATTGGTAATGTGTTCCGTTGTGCAGGAATCTCAAGTATTTTTTGTGTCTTTTGTTCATAGGGATATGTAAGTAGGCGTCTTTGAGATCTATTGTTGCCATATAGTCTCCTTTTTGGATTTGTGGTATTATTTCCTGAAGAGTACACATTTTGAAGCGTTGTGTCAGAATGAATTCGTTTATGAACCTTAAGTTCATGATTGGCCTTAGAGTCAAGTCTTGTAATTTCAGGAAGCTTCTTGTTTTGGGTGGGTTTGCTGGTGGTTTGCTTATCAGCTCTATGCAATACCCGTATTTTACAAAATTTAAAATCCAATTGCCTGTTGTGATATTTTTCCATTGTTTGAGGAATAAGGATATTCTTCCTCCCACGTGTGTTTTGTGTGGATCCTTGCTTGTGAGTGAGTCAGTTGGATCCATTTCCTCTTCCTCTAGAGGGTTGGCCTCTTCCTCTGCCATTGCCTCTTGATCGAATGAGCGGCTTCTGTTGTTGTTGCCACCCTGGATAGCTTGACTGCCAACCCATTTGTTGACCTGGGTTCTGCCCTTGAGGTTGTTGTGACATTTGTTGTCTTGTCCAAAGGTGCCTCTACCTGTGGGCTTTCTGTTATTAAATCCTCCCCCCCCTTTTAAAGGAACCTCTCTGGTGTAGGGCCCCCATTGCCCTTGCTGCCTCGTTGTCCTTTTTTATCTGTTGAAGGGATTCATCTACCTCCTTTCCAAACAGTGCTTCTCCATTGAATGGTCTATTGATGATGAAAGTTTGAACTTCCTGTTTGAACCCCGATATTCTGAGACAGGCATGTCTTCTCAGGATGGTTCCTGTGCACATCTGCCTACTAGCAGTATCTGCTGCATCCAAAGCCGACTTAAGGCAGGTGTTTGCCATGTTCTTTCCCTCCTGGACAATAGATCTTGCCCTTTTCTTGTCCTCCTCAGGGAGTTTGTTAAGAATTTCCTCTATCTCATCCCACTGTTGGTGGCCATATCTATTTAGTAGGGCATTTGAATTTGCAATCAGCCACTGTGTTGCTGCCTCCTTTTCCATTCTTCTCCCCACCATATCCATCCTCTTACTCTCCTTCTCTGGGGAGGTCCGGTGTTGGAGACTGCATTAGCTCTCCTTCTGGCTGTGGTGACAATAATTGAGTCAGGTTCTGCATTTCCCTGAATATATTTAGGGTCTTTTGAGGAGGCTTTATACTTCTTTTCCACTCTAAGGGGTTATCCCCTTGTTTGAAGCTGGTTCTTTGAAGGCTTCTTTGCCTTGGTCCAGAATACTGGGCAGCATAGGAAGGTATTGAGTTCCTTTTGTAGCTGGTGCCAGGGTTTCTAGTAAGAAACGTGTCCCCTTTTTCTTCCTCTAGGGCTACTCCAAATTGATTTGCTGCCCTTCTAACGAGGTCATTGTAGAAAGCGGTCATCTGGAGGCGAAGCTTTTGAAGGGTAACTGCAGATCTCTTCTTCCGGGCTTTCGGTGTCGAGATCGTTCCACGTGTCTTCGAAATTTTCCTCTTCTTCAGGTACGTCTCCGTATTCCTCTGGTTCTTCGTCTCGAGGTTCAGGGGTTGGAGGGGACTCGAAGATACCTTCTTCTCCCTCGGCGTCTTCTGCCTCTTCGGCGTCGACGTTCTCCTGTTCGGCAACCGGTGCCTTTGGGATGCGGAAATTGTTCAGCGAGGCGTCGAACTTCTTTTTCTTCTGTAGGAGCGTCACCATTTCTTCGAGTCTTCTCCTTTCGACTTCAAGGGCCCTCTCGGCGTCAGAGACCGGAGATTTCTCCTTTTCCCGGCATTGACGTTAGTCTTCAACGGTGTTGTGCCCTTTTTCGAGGGTTCGTGCTTGACCCTTGTTTTTGGCGTTTTCTGCAATTTTCCCTCCTCAGTAACCTTTAATTGGGTTCCGTGGGGTTCTTTTAATCGCGGCTGACCCTCGATCGCCTTTTTGCTCGGTGTCGGGGCTGCCTTGGGCGCCTTCTGTTCGTGGCCCTTTGGTTCCGATGGATTTTTATGGTGTCTTACCTTCTCCGTCTTCTTTTTCGGATCACTCGCCTTCTTCTTGGCGTGGATCTTTTTGGAGTCCCCTTCTTGGATCTCGACGTCCGATCCCTCGTGCGTCGACTCCGCTGGTACTCCATGCTCTTCCTCGTCGCTAGAGAAACCCAGGTCTCTCAGAGAAGTTTTCTTCGTTGTCTGCGACATTGTGGCGTAGTGGGCCTGTCTTTGCTTTTGGCGTGGTCTCAGTGTCTTCAACAGGAACGCAGCGCAGGCCTCACAGTCCTTGTCCTGATGATCTTTGGGCAGGCAGAGGTTGCAGACATCGTGTGGGTCGCGTTGAGCGTACTTGTGGTGGCACTTGGGGCAGACTTGAAAGGGGTATTCTCCATGACAACTACCTCACCATTTGTGGACCGAAGTGGTCCTCTGTGGTGTTAACACTGAAGCTCTGCTCCTGACTCCGGTTACGACGTCGATAATTGATGACATTTCTCGGTGATCTTTTTTGAAGTTTTTTGGGAAAAATCGAAAATTTCTTCGGAGTTTCCCGTCTTGCTTCCAGACCCAACGGCAGAAAAAAAATCTAAAGATGGCTACCACGCACGTCGACCTCCAGGATACCGTCTGATGTCACACAGGGGACGTACCTGCCACCAAATGGTGGTCGACAGCGACCAAAACAAGAAATAAAAAACCAAGAAAAAAAACCAGACAATTCCGGACCCAACCACTAGATGGCGGAATAATGCACAGCATGTGAATCCAGAAAAGGATTCATGCTGCAAAACATCTGTTACCCACATTTTATGCCTCTATAATTTTGAGCTATACATGCCCCCACCCCTCAAAACATCTGGCCCTGCTTCTGACATCCAGTGGCAGAGGAGTAATGGGAGAACCATGCATAACGTGAACTGTCCACGTTACACAAGAAAAGAAATAGAAATAAACATGCCTCTTGTGATCCACCACCCTCAACATATACACACCTATTCAAAAATCCTGCCACCCAACCCCACAACCCTCTGTACCATCCCGGCCCCGGCTGCCCAAACCCACACTCTCCGCCTTCACACTGAAAGCAGAGAGCAAGCACTGTGCTCACAGCGGGTCTGTGAGAACCACTCCGCATTCCAGGACATTAACTTTTTCTGTGTGGTCACCTCAAATGTTTTGCCTTTTGCTGGAACCTACATTTATGCTGGTTTTAGAACTCTGTGCACTTTACACCTGCTAACCAGAGGTAAAGCACCTGTGCTCGGGAGTACTTGATTTGTTTAAGAAAAAGTGCCTGTGCCTGAAATTATGCTCCGAAACCGGTGCAGTTAAACATCGATAGGCATGCCAAATGCCAAGACTAACAGTCTTTAATCCACTACTAGCCACTCCCTGCTCCTTTATCTTGCTCTTTCAGGTTCTCGCTTTCTCCCTTTGTGAAGTATTTGCAGTCTCTCTTCCTCAGTCTTTTTTAATCTGTGTGTTTTTCCCTCTTGTACTCTTTAAATATCTGATGCAAGAAATAAGTGTTAGTCCAGAGAAATAAGTGCTGGTAGCCCCTACAGCTCAAATTAAGCACTGGTGCTCCTCCTTTAAACATGGTTGAATTGGTATATTCCTAATTGGCATTTAAAATTACCTATAAGACCCTAGCATATGGTACAAAATGTACCCCCAGGCCTTTACATTAAATGTCACTAGTGGATTGCAGTTCCTTTTTTGCCATCCACAACAGTGACAGTGTAAAATTTAGCTTCAGACCTACCATAGTAGTGTGATTGTCAGTTTAAACTTTGCAATAAAACCTGCCAAAATAAACCTGTTTGACAGGTCAAAACCTCCCTTTTAAATATTAACAAGTCAGCCCTATGTAGACCTTAGAGCCCATAAGACAGGATGCATGGTATTTAAAGTAGGACTTGTACAAATGTAATGCTAACATGCCGTTACAGTGAGTAGCTCTTAAAAACTATTTTTCACTGTGGCTGGCCCAGCTGTCCCAGGTAGAAAAACAGAGTACAGATCAAAAATCCTAATACTGTATCTCAGGAATGGGACTAGTTAGAACAATTAAACAACTATTGTAATAATTGTTAAAAATCCAATTCAATGGTGAAGTCAGAATTATCATATAAGTCAAAAATGTGACGGAAAAGTAACTTTTAGAGAGTGACCTTTTCCCTGCCTGAAGCTCCTACAGGCTAAATTTGCATTTTCTATGCAACTTCTACCAGCCAGTAATTAACATTTGATTAGATGTGAAATACTTCCCAAGAGCAAACAATAGGCTGAACTGAATGGGCAGAGATGGCTCGGAGGAGTCATAAACTTGACAAAATTGCAGGGTGGGGCAGCAAGAATCCTTTCCAACATTACAGTGTCAAATCCTGCTTGAATGGTCTGCCACTTTTTTTTCATATAACAATGGGGCTCACTTGCTTTACAAGAGTACATCTATGGTGGATTGGGACTTTAAGGACTAAAGTCAGAAGGTAAAAATCTTTGATGAGGACGAAACTCGTTGGTTTATCCGATCCACTCCATCGCAGTCAGCATCAAATTGCACCTAGATCAGGTCTACCGTGGCCATTTACTACAATTGGCACTTTATGCTTCTTGGTGCTATTCCTGCGTAAAACTTTAAAAATTCATACCTCCAGTTTCCCTTGTTGGATTTTTGCCATTTTGCCTATTTAATTTTACTCAATTTTCCAAATTCATTTTGGGATTTTTACTGTTTTTTTCCCCAACGTTTTTGGTACTGCATAAATACTTCACACATTGCACTAAGTTAAGCCTGTCGCATCGGAGCCAAAGCTACCAGGAGGTTGAGGACAGGGTAACTTAGTGACTTTGAGAGTTCACCTTGACAAAAGGTTGTGATTATTCCTTGAGATGGATAATCACCCACCCTAAATAATAATCTAATTTCTAACATGCATGGGTTGTTTTGTCCTGTCAGCATGGATCTGCAGAGACCTACTCTGACAGAAGAAAAGGCGCTTGACACAGTCACATTACCTCCCACAATCCCCCGCCTCATTCGGGTTTGTGAAGGAAGGAAGGTGGATGAGACCATCAACCGCCATTTCGCTGCCCCACTCAGGTCTCCGGAGACGCAGGGGCGGCAGTGGAGCCAAGGGAAAGTGAGCACTTCCTGTGGTGAGCCAAGGGAAAGTGAGCACTTCCTGTGGTGACATCACAACAGTGGGAAGCACTTGGGTTACTCATTGCGGTCACATTACTGTAGTGAATAACCAAATTTCCATCTGGCTTTTCTCTGTTCAGGCATACTATGGAAGCCATATATAACCACCTTAAAATTAGTGGAGATAATCTCCTTACAGCCAATTAGTTTTAGTTCTGGAATCAGATCACATCTCTAATAAGAAATGATATAACTATTCGCTTGCCATTATTTATTACAAGCATACAGTAATGTCTGAATTATAGCAGACAGACTTCTTACGTGTGCCCATTCATCTGCCACAGCCTCTGAAAGTAGAGTCCATGCATGCAAAAACAGCCACATACTGTGGCTTTGGCAGAAAAGAGGACAGGAACTTCGTGGTCTCTGACATGAGAGGTTGTGGACATCTGAACAGCTGCAGCCTCTGAAGGAGAGGTCTGTGAATACACAGGCAGCCATCTGGCACTGCCGCTCAGCCAGGAAAGGCACCATATATCAGCCCCTTTTCCTCTCACAGTTCTGAAAAAGGAGAGGCCATACAAGGTGGGGACTCCTCATTATACAACATAACCTACTGATAGGTTGCAACATTATATGAATATAGCAAATCTGCAAGGAGTTCCATGCCGCCATAAAGGTAGTAGGTGCTCAGCTCATGCTTTTATGTGGCCATGGAACTCCTTGGTGTCTTGTAGCACTGGTATATGGTTCAGTTGTTGGTACCTTATCCTTTAAAGCTCTCTATATGTCTGGATGAAATCTCCTGCCCACAGGGCGAGTGAAAGTCAAAGACAGTAATAGTTGGAATACGACAATATCTCAAAGTTACAAAAGTTTCAGAAAAAAGTAGCCTGCAGGTTTTTTAAATCGGGTTTTCGGTTTGCAACTGTTTCTTCATAGCAGGTCTTTTACCAAAAACTATTATGGTCGCTTACAACCTGATTAACACATGGCAATTGAACACTAAAGGGGAAATTTAAATCTCTGTTAGCACATCAAGACGCACAGCTTTTAATACGTTCATATTACAGATTTGTTAAGGTATGTGCCTAACTCCCTACAAAATTCTTCTCTGATATTAGCTGATATACAATTGAGCACAACATCACAGTCTCATATCGATTTGCATGAATAGCCTATTTATAATTCTCAATGATATTAAAAGCATAATGTTGCATTAACATTTTCCCACTGTAAATAAAAGCTTCAACGCAGACTACACTCTACCCAAATTCAGATCAGAAAAGAAAGGCAATAATGGCTTCAGAAATACAAAATCATGTGTTATTCATGGGAATGAATACAGTAGACCCAAACGTCTATGCTGAATTCGTCAAATAACAATTGCTGCATTGTCTATTAAAAACAGCGTTGATGCATTTGACACCAGCAGCAAAGAATTTTTTGCTGTTGTACAATTAAAAACCTTTCCTTTCAGAACAAAATGACTATGGGTAACTAGCCTAAATGTTTCAAAGAAACACAAAATACCTAAAGTAAAACAATAATGCATCAATTCTGTGCATGTGCTGTGCAGATCGTACTGTTAGACTAAAGTCTCAAGTAAAAGAAAGGAATGTAATTAAGATCCTGAGGGCAACATTCCTCCCACAAACATGTTGTCCTTACAAAATGACCTTTTTAATAGACTATCCTCCAAATGGTCCACTTGAAAAAGAGGCAAGGATAAAGCCAAAACATATACATTTGCTAAATTTCTTGGAAATCATGAATTGGATTTGAAAAAGGTACATCCATCAGTACATTTCAGTAAATGGTTAACGTTCAGTGTTTAAAAAGCATATAATGTACAAATACGGGTAAGCTACATTTACAAAGCTATTAGACAGTGATTGAGTTTACATACAAAATGTACAGGCTGGTTCACAATAACTTTAGATACAGTGTTATTAAAATACATTGGTAATCTTAAAAATAGTTTACTATTTACACATACACTGTATAAACAAACTATGAATATACCTTAAGGATGCCGACAATTATTTCTTTCGGCAAACTGGACCAATTAATAGTGCAAGATATGCCCAACTAGCCTTACATCAAGAAAATTAAGTGGTTTTCACAAGAGCTCTTACGCAGCCATGACAGAATGCATACACTGCACAAGGCTTGCTAAAAAGAAACTGTTTGATTTGCACTCAATTTTATTTTGCTAACTGCTATTCCGTGCAATTCTGGACATTCAGCCTGCTCATTTGCTATTTGGTTGCACTTCACAATAAGGTCATAATTGATTTTATCTGTGATAAAACTGTCTTGCTTGTAGTCCGGATGATATGCAACAAACTCTCTCATCCAGCGTGCGACAGTCATCAATTCCCCTTTGAAAACAAGACAACACCAATATTAAAATATAGACTGGTGAACACTTCCAGAATGGTCGATTCTGTGGTGATTTACTGTATTTGATTATCAAAAATCATGACAATGTAAACTTCTGACAAAACCATTTCAAACAAAAAAATTAAAAAACGTCAAATATGTATGTGATGCCAGAACAAGCAGTTTATAACAATAAAAATGTAAACACCCACACACATTAAACACGGCATATTAAGACATACTACAAAAGAAAATCCATAATTTAGTGGCATATGTTTAACAATTCTCCTGCAAACAGAATAACTACTGCTCTGAGAACAATGGACGCTTAGGAAAGAAGCTCAAGGCATCTAAAGAATTTCCATGAGATATTTTTCAGTACAGTCCACAGGTAGCCCTTCTCTCATGTTTTTAAGAGTGAAAACTGCATATAACAGTAAATACCAAATAAGAAGCATGTACACGTGATTGCGGAATTCTTTGCTGACCATTTCATTAGAAGATGATCAGTGTCCGCATTATGCTGTGGGTGTGGGAAGTAGAACCACCAGAAGCCCCTAGCGTCAATCAGAGGGTAAGGAAATGTGAAGTAAAGGTTTCACTGCAGAAGGTTGTTCCTTACCGAATCAGTTCTTGTGAGTAAGGCAGCAGGATATTGAAATAGGTTGAGGCTGAGCATATTTAATTATGTGGTTTTATATAGCACAGACATTATTAAAAGGTTTTAGAGTGTTTTACAAAAGAAACAAATCATTACATAAGACATAAGGAAAATGTTACTTACCCTGAAAGTATCTGTTCTTAGCAACCCTAAGTTGGCAGTACCCTGTGTAGGACTTGCAGGGGGATTTCCCATTCGTGGACTTGTTGAAGTGTCCTGCTGAGGTCTGCAAGTACACTGTCCACCCCTGGAAGCCGTACTGCCAAGAGGATTATGTTGTGGCAGAGTACCCACTGTCAAAAAACACAGGTCAAGGATGGGCTTGAGAGCACCATCCCATTTGGGGATAAGAAAGCTGAGAGAGAAGTCACCACTCCCTTGTCATTCATGGGCACCCTCTCAGACGATATATTATTTTTTTTTGGAAGACGTCCACTTCTTCCTAAATGAGAGTGAGTTGTTCTTTGCTGAGAGCGTGTGTACTTGGTAGGGGTTGTGTGTAGTTTGAGAGAATAGAAGTGTTGGACCACCACTGGAACCCACTGGCTGGATGAGAATTTTTCCCCAGTGAGAGGAAATCATGTATCCTTCCACCAAAAGATGATGCGGGATCAGAGGGAGGTAAGGCAAGTCATTGTTTTGAGCTGGCAGCTGCTTTGCTGGAGCTATCTTTGCCCCTACCCCTGTAGAAGCCTTTGTCGTACTCCCTCCAGCTTGCTGGTGGAAGGGCTTCTGCTAGGAGGGTGATTGCTCAGGTGATGCTGCCTTAGCTTCACCCCTGGGCTACGGTTTACGAACGGGCCCATGTAAGAAGTGGTATGCTGGAATTGCTGTCTCCTTTACTTTTTTATTTTTTTCCCAGAATCTAGTCAACCTGAGGCCAATCTATATTCTAGAGTAAATAGTTCACCCACTCTTTCCAAACATGAATATAAATATATATGAATATGTATAAAAAGGAAACCGAAATAGGCAAAGAACTCCTCTACCCCCAGAACCTGCCCCCCGAGAGGAGTGGAATACCATTGCGGAAAAAGCCTCAAAATTCTCCATGTGAATCCAATTCACCTTGTGCATAGTAATAAGATGGTCCCTCACTCTGGCACAACTGAAAGGTCTATTTGGATCCTTGATGGAAAGGCTGTGGAGAATGATGTTCCTTCCACATGTGGTGAATTTGGCCTAAGATTCAGAAATTCTAGGAGAGAATATCCCAAACAATACTTACAATTATATAAGCATATTTAGAACTATAACTCGAGCCCCCGTCATGTACAGTTTTCTCATCAATAATTTCATTGCAAATGTTGCAGTGATATTATCAATGATGTCATAGAAGATGACAGGAGTGATGTAATATGTGGGGTAATTAGCAGTGCATGGTAAGGGTGTGTTATAGCTACCTTAGGCAGACCCCACCAGGATTATGCAACATAGATGTGCAAATTATGCAGCATTATTGCACCACTTTATTTTACTCTTATTCATGCCTTTTCAGCCATAAATCAAAAGGAAACTATTTTAGCAGAGTATTCCACTTTGAAATAGGCATGTTTAAAGTGCCTGCAGCTCTATGGAAGGACAGCTCAAATCCTAACCTCGTGGGAGGGGGCCATATTTCTCCCTAGGATGTTCTAGCGTCCATGAATGCACCCCTTCTGGGGCACCTCTGCCTCCCAGACCCCGGAGATATGAACCCTCTTCTTCAGGTGCCGCAGGATAGTATTGGGTGGAGGTGCATGCACGTTAAATATTGCTCTAGGCAGATCAGCGGTTTGGGGGTGGGTGTAAATGCGCTTTCACAATGCAGCCCCCACCTCCATGTGACTTACAGGTGGTGTGTGCAGTCTACACCTCGACTTTGAGACTACACCCACCATAGTCCCTCTGCTAGCAACCTTTCTTTTCAGGCAGTGGAGTCCCCACACAGACAGAATCAAGATCTGAAGGGTTCATTACTGTGCATGCACTTATTGTCATTGAATACACAGCTATCAGACTAAAAACTGAGTTGGATGTTTTCCAGAGTTTTAATATAGTTGACTTTCTAAAACTCTTATTACTTCTCCCATCCCCAAAAAGAAATACCAGGACCGCTAGAACTTACTTTTCAATGGAAGTTTAAGTCCACAGAGCTGCGATCTTGCTTGTGTATTCAAACCTCATCCTTTGTCGAAGTGACATAGGAGGTAGTTTGAATCAATAGGTGGGGACGTAGGACTACAGTGCCACCAAATAGGAAAATGATGCTGATGGACATTGAATTTGACCAGTTAGAGATAGTTTGCATTGGATTAACTTGCTAACATGTGGGTTTTGGACATCTGCACTACTACGGGGACAATTCCAGCGGGGAAGAGTTATTAAACACCATTCAAATTTCACCTCTAACACCAGCAATTTACTTGTGCCGGAACACCTCTGTACTTTTCACAGGAATGTGAAAATTACCCATTTAAAATAGATTTGCCTCAAGTCAAGTGAGAGAAGTTCACACACACTTGTGTTGTCTTTACAACACACTGGCACTTTTCAGAAACATCTAGAAAGCAGGTTTCCGCTTGGAGCTTTGTATATTCACCTTGATGTAACCTCGATCAACCTAAGAGTGGTTTCTTAATAAAACCTCAGAAAGGAGACATGTTGCGATTCACATAGTGAAAGAATGCATTGAGAGTCACAAACATATTGATTTTAAATAATTTAAATCTAAAAATATAGATTATAGACATAGCAAACAATACACTTACACAGACACCCCAGTTAGTATACAAACTGTGTGTGGCAGGAGGAAGCTGCTATTACGGCGGCATTATGGGGGAGGCTCCTTAAAGGAGCAAGGAATAATAAATAAGCAGCAGGGTTTTCTTTTTTTTATAGGCGTTCCGAGTGGAGCCCCAGAACCCCGGTGGCCTACCTGCAAAAGGCCCTATAGAGCCATGCCAGCGCTTGCTTTTTTTAAATTTACAGGGGGCTGCGGTTCCCACCTGGGGCATCCCACAGCATGATTCTTTTGGGGGGCTGCGTGGGAGCCCCAGGGCGTCCACTGCCCTGCTGCTCCCTGCAAGTCGCTGCGCGGCAGCTGGGGTTTTTTTATTTACAGAGTTCCCTGGTGCCCACCTGGGCACTCCACACACTTATGTGCCTGCATTTTTTTTTTTTTTTTAAACGGGGAAATCAGGTGCCCACTTGGGACACCGCACAGTGCGTCCCTCGGGTGCTGCGGAGGGAGGCCCAGGGTCCCGGCAGCCTTGCCGGTTACCCTGCTTGCACCCTTTGTGGGTGCAGCGGGAGCCGGCGTTGCTCGAACCCCACGGGAACAGTTTTCTTCTGCTCCCACCGGGTGGGAGCAACTCAAAGCATATCCTTGCCCGAGAGCCCGGGCAGGACATTGTTTTGTTCTCTTGCCGGAGGGAAGCAGCTTTGTGCTCCCACCCGGTGGGAGAACAGTAGCACTTTCCTTGCCCGGGCCGGTGGGCAGGTAAATAGATGGTGTCCCAGGGTTTGGGGAAGATGGGGCAACATCACTGAGCCAGCCCTAGAAAATAAGGGGCCCCTTAATTACTACCTGTGGACCCCCGCCGGTATTTTTAAAAGGCACGAGTCGGCACTTTTTTTTTTTTTTCCAATTTTGTCCCTTGTGTTTTTTGTGCTGTTTTTTTTTTACGACTCTGGACTGAGTCACGAGTCCTCAGATAGCTGCCACCACTTCCTGGTATATGTAAAGCCAGCCAATCGGATCTCAGCAGGAGTTCCGCCGGCTCCACGGAACCTCCACGGCATGATATTATATATATATTTTTTTTTTTTACCAAAATTTCTCCAAAACTACTAAACAGATTTACACCAAAACACAAAAAGCACTCTCTTTCTTGACCAAGCTCTAGCTTTCTGTCAAACTTGGTGTACATCTGTTCAGCGGTTTGGGCTGTAGCTGTGTCTAAAGTATGGAAAAATTAATGTGGAAAAACACGTTTGGGACCCCCATTGTTTCTCAGCCCCTGCTTGACGGCTCACCCGGAGATTTTCCATTGGCAAACTAGTCAAAAAGTAGCACTTTTTTCAAATGTTTTGTGGAGATTTGTCAAACAGCACCAAAGTTATTAGCAACACAAAAAAGGCATTTCCTATGGAAACACAATCCGAACTATACTATAACTACCCAGTGGCGACTGCCACTGGTTAATTAATATAAATATAGAATGGGTTTTTGAAGTGACAGACAATTCAAGCTTCACTCCAGTAGTCTATTTAATGCCACTCAGAACCCCTCGGTGAAAAATATCCCAGTAATTCACTGTTGCGCATATATAACTCTAGATGTCCTTATCAACTGGGTAACACTTTATCCCAGTCAAGACAACTATTCTTGGGTATCCGACCCATTTAAAAAAAAGCATGGTCTACTTCCAGAGAACAATATTTGCTGAGGAGACAAAAAGTTGTTTTTCATACACAGGGCATCCATCTCACAGGAGTTCTGTGCTCCAAGGTTTCAAAACCAGGAGGACCTAGTTTTGCAAAAGGGAAAAGAATGTGATGTTTAGATTTGTGGCCATTCAATATCGCAACTCATAAAATGAATTATTCTGCATTAAATTTGACAAGCTGTTAGCCCAGTGTACAAATGTCATGTTTCATGCAGATCTGACAATGAACAAAATTAAATGGAGGGGTTTAAGTAAATCTACAATTGCCAATAAACTTGCTGCAGTTTACTGATCTGCACAACACATACCATGCTCATTTTAATATTTTCAGTTTCATGAAAATCTGTCATGGGAAGGGGGGTGGGGGGAGACACTTAATGGGATGGTAAAATGAAGGGGAAAAAAATCATTGTTCCTCATTTTAACTGCCATAGAAATGTCTGCTCT
Source organism: Calotriton arnoldi (assembly GCA_963921515.1). Lineage (NCBI taxonomy): Eukaryota > Metazoa > Chordata > Amphibia > Caudata > Salamandridae > Calotriton > Calotriton arnoldi. Next base: position 229,367 of record CAWUFW010008815.1, read on the forward strand.
CCAACTCCAATACAGAAATAAGAGTGAACAGAAATACACCAAACGTGGCAAGAAATAGAAACATTATTCAGGAAAGCACATTTGATTCGTTTGGTGGAAATCTGTTTAGTAGTTTAAGGAATTCGTACTACAAAATGTTTTTGTGGGCTTGAAAGGGTTATTAGTTAGAGATATCTGGACCTTTTGTCAACGTACAAAGCTCGAGCCCGGGTTTGCAGACTGTCTGCATCATTATACTGCAAATTAACAAAATAAATATGTTATGGAATCCTTGGCGTGGTTTCCCCTGACTTTTTGGCCTCCTGTTTTGATGGCTTCATTTTTGCTGGCCTTTGTATTCTGCAAAAAGAACAACTGATGGACAGAATGTTGAACAATGTCAAACATTTACCCCAGTGCAGAGATCTGGGCCTGAAGCCATTGTGTTTTGCTACCAATGCCATTCCAGTATAAATCCAGGCATTTGTATTCGGGGCACTTTACCACTGCTATCCAGTGAGCACGTGCGCTTTCCCTAAAACATGGTAGCATTGGCTTATCCACAATTGGCATGTTAAATTTACTTAGAAGTCTCAACTGCAGAGCCTGTGTGTGCAGTTTTGAACTACCATATCAATCTGGCAAGTTAACACTCTTGCCAGGCCCAAACCTTCCATTTTAGTGTATCTTAAGTCACCCCTAACGTAGGCACTGGATTGCCCCAAGGGCAGGGTGCAGTGTATTTAAAAGGTTGGACATGTACTTTTAAATTTTACATGTCCAGGTAGTTAAATTCGTTTTTCACTACTGCAAGGCGCATCTCTCTCATAGGTTAACATTGGAATTAGATTTTAGAAGTGTAATTTCCAATTGAGAAAAGATATATAGTTCGAGTTTGGTGTCCCATGACTTATAATTTAAAATCACAACTTGTGGTACAGTTGGACTTTAAGTTGAACGTCTGAAAATGCCACTTTTAGAAAGTTGGCATCTTCTTAACTAAACACTCTGTGCCTCTGCCTGTTTCTGAATACACGTCTGGGGTGGGTGACAGCTGGGCTTTGTGCATTACCTCCCGAAAGCCACACACAAAAGGAACTTAGGCATGATTGATGGGCCAGCAACGTTCTGATGGGTCATCCTGGGCAAGATGGGAGGGAAGAGGGGACACCTGAATGGGCTGTGCCTGTCCCCACACAAAGAGCTGCATGCCCTCCTGTAGTGAGTCTGGAGCCAGGGCAGGGAGGTTTTTGATGAATAACTCCTGTCTTTCCGGTTTCAGCAATTGGAGTAGTAACTAGCGCCAGGACACCTCCGGGTAATCGCGCGCTTTAGAAATCTTCATAACATAACACTTCAAATGCCTCTCTTTAAGGTCTCCCCCCACTTCAAAGGCATAACTGGATACAAGTACTGGGCCCCTGACTCCACCAACTCAGTAAACTTCTAGACCAGAGAACATTCTGCCAGGAAGAAGGACTGCTGTGCTGCTGAAAGGATCGTCACTTGCTAGCCTCTGCTGGCTTTGCTGTGCCTGCCCTGCGGCCATCCTTGCCTGGGAGTGAGAAGGACTGGACCTGCATCTCTACATCCCCAGAACCAAAGTGACTCCAAGGGCTTGCCTCCTGTTCTGAAGTCTCAGGGTCATCAAAGACTTCCAGCAACCCTGCTGCAGCATCTGGACTATGAGTCCTGCCGTGCCAAGAGGTGCCACCCCAGTCCTGGGCCCTTGGAAGCAGGTTAACAGCAAAAGACATGCATCGCTATTGTGCCGGTCGAAACAGGCACCTCTCTTCTCGACGCTGACACATCACTGCTGTGCCCAAAGACCTCACATTGCCGGCTGCAGCGCTCGCCGACAATGCATCGCCTTCATCGTAAGATTCGCTGCCGATACAGAGAGCGCGATCGGAATTGAGGCCTTGCCGACATCCAGCAGGATCGACAACGCATCGCCTCCTCTGCTCCCCCCATCGGGTTTTCAACGACAACACATCCTCCATCCAAAGGTACTTTTTCAGCTGGACAAGGTCGGTACCATATCTGAACCTCACTCGGCCTAAACTTTTGGATTCACGCAGGTCAAGCCCAACCAGATTTTCCCGGTTGGAGCTTTATGCTTTTTTTTATCAGTATATTTGCAGATATTCTTTAAAAATTCGTAACTCCAGTTCTACTTACTTGATTTTTGTCACTTTGGTCTTGTTTTGTTCATTAAATGAAGCTCGATTCTTCTAATGTGGTGTGGATTATTTTTGAATGGTGGTCTTTACTGTTTTACTGTATTAAGTGTTGCCCAAATACTTTACACGTTGCCTCTTAAGTTACGCCTGACTGCTCTGTGCCAAGCTACCAGAGGATGAGCACGGGTTGATTTAGGGTGTGTGTATCTGACTTACCCGGACAAGGATTGTGGTCCTTACTTGGGCAGGGTGCATACCTCCGCCAACTAAAGACCCTATTTCTAACAAACTAATATTCAATGTCAGTATTATTTTAAAAGTATACCAAAAACAGTTATCACTCAATATAAAAAATAACTGTATTAAAGATGGTTAACAAAATCTCCTTCATGATTAGAGAAATCAAACTGCAGTGTCATAAACAATGTCATCAGTAATGTCATCAATATCATTTGAGATCTTATTAATGATCTCATAACATGCCATCAGTGATGACATGGGAGGTAATGAGCAGTGCATGCCTGAGGCGCGAGTTATGGTTAGTTTACCTTACCATAAGCAGCAGATTTCAGGTTATTCACATTTTCTTATCATTAACTGGACTTCAACTGTGTGTTCTTAGTGAATATGCATATTTCCACTTTTGATAAGAGACCCTGCACAAAGGGGTCGGGGGAGTCGGTTGTTTATTCAGAGTAAAGATCCCATGAAGGAGGAGAGATGTCATTTAATTACAATGCTTTACAGGATTTCAACCATATGCGAGCAATTGAGTGCCACGATTATCGGTAAAGATCACATGATGGAAAAATATTGCCACCTTTGCAGTCACTGGAAAAAGCTACTTGTATCCAAACATTCTACATGATTTATTTATAGAGGTCTATTTAAATGGAAGCTCAATGTAGGCACAAAAAGGTCTTTTATAAGCAACCATCTCCAACTAGAAAAGTAAATGTTTTGCAGCACACAAAAGTCTGCCGTTCATGTGCCTCCAGGATTACATCTTTTGGTCAAAAAGGCATGGAGAGATCAAGATAGACTCCCCTCAGCGTACAATCAATATCGGATGCCCTTTTATATCTAAATATGCACGTTAGAAAATGTGATTAGATTTTCTAGATAGTTTCCCTGACAGTTAACCCAATTTGAACTTGGTTAGAATACGAAAGCTGAATTCTTTATTTTGATTTATGGTAATGCATGTATTTATACATTGTTTACATGTTTCTCTGACAAACATGAAAAATTAAACAATCTGCTATTCTTGGTCTTCCTTAATTTTAGGGCAAAACTGTTGATTTCAAAGTAATCAGAGTATGTCCTGAAGTTCTTACAATAACAAAATATAGATAAAATATACCTGATGCTCTTTTCTTGATTAGTCTGAGGTAGTTTAAGATGGTACATCTTGTGTCCACATCTACTTCCATATTTTCAAGATAGGAGTTCAGAATTGGGATTAAACCAGGAAACACCCCTTCCTGCAAGGTTAATAAAACTTGTCAATAACCTCTATAGCGGACAGTGAGAGAATACTTAATCATTTATTTCACACACAAAAAAAACTAATCACCTTTCCATTGATGATCGCATCAATACTCATTAAGACACACTCCTCATTATCTGTATCAGTCCCATTATAGGCTGTAGTGCAACCATCAACAACGGCATTTCCCGCTTAAGGCAAAAGAAGAAAACATACATCAGTGCTTATGAAATTATGTAAAAACTCTTGTGTGTGTATTAAAACTGGAGAGGAAAGAAGTACCTTTACAAATCTCTTTCTTGAAATAAAATTTTCCTTGACGGACAGCATCTCGTTTCTGAGCTTCCTTCATGTTTTCATCCACCTTATATTAAAAGTTAAACAAGAAATTGTGTTCTAAGTCTGAAGAGGCCCGACTCTTGGCATTTGTAAGTGGAAAATAAACATGCAGACTTTTAGTACAGTGAAAAAGCTGTTAGGCATTTTATAAATTCTATAATTTGTTCTGTTAATGCATGAAAAAAAGATTTTGCTTAATGCCAGGTCAGAGGTATTTTAGAAAAATTACTTGCCTTCAAATACAGCTAAAAGCATATAAAAACATAGCGGTCCCATTTAGAGTGGCAGGCTGGAGCTGGACCACTCACTTTGCCAGATGCTCAAAGTATCAATTCCTCAAATTCCACTACCCCATCCTACAAAACCAGTGAAGGCCAACTGGATTTTAAATAATTTCAGAAACCCAACAACTCTGGGCAGAGAAATTAATAGTCCAGACATTCTTGAAGCCTCATCCATCTCGTGTTGTGTGGGAATATTAAAACTTGTTTTGCTTTCAGATTCGGTTTTACATAAAATAACTTGAAAAACACTAGGACATAGACTAACTTAAGACTATTTAAGTTTCTACAACTGCAAACAGGGGTGTGTGCATACACTGAATATCTTGCAATTCTATCATCTTGTGTAACTTTGATGCCTTCATGGACGAGAGAAGGTCTTGTATGAATGTACAACTTGAAATAGAGATTATGATAGATAAGCAACCTTTTCCATTTGTGTGTTGTAGAATCGCATGCTGTGCATTGATTATATAGCAGTATCATTCTCTCCTAATATGGTGGCTGTCAGGAAATAGTAGCGTAAGTGGAAGTAAATAATGTCTTTAAAAATGTCTGCAAACACAAGGAAATGATGGACGAGCGCTGAAACTTTTCAGACACTCACTCCCAGTCACAGATCTGGGTTGAATCCATCATCATTTTTTTGCTCACTTCGCCACCCCAGTTCAGACCCAGCCATATGCAAATCAGTCTTGACCCTATTCATCATGGGAATAGTCCAGCCCGAACTGCCAAGCCACTTGTATATCCACAAAGAAATGCTTAGAGAAATGTTTAGAACACATTGCTGATCTACGAATGGCAGCAAAAGGATACACTAAGATTGCCACTATCGTTCCCTCCTTGCTGAGCTCATGGTATGCTTTGATGTGCTTAATTTGCCTGGGCATAGCAAATCTGATTGAATGTCTGACTGTATTCTGCATGCGTTTAGCACGCATGCCTTGGGACCGCTGTCATTCGTACGAACGAGTCTTTAGCATGCATTCTTTCTGCACGCAAATCGTTGTAACCACTTGCCTTAGGGGGGGCTGGATTTTGGAATAGTTTAATTTACTATTCCAACTCCAGTCTGCGCAACAGCAGGGAAGGTGTTGGACTTTAATTTCAACACAATTCCACCAAGTGCCCCCCCCTAAAGCAAGTCGTTGTAAAGACTTGCATGCAGAACAAATACATGCTTAAGACTCGCTCGTTCTGTTGCTGGAGCTGTGAAGGCACAGCGTGATTGGAGCTTCGTCCTAAAGGACGTTTCCTAATCTGAATGCATCAAACAATCCACCTTGCAATACGAGATTTGAAAATGGCTTGTCTTAGTGGCATTGTGTGAATGTAACAAGAAATATACTGTCTTTGACAGTTTTAGTAAGAACAAAGAAGTAATTAAATTCTCGCCTAAGATCAAACAGAGAACTTTTGCAGCAATTTGTGTCTAAATAAAAAAAGCAAACTAGTACCAGAAAATTGTTTGGATGTGCTGTTCAACTACATCTATTTAGACAAAACCACTTTCAACACAAAGTGGGTTTGGTGTTTTTACTTCACCTTTTCTTTATACATTTATTTATGAAACATATATGAAAAACATCAAACTCATGTCATAGAAAAAAGACATGCATGTGACCGTTCAACAAAACATCAATAATATATACGATACAATTACCATTAGACAATTAAACAACAAAGAAGCATTGACAACATAAATGACCAGTCCTAAATTTGGAAAGGAAAAAATAGCGGTACAGACTTGTTTGTGCTTTACATTGCTGAAGCCTGCTATAAACAGCTAGTCGACATTTACAATACAACAGGCTGAGTGCCTTGTTTGCACGCTGTATTATTCAGTGAAATGATGAAAGTTGCGACTAGCTGTGTGTGGTCGACGCGTTTCGGACCCCTAATTTTCTTTGGGGGTTCTCCTCCGGACAAGGACTAGGTCTGACTCTACAGTGGGATGGAATTTGAAAGTAATGCAAGTATGGGTTGTAACTTATGAATAGAACAACTATAAGTAGGACAAGCATAAGTCTATTCTTACCTTTCATGAAAACTACGGTAAGTACAAAAGGTGTTACACCTTCAGTGACGGAATGAACTGCAGCGTTCCAGAAGATTTCTGAAAAAATTAAATAGGCTGTATTTTTTAGGTGCACTCTACAAAAGAAACTGCCACAACGTACTTTCTTAAAGATTATTCCACAGCATTGACATGCGTGGATGAAATGCGTACTTTGTCTAAAATAAAAGGACTTGCCTTGTGTGATTCATGGGAAAACTTTATTGATGGTCCCTGGTGTGGTTTTCAATAATTCTATCACTGTTTCAGACTCGAGTAAAGAAACGAGTGAAGTCAGGTCACACGGTAGGTATTTAACCTGTCAAAACAATGCAAACGGGATATATTTTATGGCCTATCCGAGCACTTGTAAAAGCGTTCTAATCAGCAAAAATGTCCTCTAACGGAAAAGAAAAGGAAAATGACTCACAAACGTGTTAACGGTCTCGCGCTTAGTCGTGGCAGAGGGACGCCGTCATTATTACATTTTGGGCGCTGCTCCTGTGAGATAAGAAAATGAAAGGAGTGAAATGTGTTTACGCGGTGTAGTGCCATTCACGAGTTGAACCAGTATCGTAACCGTACGTGTGGGAAGAAACTTGCCTGGGTAATTCTTTCTGATTCCTAGCAGCGTCCCTCTCCGACCTCATTCCTTCGGCATCTCTGTAATGCGGAAGAGAGGTCTGATTAACTCAAGGCATAACTTGTAGATCGCATCCTACGGGATGAATCACATGATCATTGCTGAGCATTCTGGTCAATGGAGTTTATGTTTGTATTACCAGTCCGTGAGTGACAGGGCATATTAACTGGATTGAATTTAGACCGTTTAATAATGGTGTGAATACTTGGACTAGGTGCGCTTGAGTCACATGATCATTGCTGCGCATTCTGGTTGATGGAATTATGTTTGTATTGCCAATTCGTGAGTGACAGGGCATGTTAAATGGATTGTAATTTTGGCATTTTGATAATGGTGTGAATAAAATAGACAAGGCACGCATTTCAAATATTTAGAATTTGTGGGTTTACAATCTATTAATTTCGGACATCTCATTCAGTCCACTGATGGCAGTATTGAAGCGCATTATCAGATAAGCCTCTCTTTGGAGTAGTGCCCTTTCCAGGTCTCCTCCTCTCGGGCTTGGTTTGATCACGCTTAGGATTGTCAACCGAAAATACTTTTCAGTATGTTTAAGCTCTTCAAAATGTGCGACCAGGGGTGCATTGGTCACCTTGTTCTTAATTTGTGATCCGTGTTGTTATTCGATGTCTAATCTCTTGTGTTGTGTTGCCGATGTAGATCAAAGAGCAAGGGCAAATTATGGTATAGACAACGTTCTTAGTTTTACATGTGGAGAAGTCATTATGTTTCCATTTGTCATTACCATTTGAGAATTCAGTACGTTGTGGCAGTTTCTTTTGTAGAGTGCACCTAAAAAATACAGCCTATGTATTTAATTTTTTCAGAAATCTTCTGGAACGCTGCAGTTCATTCCATCACTGAAGGTGTAACACCTTTTGTACTTACCGTAGTTTTCATGAAAGGTAAGAATAGACTTATGAATAGAACTATAAGTAGGACAAGCATAAGTTACAACCCATACTTACATTACTTTCAAATTCCATCCCACTGTAGAGTCAGACCTAGTCCTGGTCCTGAGGAGAACCCCCAAAGAAAATTAGGGTTCCGAAACACGTCGACCACACACTGCTAGTCGCAACTTTCATCGTTTCACTGAATAATACAGCGTGCAAACAAGGCACTCAGCCTGTTGTATTGTAAATGTCGACTAGCTGTTTATAGCAGGCTTCAGCAATGTAAAGCACAAACAAGTCTGTACCGCTCTTTTTTCCTTTCCAAATTTAGGACTGGTCATTTATGTTGTCAATGCTTCTTTGTTGTTTAATTGTCTAATGGTAATAGTATCGTATTTATTATTGATGTTTTGTTGAACAGTCACATGTTTGTCTTTTTTCTATGACATGAGTTTGATGTTTTTCATATATGTTTCATAAATAAATGTATAAAGAAAAGGTGAAGTAAAAACACCAAACCCACTTTATGTGTTGAAAGTGGTTTTGTCTAAATAGATGTAGTTGAACAGCACGTCCAAACAATTTTCTGGTACAAGTTTGATTGGTGGCCTAGTTTGGGCGGGTACATAGGCCCAACCCCCACTGTTAGAAATAAATAAAAAAGCAGGCAGCTTAATGAAGAAAATTTTACTTATGTGTAAATCAAGTTCTGCATTGTAGGTCTTATTAATGAAGCCATGACCGTAAAATAGGCCCTCATATGTACAGAGACCCAGGAACACACATATATATATATATATATATATATTCACTGAAAAAACCATGGGTTTTAGGGACAGTTAAAGTTAGTTGGACATTGCACTCGTACAAAACCCGTGAAATTCCCCCGTTATAGTTAGTTCAGCTAACTATAACTTGCGCCCCCGCAATGCACTGCTGATGACGTCACATATTACATCACTCATAACATGGTCAGTGACATCACTGATGACATCTCAAATGACATCACTGATGACATCATCCATGTGATAATTTCATGCATCTTCTCACACCCTAATATAACTTTTGATACACCTACTCTAAATTACAGACTGCCATTCTCAAAACCATAGACACTCCAACACCAATAACTACATACCCACTCACTGATTCTTAGGTCTACACACACATCCACTCACTCACCTGTACAGTCACTCATACTTACGGTCACTCAGTACAGGACTATCATATGCACTCCTACACCTACATAGACACTCACACACCGCCACTCATCCATAGAGGTACTCACACACCTAGTCAGTCATGCAAATAATTAATCACACTGCCATTTACTCACCTATAAAGTTATACACAGACCAGCTCACTTACTTATACAAATACTAGCACATTCTTACGCTCTTATACAATCACTAATACAAGTACACACTCATCCATACAGCCACTCTCACAATCACACTCACTTATACCCATTTATATACTCCAACACACATCTACTGCCTTTCACATATGTAGTTACTCACACATGTACCACTGAGATATACATTCACTCACTAACACACCCATACACACAGTCACCCACCCATACAGTCCATCAGAGGTGCACTCTTGAAACCATGCACCCAGTGAATCGCCCACTGATACATCTATGTGCAGTCACACACCCCCCATACACACAAACACTCAGGCACCCATACAGATACTCAGACAACCAATCAATAACTCATAGACACTCATGTAGCTATTTACAAACCCATGCAGCCACTTACACACCAACAGACAGACGGATAAAGACATTCACACAGTTTAGTCACTAACCCATGCATTTAGTAAGATACGTTTAATCACTCACTTATAGAGTCAGTCACGCACCTACTAAATCATCCATCCAGAATGGATTCCTATGGAAGGAAATACAAGTTACTGGTAAGTACGGTTAGAATTACTTTTCAGGGTCAGTGCTGGGCTAAAAGATGCAGCACTGGGTTCTCTCCTGATAACAGGTGAGTAAATCGGAATTCGTAGTTCGGCTGATTTTAGAGGAATATTCTAAAGTTCCAAAACTCCACACTTTGACTGGTTTCACTTGGAAATTCTTCTATGTTAGCCTATGGAAGGAAATTCAAGTTACTGGTAAGTACGGTTAGAATTACTTTTCAGGGTCAGTGCTGGGCTAAAAGATGCAGCACTGGGTTCTCTCCTGATAACAGGTGAGTAAATCGGAATTCGTAGTTCGGCTGATTTTAGAGGAATATTTGCACAATGGTGAAGGAAGGGGGTGGGGCCTGAGGTGACATATCATTAACACCCCCTGTGGCGCGTTTTAAGTTGGAGAATTAATTCCTCCTCAATCCCGAGGGTCCCTAGGGGCCAACTAGCCCACCAGATACCTCCAGTATGCGCCAGAGAGCTGCGTTGCAGAGAGGTGTTCAGAGGCCACGCCCCTTTTTGCACCTCTCTGCAACGCAGCTCTGTGGTGCTTTCTGGACGTACCTGGTGGGCTAGTTGTCCCCCAGGGACCCTCAGGATTGAAGGGGATTTAATTCCCCATCTTAAAACACGCCACGGGGCCTGTTTGCACACGTCATCTCAAGCCCCGCCCCCTCACCACTGTGCAAACGCGCCCCGTGGTGCGTTTTAAGTCGGGGGATTAACTCCCCTTCAATCCTGAGGGTCCCTGGGGTGCAACTAGCCCACCAGCTCCCTCCATTATGCGCCACAGAGCTGCGTTGCAGAGAGGTGTAAAAAGGGGTGTGGCCTCAGAACACCTCTCTGCAACGCAGCCCCCTGGCGCATACTGGAGGTTCCTAGTGGGCCCCCAGGGACCCCCCAGTATTCAAGGGGAATTCGTTCCCCATCTGCAAACGCGCCAGGGGGCGCGTTTGCAGAGTGGTGAAAGAAGGGGGCGTGGCCGGTGTTTTTTTTTTTTTTTTTTAGAAGGGGGGCTGTGTGGCCCCCCTTTTTCTAATTTATTGGTCCTTGGGACCCCATCCCCCAGGGCCTGCCCCCTATTTATTTAAAAAAAAAAAAAAAATTTGGAAGGGGGCCGGGTGGCCCCCCCTCCTGAGGCCTTAATCGGCCCCGGGGACCCCATCCCCCGGGGCTGGCCCTCTCCGTTGGGGACTGTGGGGGGGTCCCCAATCCCCCCACGGTCCCGCCGGCTCCCCGCGTCCCTCGGGAGCCGGCATTGCTTTCCACATGGGGAGCTGCTAAGATGCAGCTCCCCATGTGGAAAGCAATTTGCTTTGGATATTGGAAGCGAGAGCAGGTTTCCCTGCTCTCGCTACCATATCCAAAGCAGTTTACTATGACAGGACGGGAGCCTTGAGGCACCCGTCCTGTCATAGCAAACTACAGTGTCCCGGGGGTAGGCACCCCGGGACACTGCAGGAGCCAGCCCTGGGGGGTGGCGGTCCCCAGGGCCATCAAGGGCTCCAGGAGGGGGGCCACGCGGCCCCCCTCCCTTGAGTTGCACAGCCCCGGGGAGGTGGTGGTCCCCGGGGCTCTGGGGGTCAGTAACGGACCCCCACATTAAAATATTTAGTGCCCCGGGAGGTGGCGGTCCCCGGGCGTGTGGGGGCTCAAGCCCCCCACATAGGTAATTTAAAAAAATAAAAAGAAGCCCCGGGGGTGGCGGTCCCCGGGGCTTGGGGGCCTTAGAGGCCCCCACACATAAAACTTAACCCCCGCATGCCCCCGGGACTTGGCCCACCCGGGGGCAATTACCAAAGAAGCGCGGGAGGCCGCGCTTCGTTTTTTTTTGTTTTTTTTCCTTTTTAAATCGGCAGGATCCGCGCACCGTAAGCGCATCCTGACGATTTTTTAAAAAGTCGCTTTCTGAACCAAGCGCTACCTTTTTGCAAAATTTGGTGCAATTCCGTTCAGCCGTTCGGGCTGTAGCCATGGCTAAAATTTCCTATGGGAATTAACATGGAGAAAACGCGTTTTGGGACCCCCCTTTTTTCTCGGCCCCCGCTTGATGAATCACTCCGAATCTTTCAGGATAGGAGTGGACCGGAGCGCCCCACTAGTTTTGAAAATTTTGCGATGATTCGTCAAACGACGCCAAACTTATTGGGAATAGAATGTTGCGGATTTCCTATGGATAAAGGACCTAACTATAACTATCTACTGGCGACCGCCAGTAGATTATATATATATATATATACATACACACACACACATACTGTGAAATGTGAGATAGCTACCTCGGTGTTCAACAATCTGGCAACACCTCCACAAGTCTGTGACAGGCTTTCTTTAACTGCATGTTTTCAGCATAAAACTACAGTAATATAATTATAATTTTTAAAGCACAGTGCTGCATTTAGTGTAGAAATGTGCCATATAATAAAAAGGCTGGGCTACATCCCCACTGCACCTGTAGAGGAAAACAAAGTGAAGAAAAAGGAGCTTGACAGGGAAAAAGTGCATCAGATGCACTCAATATACACTAACTAAAAGAGAGTCAGTAGCTTCCATTACCCAGCATACACTGTACTGACATTTTGCCTTACAGGCTCAGTTCTTTTTGAACAGGAGAATATGGCATCCCAAAAGTAAACATTTGCATACAATTGTATTACACTGACAGCCAGGAAAGAGGGAGAGTTGATCATGACATCAGTAAGAATAGCTATGATGCAGAAGGAATGGTTTCTTACCTGTAATCCCAGTTCTCTCTCTGGGGAATCTCCACTGAAGTCATAAGCACCGACTAGTCCCACCCACGTGCAGGGATCCCAGAGCCTTTTCTATAATATGTCTTCAGATGTTCGCCTTTCTTCAGGAAGGCCTGTAGAAACACTCAATACATGAACATGGTGCAGCTTACAAGAAAGGCTATAATGGCCGATTTCCTCAAAGTACATTTAAAGAAGGGTACTAAATATGTATGTACGTATAAATTTAAGGCAAAATAACTGGAAAATAGTAATGAACTACTTTAATCCCTTTCAGAAACCCTTTTTAAAAAGAGAACGATGAAGGAAAAGAGGACAGTGGAGCCCTACAGGCTGCCCTTATGTAAATGTGAAAACAGTGTATGCGCCTTAAAGGCTCCAGAGACCACCAGTATCCCATCTTGCCAAGCAGGTGGCAGTTGCTTCAGTTCTTTATACTGAGATGTGGCAGTGTTAGATAGGTCCAATAATCATCTCTCATTTCCACAGTGGAGGAGGGAGGGTTGCTTATGTCTTCAATGGAGATTCCCCTAAGAGCGAACTGGGATTACAGGTAAGAAACCATTCCTTCTTTCTCAGGGGATCTCCATTGAGAGTGATAAGCAGTGAATATAGTAGCAAGCCCATCCCCACCAATGAGCGGTGGAAAAGACAGGGAAAATGATCAACTGACCAGATCAAGCAAATACATTTCTCAGGGAGGCCTGTCCTCTGTTCTATTATCTGAATCCAAACAATGTTCGGTAAAAGTGTGAACAGATCTCCTTGTAACTGCTTTACAGATCTCAGCGATTGGTATATTTTTCAATAAAGCAGCTGCATCCCCTTTCCCTCTAGTGGAATGAGCTTTAGGTCTACCAGACAGAACCTCATTTGCCTTCTGATAGCATAACAGAATGCAAGGCACTATCCATCAAGATCTGGACTGTTTGGACGTGGCTAAACCTATACGAATCGGCCCATAGTTTACAAACAATTAGTCTGACTTGCGAATCTCTTTTGTTTTGTCCACATAAAACTTTAAGACTCGCCTGAAGTCTAGAGAATGGAGAGTCCTTTCAGCTGGTGTAGAAGGGTGCTGAAAGAAAGTAGGTAAATAAATGGTCTGATTAACGCAAAAGTCCGAAATACCTTTTGGTAGGAATTTTGGATGAGTCCTCATGCCCGCCTTACTAGAATGAAAAACAGTGTATGGCTCAATCAATCAGTCAGTCAGTGTTCTTGTAAAGTGCAACTACTCACCCGTAAGGGTCTCAAGGCGCTTGGGGGTGGGGGGGAATCTGCTGTTCAGTCAAACAGCCAGGTCTTGAGGTCCTTCCTGAATCGAGGCAGAGCTGAAGATTGCCTGAGATGCAGAGATAGGGAATTCCAGGTCTTTGCAACGAGGTAGGAAAAGGATCTCCCTCCAGCAGTGGTCCTGCGGATCCGTGGGATGGTGTCCAGGGCCTGAAGAGGAGAGCGGAGATTTCTGGTGGGAGTGTGGAAAGAGATGCAGTGGTTGAGGTATGCGGGTCCGGCGCTGTGGAAGGCTTTGTAGGCATGTAGGAGGAGTTTGTAGGTGATCCATTTGTTGACAGGGAGCCAGTGGAGGTTTCTCAGGTGGCTGGTGATGTAGCTGAGGCAGGGATGTTCAGGATGAGTCTGATGGAGGCTTTTTGCAGCTTCTTTAGGAGTTTTTGCGTGGTGCCGGCATAAAGTGCATTGCCGTAGTTGAGTCTGCTGCTGAGGAGTGTGTGGGTGACCGCTGCCCTGGACTCTGTGGGGATCCACTTGAAGATTTTCCGGAGCAGGCAGAGCGTGTGGAAACAGGAGGACGAGACTGCGTTGATCTGGTGGTTCATTGACAGCTAGGAGTTCAGGATGATGCTGAGGTTGTGTGTGTGGTCCCTGGGTGTGTGGGGGAGGGGGGTTCCGAGCGCTGTGGGCCACCAGGAGTCGTCCCAGGCGGAGGGGGTGGGGCCCAGGATGAGGACTTTGGTCGTCCGAGTTGGGCTTGAGGTAGCTGTATTTCTTCCAGGTGGCACCTGCCTTCTTTCCACTGTAGAAGTTGTTCTTGGCGGCTGTGGGTTCGTCGGTGAGGGAGAGAATCAGCTGGGTGTTGTTGGTGTAGAAGACTATGTTGAGTCCATGGTTTCCAACGATGGTTGTAAGCGGGGCCATGTCGATGCTGAAGAGGGTGGGGGTCAGGGAGGAACTCTGTGGCACTCCGCAGCTGACCTGTGGGTTCTGAGAGAAAAGGTGGAAGTCTGACTCTCTGTGTTCGGCCTGTGAGGAATGAGTGGGTCCAGCCAAGGGATTTGTCGCGGATGACAGCATTGTGAAGTCTAGCGCAGAGGGTGTCGTGGGAGACTGTGTCGAAGGTGACTGAGAGGTCCAGAAGGATGAGGGCTGTGGTCTCGCCTCGGTCGAAGAGGATGCAGATATCGTCTGTGTCGGCAAGGAGATGGGTCTCGGTGCTGTGGTTGCTTCTGAATCCAGATTGGAAGTGGTCCAGGATATTGTTCTTTTCGATGAACTTGGAGAGTTGGGCATTGATGGCCTTCTTGATGACTTTGGCTGTGGAGGGGAGCAGGGAGATGGGTCTGTAGTTCTTGAGGTCTGTCGGGTGGGCAGAGGGTTTCTTCTGCAGGGGGTTGATCTCCGCATATTTCCGGTCTACAGGGAAGGTGGAGGATTTGATGGAGCAGTTGATTGTGCAGCAGAGTTTGGGTGCGATGGAAGCTCTGCCTCTGTTTAAGATGTGGTGAGGGCAGGGATCTGTGGGGGCTCCGGAGTGGATGCTCTTCATGATCTTGAGGGTATTTTCAGAGGTGAGGGAGGACTAGTTGAGCGGGTTCTGCTGGGCTCTGGGGCAATTGAGTGCGGTGGTTGCGTGAGGTCGGTAGGTCTTTGTTTGTGAAGGTGTTGTAGATTGCCTCAATCTTGTGGTGGAAGAAGGTGGCGAGGTTGTCGCAGAGGTCTTGTGAGGGGAGGGAATGTCTGCAATCTACATGCCAGGTTTGGTGAATTCTTTGTCCACTGTGAAGAGTTCTTTAGTTCTTTGCGGTTGTGTGCGTTGATGCGTTCCTGTATGGCAGTTCTCAGTTGTTTTGATGAGGTGGTGGTGTTCAGTGACTGAGGTTTTGAAGGCAGCGCGGTCTGCCGGAGCCTTGCTGCTTCTCCATCTTTTTTCGAGCAGTCTGCTGGTGCGCCTGTACTTTTGGAGGGTGGGAGAGAACCAGCTGGCTTTCTTGCCTGAGGGTTTACTGAGGGGGGCCAGTGTGTTGGCGTTGTTGGCTATCCACAGGTGGAGGTTGCGTGCTGAGGTGTTGGCATCCGTGGAGGTCAGTGGTGGGGTTTTCCTGAGGGAGTTGGTCTTCGGTGACCTTGTTCCAGCTTCTGCATGGGTAGCGGTGCACATAATGGTGGATGGTGAATTTGGTGAAGAAAAAATGGATGCAGCTGTGGTCAGTCTACTGTAGCTCGGAGGTGTGGCTAAAGGAGATGTTGCTTGCAGAGAAGATGGGGTCGAGCGCGTGTCCTGCTGAGTGGGTTGGGGAAGTGACCAGTTGCTTGAGTCCGATGGTGGCGAGGTTCTCCAGTAGGGATGATGTGTTGTGTTGTCGAGGGTGTCCAGGTGGAAAAAGAGGTCTCCGAAGAGGATGTAGTCTGTGGAGGCGAGGGTGTGATGCGCGATGAAGTCGACTAGGGGGACAGGGTCCAGGAGGCCTGTATATGAGGGTGCCGCCGAGGGTGGGGTTGGTCTGGATCCTGAAGTGGAGGTGCTCCCTAATGGTCGAGTTGTCATCCGAGCTGGTTGTGACGCCGAGGGTGTTTCTGTGCACAATGGCGATGCCGCCTCCCGGTCGGGTGGTGCGGTCCTTCTGGATGATTTTGCAGCCGTAGGGAATGGCGGTGGCGATGTTCAGGGCTGAGGTAGAGTTCATCCAGGTTTCCGTGAGGAAGGTGATGGAGGAGGAGACAGAGTCGAGCAAGTCCCAGATCTCCTCTGCATGTTTATGGAGGGAGCGTATGTTGAGCAGGATACAGCTGAGGCGGTCGTGTCCGTTTTTTGCGGGCGGGTCTGGTTTGTGGGGGAAGGCAAAGGTGTGGTTGCAGGAGAAAAAGACCTGGGTGTTATTCGGCAATGCGATATGACAGGCGGCGGGACGTCCGATGCTGAGGGCGTGTAGGGTGCTGGAGTTGTAGCGGTGGATGGTCCGAGGACCAGGGTCCGTGGCGCGGTCCATGCGTGGATGGGCTTGCCTTTGGCCCCCCAGCGGCTGCCATTAAGTAGTGTTTGAGGAGAGCTGGACAGCTGGGAGGTTGAAAAACGTGCTGGAGGGGGCAGGGCCGTGGGGAACAAGCAGCAGTAAGGGCACGGAAAGGGGAAAAAAGCACCAAAAAAAAGGAAAATTAGAGAAAGTGAAAAAAGCAATAATAGATAAAAGGAAGGTGAAAAAAGAGCAGAGAGAAGCAACAGAAATGTTCCCCACTGAACCACCAGGGATAAGGCACAGGCGGGTGCCAGCGGGTGCCAAGGTCAGTAAGATCGCTCTTTCACTGTGCAGCGGCCGCCATGAAGTAGTGCTTGAGGAGGACAGCTAGGAGGCGGTAAGCGGGAAAACCGCGCTGGAGGTGGCGGGACGAGCAGCAGCAAGGGCACGGTTAGGAAAAAAAAGGTGCAAAAAAAGGAGAAATTTGAGAAAGTGTAAAAAAGCAATAATAAATAAAAGGTGAAAAAAGAGCTGAGGAGCAAACAGGCAGAAAGCAGAAAAGCAGAGCAGAGATGCTCCCCACTGGAACACCACGGATGAAGCGCAGGCGGGTGCCTGCGGGACCTGAAAGGGTCAGGCGGCAACAGCTATCAGGCAGAACTGTGCGGCAAGGGAAGCAATTAACTGACAAGGTCAGTAAGATCACTCATGAGAACATAACGCCTTAAATTCGCTAACCCTACGTGCTGACGTGATCGTTACGAGGAAAGCAGCTTTCCAAGAGAGATGTTGCAGCAAGGATTTATGAATGGTTCACTAGGGGCCTGCATGAGGTGTGAAAGGACTATATTCAGCTCCCAGGGCGGAGACAGGCGCCGTAACGGAGGAAAAACCATTTCAAAACCCTCTAAAAGGCCATGATAATGGGAATTTTGAAAAAAGAGGTTTGTGAAGGACATGTACTGTAGGCAGCAATTGCTGCCAAAAGAACTTTTATGGAAGAGAATTGTAAGCCTGATTTGGCCAGATGAAGTAAATATGCAAGAATCGCATCTTCTGGACAGTTCGTTGGAGCCACATTTTTGTCAGAACACCAGAAACAGAATATCTTCCATTTAATTGCATACGCTGAACGTGTTGAAGGTTGTTTAGCCTCCTTGAGAATGTTCATTCATTCTTGTGGAAGTTTCAAATGTCCATATTTAACCAGCTCAGGAGACATGCTGCCAAACTCAAAGATGAGAGGTTGGGATGAACCATCTGGCCTCCGAACTTCCTGAGAAGATCCGGTCTGCACAGCAGCTTCACATGTGGATGCTCCGACAGGTGGAGAAGGTCTGAGAACCTTTTAATGAAGAAAGATTCCATAGTCAACTATTGGTCTATTAAGTATACAAGACCATTATTCCCACATAATGTAAAGACTTCGTGTACAACAATTATCAGTAAAAACATTTTTATCATACAAAATTATTTAAAAAGACCATTGCAAGTTCTGTTTTACTCTTTGAAAAGACATATATGGGACAATAACATACAAGCATAAACAACAATAATAACAGTGATAGATATTTTCCAAATACCGCATACAACAGGCAAAGCCGTAGGTCCCATAAATATGGTCCATATAGAAAAAAACTATACAATCAATCATAAAGTGAAATGTATACAAATACATAAAGATAATAATAAACAAATGAAAAATCTAAAATACAATAAATTTGAAGGTGCAGTTGAGTGGCTTTTGATTTAATGATGGATTTTCACAGTATCTACGCTCGTTTCGCAAACAAATCGCCTTCATCGGGAAAGCCACAATAAATCACATGCCACGACCACGAAGATGGTGGTCAAACAATGTACGTCATACAAGTACTGGACAAAAGGAATGCTGTCGGCTGGCTTGTGGCTATAGTAGGAAGGCTCTTAAACCGGTCAGGGTATGATCCAGGTTGGAGCCCAAGTAGAGATATAAAAGGGAGTATAAAAACAGCAACTTTAGAGATATTCAGTCTGCATGTTGAAATAAGGCTTGGAATGATATTTCCGGTTAAGTGGTGGCTATATGTGTCCACAATACAGAATTCCGTATGTCACAATATTTCAAAGCTAGCCAGATAAATCAATACTGGGCTGTGAGGACCACTACTATATGGGTCGTAATCGAAGGTCTGAGAACCACCATTGTCAGGGCCCCTCTGGAATAATCAAAATCATTCTAGCCTTCGACTAAGACAGTCTGATGAGAAATGGTGGCATCAGAGTAAAGGCGTAGAGAAATTTTCTGGACCGGTACATAGGGCATTCCCCAGTGTCCCTGGTTGGTACCTCAAGGCGAAGCCTGGGCATTTTTTGTTTCCTGCAGTGCAAATAAATCTATGTGGGGCACATGCTGAAAATGCATTGCACAACGTCGTCGTCATGAATGACCCATTTATGGTATTCCTGAAGGACTCTGCTCAGTGTGTCTATTTGAACATTTTGAACACTTGAGAGAGAAGTTGCAGTGATCCGCAGGTCTTTGGCTCTCAACCAATTCCAAATTGTCTGGGCCTTGTGAGACAATGGTCTGGACCTTGTTCCCCTTGCTTGTTGCGGTAGTACATGGTTGTCGTGTTGTCTGTCTGAACAAGCAGGGATTTCTTCTTGATGGACAGGCTTCAACAACGCTAGGTGAATTGCTCGTAGCCCGAGAAAATGGAAATGAGAATTCATCTCTCTGAGACCATGTACCCCAGAGTTGAAGGTGATCCATATGCGCTCCCCACCCTTTCCAAACTGTCACTATTGTCTGAGAGGGAACATTCTGATTAAATGGTATTCCTTGAAGGAGGTTTGTCAGAGAGCACCATTTCAAAGACTGCTTTGCGAAAGTGTGTGATCTTGTCCTCCCAATCACCCGAGTATTGACCCCAATGGTCCTCCAGGCACTCTTGTAGAGGTCTCATGTGAAGACAGGCGCGCTGAGTCAGAAAAATACACGAAGCCATCAAGCCGAGAAGAGAGACACTGTTCTCACTGTGGGGTGAGAGACTTTCATGCAAGAATGACAAATGAGACAGATTGATAAGCCTCTCCTCCGAAGGATACACTGTTGCTTGTATGGTGTAGATGGTGGCCAGTAAGTAATGCAAGGACTGGAGTAGAAGCTGATTTGCTGTGATTGACATGCAGTCCTAATCGATGGAGAAGATTGCTGGTCAACTGGTAATGAAGTTGGGCTTCTTGTGGTTTCGACGCCTTGATGAGCCAGTTGCCGAGATATGGATAGACTAATATTCTGAGTTTTCAGAGATGTGCAGAGATGCCCGCCATGCACTTCGAGAAAGTTCTGGGGCCTGATTAGAGGCCAAATGGAAGCACCATGTACTGTAGTTATCGTGACCTACGACAAACCTCAAGAATTCGCAGTGCTTTAAGGCTTTTGGAACAAGAAAGTACAAATCCTGGAGGTCTATCAATCGGAGCCAGTCTCCTTGGTGTATTTGGGGATAGATAAGATACAAGCATTCAAAACTTCTCTTCTACTCCTTTTGTTGGCTAATTTTAGGTCGAGAATGGGTCTGAATTCGCTTAAGTAACGGGAATAAATTCCTGTTCCTCTTTGTTTGGGAGGGACAGTCTCCACCGTTTGCTTTTGCAGAAGGATGTTCACTTCTGAGCACAGCATCTGCAGATGTTTATTGGATGGTTTTGGTGGGATATTTGGCAGAGGACAGGTAAACTTAAGACAATACCCATTCTGTACAACATTTAAAACCAAGGCTTCTTTTGTGATGGATTGCCACTCTGTCAGGAAATGAGATACTTCCCCCTACTGGAGAGGGTAATGAAAGGGGGTGTTGGGGGGGGTAGTCAAGATTCATTGTTTGGAGCCTGTTGTAGGTTTTTCCCATTGAGCAGGATGGTGGCTAGCTCTTCCCCTTGGTTGGCGATGCTGCTGTTAAGGTCTTTGTTGCTGGTGACCTGGAAACCATTGAGGGGTATGAACCCTCAGCAGCTAAAAACAGTGTTGATAATGCTTGTAGGTGTGCTTTTGTTGTTCTTTGTGTTTCTCAAGACCTCCCGCCTTCAGGGTCTCCATCTCAGACTTCACCAAAGCGATCTTGTCATCGGTATGACTGACGAATAAGGTGGATCAAGAGAAGGGAGGATTAAGAATACGTTGTTGGGTTTCTTGTTTAAGGGCTGTGAGACGAGGCCAAGAAGTGCCTTCTTAGGGCCAAACAATGACAGAACTTGTGGGCTGTCAGTAATGACGAGTCAAAAGCAGCATTAATGATTTGGTTGGAGACCATCATGCCCTCATTTAAAATCTCAAGGAAGTCCTCTTGTCGATCTCTGGGGCGGTCTTCTTCAAACCTTTGTAAAGAGTCCCACAAGTCTGTCATATCTGCCCAGCAGGGCTGACGCACTTGTTGCTTTCATGGTAGTGGCCGCTATACCATGATCCTTGCACCCCACTGAATCTAACTTTTTACTCTGTCTGGTGGCACTGTGGGCGAAAGTAGCAGAATACAGTTTTTTTCCCCACAAGAATAAGCACAGAATCAGGGGGGAGGGTCTGAGGGGAGAAACAGTGTGTCACGATTTGCTCCCTGTGCTCTCGTACCCACCACCAGGGGGCCGCACCCCACTGAATCTAACTTTTTACTCTGTCTGGTGGCACTGTGGGCGAAAGTAGCAGAATACAGTTTTTTCCCACAAGAATAAGCACAGAATCAGGGGGAGGGTCTGAGGGGAGAAACAGTGTGTCACGATTTGCTCCCTGTGCTCTCGTACCCACCACCAGGGGGCCGCATAGTGGGACTTTCCAGTCTTCTAATAAGCTTCCAGACCCTCCCCTGCATGCATATCCTGACTTCCAGCCATTTGGACACTTATTGGGAATTGACATCCATTCCCAATCCATGCCGGGTTTTGTGAAAGCCAGCCTGCTTATATTTGAAGCCAGCCTACTCATGCCTGAAACTCCATTACCCAGAATTCCCTGCTCACTGCTTTGTCTCCACCCCTGCAGGCCAAGGATGGGTGGAGGAATTCAGCTCACCTGTGGCTGGCTGCTGCTAGCCTGCTCACACCTGATGCATGTGATTACTGAGAGCTCTTTTAAGCCCCAGCTCCCTTCAGCCCAGTGTTGGTCATTGTAGCTGTTTACCGGTGAGACCGATCCTTGTTTCCAGTGCTCCCTGAGCTTTTGCTATTGTTTCCAGTGTTTCCTGAGCTTTAGTTATGCCTTGTTCCTGACCTGCTGCTGTTTTCCTTGTTCCTGAATTAGCACTGCCTGCAGTGCTACCCTGACCCCTGAGCCTTAGTATTCCTTGTTCCTGAACTGCAGCAGTTTCCCTTCTCCTGAATTTGCACTGCTTGCAGTGCTACCTTGTTTCCTGAGTTCCTGAGCTATAGCTATTCCTTGTACCTGAATTAGCACTGCCTGCAGTGCTCTTGTTTCCGGAGTTCCTGAGCTAGTTATTCTTTGCTCTTGGTCCTGGGCTTCAGCTATTTCTTGTTCCTGATTTGCATTGCTTGCAGTGCTCTCTTGACTCCTTGTTTCCTGAGCTGTAGCTAATTCCCTGCTCCTGAACCAGCACTGCCTGCAGGGCTACCTAGAGTCCTGAGCTTTAGCTCAGTTCTTGTTCCTGCCCCAGCTCTGCCTTTCTATGCTACTTTGTTTTCTTGATTTCTTAACCTGCACTATTCTAGTATACCCTTGTAGCTTCCCCTTCTGTATATCCCTTTCCAGTCCCTGCCTTTCTTCCCAATTCATTGGTTCCAGTTCCTAGTTTGCTGTCTTTCTATTTCTGCTGTCTTGCTTCTGTTACCTTGTATGTTTGTTACCTGCTTTCTGCCAAGTGTGCCCAGTGATTTCCTTCCTTTCCTGTTAAGCACTCCTCCTTGCTAGCTCCTTGTCTATTGTGCTTGTGCTTAGTTCTACCCCCTTGCTGTTACTGCCTTGCGTGTTCCTGTTTGATCGCCAGGATCCGTGGGCACAGCTGACTACCTAGGTGGTGTTTCTTGTTCACTGTGAGTATTGTCTTTGAGTTACATTTATAACATCACCATAGGTATAAGCTCCACAGACCCTGCCTTTGCATGCATATCCTACATGTGGGTATTTGCAGTCAGTATCTGTAACAGTAATTGTGGGTAAGAAACTTACTGTGCTTCAATCTTACCCTGTGGAGCTCCTGAGTGCTTTACCCCACACTCCCCTTTATTGTGAATGTTGCTTCATATATATGTCTTGCACATTCGTCCTGGGTGTAGTTTTTCTGAAAGCTAAATTGCCTCATGCGTGCCCTTCCTTTCTGAGTCTTACCCATCTTGTTCACTTCTACAGGCTTCCCCTTTGGATCCCTTTTTCTCCTCTGACTCCCTGTATGATCCTGGGCAGCGCTGTACTCCTCTTTATGTGTACGTTTTCTACCCAGTTCTTGCCCAAGTCCCTGACTGTGTTCCCCACATAGTCCCGGACAGTCCCTGACACAGTGGGTCCTGCTCTGGAGGTCTATACTTAATTTGTATCCTCAACGGAGCTGATTTAGCTGAAGCCAGAATAAGGAACAGCTCCATTGCTGGTTCTAATAGAACCAGAACCAGTGGTAGGAGTGGTCTGGTCTCTGTTCGATGGTGAAGCATCTTAAAAATTTCACAGATGTAGATGGAGTGGGAGCCGGCTTTGGATAGTTCAATTTTGATACGCCTCGCACAAGTACCTCCTGAAAGGTGTGTCATCCACTGGAGAGATTCTTGGTTGGGGATAATCAGACAGTATTGGTGAATATCTGCCAGTGCTGGAAGAAGAAGATGAAGAATAATAAGTCAAAAGATGTCTTGACTGTTCTGGATCAGGATGCATGATGGCGATATGTGCGTCGAGAGGATTGTCCCGACGAGGAATACCGGGACCTATGGCGATACCTGGATTGTCTTGAACAATGATGAGATTTGAAATGTGATCGTTGAGGAGAAGGTAGAGGCCTCGGGAGAAGAGCTTCCACAAGTTGTGGAAGCAGAGCTAGTGAAGGAGGTGCAAGTGGTGGAGAAGGAGCTGAAGGAGGCGGAGTCGAAGGCGGCATAGAAGAGTCTGAATACTCCAGGGCATAATCTCCTTTGTTGCCTATCCTGCTTCCTTAGTCAGAAGAGGATGGTAGACGTCTAGATTTTTACCACAGGTCTAGATTGTCTCGACGTCGACAGACTCCTAGATGTTAAACTCCTCCTACATCTCGACTTCATGGTATCATTCGACAATGACCTCCTATGTCTCGATGTCGAATGTGGTCTCCTCACTGACAGCAACTCAGCCCTCTATGGCGAATATGTAGGGACTGTACCTTGACTCGATGTCTACCTGGAACAACGTTGTGTTTGATTATGGCTTCTCTTTTTGGCTCTCCCATGCCTGGAGTCCTCAGAGGAAGGCAGAACAGTGCTGGTAGAGAACTGACCCTCTCCTCGCTCTTTGGTTGTCCCACCTTCTGATTGCGCTAGCTGACTTAATCGCTCCTCTGTACCATGGAGGCAAATCTTCTCCCTTCCCCTCAGGGTGCGCCTGGAAAACTTCCTGCAGTGTGGACACCTGTCAGGAACATTACTCTCAGGAAGGTAGATGATGCAGACATCATGAGAGTCTGACTTGGCCTTCTTTCTTCCACAGGCAGGACACTTGTCAAATAAAGATGGCATTTTATTTGACCAATGGAAAAAAAATTCTGTCACAAAAAGACAGAAAAACACTGGAACAGGTGAAATCCGTTGAGTGAAACAGTTGTCAAGAAGTTCCCACTGAGATATGAGAGAAAAAAAGCCAAAAGGGACAAACTCAGTGCTCCAAGATCCTGTCACCAAAAAGAGTGAAGCAACTGCCACCTAATAGGCATGATGGGATAGTGGTGGTCTCTGGACCCTTAAAGCACAGATGCTGTTTTCAAATATACAAAAGGGCAGCTTATAGTGCTACACTGTCCTCTTTTCCTTTATCTTTCCCTTTTTAAAAAGGGTTTGTGAAAGATTTAAGTAGTCATATAACTTTTTCCAGTTATTTTGCCTTAAATTTATATGTACATATATAATTATGACCTTTTTTTAAATGCAATCTGAATAAATTGGCCTTTATAGCCTTTCTTATAGGCTACACAATAAGCAGGTCTTAAGTGTTTCTACAGGCTTTCCTGAAGAAAGGCGACCAACTACTGAGATCCCCTCACGTGGGCAGGACTATTCAGTGCTTATGACGATCAATGGAGATCCCCTGAGAGAACTAGAATTACACGCAAGCAATATTTCCTTCTGCATCGTAGGATTTTTACTAATGGTCATGAAGGTAGAATAGAAAATCAAGCATAACCCCAGCTCACAGCTGTCAATGCTAGAAATAAATGTATACACAAGCAAGGCATGCAGAAAAGGGAATACAATTTGGGTAGGCCAATTAAATAGACCTACCAAAGTATCAGCTCTGGTATCTTCATCCAGACAAGGTCTAGGTAATGTATGAAATGATTTCCAAGTTGCTGCCTTACAAAGAGGAACATTCTTGACCCTAACAACATAAGCCAATTTTCGTGTAGCGGAGTGTATTTTTGATTCGCTGGGTAAAGGTTTATTTGCCAGCTGGTATCAACACAATACAGGACACAATCCAACAAGCTATAGTCTGTTTAGAAGACGCTTTCCTGGTTTGGGGAGGACCATAATTTAAAAAACAGATGTCAAGTCTTTCTAACAGCTTTGCCTCAATAAAATTTTTAGAACTTTCTTCAAATCCAGAGAATTAAGAGATTCACTCCTCTGGAGAGGAAGGTTTGGGAAAAATACAGGTACAGAAATAGATGGATTTAAATGGAAACTGGACACAAACCTGGGTAGAAAAGTAGGTCCTAATCCCACTGTGTTGTGATGGAAGATTAAGTAGGGCAAAATGTATGATAACGCCTGCAACCTATTTACTTACTCTCCTGACTGAAGTAATTACAACTACGTAAGCAACTTTCCAAGAACGATGCTGCAGTGTGACTTTATGAATAAGCTAAAAAGAAGGAGCCATGAGATGGAGAGAAACAAGTTCAACTTCCATGGAGGAGCAGGTCTTCTGATTGGAGGGTAGACCTTCTTTAGCCCATCCAAGAAGTCTTTGATGATTGCGATTGTGAAGGAAGATCTTTGGCTTGGGCCTGTACATGAAGCATTTATAGCAGCCAGGTGAACTTTTAATCGACAATATTGCAATTTTGAGTTTGCAGAGTGCAGTAAATAAGGAAGGATGAGATTTTCTAGGTAGGATAGAGGATCAGGATTTTTGTCAAAACACCAAAGTACAGATCTCTTCCTTTGAAGGCATTAGAACTCCTGGTAGATAGTCATTTAGCTTCTTTGAGTATTTTCATACAGTCCAGTGGTAAATGTAAGTGTCCATACTATCTGGCCTCAGGAACCATGATGGCAAATTCAAAGATTGTACATTGGGATTGAAGATTTTGCCGCTCATCCTGGGCAGAAGGTTGTGGTTGTATGGGAGTTTACTGTGAGGTTTGAGTGATAGTTAAAGAAGCTCTGGAATCCGCTAGAATCTCCACTACTTCGGAGTGATTGGGATACATGGTGGAGGGAGATCGTTTGAATTGGATGATCAGGGTCAGTATGAGTGGTATTGCAAGAAAAGTATAAAGAAATCTGTTCACCCAGTTCATCAAGAAGGGCCTTAACCATGCAATGTTGATCCCACTTTGAGGTTTCACAGAACTAGATCTGTTTGCAAATGTCCAAAAAGCCAAAATTACACACCTTGGGAAAAAAGGCTGCAAAACGTCATAGAGTTCCTACTTGTGGTTTTCGTGAAACTGTCCTGGTAATTTTGGAGATATGGTAGATGTACAGGTTGAAGAGAGATTTCTCGCCAGCAACCAATGCCATATTGCTTGAGCCTCTAATGGCAAATTTCTCGACCTCGTTCCTCTCAGTTTGTTCAAATACTACTTTGTTGTGGTATTGTCTGTTTGTACTAAAACTTTGTGAACAGAGATTGTCGAAATGCTTAGAGGGCGAGAGATTCAGTTCGAAAACATAGTAAAGATTGTTGTTAAGACCATTGACCTTTAATATTTAGTTCTCTCAAGGTCTCCCCAAATGGAAAGAGAAGCATTGGTCACTATGGGCTGAGTTGGATGATCCTGATGGACTGAAGACCTTTGAGCAGGTTTGACGTATTCAACCACCACTGAATGGACAGCTGAGCTTGTTAATTGAATGAGATTTTGTCTTCCCAGTCTCCTTGATCTTGAGTCCAGTTGATGTAAGCATTGTTGTAGGGGTCTCATGTAGAGACGAGCATTGGGTACTAGAATAATCTAAGAGGCCATAGAACCTAGGAAAGAATACACGTTCCTCAATGTTGGATTGGAGAAATGCAGCAGCTGGAGACATTTCTGAAAAATGGTAGCACTCTTCCCGCCGAAGGAGACACTTATCCTATGACGGCTTTAAGAGAGGCTCCTACATAAGTTAGTATTTGAACCGGAGAGGTGGTTGACTTTTCCAGGTTTACATGCAGCCCTAAACTGTCTAATAACACAACAGTTAAGTTGAAGTCCTTTTACGTTAGTCTTTTTTTGCTTGAAATGCTGTATGAGCTGAAGATTTTCTTTCTGCAAACAAAAGCTCGAACTAACGCCATGCATTTTGAAAAAGTTCTTGGAGCAGATTTGAGGCCAAAAGGTAAAACCTTACACTGGTAGTGGGCTTTGCCAATAAGAAATCTGAGAAACTTTCTGCATCTTCACTGCTATTGGAATGTGGAAGTAATCATCTCTTAAATCTAGAGCACATTCAGTATCTTTCCATGAGTTGTGGATACATTTGATGAAGTGCCAACATTCTGAATTTTTGACATTTGAAGTACTTGTTGGCATGCCGGAGATCCAACATAGTTTTAAAAAAAATGTTTCTTAATTTTTATTGAGCAGCATAAACCAGTGGCAATTCATATACAGATACAATTTCATATCGCCAAGGATGTTAGCGTTTGGCAATCGTTAACATCAGCTTCTGAAATTCATTGATCCACTACTAACTAAAGTTTACATTCATTGTACATTGATGTATATCCTAATATTTGTAAATAATGGAAAAGGGCTTGAGATGTAAACAGACTCAAAATCGTCCATAACGACAAGCAATAACATTGATATTCAGAGTTAATAATAAAACATCTTGCCATACAACTCCTAGAATACGAAATGGTTTATAAAGTGCCTTTGTTCTACCCTTAGACATCAAAACTCCCAATCAGATACCTCGAAACCTTGTATCGTTAAAGTGCTGATATCATTTGAAAAGAAGTGTCTACAACATCATACTCATGATAAAATTAAGAATTGAAGACTTTATTAACCTCCCTTTCCCCACACTAAACTCATGATAAGAAAAAAAATACTAAACAGAATGTCCCACAGCGATGATTCATTGGTTCAAATTTAAAGTGCACAATATTCATCACCATCAAAAACTCTCCAGACTGCATGAAATCTAGTTAAGCTCTTATTCAGCAAAGTATACAGATACTCAAACCTTTTAATCCTGGACATTTTATTAATCCAATGGTCCAATGTAGAAGATACTACTGACTTCCAGCCTTGCAAAAACAAAGAGCGTGCTACCGCCATGGCTATGTAAATAAAGCATTGACCAATTAAATGTTTTAATCTGTCTCGAACAATAAAGCAGAGCCAAAGCGATATCAGGCTGAACGCTCAATCCGACTATTTTGCTGAACCCTCTAAAGATCTGATGCAAAAAGTCATGGAGAACTGGACAGGTAAAGAACATATGGGGCCAATTCCCTAAAGCACTAATTTGAGAACTAAAGCATTGACCAGATACTGCTGGATTTATCCTATGAAGAGTACTGGAAGTGTAGTAAGCTAGTCATCTAGAAAGAAAATCCATTCTCTAAGTTCGCTGCTCGAAGGGTTTAATGCCTCATGCCAGTTATAGATCGCCATTCCCCCAAGTGCCATATTACAACCAGAGCTTTTAGCGATTCTATCCAAGAAGTTAATAGTGTTTCATTTGAATTCTGTCGTAAAGCTCTATACCAATTCCTGACCCACAGCAGTCTATTCTTAACTATTAACTTCATCAACGTAGAAGAGCCCTCATTCAATATAGCACACATCTTTCAGAAAACTGTTTAATATTCCATCTGGGTGTTCAATTTAGCTGCTCCCCTAATGACAGCATCTTGGAAGGTTAAGACGTCTTCTTTGTTTACATCTATCCGGAGTTCATGGGGAGGAGTTAGTCCTTGTGTAGATATGGATGCCAAAGGTGTAAACACTCGGAGGTTCTTGTGGTTCAGAGAGTGGTGGAAGATTTAAAGGTTGAAGAGGAGCCTGTAAAGGGTTTTCTGTTGGTATGATTAGTCTTGGTCTCTTTGGGATAGCAGTTTCTTTCACAGGCTCAGCACCATCTGATGATGGAACTGAATCGATTGTTGCAGTGGAGTGTCTCAACGTCGAATGTCTTAACATTGATCTTTGAGTCGGCTGTGGTGATCAGGTCATTCTTTGTGTTGAGATATGGTATTTCAGTGTCAATGGTGGTGCCATTGAATGCCTCAACGGGCTAATAAAAGTGCCTGAGAGTTGCTGACAGAGTGTTTGTGAACGTCAGTCTGATAGGAGCCGATGGCTTAACTTGTTCACTTGCCAATGTCGATCGTGGAGTATTCCTGTCCATGTAGTTAAGGTCATTGGCAACGGTACCAATAATGCAGAAAACTGTACATTAAGTGTTAGCATCGTCGTCGAGCCTATTGACGGTGAGCATGTTGGTGCCAAAGGTCTCAACTTGGACCTATGCTCCAGTAAATGACAGGAGTGTCTTGGGTGCTGATGAAGACGTCTTTTCTCCCCACTGTGTGGGTCCGTTTCCTGGAAGAAAGATGGTAGAGTAGAGGAAGCTCGCTCCTCTTTTCTGTGCTCTCCTTTCTTCTTTAGCTCGGAGTTCCTCCAGCTTCCCCCTTGAGCAAATTCCATCACTGTCCTTGAGGGCTCCGTCATTTTTTGACAAAAGGGGCATCCCTTAACAGAATTTGGTGGAGGTAGACAGATTACACATAGGGCTTGTGGGTCAGAAGCAGACTCATTCCTTCAACAGAAGGAACACTTGACAAAAAACCAAGGTATTTCTGAAGAAAAGAATCTGATGGTGTTAAAAAAAAATAATCGGGGAAGATGTTAAAGTCTTCAAGAAACATCGAATGAAGTGTGAAATATATTTTCTTAGGGATAAAAGCTCAGAAAAAAAACAGAATTGTAACCCGGAAGTAATTCCAAAAAAAGAACAGTATTGGCTCTTAATGACCGCACAGGCGTTGTATTATTAATATGTATGCAATAGCACTAAACCTTCTAATGGTCCTACTGCCCCGAAACCATAAACCAAATGAAAAACAATATACAAAAGAGTGCTTAGGAAGTCCAATGTTTTTACTGATAGTTCACTTAATCACATATTAATGCAGATTATTCAAAAATATGAATTCTTCCTATAGATCCAATATAACGCAGGAGCCATGATATGATATTCCAAAAAAGATTTTTGGTAATCTTCACAACATCAAACTACAGCCCAGCCAATTAATTTCGATCAGACAAGGGACTTCATCAGGATTTAGAGAGTTCTTAGTGTTTCCTTGTAGGCAAGTGTAAGACACACAGAAGAGGAGGCTGAATAGTGTTATCACCAAAGGATCATTAAAAACTCCTTATCGATTCTTCCTGGATAAGTGAAAACTATGAGCAGGCTTCGTGTAGATGGGCTGCCGCGTCTTTCTGCTTAACCTGGCAGGTCCCGCTGGGGATACAGATATTCAGCCTTCCATCTTTTATGGTTTACACTTATCCAGGAAGAATCAATAGGAATTTTTAATGAACTTTGGGCGTAATTCATCAGACTTCAACCAAGCTGTCCAGAATTTCACCGACTGGATCACCGACTGCACTGATAGAGTCACCCCACTGAAACCTACAAAATCCAACAAGACCTCAAAACATGCCAGCTGGGACACCCCAGAACTCAGGACTTCCAAGCACAACTGCCACCAACTGGAGAAACGTTGGCGCACCACTAAGTATCCTGCCGACACAGCAGCTCACAAAGCAGCCCTCAGCAATTACCACAGGTACATCAAGGAAGCCAAGAGAGCAGCCATCACCACCCGCAATAACTCCGCGTTCAACCAAACAAAGTCTTCAAAATTATCAAGGAATTCTCCTACCCAAAAGCCGTAAAGAACACCATCCACCCCTCCCAAAGTACTCTGCGATACTCTCTCAGACTATTTCCACAGGAAAATAACCAAAATCTACAACAATTTCAACCTCCAACCAGCGTCCCTCAACCCAAATGACCTCAACCATCAAGCAGATATCAGCCAGACCATCACCACCTGGTCCCGGCTTGCCACCCTGCCAACCTTAGACAGCATGTCTTCCATCTACTCTGGGGCGCCCATCGACCCCTGCAACCCACCCCTTCTTCAACCTTGCAACGAACACAATCAGTAGGCAGCTCACTAGCATCCTCAACACCTCTAGCTCCACTGAAATCCTCCCGAACACTTGGAAACACCCAGACGTCAGGCCCCTCCTAAAGAAAGCCTCAGCCGACCCCTAGCGATCTTAAAAATTATCGTATGATCTCCCTGTTCTCCTATCCGGCCAAGGCACTCGAAAAAACCATCAAGCTGCAGCTCACTGAATTCCTAGAACAAAACCACCTACTGGACGCCTCAATCAGGATTCCGGGCCAACCACAGCACCGAGACTGCGCTGATTGCCACCACAGACTACATCAGAACATGCCTCGACCGTGGAGAAACTGTTGCCCTGATCCTTCTCAACCGCTCCGCGGCGTTCTACACCGTCTCCCTCCACACCCTCATCAACAGACTCTGCAACATAGCCATACAACAAGACACCCTCAAGTGGATTGCATCCTTCCTTAGGGGACGCACACAGAGGATCCGACTGCCTCCCTTAACCTCTGCACCCAAAGACATCATATGCGGTGTACCACAAGGTTCATCCCTCAGCCCCAAACTGTTCAACATCCACATGACCTCCCCCTTGCAGACGTCATCAGATCCCACGGACCCATCATAATCTCCTACGCATATGACACTCAATTGATCCTCTCGCTCATCAAGGACCCCTCCAACGCCAAAACCATTGTATGCAACGCCATGACCAACGTAGTCGAATGAGACAACTGCCTCCAACTCAACTCTGACAAAACTGAAGTACTGATCTTCAGGCAGGACATCTCCGCATGGGACCACATCTGGTGGCCTGCAGAACTCAGACCCACGCCGACCGACCACGTAGGCAACCTTAGCATCATCCTCGACAGCCAACTCACCATGAAAACGCAAGTTAACGCAGTCGCCTCCTTCTGCTTTCACACACTTCGCATGCTCCACAGAATCTTCAGATGGATCCCAACCAACACCAGAAAGACCATCACCAGTAGCCTCGACTACGGCAACACCCTCAACGCCGTCATCTCCATCCAGCTCCTCTAAAGACTCCTGACCATACAGAATGCAGCAGCCAGACTCATCCTGGACCTCCCCAAACAAACCCACATCGCCAACCACCTGACAGACCTCCACTGGCTTCTCATCTAAAAAAGATGCCAGGTCAAGATCCTCACACACACCTACAAAGCCCTCCATGACCTAGGACCTGCCCACCTCAACCATCAACAACTTCCACCAACCCACTAGACACCTGCACTCCTCTTCCCTCGCACACACCCCCTGCATCAGTCTCCGCCGCAGAGGTGGCAGCTCCTTCATCGCTGCCAAGACCTGGAACGACTGTCCCCTTCAGCTTCGAACAGCCCCCTCACTGGCAGCCTTCAGACAGAGACCCAAAACCTGGCTCTTCGATGGAGGCACAGCGCCCAGATACCCTTGTGGTGACAGTGTTGTGCTTTACAAACGCGGTTTGATTGATTCCACTATTCAGTCCCCTCTTCTTCTGTGTGACTTACACATGCCCACAAGAAAACTCTTGAAAAGAAAAAAATATCTAAACCTTAATGAAGTCCCTTGTCGGGACGAAACACGTTGGCTGGGCTGCAGTTTGATGCTGTGAAGAATGAAAATCTTTTTGGGAATATCATATCAAGGCTCCTGCGTTAAATTGGATCTATAAGAATCCATATGCTTGAATAATCTGGATTAATGTGAGATTAAGTGAACTTTCAGTAAAAACATTGGACTTCCTAAGCGCTCCCTTTTGTATATTGTTTGTAACCCTGAAGTGTTCTGAAATCCATGCAGCACAAGCTGTAAAGAAAAACGGAGTCATCAAGTCAAACTGCCAGTACAGTGCATGCTGGGTATTGGGAGCTACTGGCTCTCTTAAAGTTACAGTGTAGACAAAATGCAGCTGACCCACTTTTCACGTCAGGCTCCTTTCCCTTCATTTGTTCTCTGTAGGAACATTTCTACACTAAATTCTGCAGTGTGCTTTAGAATTATAATCATATTGTAATTTTCTGCAGAAACATGTATTCAAGTATGCAGGACAATAAGGACAATGTTCCCATCTGATCTAAGAAGCTGAAATGGACTTTGAAAGTGTCCTGTGGAGTAGGGATGGGCATCAGCATTAAAACATATAGCTAAAGTACCTGGTAATCTAGGTTTAAACTGCTGAACATCACACGTATCTTACGCCCAAATGCCGGAACTAAATGTACTCTGGTATCTCAGATTCTTCCTATAGATGTGGCTAGGCAGCTGCAGGCTTTTTTCACCTAGTAAGGGACTGCACTGTTCTTGACAATTCTCAATAAGTGACTGACCTGCTAATGTGGAGACATGCTTGTTACATCTGATGAAATGACCAATGGCTGAGTGATTGAAATACAAGTTCATAGTGAATGAATGAATGAAGTAACATTTCTAGAGCGCATGGTTACCCAAAGGCATCCCAGCGCTGCGACATCAGTAATGCTGTAAGACAATAGAAAAAGAGAGGTTTTCAGAAGTTTCCTGAACTTAAAATGGTTAGGTTCAGACCGTAAGTGGAGGGGAAGACTATTCCATAGCCTGGCGGCATTGTATGTAAACAGTCGGCCTCCACTCCGGGAACGATTAATCTTGGGAACTACAATAAGGCCTTTATTCGCCGATCTCAGGGGTCTGTTAGGACAGTAGGGTTGAATCCATGAGCGAATCAAAAGGGAGCCGTTCTCAGAAAGTGCTTTGTGTACGATGCACATAGCCTTGAATTGAATTCTCCGACAGACAGGAAGCCAGTGCAGAGAAGTGAGAGCGGGTTTAGCCGAGATGCATCTCGGGATATTTAGCAGCATGCGCGCCGCACAGTTCTGCACTGTTTGAAGTCTTTTAGTAGTAGATTGCGGGGCTCCCAAATAGATAGCATTAGCATAGTCCAGCCGCATAGTCTGGCATCGTTGCTAGCTAAAAGACTGATCACAATAAACCAGTGCCCTTTTAGAGCCTCCAGAATCTGTCTAGAAGACTGGATTATTTAAATAGGCACAGACAGAAAAGGAAATTGCAGCAATGTTGTATAGCTATCAGGCTGGTGGGCAAATGATTACAGCATGAGGCACAATACTTTTGGAACAAGCTCTGAAGCCTATTACTTCCGCCATTAAATAATTTTTCTTCCTGCCCTATTATCAGAAGGGTTACAGAGTTGAGAGGAATTTTGATTCTTTCACAATAGGCATGAGGCCTGGAGATGACTTCTGAACCAAGCTTCGTACAAACCCAAAAAAAGGGTAGAAAGCGGTTGATTGTATTAGATTTCAAATTGCACAACCTGCTTGCAATACTGACCTTGTGAACCTCATGTGCTCTCTCTTGTGAAAAGCAGTTCACAGGAATTGTGCAATTGAGATTTTTAACACTTTATGTTCTAACTTTACTTATCCCAGATCTGGGACTCAAAGGTTATTGTGTTGCTCGATTAAATTTTCTTTTCATCTCCTAAACATATGGATTCAACTATTGACAGATGACTGCATTTATCAGAATGCAACCGTTAAACAATGAGACAGCAGATGTGCATTTCTCTTAATTTTTAAAATCAATAATATTATAAAAATGGAGAGATGGGGGTGTAGTGGATTGTGAACTAGTGCTGTTGTAGTAGTAAGTATGGTATCAATGTTGAACAACTGCTTGTAATCACACAAAGTGAAAACCCACATGGTTACTCTAAGTGTAGTGAATGCCATAGCTATGGAGAAGAGTATAATGTTGTTAAAACTGTGTCAAGCTCTCACCCACTAGGTAATAACAAGCTTTACTAGTGGGTTCACTAATGTTTAGGAATTAAGATCCACTCATAGTAAAGATGAGGTTCAAGGAAAGTGTCACCACAGGGGTCGGCCCGCTCAAAAACGCGGCACATGGCCTCGTAGAAATCTTTGATTTGAGCGGGGGTCGCTCCGGCTCCCGGAAAGGGAGGGAGGTGCGAAGTCGAACCTGACTACGGCTCCGCAGAACCAGGCCTTGAGCGTCTGTGCTCCTTACCTCCTTCGTTGGACAACATTCAAGGTGAAGATGAAGTCAGTTTGGACTTCTTCTTGTGCCTCTTCCCAGAGTGTCCCG
This sequence comes from Calotriton arnoldi, assembly GCA_963921515.1. Classification (NCBI taxonomy): domain Eukaryota; kingdom Metazoa; phylum Chordata; class Amphibia; order Caudata; family Salamandridae; genus Calotriton; species Calotriton arnoldi. The sequence continues at coordinate 264,772 of CAWUFW010008815.1, forward strand.
AAGACCTCGAGTGGGACGAAGAGGACTTTGGGCTCCAGGAGCGGTCCCGCGACCTCCTCTTCCTCGATCGGGATCTCCGCGGAGTCTCGCTGGATGATGTCGACTGCTGGGCCGCAAGGAGCTTCAAAGCCCCCTTCCGCAACGTTTTCGGAGCCATAGCATGACAGTCCGAGCATCACTTCGGATCGTGGTCGCGCTCGAGACACCAGAGGCAGACGAGGTGGGGGTCGGTAACAGACATCGTGCAGGAACAGGACCCGCACGGCTTAAACCATATCTTCCTCGAAGTCGAGAAAAGGCTTGTCAAAAGGCGACAGAGGGGTACCTCTTCCTGGATCAGCGCTTAACTGGCATGGAAATTGAAGAACTGACATCTGCGTGCCTGGGTGGTGCCTATATAGGTATCGCAATGTCATAACCGACGCAGACGACGTCACGCGGAGCCCAATGGAGCCACCTGACGGCGCGCGCAAGGGGTATTGCTCAGCAAAAGTTTCCGGATCCAGCCTGACGCCTGGGAAATTCAAAGGTAAGGAATCTGCAGCTAGAAGTCTATCAGATTAGTCAGTCAGGGGTTAGGGTCAGTCGTCCCTTCAGACCAGTCAAAAATGCGCTGGAACTTTCTTAGAATAATGTAGTGGCACATACTTACCGGCACATATAGGAACAAATGCACCAATGGTTGAACAGGGTGAAACCAAAGCACCACTAGGGGCCAAACAATAGACCACTAGGCGCACAGATGTGGGCTGACTCTTAGCAAGATAGGCCATAAAAATATGCAATTCAATTAAATTATGATCTAAACAGACCACTGGTGTACTTTGTCAGCAAAGCTGGGGACAAAAATAAGTTTGAGAGAATGACCTGCTTGATTAACGCCCTCTTTATCTAAATGCAAAAGGTTTAAGACACTAGGAATTAAAGTAGCTACTATCGGGTTATTTGTCAATATTGACCATATATTAAAATAAACTAATTAATAAAAAACAAATGGCTGACACTTAGATGAGCAAACACAAAATAAAGGCACCGAAATTGTCAAACTTAACACAAGCCCCTGGAGGACGATAAACAATACCTCCAAAACTGACCGAGGGAGGATGACACCAAAAAGTCCAGTAACGTGCCATTGGTAAAGGGAGCCAAGACTGAATGAAGTGACATTAAAATGATGATGGAAAATGACGACAAAGTCACCACTTTTCTTATTCAGGTGGTGGAAATGAAAAGTTTCAAAAGCTGAAGGGAGACCACAGCAAGATCGTTGCAGACAAAGATATCAGACCACTAGTAAACCGACCAGGGGGCATTAGTAAAAATGTCCCACTAAAAATCAGAGCAGCTTTGTCACAGATAAGCACAAATAAGATAGTATAGGTAACAACCATTGACTTCCCTACAGAATACACACCATTTACTAAATGGATGCCCCAATAATCTAAAGAGAAAACCCCCGGAAAAGCCCCCTAAATTGGCAATAGGTACAGGTTACTTACCTTCCGAAATGTTCTTTGTGGTGAACACAAACAGTGGATTCTTTATCCCCAAGCGCCAGACTGATCTGTAAGATTTTTCAGCAGAGACCTTGTGTGCCAGAAGGTCGAGTCGCATGGGTCTGCGACAACCCTGCTCCGTTCCAGAAGTGATGGCTGGATCCGCATCTAAGCGCCACTGAAGCATACGGACGTCCGTTTCTTTCTTGATACTGTTCGCCCCCTTGGACAGAGCTAAAAAACCATTGTATGAAATCAACCTTTTCTGCATGGTCACGCCAGATTTTTTCACCTTTTTCTGGACCCTATTTTTGCTGTTTGTTTTTTAACTCTGTACCCTTTACCCATGCTAACAGGAGTACATCCCCTGTGCCCCCCCTTCAAAAATGGTTATATTATCTTGTTTCCAAATGACACATTTATCTTGCCTATCTGTCACTAGTATATGGTGTAGAAAATGCACCAAGGGCCTGGAAGTTGAATACCAACTGTGGAGTGCAGCACCTTATTGTGCCATCCTCCGAGAGGATCTTTAAAACATGGCTTCAGGCCTACCATTGTAGCCTGACTGCTGCAGTGCGAAAGCTGCAATGAAGCTTGTAAAAATACCACTTTTTGACAGGTAAAGATGTCCCTTTTAAATATTGCAAGTCACCTCTATGAAGGTTTTGTAGCCCACAAAGTGGGGTGCATGGTATTTGTAGAAAACTGGGTTTTTGTTGCAGGACTCCCCCCACACAGTTTTTGATGCAACTTTGACTGAAGTGTACTGGGGCCCTGCTACCCAGGTTCCCAGTACCAATGTTCTTTCCCTAAAAATGTACAATTGTTTACCCAATTGGCAAAACCTTTAGCACCCTCTGTAAGTCCCTAGTAAATGGTACCCCAGGTACCTACGGCCTGAGGTACTAAAGAGGGTCCCTAAGGGCAGCAGCCCAAATTGTGCCACCCTAAGGGACCGCTCTCCAAGCACATGCAAGGCTGCCATTGCAGTGTCTTGGTGCAGACAAAAGTGAAAACACATGACACATATCCCGGTCTGCCACGTCTCCGACCACTGCAAGCGATACTTATAAATCACCCTTACAGCAGGCCCAACAGCCTTAAGGCAGGGTGCTTAGTACTACATGTTAGGGCATACCTGCATGAGCAGATATGCCCTTGTTCTAGTCCCTTCCATTACTGCCAGTACAAATGACCAGGTAAGCCAGTTTAGAACATGTGCTGGACATTCGTGAAAACGAGTTCCTCAATGACAGGATGGCTTCACTGAAAATAGGGATGTTTGGCATCAAACATCTCATACTGGTGAACCCACACTGATGCAAGTGTCATATTTACAAATGCATGCACTCAGAGGGCGCCTTAGAGGTGCTCCCAGAAAACATAAGCCTCTGGTGTCCTTGATAACAGGTTTCTGCCAGCCTGCCACCCGAGATGTGTTCTTGCCTCCTGGGAAGAGAGCCTCTGCTCTCAGGAGACCCAGAACAAAAGCTTGTCTGGGAAGAGGGTGCATCACCCTCTCCCACAAGATGACCTCCTGATTAGCCTTTCTTGGGTGAAAGCCTCAAATGGCTGCTGCCTTGAAAATGCGAATCTGGCTCCCCCTCACAGGAGAGTGAGCTGACCCCTTTGTCCAGGACCCCCTTGGCACCTGGGCAGGCAGGAAAATTAGCTAGCTGTGCCACCTCCAGTCTAGTACCACCCCTAAGGTGGGCTACTGCGAGATGGACACAATTTTTCAGGAGTAGCCATCTTTGTGACGGCATACTTGGGAAATCTAGGACAGGATTATGCCCACTTCCCACAGTAAGTTTTCATATAGGGGGTGTAGTGACCCCAAGGATCAGTACCGCATTGCCTACTACCCTACACTCCCCTAAATTCTGAACTTTGGGGAGTCCCGGGCACCAGAGAAGCAGATCCTGACGATCTACAAATAAGGACACGAAGAGAGAGCGCCTGACTTGCCTCTGAGAAACCGCAACACAACAGGCGATTTGAAAAAGGACGGCCAAAGATCAAATAAATTACAAGACATCCAACAGTTTGGCCTGCAGCAGCTCCGTATTATGGGTGCCACACCTAGCAACAAACTTGCTCCAGTATCAAACTTTGCAGAAGGAAGTGTAACCAGAAGGATGACATCTACTACTTTAGGAAGAAGACTGAATGTAGTCAACTGCCGCAGTTCAGTCTCCACACATGGATGTGTAGATTGTAAAGGTCTGGGTGCAAGACTCTGCCCTGTTGCTACACAAAAGATCCTCGAAGCGACAGCCTGATCAGAGGACAGATGCACATGCCCATATGTTCCGGTTACTACACTCTCCTGGCCAGTGGGCGAAGTGCATTAAAAAAGTATGGGAGGGGCGTGGCCGGGCAAGATGGCCGATCGGACGTAGTTCGTCTCGGCTCCCGGTCCGCGCGGTATCCCGGAACGATTGACTGCGGCTACACAGAACTCAGACAGGCGAGAAGCATCTTGGCATGGAGCGGAAGGTGCGGGGCACAATCGGTGTGTTCTAAATTGCCTCCAGCGTTATCCTACCGCCCTAAATAAAGCCTCGCAACAAGAGAACCGGCGCCTATCAAAATGGCGCCCTCGGCACGAAGAGCGCTGAAGCGGCCCTGGGGGCAGTGACGAGAGCGGACAACAGTAGCAGGCTACCCGCGTCTGCTTCCCGGGGTCGGAAGAGGGACACGCGGCCGACCCCGCTGCTGCGGTCCCCCTCCCCGGGAGGAACGGACGCTGGAGCGGTGTGGCCGCCCTGGGAGATCCTGCAGCCTCCCGAGGACACTTGAGCCCCTCACAGGTGCGCATACGGCGGGTTTAACAGTTGGGGCCCAGAGACATACTGCGGGCTGCCCGGGGAAGCTAATATTGGAAAATAAATAGCGTACCACGCTCGGACGAGCTTCTCCACGCGGCCTGCCTGACCTGAAGATGGCGGCCAAGATGTGACTGCAGGCGCCGCTGCTCAACTCTTCCCGACTGGGGACCAGTCACCTGTTCCCACACCAGCGCCAGCTCGGGACACACACTTTGCACAGCTTGCGGCCCCGACACGGACTCAGCAGCATTCTGTGGTCCAGCTAGAAGAGATAGAATTACACGTCTCGGCTTAAATGCTCCCTGAGCTGTGACGGGCCGTCCTGCCTCTTGTTTCGGGGTCCCAAGTAAAAGGCTTTACCGCCCTCCGGCATCGGAATACGATCCTCGTGCTCTGGGCCCCCCACCTTTGCGCACCACCAAGCGGGGCACACAGGAGTGCTTCAAAATGAACGGCCATTGAACCACGGGGGACTGGGCCTCTCCAACTCAGATAACACGACCCATGATCAGTCGCGGCCGGGGAACATCTCCAGCGACTGCTGCAGAGGGGGCCTGAAGGGGTTGTCGGCCGGGTGGGACCTCTGCGGTGGAGCCTACCTAGGCTGTGGGGGCTCCCAAGATAAGATCTCCTGAGCCCAAATATACCCTTTAAAGCTGGGTCGGGAGAGTCAGTGGCCTTGCTACCTTCGCGCAGGACCCGCCAGACTTCGGCTCCTTCTACTTAGCCATACCCGGATTGGGCTGTATGGGCTGCTTCACACCTCTCCATGAGCCAGACATCGCTTTACCACCCAAATTCCTGCACACAGCGGGGCGACATCCCCTGATCACGCTCTGCTCAGCTGAGGACATAAAAAGAAGTTAAATCTTCCTCTCAAAGCGGATTACTACCAGGTCGCCTTCCGCATCTCGTCCGCTCAAGCCCCCCTGCTGCGACGCCAGGGGTCCACTTGGACCCGCCCTTATGCCCCCTAAGAAGGCGACGAACAAGAAGACGAACAAGGTCTCAGACTTCTTTGCGCCAACAGAGAAACGCCCACATTCGGGCCACGACGAGGGACCAGGCACCATGGCCATCTCAAAGGATGACCTCTTGAATAGGTTTAGAGACTTCAAAGCAGAGCTCCGGACTGACCTCGGACAGGACATTAAACCACGATGGAGCAGCTGCGTTCGGACCTCACGGAAAGGCTGACCACTCTACAGCAAGATGTGGACTCGGTAGGAACCAGAGTGTTGGACCTAGAGGCGCAAACTCAGGACCAAGCTAAACAGACCACCGAAGTACGCGAGGATATACGCATCCTACAAGATCAACTTTACCAGACACAACTCAAGGCGGAGGATCTTGAAAACAGGGCCCGAAGGGAAAATCTACGAATACGAGACCTGGAGGAGGGCGAGGAGGGGCCTGACCTTGAAGCCTTCACAGAGGGGCTCTTTGCGGAAATCCTCAGTCCCCAAACGCTTAAAATCAAACTGGATCGAGTCCATCGTGTGGGAGGGCTAAAGACCGGAGAACAGAAACATCCACGAGACGTGCTGGCTAAATTCCACTCTTATAAAGACAAAGAGGCAGTGCTCCTGGCTGCCAGGAAGAAGGGACCAATCTCCTTTCAAGAACACTCCTGCAATATATACCAGGACCTAGCTCCGGCCACTCTGGCTCGAAGGCAGCTCTTTCGGCCCATTACCTCGAAGCTTCGGGACGATAAAATCCGGTACAGATGGACCTATCCGTTCGGTCTGAGTTTTGAGTTCAACAATAAACAAAGACACATCTCCGAGCTGAAAGCTGGATTGGACTCAAGGGTCTCCCCTCGGAGGAACCCGGCTTCACCAACTCAGGCGCACGGGAGACCCTGAGGGGTGGCCCCCTGGTCTCTCCCTGGTCCACAGGAACACGCAGAAATCGCAAATAAAATACATATGAGTGTCTCTCTCCTTAGACTAAGAAAACAAAACGCTGGCCACAATGGTGACCCCCTTTGGATATGGGCGACCTCGGGGATCAGGACGGGACAAGCCTCATCGCCTCCACTGGCCCCTGAGGAGGCCAACCGGCCACAGTTCTTCTTCTGTTGCCTCTTGATCCTTTTGGCTAGATGTCCCAGTGACGAAAATACTGACTGAGTTCCCTGGTCACGAGATCTCCACAGACATTTTCGCACCAGGGAGCACCGCCGAAATAGGGACTTACCAACGGAGGCAGTAGCTATACATCTCCTCGGACTGGTCCTCGACCTGGGATTATAAGTCTAGTCGCATGTTGTTGGTAATTGCAGCTTTAAGTGATGTCCGGGATGGGCGCGGACGGGGACCTCGGTCGTACCGTCCCCCCAACGTTCCCATGGAGGGTCTTCACCCCTCCTTTGGGAACATGTTCAAAGTACCGCATCCGCGGTTACTAGTATTGTTGGTTTTTTGTTTGTTTGGGGTTGGGGAAGGGGGTGGGTGGGGAGGATGGTGGTGGCTTTTTAATGTTTTTGCAAGGGGGACTCTCGGTTCCCTACTTCCTTCTGGGCATTTTCCGTTGCACAACCAGTCCCTATTGGTACTGTTGGGTCTCCTTTTACTTTGTGGAGGGCGAAGGGGTGGACCTTGGGAGGGGAGGAGGCATGTTCTTTCTGACCCCATCACACTGGTCTTGCGTAGGCAGCTCTCCTCCAAACTACACTATAAGGGACACATATATTGCTGGTTCGGAGCAGCACGACCGAAGCACCTACATCGTTGGTTTAGAGAGAGGGAGGGGAGGGGGACCCAGGCCCGATGGTACTCACCATAGGCTCCTGGAATGTGAAAGGCCTTAATTCCCCTCAAAAACGACAGAAGGTCTGGAAATACCTTACAGATCACCACCTTGACATAGTAGCCCTCCAGGAAACTCATTTGGCCCGAGCAGAGGACACACGACTTCGCCACAAACGATTTACCGATCCTCCGCGCTGACTAAGCACCGGGGAGTTGCCCTCCTTTTCCATAGCGCCACGAAATTCCAACCCTCCGACATTCAAACTGACAAAGATGGGCGACTGTTGATGGTCAAGGGTACACTGCAGGGAGTACTATGTACATTCATTGCAATGTATGCCCCCAACACAGGACAGACGGCCTTTTTGACTACGACACTGGGGAAAATTCGGGACTTTGCGGAAGGAAAAACGATACTGCTAGGCGACTTCAACCTGACGTGGCAATCAGATTTAGACAGCACTCACTCACATAGGGCGGACTCCGCCTCATTTACGGCGGACATCAAACAACAGCTACATGACATGGGCCTCTTAGATGCATGGCGCACCCTTTATCCACAGGCACGAGACTACACCTTTTATTCCCATGTACACCGCACCTACTCGAGACTCGATTACATCTTTCTTCACCAAACCTTACAGGGGGCCCTGCGGGAAGCTAAGATCTTTCCCCTCTCCATATCGGATCACTGTCTGGTTTCGGTCTGTTTGTCCTGGACCCGCATCACACCCGCAACACCCAAATGGTACTTTCCGATCCCCCTCACACGCGACAGAGAGTCATGTACAGCCCTACGAGCAGCCATCATTGACTTTTTCACCTTAAATATACCGGAGGACACCACAGTTTTTAATAATTGGGACGCCTTTAAGGCGGTGTTCCGGGGGGCCTGCATCGCTCTTAACTCTTCCTTGAATAAGCAGAGGGCCAAAGAACGGATGGCTCTAGAGTCCGAGTTAGAATTGGCCGAAACAAGGCACAAATCCACACCTAATAGACCCTCCCTTCGCGCTCTTACGGCCCTACGGGGAAAATTAAACGCGATATACAACAACAGAGCCGAATTCACTCTCTTGAAACTCCGACAAACATCTTACTCCCAAGGTAATAAAATAGGTAGACACCTGGCCAGACAGTTGAAAGAGAAGCGCGAGCGAGAATATATAGGGGGTATACTCAATGAGGGGGGTTTATTGACCCACAAGGATACCGAGAAGGCAGACACCTTCGGGGCCTTCTATAAGGCTTTATACCGGGGCGAACCACGAGATCCAGAGCTGCAGGAGGCCTACCTCCAAACACTACAATTTCCACAGGTATCCCAAGACCAGAATTATAACCTTACAGCGCCTTTCACCCCTGAGGAAGTAGCTACCGCCATCAGGTCTCTCAAACTGCACAAAGCTCCTGGACCAGACGGGCTTACAGCACACTTCTATAAAACATTCGCCCCTGATATCCTGCCCCATCTCACGCGCCTTTTTAACAAGATGGCCGCAGAAGGCCTAGCCCCCACATCAATGACCGAAGCGCTCATTTCGGTAATTCCCAAGCCGGGGAAAAACCCACAGATATGCTCCTCATACCGCCCCATAGCTCTGCTGAACCTCGATGCAAAAATCTACTCGGCTATTCTGGCGTCTCGCTTAAACGATCTCATGCCGAATCTAATACACCCAGACCAATCCGGATTCATCAAAGGCCGCCAGACCCATGACAATACCAGACGCATAACACACTTGATAGAGAAGGCCACCAAACGGAAAATACCGGCAGTACTTGTGGGTCTGGACGCCGAGAAGGCCTTTGATAGAGTAGATTGGGCCTTTCTTTTTAAAACACTTACCCACTTCGGTTTCACAGAAGCTTTCCTCACCATGCTTCGGGCTAACTATACACAGCCATGCTCTAGGGTGCAGGTGAATGGGATAGTTTCCTCCCCCTTCCCCCACACCAGAGGCAAGCGACAGGGATGCCCGTTATCCCCTTTGTTGTTTGCCCTTAGCATTGAACCACTGGCCATGACCATACGGAATACACCGGAGATTAAGGGGATTCCATTTGGCGGAGAAAGTCATAAAATCTCGTTGTTTGCGGACGATGTCCTTGTGTCCCTTACGGAACCTTCCTGCTCTCTTCCCCAACTCCAGATAGAACTAACGCGATTTGAGGCAGTAGCGGGTTTTAAGATTAATACGGATAAATCACATATACTTAACTTAACGGTCCCGGGAGAGGAGATAGGAGATAGGAGACCTACAACAACTCACTGCGCTTCGATGGACATCCCATTCCCTTCAATACCTAGGGATACAACTGACGCCACACGTGGAAGGGCTTTATCAAGCTAATTTTCCATCCGCTCTTACCAACATCCGCGCCGAGCTGGCTAGATGGAAACCTCTCTTCATTTCATGGCTTGGCCGCATTCATGCAGTCAAAATGACCGTACTTCCTAAGCTTCTTTACTTGTTTCAGGCCCTACCCATAGAGCTTGATAGGGAATTTTTTCCGACAATCAAATCCGCAATTGTAAAATACATCTGGCAGGACGGCCGGGCTCGCTTTTCCTACACAATGCTACGCCGCTTGCGATCTGAAGGGGGAGTGGGTCTACCCGACTTTAGCCTTTACTATAAAGCGGCCCAATTACATGTGATACCCGAATGGTCCAAACATGAATCGGAGAAGCATTGGTTGCACATGGACCGATCTGTTACAGGCCGGACTATTTGGGACCTAATATGGCGACCCAGACACCACAGACCAGCTAATGTTTATATTAGTACTCCCACCCGCACCACTCTGAAAGTCTGGGATACCATCTCTAATAACGACCTCTGGTCCACCTTCCCATCACCCTACACGCCTATTCACTTCAACCCCGACTTCCCGCCGGCCCTCCACGAAGGCCCCTTTGACGCCTGGAGGGAGGGAGGATGCCGAGCCCTAACCCACCTCTTCCATAACACCGATATACTCACCTTTGAACACTGCAGACGTGATTATGGTCTAGATTCATTGGAGCACTTTCGCTATCTGCAGTTAAAACACTGGGCCACCTCTCCACACGTACACGACGCAGCCACGGGACCCCTCACCAAATTTGAAACCTTTGTCCAAAAGGCCAGTTCCATGAAGGGGGTGATCTCCTTCCTTTACAAATTCCTACTCAACTCCATGCACTCCCCACGACCTAGGTACACACGTACATGGGAAGACATCCTCCAACGTGCTATCTCTGATGGGGAATGGGGAGGTCTGTGGTCTGACATTCACAAATTTAATCACTCCATGGAACTACGGGAAGCACACTTTAAGGTAGTGACAGACTGGTACCTATACCCCTCTAAACTTAAACGAATCTTTCCAAACACCTCAGATCTATGTTGGAGGGGGTGTGGCCTGGTGGGGGACTTCCAACATATCTGGTGGGACTGCCCGTCTATCCGACCATTCTGGGAAGAGATCCTTGCGCATATTAAAGATATCCTGGGCTACCCCATCCCGACTACTATGGCAGAAACTCTGCTGGGCCTCCGCGACCAGTCGCTGGAACACCAAACCAAAGCTGATAAGGCCATTATGTGGACCTGCATAGGCGCGGCGAAGATCGCAATAGCGGCCGCCTGGAAGAAGGAGGCCCCCGCGGTCTCACTTTGGCACTCTAGGCTTTGGAGATTATTAAGTTTGGAGAGGATGTCTGACATTTTCCGAGATGACTACAAAAACTTTGAGTACAGGTGGGGCCCATTGGTTACCTACCTTTCGCAGGGACTACCGCAGGCTGTTTGCCCCCCCTCCATCAGGGGCATGCACCTCTTTCAATTCTAATGCCCATTATGCACGACCTATTTTCGTGTTTCACTGCTGATAGTTAGCCGCCACCACCAATCTGTGGGAGGGTTCGGGGTGGGTTTTCCCTTTTTTATTTTGGACTGTTGAGAGCCTCCCAACTCTCGCTCAAGGTATTTACCAGCTGTACAGTGCCTAGTTACAAATCCGTTACAAAAGGTAGATGGGCTGACGATACATTCCTTTTCTCGAATCACTCAGGGTGTTTTAACTTACTGAATTCTGCATTCCATCGTTGGGCACCTCAATGGGAAAAAGCATAGAGTGCTTTCTTTGTAATAGATGATAGCCCTTACGGGCTTTGTTGGCAGTGAATTGTGTGAAAACCACATTGCACTCACCAAATGTTATTGCGATTGTTGAACTGACGTTAACTCATCTTCATTTATAAGGGTGGGCTCTTGAGACGGGGGAAAGTTGGGAGTTCGGGAGGGTTCAGTTTAAGGACACAATTGTTGCATGAAAAGTGGTGGCAAACCATACATGACTTTCTGTAAAAGGCACATCTCGTACTTATTGTATTACTCTGTACATGGAACTAGCTTTCTACCAGCACTGTACGAGCAGAACAGCATGTATTGCCGTGTAACACGTCACTGATCTTGTAAGAAATTAATAAAAACAAGTTTGACAAAAAAAAAAAAGTATGGGAACTGTAATGCTGCACGCAAAGGGGCGGGGTGAGTGAGCATGGGAAGTGGTCAAAGGCGTGGCAAAAAAATATATTCTTTAACTTTATTCGGTCTTTTACCTTCAGGTAACTACATATAAAATAAAGCACAGCTTAGATGACAATTAAATGCAAGTTATGTTATTTAGTGGGATATGCACTATTGTACATCATGAAACGTCTATTAGTTAATACATTGCCCTAGAGAGTCACAGAATTGAATCCTGGTTTGAGCAATGGAGAATAGCGACTTGTGTATGTTTACGGCTCCAAGGTCCCAGTCTGCGAGAGAAAGCACGGAACATGTAAGCCATTATGTTAACCTTGCAATGCACACAGTATAAGATAGGCTACTAAAAAATGCGCAAAAGTTTAAGAGAAAAAAGTTCTTCGAAAATATAGATTTTAGTAATACCAGAGTATCGTAGTGCAATTTCTTTTATTAACAGTCTAAAAGCACATACTTCAAAGTTTAGCTGGTAGCTCCCTTGCACTACTTCTCAAAAAGAATAATTGTGTCTCATCAGGAAGCTTAAAGTGATTCCACTAATTAAAGCCAATACAGACTTCCAAGCACCCTTTACATTTGCAGACGGACCAGATGCGGGCATTTACATTTCTTTCAGGGAAGCAGGCACCCTGGCAAGAAGGTTTGTTTAGCTATCTGCTCCCCCCTCGGTTTCACCGCACAGGTGACTCCCTGCCTTACCCTTCAGCCGAAGCATCTCAACTTTTGAAATTGACTTTTTTCACAAAAAGTAGGGGAGCTGTTTTATTAAAATCAAATAAGTATGGGCACATCATGCCCCTCAGATCCCCCCCAATTCAACCACAGCTTTCCACACATGGTAAAGGCATCCGAATGGTAAAGGCATGCATGGTAACGGCATTGCATGGTAAAGACACTGATTTAAAGGCTGTTTTCGATCAGCGGCACCACCATCTGCCTCAACGAAATGTGGTAAGTTTCCCTCCTCTAACACTGCCCAGCTGTGCTACTTGAATTCTTCTTATGTTCTCCTGTACCTGGTCCTGTGACACTACCACTTTGGATACAACCCCAATTCCTTGGCCAGCTGTCCTGCAACCCTTTATTGAGCACTCAATCTCCTCTTCTTCCAGGCTGACCTCTATGACTCCAGTTGGTTGAACACTTCTTCAGCCATTGACATGTAGTCCCCAGGGTGTCCCATGGCAGATATTACATGGCCAGGACCCCCCCGCCCCCATCTCCAGGTCCACTACTCCCTAAATGTACCTCTACCACTGTAATCCCGGAGCTCTTAACCTAGTTACCACTATTTGCCGTTACACACTTTTGCCGCCTGCCAAGGCACCTGGTGTTAGGTCTGTGCTTGCCTCATTTAATCTTCTTGAGACGGGGTGCCCCATCTGCCTCTACTCTCGCTGGCACAGTACCAGAAGTCTCCCCATGCCAATAAACGGTCTTAACAGCATTTGGTCTAGTGAAGCGGTCTAAGTGCATTAAAAAAAAAAAAGGATGGGAACTGTGATGCTGCGTGTGCTGTGGAACCGAAGAAGGGCCTTACAGTCAGCTGTCAGAATCAACGGTCCCGGGTGGGCTGTGTTTTCACAAAAAGAAAGGGAACTGCTTTTCTTAAATTAAAGTAATGGTACGTCGTACCCCTCAAATACCGCCTGTTTCGACCACTGCTCCTGGCCCTTAGCTACTAGGATGGCTTGTGCTCTGTCGTTCTTGATCTTCAGAACTCTGGGCAGGAGAGGTAATGGCGGGAAGGCATACATGAGGTCCCATGATCCACTCTAGGAAGAAAGTGTATCCAATACAGAATCTTCTTGGGAACTCCAGTGCGCAAAGGTGTTGACATTGCGCTTGTCAGCAGTGAAGAGCTTGACCAGGAATCTCCCTATTGCTGGAAGACGCCCTGCGCCAACTCTAGGGGGCAACTGCCATTCCAGATCTGCTAAGCGTCACCGGCAGAGTAAGTTTGCCCTGACGTTTAAAGATCCTGCCGGGTGGTGTAAGATCAGGGAAATGTCCAGACGATTCAGACAATTCCAAAAGCACAGGCCCTCAGCCAATTGCATAAGCACAGGGCCTCGTGGCACAAGGCCCAGGATGCCACCTTGTCCTGCTTGTGGCAATACCACAAAGTGGTGGCGTTGTCTTCGAGGACCTGGACCTGCCTTCACTTGATGGGACAACAGGAAGTCTTTCAACAGCAAGCGAATGGCCCGCAACTCCAACAGATGCCCTAACAACTCAGAAGTGATGCGTACATCACCACAGTCAGTTCTGGGTGAGTTTGGGAAAGGGGTCTGCTCCTGGTCCAACTGCGGTAAAACAGCCACCACTACAGTCTCCTCCAAAACCTGGATAAACTCAGACAGGCTCCCTTCGTGCTAGGCCGCTGATCCTTCAGATCACACTACAAAGCCTGCATATGCCACATGGCATGGTTGTAGAGCAGGATGCAGGAGGACAATAACCCAAGAAGCCTCAGAGCCTCCCTCATCGAGATCCAGGAATGAGGCTGAAACATTCGGATCGTAGCCCAAATGTCCTGGACTATCAGATCAGAGGAAACACCCAGTAACACACTGCATCCAGGATGACTCCGATGAAAGGAAGCCTCTGTGAAGGAGTCGGTTGGGACTTTGGCACGTCAACAGCAAATTCCAATGATGTCACAAGGCCAGTCTTCAACAGCCAGTCGTAGGAGAAGACTGAGATACCCAACCTCCAAAAAGGTATGCTGCGACCACCACCATTAACTTCATTTACACCGCAGGGGCACTACTGAGGCCACAAGAGAGCAAGAATCAAAAATGCTTACAGCAGACGTTGAACTGCAAGTGTGCACCTGTGGGCCTGCAATAAAACAAAAAGGAAAATGAAAATGGTGTCCTACAGGTCAGGCACTACCATTCAGTCTCCGAGATCCAGGGCAGATAGAATCTGCGCCAACGTTCTCTAGAATTTGTCCTCTCTCAGGAAGGAATAGAGAGGTTGAAGATCTGAAATAGGACAAAGGCCTGAGCTTTTTTTTTTTTTTTCGGCACAAGGAAATAATGGCAGAAACATCCATTTCCAATCTCTGAGGCTGGGACTCTCACTATGGCTTCTTTGGCTAAAAGAGCCTGAACTTCCTGCAGCAAAATGGGCAAGTGGTCATCTGAAAGACGCTCTAATGTAGTTGGAAGAGGTGGCGGGTTGGAAAAGAATAGCAAGGCGTAGCCCATTGAGTTACCTAGAGGACCCACCTGTCGGATGCTATGGCCTCCACCAGTGGCAAAAATAAATGATTCTGCCTCCCACAGGCTGTTTGTAAGGGTACACTGACGCGGCTCAAAAGTGGTGAAACTGTTGGGATACTGCCTTGCAGTGTAGAGAAACCAAGGAAGGGCACTGTGGCTCTATTTTCAATACAATGCTCTAGAGTGGAGTTGGCCTGCTCACCAAACAGGCCAGACTCGTTTAAAGGAATATCCATGAGTGACACCAACACATCACCTGAAATGCCTGTGAATCTCTTCCACACATAGCGCTGGAGCACCGCGCTAATCCCGACTGCTCTGTCTAAACAGTGGTGTTCAGGCCTGACTGTAAGACCTATTTTGCTGGAAACATTGAATGGTCTGTACCAAGTTGGTGCAGAATTCCTACGTAGGAGGAAAATAGTTTGGATTGATCCTGCTAGTGGAAGCCTGAACTACCCAACACCCTACTCTTTTTTGTTACAGCACAAAACACAGGGTTATCCAGAGCAGGTCTGTGGTGGCTTACCATCTGTCTATGTACAGGGGGGGGCAGGAACAATGTTTAGCCCAGGTGCCCATGAGGATGTAAGTGAGAACTCTGTCGAATGACAGCAAGGGCTAAGTCGAGGTTTGCCTGGGCTGAAAAACGTAAACAAAAACATTGGTTTTCATTACCGCCTGCCCCACAGAACACACACCAACTATTAAAATAATGAACCAATAATCTAAAGAAAAACACCCCT
Source organism: Calotriton arnoldi (assembly GCA_963921515.1). Taxonomy (NCBI): domain Eukaryota; kingdom Metazoa; phylum Chordata; class Amphibia; order Caudata; family Salamandridae; genus Calotriton; species Calotriton arnoldi. Next base: position 280,372 of record CAWUFW010008815.1, read on the forward strand.
GTAAAAGGCCCTTAAATCAGCAATAAAAATTAGCTTTTTAAAATGAGAACGCAATAAAAGTGGCAATCCATGTTGCCAATGGATTTTATAGATGATTCTTTTGGCTACTTCACCAGGGAGAAAAAAAAGGATTCCAGCTGGCACCGGTAAATCTTTACTCATGCAGCTGCAGTTCTTGGTGACGGTTTGCAGAACCGGCCATCTTACTGCGAGAGCAGCTCTGACCTATGCAGGAAAGGAAGGGTGGCTGAGCATGGAGAGTCAACAGATTGGCATACCAGATCCTCTTTGTCCAATCCAGGGCAATTAGGATCAGCTGGTCTTTATACTCCATTAAAGCTAATGGGGTATCCCGCAGAACCTGGGGAATGAAGTAGTTATAAGACAACAATTGGTTCTGTAGGGAAGAGTTATATTTCTTTGTACAGAACCTTATTTTCCTCCTATGAATTCCAATTAATGGTACAACAAATATGTAGAAAATCAAACTGACACAAAAAAGAAATTTCAACACGGTATATTGTCAATCATATATCATGGAGCAACACAGTAACCGGTCTAGAAAAAACCCAGGAATGTCATGTAACATACAATAACAAAAATAATATATTGGACAAATGTCAAACATGAAGAACATTAAGTATGTAGGACATTAAACATTAGAACATATAATACATAAATAATTTATTTAGGTGTCTGTTGAAAACAAATGTATATGTTCAAGCATAAATCCTCATTTTTTGGATGTATGGTATGCGAGACACTTATGGAGCACCTATAGGTTTCAGACGTTTCGACCAGTTTGAGTTGTGTTATTACAAAATATCACCAAGGGTATTCCTCAGGACTAAGGGAAAACAGCCAGGTAATGGTGTGCAGCAGCCTTAAAATAAGCAATATGATCCAACCATAAGAATTTATTCATATGAATCCAAAGGAAAACAATCCCATAGTGTTGGAGAAAGGGGACCTTGTGTAGTTGACGAGAAGGACGAGTTACTTAACTTCGGTAACGCCTTATCTGGTAGAGACATGAACTAGCCGCAGATTCCTTACCTTTGAACTTCCAGGCGTCAGGCTGGATCCAGAAGATTTTTCGTAGCAGTACCCCTGCACGCCAGTAGGTGGCGTCGGTAGACTCCGGGTGACTTAATCGGCGTCGTGTCTGTCGTCGTGGTGATGTCCGCGTCGTCAATATAACAGCCACTGCGGCGCACGGACGTCAGTACTTTACACGACTTTCCACACCAGAAGCACAGAGCCATGAAGTGACTGACCATGGTGTGTTAAAGAAACGAACAGCTAGGGCCCTGAAGGGGAACATGCCTGACACTTAAAGGAAATTCCGCAGTGCAGGGAGGATGGGTGGGTCGGTAAGGAATCTGCGGCTAGATCATGCCTCTACCAGATAAGGCGTTACCGAAGGTAAGTAACTTGTCCATCTGATAGAGACATCTAGCTGCAGATTCCTTACCTTTGAACAGATACCCAAGCAATACCATCCCCGGACTGCGGAACGGTTCAGACCAGAAAATCCTGTAAAACAGAGCGACCAAAAAGGCTCTCTCTGCGAACCTGGGAGTCCAGGCAGTAGTGTCTGGTGAACGTGTGCAGAGAGCCCACGTGACAGCTGGAAATATCAGATACGGGAACACCACGCTGGAGAGCCGTGGTGGCCGCTTTCGCCCTGGTGGAATGGGCCCCAAGCCCTTCAGGAGGCTCCTCCTTCACCAAGGCGTAACAAATTTTTATGCAGAGGATAAGCCATTGGGATATAGTCCTCTTCTGGGCAGCATGACCTCTCTTTGCACCCACGTACCCTATAAAAGAGTTGGTCGTCCACCCGGAACTCGTTTGTTCGATCAAGGTAGAACGACAACGCTCTTTTTGGGTCCAGACGGGGAAGACGTTCCTCTTCCTTGGAAGGATGCGGGCGCATAGAAGGTGGGCAAGGTAACCGACTGTGCCAGATGTAAGTGTGTTACCACCTTAGGAAGAAAAGATGCCCTAGTCCGGGGTACTAACTTACCCGGAAAGGTCGTCGGGTAAGGAGGCTTTGATGAAAGCGCTTGTAGTTCGCCGACTCTCGTGGCAGAGGTTATTGCCACCAAAAGGATGTTACTTACCCAGTAAGCATCTGTTCTCGGCATGTAGAGCTGTAGATTCACATGCCTTGCATACTCCTGCCATCTAGTGTTGGGTCCGGATGTTTGAAAGTTGTTTTTGTTCAAAGAAGTCTTTCCAGTCACGAGGTAGGTGACTCCTCCTTTCGGTGTTAGAGCGCATGGGCATCGACTCCATTGATAGATTGTTTTCCCGCAGAGTGTGAGAAATGGAGTTAGTAAGTGTAGAATAGAGATGTCTATGCGTATGAATGTAAATAAAGAACTACAACCAGTACAGGAGACCGGGGAGGTGGGTGGGTGCATATGAATCTGCAGCTCTACATGCCAAGAACAGATGCTTACTGGGTAAGTAACATTTTCCGTTCGAAGCATGTGAGCTGTAGATCACATGGTTTGCATAGCCTATATAGTAGGAATCTCCCAAAGCGGTGGCTAACCGGTAGTGGTTGTAGTTGTTTGAAACAGCGTTTTAAGTACTGCCTGGCCTACATTTACCTGATGCCTTGAGGACACATCTACACAATAGTGTTTGGTGAATGTGTGTGGTGTAGACCATGTGGCTGCCTTACAAATGTCAGCTATGGGAATATTTCCCAAGAATGCCATAGTAGCCCCTATTTTGCGAGTGAAGTGCGCTCTAGGGGGTATAGTTAAAGTTCTCTTTGCTTTACTATAACATGTTTGGATACATTTTACAATCCATCTTGCAATACCGGATTTAGAAACAGGATTGCCTTTGTGAGGGAGGTGGAGAAAAAGCAACAAATAGTTGTTTTGTTTTCCTGAATTGTTTTTTTCTTTCTATATAGTAAAGTATAGCTCGTCTAACATCAAGTGACCGCTCAGCCCTCCACAGGGCTTGGTCGCCCCACTCACTGCTGCCGCTCCTGCCTGCCTTGCTGCCTCCTGCCTGGAGATTCCTTCGCTCGCTGCCCGCTGCTCCTGGGACTTTCCCGCTGCCTGCTGCTCCTGGGACTTTCCCGCTGCTCCTGGGACTTTCCCGCTGCCCGCTGCTCCTGGGACTTCCCGCCACTGCCTCCCTGCGGCCCCGCCCCCCGTGATTCCATTCGCCGCCCCGCTCCCGCCACCCAGCTGCTCCTCCCTCCAGGCTCCTTACTTATGACGCCCCCTGAGCGACCGCGCAGCGGCTCGCGCGCAGCGGGAGCACCGACGGAGCGCCGAAGGTGCGCCAAAGGTAAGCCCGTCTGCGCCCGTCCGCGCCTGGCCCGCGCCCAGCGCCAGGACCCCTGGATCCCACCGATGCAACACTACTCGACGGACCTACGACGCCGCCACCCTCACCGCACTCAATGCCGGCCGGAACCCTGCCTGCTACCGAGCCTCACCGAGACGCACCCACGGACCCTTCACCTGCCAAGCCTGCCGATTCACCTGCCCCCGGACGTGCACCACCTCCGCCAAGTCGAGCACTAGCAGCAACCACCTGAAATGCATCCTGTTGAACACCCGCTCCGTCCACAGGCACGCCGTGGAACTCTGGGACCTGCTCGACGCAACAGCACCGGACGTCGCCTTCCTCACCGAAACCTGGATGAACGCCTCCTCAGCGCCCGACATCGCCATAGCCATCCCGGACGGATACAAGATCACCCGGAAGGACCGCGTCAACCAGACGGGAGGAGGCATCGCCATCGTACACAAGAACACCATCCGCATCTCGACTAACTCCGACGAGACCTTCACCGCCGCCGAACACCTACACTTCCAGATACACACTGACCCCAAGACCACCCTCCGAGGCACCCTCATCTACAGACCCCCGGGACCACGCACACTATTCAGCGAAGACATCGCAGACTTCATCAGCCCGCACGCCATGCCCTCCGCCGACTACATCCTCCTAGGGGACCTCAACTTCCACCTGGAGAACAACAACGACAGAAACACCACCGCCCTGCTGGACAACCTCGCCAACCTCGGACTCAAGCAACTGGTGAACACGCCCACCCACTACGCCGGCCACACGCTTGACCCCGTCTTCTCTTCCAGCAAGCACATCTCCTTCAGCCACGCCACCGGACTCCACTGGACCGACCACAGCTGCGTCCACTTCAGCTTCAGAAAGACTGCGACCCACCACCACCCGCAACAGGCTCCCCGCCGGAGCTGGAGCAAGATCACCGCCGAGCAGCTCACCGCCTCCCTCAGCCAGAACACACCCACCAACACAACGGACCCAAACGAAGCAGCCAGCAACCTCGCCAAGTGGCTGACCGCCTGCGCCGACGACCTCGCACCACTAAAAACCCTCCCAGCAGACCCGGAAGCAAGAAAACCCCTTGGTTCACCAACGAACTCAAGGAATCCAAGAAGAACTGCCGCACTCTCGAGAAAGCCTGGCGACTCGACCAGACCACAGACAACAGGACCGCCCTCAAGCACGCCACCCGCAAACACCACCAGCTGATCCGTGCCACCAAGAAGTCGGCACTCAAAGAACGACTGGACAACAACGCCCACGACAGCAAGGAACTTTTCAGCATCGTCAAAGAGTTCTCCAACCCCAGCGCCGGAAACAACGACATCACCCCCTCGCAAGACCTCTGCAACTCACTCGCCGCGTTCTTCCACCGCAAGATCACCGACATACATAACAGCTTCGACGCACAGACCACGCACCCTACCGCCGAACCAATGCCCGCCACCACCACCCTCTGCAACTGGACCCCGATCAGCACCGAAGACACCACCCGCACGATGAACTCCATCCACTCCGGATCACCAACCGACCCCTGCCCACACCACGTCTTCAACAAAGCCGACGCCACCATCGCACCCCATCTCCGGGACATCATCAACTCCTCCTTCCACACCGCCACCTTCCCGGAGAGCTGGAAGCACGCCGAGCTTACCGCCCTCCTGAAGAAACCAACGGCGGACCCCACCGACCTCAAGAACTACCGTCCCATCTCGCTCCTTCCGTTTCCGGCCAAAGTCATCGAGAAGACCGTCAACAGACAGCTTGCCGCCTTCCTCGAGACGAATGGATCCCTCGACCCCTCGCAGTCCGGGTTTCGGGCCAACCACAGCACCGAGACCGCCCTTATCGCAGCCACCGACGACATCAGAACCCTAACCGACAACGGGGAAACAGCAGCCCTCATCCTCTTGGACCTCTCCGTGGCGTTCGACACCGTCTGCCACCGCACCCTAGTGAAGCGCCTCAGCAACATCGGAATCCGAGAGAAAGCACTGGAATGGATCATCTCGTTCCTCGCCGGAAGAACCCAGAGAGTCCGCCTCCCCCGTTCAGATCCGAGGCCACCGAAGTCATCTGCGGCGTTCCACAAGGATCTTCACTCAGTCCAACCCTCTTCAACGTCTACATGAGCCCCCTCGCAGCCATCGCACGCCAACACAACCTCAACATCATCTCCTACGCCGACGACACCCAGCTGATCCTCTCCCTCACCAACGACCCCACCACCGCCAGAGCCAACCTACACGACGGGATGAGAGACGTCGCCGACTGGATGAGGAACAGCCACCTTAAACTGAACTCAGACAAGACGGAAGTCCTCATCCTGGGCTCATCACCCTCCGCCTGGGACGACTCTTGGTGGCCCCCGGCCCTGGGCACCGCGCCCAAGCCAACGGACCACGCACGCAACCTGGGCTTCATCCTGGACTCCTCCCTGTCGATGACCAGACAAGTCAACGCCGTCTCATCTTCGTGCTTCAACACCCTGCGCATGCTCCGCAAGATCTTCAGATGGATCCCCACTGAAACCAGGAAGACCGTCACCCAGGCACTCGTCACCAGCCGACTGGACTATGGGAACACCCTCTACGCCGGAACCACAGCCAAACTTCAAAAAGACTCCAGCGCATCCAGAACGCCTCCGCACGACTCATCCTGGACATCCCCCGACACAGCCACATCACCGGACACCTGAAAGACCTGCACTGGCTCCCCGTCAGCAAGAGAATCACGTTCAGACTCCTCACCCACGCACACAAGGCCCTCCACGACCTGGGCCCCAAGTACCTCAACGACCGCATGACCTTCTACACGCCCACCCGCCAGCTACGATCAACCAGCCACGCCCTCGCCACCGTACCACGCATCCGCAGAGCCACCGCCGGAGGAAGATCCTTCTCCTACCTGGCAGCCAAGACCTGGAACTCCCTCCCCACTCACCTTCGGCGAACCCAGGACCATCTCTCCTTCAGGAAGCAGCTCAAGACCTGGCTGTTCGAGCAGTAACTTACCCCCTCCCCCAGCGCCTTGAGACCCTCCCGGGTGAGTAGCGCGCTCTATAAATGCCGTGATTGATTGATTGATTGAAGTGTGTGTGTAGAGCTCGATCTGCTACTGAATCAGGTTGAGGAAAGAAAACCGGCAGCTCAACTGATTGATTGATGTGATAGGGAGAAATTCAGGATTGGTACGAAGAACCACTCTATCCTTGTGCAGCTGAAAGAAAGGCTCTTGTATAGTTAATGCCTGAAGTTCACCAACTCTTCTTAGTGAGGTTATCGCTATGAGGAAAGCGTCTTTCCATGATAGGAATTGTAGTTGACATTTGTGCAATGGTTCAAAAGGTGGACCCATTAACCTTGTAAGAACTATATTTAAATTCCACTCTGGAGCAGGTGGAATCCTTGGTGGTATTACCCTTTTTAATCCTTCCATGAAGGCTTTAATCACTGGTACTCTGAATAGAGATAAATGGTGCCTATTTTGTAAGTATCCAGCTACAGCTGCTAGATGTAAGCGAATGGATGTGTAAGCTAATCCACATTGTTGTAAATGCAACAAATAAGGAAAATGCTACTTACCAGTATGCATCTGTTCTTGGCATGTAGAGCTGCAGATCCTCACACTGTGCATTAGATCGCCATCTGGTGTTGGGCTCGGATGCTTGCACTTTGTTGTTGTCTTCGAAGAAGTCTTTTGTGGTCAGGTGATAGGCGACTCCTCCTTAGGACGATAGTGCGCATGGGCATCGGCTCCATCCTCAGATTGTTTTTCGCCATAATGGGGAGTGATGGAGTTAGTAGAAAGAAAAGGATGTCCATGTGTGTATATCTAAATAAGATAGGACTGGAAACATATACAGGTCCCGGGGAGGTGGGTGGGCGTGTGAGGATCTGCAGCTCTACATGCCAAGAACAGATGCATACTGGTAAGTAGCATTTTCTGTTCGAGGCATGTGAGCTGCAGAGCTCACACTGTGCATAGACTGTACAGCAGTATCTCCCCTAGCGGTGGTCGCCTGTATGTGTTGCAGTAGTTTGAAAAAGTGTTCTAAGAACAGCTTGGCCCACAGAAGCTTGTTGCTTGGCTTGCACATCAACACAATAGTGTTTAGTGAAGGTGTGTGTTGTAGACCATGTGGCTGCTTTACAGATGTCTTCTAGGGGAATGTTCCCTAAGAATGCCATGGAAGCCCCTAGTTTGCGTGTTGAGTGCGCTCTAGGGGAATTGATAATGTGCGTTTGGCTTTTGGTAGCATATTTGGATACATTTAACGATCCACCTTGCAATCCCAGCTTTTGAGATGGGGTTACCTTTATGTGGTGGAGAAAAAGCTACAAACAAATGTTTTGTTTTGCGAAATCGAATAGTTTACCTGTCGGTATAGTTTTGCAGCTTGAAGACTTTCTGGATTCACTATGCTGTGCATTATTCCGCGGTCTAGTGGTTGGGTCCGGAATCGTAGTCTTTTTTCAGTTTTTTTTTTTGGTGTAGCCCAGGTGGGCGTCGACGCCCCACCATTTGGTGTCCTTCCATGACGTCGGCGCGCTTCCTCCGGAAGCTCCCACCCTTGGGCGCCATCTTCGGATTCTTTTTTTCTTGTCTTGTGCCGTTTATCCTTTTACCCTTTTTAAAGGTGTTTTCCATTCGTTAGTCCCATCTTCCTCCTGTCTCATCTTTCTGGCGGAGGCGGGTGGGTTCGCTAGTGAATCCAGAAAGTCTTCAAGCTGCAAAACTATACCGACAGGTAAGAAACTATTTGTTTTGCAGCGTGAATCTTTCTGGATTCACTATGCTGTGCATAGATTTTGTAGCGGTTTGCTATATTTGTGGCGGCTGGGTGGAAGATGAGCGTTGGTTGTTGAATATATGTTGAAGCACTTTTTGACCTACTTGTGCTTCCTTGTTCATCTGTATATCCACGCAGTAGTGCTTAGTGAATGTGTGCACTGAAGCACATGTTGCCGCCAGGCAAATGTCTTGGATAGGTGTGTTTGCTAGGAAGGCTATTGTTGCTCCCTTTTTCCTGGTTGAGTGAGCCTGAGCTGCTCCCTGTAGCTCTTGGCCTGCCTGTTTGTGGCAGTATTGAATTGTTTGTGCGATCCATCGTGCAATGGTATTTTTCGTCACTGGTCTGCCCAGGAAACTGCTTGCGAAGGACACAAAGAACTGCTTTGTTTTTCTACAATCTTTAGACCTTTCGATGTAATGCATTACTGCTCTCCTGGCATCCAGAGTGTGCAGTGCCCTCTCAGCGCTGGTGGATGGTTTCTGGAAGAAACTGGGAATTTGTATAGTTTGGTTTATATGGAACCTGGACACCACCTTTGGCATGAAGTGTGGGTCCATCCTCATTACCACCCTGTCATTGTGAATCTGAATGTAGGGTTCTTGTAGTGTGAGTGCCTGCAACTCGCTGACCCTACGTAGCGAGGTAATCGCTACCAGAAAGGCCGTCTTTATTGTGAGCATATGTAGCGATGCCTTGTGGATGGGTTCGAACGGTGCTTTCATAAGCTGTGTTAGAACTACATTGAGGTTCCATGCAGGCGGTGGCATCCTCTTTGGCGGTGCCATTCTTTTGGCTCCTTCTAGGAATCTTTTTACTACTTGAGATGTAAAGAAGCTTTTCCCTGTTTCTCCTCTTGTATAGGCTACTATTGCTGCCAGGTGCACTCTTAGAGAAGTGCAGCTTAGGTTACTTTTTAGTAAGTGTGTTAAGTATTTTAGCACAGTTGATTCTTTAGTGATTCTCCTGTGGAGCTTTTTGTTGATGCACCATTCAGTGAATCTCTTCCACTTTGCTGCATAGCATTTCCGTGTGGTGGTCTCCTCGCTTCTCGCAGCACTGCCAGCGTGCTTTGTGGAAGCTTGAGGTGAGCGAACTCTAAGTCCTCAGGAGCCACGCTGCTAGACTGAGGCTCTCTGGTTCTGGATGGAGTACCCTTCCGTTTTGTAGCGAGAGCAGGTCTTTCTTTCTTGGGAACTTGTGTGGTGGTCCCTGTGCCATCTCCACGATCTGCGAGACCCAGGACTGCCTGGCCCACTGTGGTGCTACCAGAATTAGTGTCATGTTGCTTGTTCTGCATTTGCTGAGCACTTTGTGTATCAGCGGTATCGGTGGAAAAGCGTAGGCAAAATGACCAGCTCATCCATAGGGCATTTCCTTGGGCTTGATGGCTTGGCTGCCTGGATGCGAAGTATTGGCATTTTGCATTCTGGTGTGTTGCAAACAGGTCTAGTTGTGGGGTCCCCCACTTCTTGAATAGTTTTGCGTCTCCTGCGCGTTGAGCTCCCACTCGTGTGAGATTGACGTCTGTCTGCTCAGTCTGTCTGCTTCCACATTGTCCTTCCCTGGCAGATGTATTGCCAGGAGGTCTATTTGTAATGGAATTGCCCATTTCCATATCTGTTGCGCTAGATCTGAGAGCGCCACTGAGTGTGTTCCTCCCTGCTTGTTGATGTAGAACATCGTTGTGGTGTTGTCTGTTTGTACTAACACCCTTTGGCCGTACAGCTGTTTCTGGAACGCTTTTAGGGCAAGGAACACTGTCTTGAGTTCTAGGTAGTTGATGTGTTTGACGGCATCTGTTTGTGTCCATAACCCCCTTACCTTGAGCAGTTTCATGTGCGCTCCCCACCCCATCTGGGATGCGTCTGTTGTGATGGTCACTGTTGGAGTTGGTGGTGTGAATGGGTTTCCCCTTGTTATGTTGCCCCTGTTCCACCATGCTATTTCTTCCCGCACTTTGTGCGTTACAACCACTAGATCTTCCCAACTCCCTGTTGACTGACCATTGCTGTTGCAGCCATTCCTGGAATGGTCTCATGTGTAGCCGAATATTGGGGACTAAATGTATGCAGGATGCCATAATGCCCATGAGCTTGCTCACTGTCCTCACGGTCAGACGTTGCCCCTTCAGGTAGCGGCGAGTCTCCTTCAGTATGCGAGGATCCTTTTCTCGCTGGGGAACACTCTCCCCTGAATGGTGTCGATCTTCGCACCCAGGAAGATCTTCACTTGTTCTGGTTCCAGCGATGACTTCTCCTTGTGTATGGAGAAGCCTAGTTTTGTCAGCGTTTGTGTGACTTGCTGAGTATGTAGTTTGCATTGGTTGTAGGAGTTCGCTTTTACCAACCAGTCGTCTAGGTAGGGGTATACGTGTATCCCCTGTCTTCGCAGATGTGCTGCTACGGCAGCTAGGCATTTGGTGAATACTCTTGGCGCTGATTTGAGGCCGAAGGCTAGGGCCGTGAACTGGTAGTGCGTCATGCTGATGGTGAATCTGAGCAGACGCTTGTGTCCTTGGTTTATGGGGATGTGTAGGTAGGCATCCTTGAGGTCTATTGTGGACATAAAATCCCCGTGCCTTATTTGAGGTATGACCTCTTGTAAGGACGTCATCGTGAACTTTTGAGTTTTGATGTATTTGTTTAGGGACCGTAGGTCCAGTATGGGCCTTAACGTTTCGTCTACTTTTGGTACGAGGAAGTAGTTGGAGTACACTCCTGTGCCCTTTTCTCTGTACGGCACCTTTTCTATAGCCTGTTTGTGGAGGAGTTCTTGTGCTTCCTGCCACAATAGTGACAGCTCTTTTGTTGAATGTTTTTTGTTTGTTGGCCTCTTGTTTGGTGGCCTCTTTACGAGTTCTATGCAGTAGCCGAACTGTATGATGTTGAGTATCCACTTGTCGGTTGTTATCTTCTCCCACTCCTGGGAGAAGTGTTTTAGTCTTCCTCCTACGGGCGTTGTATGATGGTAAATTTGTACATTTTGTCTGTGTCCTTTGTTGTGCCGCGGCACTAGCGATGTTGGGGGTGCGGGCACGTGTTGTAGTGTGGAGTCACTTGGGGGCGGGCTGCTGGCCGCCTCTTCTTGTATTGCCTCGTCCGTTTGGTCGGCTACGAAAGGACTGGCCCCTCTGTTGGTTCTGCCAGCCTTGTTGCTGCTGACCCTGTTGTGCCTGGCTGCTTCCCTGAAATGTTTGCTGGAAGGCCTGGTGCGATGTTCCCGGCTGGTTCCCCCTCTGCCGTTTGGTCTTCGTGAGGGGGTGCCCCTTCTCATACCCCTGAACTGTAGTGCTCCCATGGACCTTGCCGTTTCGTTATCTTTTTTGAGCTGCGTCAGCGTCTCGTCCACGGGCGTGCCGAACAGCTTTTCCCCGTTGAAGGGCAACTTCAGGATGTTGTTTTGTACCTCCGGCTTGAACCCGGAGATCCTGACCCAGGCATGTCTCCTCTCTGTCACCCCGATCATCATCAGCCTGCTTGATGTATCAGCTGCGTCTAGGGCCGACTTTAGGCAGGTGTTGGCCATGTTCTTCCCCTCCTCCACCAGGTGTGCCGCTCTCTGCTGGTTTTCTGTGGGGAGCAGTTTGAGCAACTGCCCAACTTCTTCCCAGTGCTGGTAGGCGTGCCTATTTATAAGGGCGTTGGAGTTGGCAATGCGCCAATGTATTGCCGCATTCCTTTCAATTTTCCTCCCTTTGAGGTCTATCCTCTTGCTCTCCTAGTCTGGGGGCGGACCGGAGTTTATGGGAATGTTGGCCCTCTTCCTGGCTGTTGCTGTTATTATTGAATCAGCTGGCACAGATCCCTGGATATATGGTGGATCCTTTGAAGAGTGTTTATATTTTTTCTCAGTTCTGGGTGTGACCGATCTGCAGGTAGATGGCTCCTTGAAAGCTTCCCTGCCTAGGTCTAGCACACTAGGGAGCATAGGAAGGAATTGGCTCCTAGTTTGTGTTGGTAGCAGTGTTTCCAGGAGAAAACAGGCTTTAGGCTTTTCCTCCTCCATTTCCACTCTATAGGTGGCTGCCGCGTTCCTGACGACCATGTTGTACATTCCTATGTCGTCCGGCGGCGAAGGCCTCGACGGATATGTCTCCACGGCCTCCTCCGGGTCTTCGGCGTCGAGGTCCTGCCATTCCAGGTCTTGAGCCTCCGAGGGTGTCGAGCCGAAGTGCGTCTGCTGGTCGTCATCACCCTCCGTATAATCGTACAGGACCTCTTCGTCCTGTTGTTCCGACGGTTCGGGAGTTTTCGGCGGCTCGGTGCTGTCGAACTCCTCTTGCGTTTCCGCTTCGACGACCGTCGAGGGCTTCGAAGGGATGGTGTATCTACTCATCCGGTCGCCGAAGTCCTTCTTCTTTTGGATGATACTGGCCATTTCGGCCTCGAGCCTTTTCTTCTTCCTCTCCTTCTCCGCCGCTTGATCGGCGTCGAGAGTTTCAGCAGTTCTCTTCGAGGTCGTAGTTGACGTCGGAGGTGCCTTCTGCTCTTTCCCCTTCGGCGTCGAGTGCGGTTTCTCGGAACTGTGCTTCGACGACCTGGGTGTGTCAAGAGCTTTAGCTTTCGCCGACCGGGAGTCCTTTTCGAAGGATCCGCTGGGCTGTTTGTCCCTGGATGCAGCTTCGGTCGTCGAGTGCTTCGACGCCGGTGCTCCTTTCGAGGACTTTGGCTCGGATTTTCGAGAGTCTGTCGGGGTTCTTTGGGTCGACGTGTCTTACCTCCTTCCTGGAAGTGTTATCGGTCTCTACGACCGTGCAGTCCTCCGGTCCCTCGGCGATGTTGTCCTCTTCCCCACTGGAGAGGCCCAGGTCCCGCAGCGACGGAGGTGGCCCTTGGCCCTGCATGCTGTAGTTTGCTGTCCTCTGTCTGTCCCTCACCCTGAGGGTCTTGGCGGCGAATGCTGCGCAGGCGTTGCAGTCGTCGCTTCGATGGTCGATCGGTAGGCAGAGGTTGCAGACTGGATGTTGGTCTTTCTGTGCGAACTTGTGGTGGCAGTTACGACAGAACTTGAATGGGGTCTTGTCCATTCCCGCGCTCAGGGAGCCCCCTGTGTGCACATTCTCCGTTGGACGTCGAAGTTTCTTCTACCTCTCACCAGCTTCGTCGTCCTGGTAGTATGTTCTTTGTCTTGTAATGAAGATCTCCAATTTTTCTCAGTTCTTTCTGCTTTTCTATTACTTCTTCTCTCCTCTTCCAACTCTGGAGCTCTTCACGACGATCCAGACCCAACGGCGGAAAAAAGAATCTGAAGATGGCGCCCAAGGGTGGGAGCTTCCGGAGAAAGCGCGCCGACGTCACGGAAGGACACCAAATGGTGGGGCGTCAACGCCCACCTGGGCTACACAAAAAAAAAAAGACTACGATTCCGGACCAAACTACTAGACCGCGGAATAATGCACAGCATAGTGAATCCAGAAAGATTCACGCTGCAAAAGACTTGGTTCTGTGAATGTAATACATTAGAGCTCTTTTGACATCTAGGGTGTGGAGAGCTCTTTCTGCTACAGAATCTGGGTTTTGAAAAAACACGGGTAGTTCCACAGATTGGTTAAGGTGGAAAGGAGAAATTACTTTAGGAAGGAATTTTGGGTTTGTTCTGAGAACTATTTTGTTATGATGCATCTGTAAGAAGGGCTCTTGTATGGTTAAAGCCTGGATTTCACTCACCCTCCTGAGAGAGGTGATTGCGATTAGGAACGCTACTTTCCATGTAAGGAATTGAAGTTCACATTTATGCAGGGGTTCAAATGGAGGTCCCATGAGCCTAGTAAGCACGATGTTAAGATTCCACACTGGGGATGGTGGTAATCTGGGAGGTATGACCCGTTTAAGGCCTTCCATAAAGGCTTTAATTGCGGGGACCCTGAAGAGTGATAAGTGTTGCCTGTTCTGTAAGTAAGCAGCAAGTGCTGCTAGATGCAGACGTATAGATGAGTATGCCAAATTACATCTTTGCAAATGTAGTAAGTAGCAAATGATGTTTTGCGTGGAGGCCTGTAGTGGCTGGATATGATTGTTATTGCAGTAGATGGCGAATCTTTTCCACTTTGCTGCATAGCAAGCTCTAGTGGTAGGGCGTCTGGCTTCTTTAATAATGTTCATACAGTCCGGTGGTAGGTTATGGTAACCAAACTCTAGGACTTCAGGAGCCAGATCGCAAGGTTCAGTTGAGATGGATTGGGGTGCCTTATCTCTCCATGGCTCTGCGTTAGTAGTGATGGGGAGAGGTGTAGTTTTTGGTGTGGGACTACTGATAGTTCCAGCAGTGTGGTGAACCACGGTTGGCGTGCCCATGTGGGAGCTACTAGGATGATTTTTAGAGACTGCTGTCGGAGCTTGCGTACGACAAGCGGAATGAGTGGGAGTGTCGGAAAAGCGTACGCAAATCTGCCGGACCAATTCATCCATATCGCATTGCCCTGTGGAAACCTGGCGGCGAAGTTTGGGCATTTTGTGTTTTGGTGTGTGGCGAACAGATCTATGTCTGGCTGGCCCCACATCTGGAAAAAAGGTAGAAGAACTTGTGGATGTAGTTCCCATTCGTGAATCTGTTGTGTCTGTCGACTTAACAGATCGGCAATCTGATTGTGAACTCCTGGTAGGTGTTCGGCGAGAAGGTATATGTTTTGTGGAATGGCCCACCTCCAAATGTTCTGTGCCAGTTGTGGAGAGTGTGTCCCCCCCTGTTTTTGTATGTAATACATGGCCGTGATGTTGTCTGTTCGGATCAGGACGGCTTTGTTTTGTACCTGGAGTTGAAAGGATTTGAGGGCTAGGAATATAGCTAGTAGCTCTAGATGGTTGATGTGGAGCAGCTTTTGTTGAGTGGTCCAGTTGCCCTGTGTTGTATGATCTAACAGGTGTGCTCCCCATCCTGTGAGTGATGCGTCTGTTAGTACTATTTGTGGAACAGGCTCGAGGAGCGGCCGCCCTTTGGACAAGTTTTTTGTGTTCCACCACTGCAGAGAGCGATGTGTGCGGCTGTCCACCAACACCAGATCTGTAAGTTGTCCGTGAGCCTGATTCCATTGGTGTGCTAGACACTCTTGTAGGGGACGCATTTGAAGTTTTGCATGAGGTACTATGAAAATGCAAGATGCCATCATGCCAATTAGTTGCATGAACACTCTGGCTGGGAGACAGTGTTGGATTTGAAACTTGGTGATGAGGGCTTGTATACTGGCTATCCTGGCTTGGCTGGGATAAGGTAGAGCTGTGGAGGTGTTTATTGTGGCTCCCAGATATTGATGCACATGGGAGGGCCTGAGGTGCGACTTGGTGTAGTTGATAGTGAACCCCAAGTTGTGTAGCGTTTGAATGGTCTGAGGAGTGTGTTGGACACACTGGTTGAATGATCTGGCTTTTATGAGCCAGTCGTCCAGGTATGGGAAGACATGTATGTGCTGTCTTCGTAGGTGTGCTGCTACTACTGCAAGGCATTTGGTAAACACCCTTGGAGCAGTGGTGACTCCGAATGGAAGTACTGTGAACTGGTAGTGTTGTCCATCTAGTACGAACCTTAGATACTTCCTGTGAGCAGGATGTATGGGAATGTGGAAGTAGGCGTCCTTGAGGTCTAGTGTGGCAAGGAAGTCTTCTTGTTGTAGTAAGGGAAGCACTTGTTGGAGAGTGATCATGTGAAAATGATCTGAATGTATATACTGATTGAGGGGTCTTAGGTCTAGAATTGGCCTTAGGGTCCCATCCTTCTTGGGGATTAGGAAATACAGGGAGTAAACCCCTGTTCCCTGGTGTAGTAAAGGGACCGGCTCTATGGCGTGCTTTTGAAGCAGTGAGAGAACTTCTTGCTTTAAAAGTATAAGATGGTCTGCAGACATTGGACGCTGCTTGGGTGGTATGTTTGGGGGGGCAGCTGTAAGTTCTAGGCAGTAACCATATTGGATAATTTGTCTCACCCACCTGTCTGTTGTAATGGAGTTCCAGACAGGTAGGAACTGTGTGAGTCGTCCCCCGACGGGAGTGGAATGGTCGGGGGAAGTGGAGGAAGTCACTGTTTAGCAGCTGGGGAGGTACGGGTGTTGTTGCTACCTCGGCCTCTCCCTTTACTGTTCCCTCTGTAACCCCCTCTAAAATATCCTCTATTGGGGGATGTTTGGGCGGTATTTTTGAAAGAAGATGAACTGTCTGTGTTGCTGTTTCTGGAGGCTCCTCTGTAGAAGGAGCGACGAAAGGAACTACGCTGTTGCGGAGACTGCAACGCTCCCATTGATTTGGCAGTTTGTGTCCTTTTTCATTTTCTCAAGGGCAGTGTCTACAGCCGGACCAAAGAGTTTGTTGTGATTGAACGGCTGATTTAAAATGGTGGTTTGAATCTCCTGCTTGAAGCCTGAAATGCGCAGCCATGCATGTCTTCTGAGCAGTACGCTAGTGTTGACAGACCTAGCGGCAGTGTCAGCTGCATCAAGGGCACACTTAATGGACGCATTGGTGATTAGTTTGCCCTCTTGAATTAGATCATTTGCCTGCGTTTTGTACTGGTCAGGCAAGTGTTGTAATAGGGTTTCTAACTGGTCATAGTGGGCCCTATCATATCTGGCCAGCAGTGCCCGAGTGTTGGCTATGCGCCAGTGATTGGCGGCCTGCACAGCTACTCTTTTGCCAGATGCGTCTAGCAATTTTGACTCTTTATCAGGGGGCGGCGCGTCTCCTGAGGTTTGAGAATTAGCTAGTTTACGAGCATTGGAGACTACTAAGGAGTCTAGAGGGAGTTGGCCTTTAATGTAGGCAGGATCGTCAGGGGCAGGTCTATATTTTTTATCGATCCTAGGGTTAAGAATTCTGGCACGTACAGGATCTTTAAATATGTCAGGAGCATGCTTGATGACTCCTTTAATCATGGGTAAAGTTTGTACAGTTCTCTGGGACTGGTCAAAAGTGTCTAGTAGGAAATCTTCCTCTGGTGAGTTTGTGTGCATGTGTACCCCATGAAAAACAGCAGCCCTGTTAATGAGTTGCCCAAACCCAATATTGTCATCTGGAGGAGAAGGTTTTGTTGGGTATGGTGGAGGGCTTGGGAGGTCTGGGGGATCTATTGGATCGTTGTATTCCCAATCATCCTGTGGTGGGTCATCTGGGTAAGTGAATGGGTCATCAGGGTCACCACCGTCCCCCATATTATCTTGATAATCATGTGGTGGAGATGTTACAGGCTGAGGCGGTGTAACAGGTATGTGGAGAGGAGGGGTGTTAGATGGAAGGACAGGGAAAGAAGGAGGCATAGGTGAAGTGGCACAGTCCTGCTTTTCCACAGGTACGGGCTTGTGGCCTGGTACAACTGTGAGATGTCCAGTTTTGGGGTTAATATGGATATTTGTTTGGTGAGGATCAACAGGATCCGGGTGAAAAAGCTCCTCTTCCTGGAGAAGTGGCTTCGGCGCCGACTTTTTCGGTTCCGAGCGGGGTGGTGGCTGAGTTTTGTGCTCTTTGGCCTTAGGAGGCGTGGAAGAATCCTTAGGCTTGGAAAATCGGCTCCGAAGGATTTGGCTTAGGGGCTGTGGCGTGGTGTTTTAGTTTCGACGCCGACTTATCCCCATGCTTCGATGTGTTCGAGGCGGGTTTTATTTTAGAGGTGGACGGAATCGTTGTGGATTTCGGAGCAGAGTGTTCTTTTGGCTTCGGCGCCGAAGGTGCCGGTGGAACTAGTACGTGCGGCTTGGTCGGTGCCGAGGTACCGGAAGGCTTGAGTTTTTTCTTCGGCGCCGGGCTCGAAGGCGGGGCATCTGAAGCGTGTTTTTGGTCGCGACTGGGGCCAACAGGCGAAGTCTTGACCGGTGCCTTCTTTGGTGGGGGGGTTGGGGCAAGGGCAGTAGTACTCACTCGTTGCCCAGGAGTGATGGGATCGTCTGAGTCCTCTGCCTCCGACACGATCTGGAGATCTTCGGAATCTTCCTCAGGGACATCGGGCGTTCGTCGAAGATGTCCACCGGAGCTGGAGCTGATCTCTGCGCCATGACGTGCCTTCGAGCTCGACGATCTCGAATCGTTTTCTTCGAACGGAAGGAGGCGCAAGCTGGACAGCTGGACTCGTTGTGGTCGGGCGAGAGGCACAGGTTACAGACCTGGTGATGGTCACTGTGGGGGAACTTTGCTCCACACTGGGGGCATTTTCGGAAGGGCATCCTTTCCATGAGCCGTAGGCCTCACGGCGTCGATGGGCCCAGCAGCCCGTGTCGACGGCTGGAAAAGAAATCGATGAAGGTCGCGTTGAGATTTCGATGTCGATAGAAAGTTGTTGCTAGTTTTGCACGATGAAAACGGTTGAAAAGTAGAGTTTCGAACCGGTGCGCGAAAATTGCATCCGAACCCAATGGCGGAAAAAAACAATCTGAGGATGGAGCTGATGCCCATGCGCACTATCGTCCTAAGGAGGAGTCACCTATCACCTGACCACAAAAGACTTCTTCGAAGACAACAACAAAGTGCAAGCATCCGAGCCCAACACCAGATGGCGATCTAATGCACAGTGTGAGCTCTGCAGCTCACATGCCTCGAACACAATGTTTTGTACAGAAGCATCAAGTGGATTGATATGATTGTTGTTACAATAGACAAACCGTTTCCACTTTGCTGCATAGCATGCTCTAGTAGTAGGCTTACTAGCCTCTTTGAGAATATTCATACAGTCTGGTGGTAGTTGTAAATAACCAAACTCTGACTTCAGGGGCCAAATCGCTAGGTTGAGTTCTTTGGGATTTGGATGTCTGATTTATCCATGGGTCTGAGTGAGGAGAGAGGGTGTGAGATGTAATTTTTGATGTGGAACCACCAAGAGTTCTAACAGGGTGGTGTACCAAGGTTGACGAGCCCAAGTAGGTGCTACTAATATCAGTGTGAGGGACGTGTCTGAACTTCCGAACCAGTAACGGAATTAGTGGGAGAGGCGGAAAAGCGTAAGCAAATATCCCTGACCAATTCATCCATAGAGCATTGCCTTTGGATGCTTGGTGTGGGAATCTGGATGCGAAGTTTGGGCATTTTGCGTTGTACACTGTGGCGAACAGATCTATTTGTGGTAATCCCCATTTTTGGAAGTAGGAAAGCAGAACTTGGGGGTGAAGTTCCCACTAGTGAACTTGCTGCCAGTGTCTGCTGAGCAGGTCTGCAATCTGATTGTCTACTCCTGGAAGGTGTTCTGCTAGGAGATCAAATTTGGGACGAATTGCCCAGTTCCAAATGCTTTGTGCAAGGCGCGACAGTTGGAGAGTGTGTGTCCCTCCCCGTTTCTGTAAGTAGTACATTGCTGTCATGTTGTCTGTGCGGACTAAGACAGTCTTGCCTACGATTTGGTGCTAGAAACACTGCTAGCAGTTCTAGATAGTTGATGTGAAGGCGTTTGTGACTGTTCGACCACAGCCCTTGTACTGTGTGATGTTGAAGATGGGCACCCCAACCGGTTAGAGAGTCTGCTGTCAATACAATCTGTGGAATCGGGTCTCTGAAGGGCCGCCCGTTTCCTAAGTTTTGAGGGTTCCACCACTGCAGAGAGCGATGGGTGCGGCTGTCTACCAACACTAGATTGGTTAATAGACCCTGTGATTGATTCCACTGACACGCTAGACATTCCTGCAGAGGACGCATGTGCAGTCTTGCATGATGAACAATTGCTATGCAGTAAGCCATCATTCCCAGGAGTTGCATGAAGACTCTGGCTGGTAATGATTGATTGGGTTGAAAGAGTAGTATTGTGGCTTGAATATTGTAAATCCTGGCTACATTGGGAGTGGCCAGAGCTTTGAGAGTGTTGAGGGAAGCTCCTAGATAAGACTGCACCTGTGCCGGTCATCGGTGAGATTTCTGTGCATTTATTGTGAACCCCAACTGATGAAGTAGATGTACTGTGGTCTGAGTGTGGAGTATACAGTTCTGATAAGTGCTTGCTTTGATAAGCCAGTCGTCCAGGTAAGTGAAGACATGTATACATTGTCTTCTGAGTTGAGCGGCTACCACAGCGAGACATTTGGTGAACACTCTGGGGGCTGTGGTGACGCCAAATGGAAGTACCTTGAATTGGTAATGATTGCCTGCTATCACAAATCTGAGGTATTTGCGATGAGCGGGATGAATTGGAATATGAAAGTAGGCGTCTTTTAGATCTAGCGTAGACAAAGTCGCTCTGCTGCAGCAGGGGGGAGTACTTGTTGAAGAATGACCATATGCAAGTGTTCTGACAATATGTATTTGTTTAACTCCCTGAGATCTAGAATAGGTCTCAGAGATCCGTCCTTTTTCGGAATCAGAAAGTAAAGGGAATAAAGCCCTGACCCTTGGTACTGAAATGGGACTGGTTCTATAGACCCTTTTTGTAATAAAGAAAGCACCTCTTGCTGAAGTAGGTGTTGATGGTCTAGTGACATTTTGTGGGATCGAGGAGGAATGTTTGGAGGATTGTTGGTAAGCTTCAGGCAGTAGACATGTTGGATAATTCCAACCACCCATTTGCCAGATGTTATTGACTTACAAATGGGGAGAAAGTTTTGAAGTCTTCCGTCGACAGGTGTGGAATAGTCGGAGGGAAACGTTGGGAAGTCACTGCTTGTTTGAGGAAGGGGAAGTGCGAGGTGTGGTGTTTTTACCTCTGCCCCTAGGACTATTTCCCCTATAACCCCCTCTGAAAAATCCTTTTGTAAAGGAGGATTGAGAATTGCCTTTGTAGGAGGAAGTGTTCTGGTCGGTACCAATAGACTTGGATCCTCCTCTATAAAAAGAGCGCCGAAAGGAACCTCTGTTTGAGGGAGATTGAAGTGCTCCCATTGATTTTGCCACATCAGTATCCTTTTTCATTTTTTCGAGCGCTAAATCAACATCAGGGCAAAAAAAGATGTTTTTTATCAAATGGTATATTTAAGATGGATTGTTGGACTTCAGGCTTCAATCCTGAAATCCGTAACAAAGCATGGCGTCTTAACAAGATGCTAGTGTTTACTTCTCTAGCTGCTGTCTCAGCTGCATCTAGAGCGCATCTGATAGAAGCATTGGAAATCAACTTCCCTTCTTGGACTAAGGGGCCGATTCCGATCTGGGTCGGAAAGCTCTCCGACCAATCCGGATCCGGATTGTTTTCCAACCGAGCCGGACCCCTGCAGTCCGACCGAGCGAGTACGATGTGGCCGTATGCTGCCGGACTCGGTTCGGTCGGACTCCCATTGAAGTCAATGGGAGCCGGTCGTACGACGTGAACATGGGCTCCCATTGACTCAATGGGTACGTTGAGTCAATGACGTGAACGACGTGAACATGGGCTCCCATTGACTCAATGGGTACGTTGCGCACAAGGGGGCCCCCTGTAGTGGGTACGCGTTGGTGCCATCCGCACCGTACCCGCATGTATAGGGGGGACCCATGGGTCACCCCTGTGTCTGACTCGTACGGCTACGGGTGAAGGGGGGTCCGGCACGGACCCCCGAAGTCCGCTTCCGAGAGCTTTTTCGTGTCGGAGGCTCCGACTCGATCCGACTGTCCGGATCGTGCATCGTACTGGCTCGGTCGTAAAACGTATCCATTGCGCGGTACGAATCGAGTGCGAACGAGTCGGACGGAGCGGTTCGGACCCAGAAACGAGTTGGTCGGCGATTTCGCGTTCAATCGCATCGTACTTGCTCGCTCGGACGACTGTACGAATCGGTCGGGTAAACCGCGTCCGGCTCGTATTTTTTCCGGACGAATCGTTTTCGGTGCGCTTCCGGCCAAGATCGGAATCGGCCCCTAAGTCCTGAGCTTTTGCCTTATGCTCTTCTGGGAGAAACTGAAGCAATTGCTCCATTTCATCCCAATGGGCTCTATCATACCTTGCTAGTAGGCTCAGCGTATTGGCAATACGCCATTGATTAGCTGCTTGTGCTGCTACACGTTTGCCCGAAGCATCGATAAGTTTTGACTCCTTATCTGGGGAGGGGCATCCCCAGATGCTTGAGAATTAGCTCTTTTTCTGGCATTTGATACCACTAACGAGTCAAGTGGTAACTGACCCTTGATAAAAAAATAGGATCTGTGGAGGGAAGATTTATATTTTTTATCCACTCTAGGAGTAAGAATTCTAGCACAGACAGGATCTTTAAAAATATCGTCTGTACGCATTAACATACCCTTGAGCATAGGGAGTGTTTGGTTAGCTTTATGTGTTCTGTATCTGGATGAATATACAGTTTTTTTCTGTTTTGGATCCAATGTAGGCAGTACAGTGTCTTTATTTGGATCCGGTTGTGTTGCAGGCAAGTCTACGGGATTTCGGTACCAAAGCTTTCGGAGCCGCGCTGGAAAGTCCTTTCGGTCTGAGGATTTCGACTCAGAGGGTTTTTTAGGTTTCGAAGATTTTGGTTCTGAAGATTTTGGTTCGGAGGTTTCGGCTCGGAAGTGGGCTTAGGCTGACTCGGTCCCGAGCGGGAAGGCTTTTCGGAGTGTTTCGGTGCAGAGCCATGAGGCGGGCGTGAGAAACCTCTTCTCGGTGCCGACCTTGGCCTTGAGGCGGAGGTGGTGCTGAAGCCTTAGATTTTTTAGGGACGGAGGAAGGGAGGGGGGGGGGGGCGGGGAGGGAGGGAGAAGGTGTCTTCAGTATTCACGTTCCCTTGTCCCTGCAGCACATCATCGTCTTCAAGGGCGATCTGTAGGTCCGAGCCGGAGTCAGATGGAGCCAAAGCCATCTCTTCTTCTGCCGCCGATACCTCTTCTTGCTCAGATTCTTCGCCGAAGAGGTCTGGTGTGACATCCAACCGCTGCATCTCTTGACGTCGAGCCCGACGATCACGGAGAGTTTCCTTCGACCTGAAAGATTGGCATGCGTCGCAGTCGTCTTCTTTGTGCTCGGGGACAAGCACAAATTACACACCTGATGAGTCTGTGCGTGGATATTTCGCGTGGCACAGAGGGCAGAATTTAAATGGAGTCCGTTCCAGTGACGAGCAGCCAAACGGACGCGGATGGGCCGGAAAGGCCGCCTGCAGATGTTTCGATCAAAATGTCAAATATCAGAAGTTTGATTCGAACCGCGAAGATAGAAGCGTGATCGAGAACAATACTGTTGAGGTGGAGAGAAGTACGCACCGAGGGGGAACCCGAGGATCGATTTCGAAGCAGAGCGCAGCAATACCCGTCCGAACCAGATGGCGGAAAGAAAAAAATCTAACAATGGAGTCGATGCCCACGCGCACTATTACCGAAAGGAGGAGTCACCTAACTCATGACTGGAAAGACTTCTTCGAACAAAAACAACATGCAAATATACGGACCCCGAAGTATGCAAAGCATGTGATCTACAGCTCACATGCCTCAAACAGTTGTTTAATTTTACGGAATTACTTTGTTCTTTCTATGTAGTATAAGAGGGCTCTTTTGACATCTAAAACGTGTAGAGCTCGTTCTGCCACTGAATCCGGTTGAGGGAAGAACACGGGTAACTCAACTGATATGAAAGGCAGAAACTACTTTAGGTAGAAATTTAGGGTTGGTACGAAGAACCACTTTGTCTTTGTGAAGCTGAAAAAAAGGTTCTTCCATGGTTAGTGCCTGTAGCTCACCCACTCTCTTCAATGAAGTGATTGCAATGAGGAAAGCGAAGTTCACATTTATGCATGGGTTCAAAAGGTTGGCCCATTAATCATGTGAGGACTATGTCAAGATTCCACACTGGTGAAGGTGGAACTCTTGGTGGTATAACTCTTTAGTCCTTCCATAAAAGCTTTGATAACTAGTACTCTAAAGAGAGATAAGTGTTGCCTGTTTTGCAGATATGCAGCTATCGCAGCGAGATGTAAGCGGATAGAAGTGTAAGCTAATTCTGACCGCTGCAAGTGTAACAAATAACACATGATATTTTGTATGGAAGCATCAAGAGGATTGATGAACAAGTTACTTACCTTCGGTAACGCTATATATGTAAGAAACATAGGTTAGTTATAGATTCCTTACCTTAGAATAGATACCCCAGTTCTTTCTTTTTCCGCGCCAGCCAGCGCAGATCAGGAGAGAGCGGTACCTCCAGTCACTATTTGACGGACTTTTTGCTGACTTTTGTCGACACCGTTTGAGTCTTCGACTCCTGGTGCACGTCAGGGATGCCCGGCTTCAAAGCTTGCGGTTCCTGTAGCCGACTGAGGTCGGTGACGGATCCGCATCGCGTGTGCCTGTTTTGCCTGGAGCGCGACCATGACCCCAAGTCGTGCTCAGACAGCCGGACCATGAATCCGAAGTCTTTGCGGGAGCGGTCTCGAAAGCTTCTCAAGGCCCGACAGTTGGCTCTGCGCCGTTCGAGGTCGCGGGGGAGGTCGAGGGACCGGTCGCGGAGTCATCATCATTCTTCTTCCAAGTCTTCGCACTCTGGTTCAGGTAAGTCGAAGCACAAGAAGAAGTGGAAGAAGCATCGTCGCTTCCCCCAGGCGTCAGACTGGATCCGGAAAGTTTTTCGTCAGCAGTACCCCTGCGCTTCGAAAGGTGGCGTCGGTCGGCTACGCGTTTGTCGTTGGCGTCGTGGTCGCCGTCACAGTAGCTACATAGACGCCGCCCTCGCGCGCTGACGTCAGTTCTGTACACGACTTTCCATGCCAGAAGCGCAGAGCCATGCAAGACACTGACCACTGGTGCACAAAACTAGGGCCCTGAAAGGAAGTCCTTAACCCTAGAAGTCAGTTTGCAGAATGGGGAGGATGGGTGGAGCGGTAAGGAATCTATAACTAACCTATGTTTCTTAAAGATATTTCGTTACCTAAGGTAAGCAACTTGTTCATCTGAAAGAAACAGTTAGTTATAGATTCCTTACCTTAGAATAGATACCCCAGCAATACCAACCGCGGAGGTGGGTCTGCAAAGTAAGTCCACACCAGAAAGTCCTGGAGAACAGAACGGCCAAAGAAGCCGTCTCTCCGGACTTGGCTGTCCAGGCAGTAGTGTCTTGTGAACGTGTGCAGCGATGCCCACGTAGCTGCCTGACAGATGTCATTAAGGGGGACTCCACGTCTAAAAGCAGTGGTAGCTGCCGTCACCATGGTGGAATGGGCGCGCAACCCCACCGGAGGCTCCTTCTTTGCCAAGGAATAACAAGCTTTGATGCACAAAACGACCCATCTTGAAATGGTCCGTTTGTGCACGGCCCGACCTTTTTTGGCGCCCACGTAGCCAACAAAGAGCTGGTCATCCACCCGGAATTGTTTTGTGCGATCCAAGTAAAAAGAAAGCGCACGTTTTGGATCCAGACGGTGGAGCCTCTCTTCTTTGGAAGGATGCGGAGGAGGAAAGAAGGTAGGCAAAGTGATGGTCTGTCCAATATGGAAAGGAGTAACCACTTTGGGAAGGAAGGACGGACAAGTTCGAAGGACAACCTTGTCCGGATGAACATTCAGCAAAGGAGGCTGAGAAGAAAGCGCTTGGAGCTCACTCACCCTGCGCGCAGAGGTGATGGCGACCAGAAAAGCAGTTTTTAAAGTCAGAAGCCTGAGAGGACAGTTACGTAGCGGCTCAAAGGGAGCGCACATTAGATATGCAAGAACCAAGTTCAAGTCCCACTGGGGTATTACGAAGGGAACAGGAGGAAAAAGAGGAGTAATGCCCTTAAGAAAGCGATTTACCACAGGGGACTTGAAAAGAGAAGGCTGATCAGGAAGCCTAAGGAAGACTGAAATGGCCGAGAGGTAGCCCTTTAGAGTGCCCAGAGCAGAGCCCTGCTGGGCCAAAGAAAGGAGGAACAAGAGAACCTCAGAAAGAGGGGCGGAAAGGGGATCCACAGCCTTTGCTGTGCACCATGCCACAAATTTGTTCCATCTGCAGACGTAAACCGTCTTAGTGGAGGGACGCCTGGGTGCCAAGATAACATCACAGACTTCGGGAGGCAGGTCAAACGACGTCAACTGCCGCCGCTCAATCTCCACGCAAGGAGGTGAAGGCTGGACAGGTTCGGGTGGAGGACCGTCCCCTGCTGCTGCGACAGAAGATCCTCCTGAAGAGGCAATCTAATCGGAGGATCGATGGCCATGTGTAACAACTCTGGATACCACACTCTTCTTGCCCAATCCGGAACCACAAGAATGACTTGGGCCCGGTCGCGCTTGATCTTCTTCAGCACTCTGGGCAGAAGTGGTATAGGCGGAAAGGCGTTTAGAAGACCGCAACTCCACTCGCGACGAAAAGCGTCGCCTAGCGAGTGCCGCTTTGGAAATTCCAACACGCAGAATTGCTGACATTGCGCGTTCTCTTCGGTGGCGAATAGATCTAACCAAGGCTCTCCCCACTGTCGAAAGAGACCTTGCACCACCTCAGAGTGAAGACGACATTCGTGATCCATCATGCACCTGCGGCTGAGTTCGTCCGCCCTGGCGTTCAGGGAATCTGCCAGGTGTTGAACCACCAGGGATATGCCCGGATGTTCTAGCCATGTCCAGAGGCGGAGGGCCTCTTGACATAGGGTCCACGACCCCACCCCGCCTTGTTTGTTGCAGTACCATATGGCGGTGGTGTTGTCCGTGAACACCTGCACTACTCTTCCCCGGACAGAGGGAAGGAATGCTTTGAGTGAAAGATGAATCGCCCGAAGCTCCAGAAGGTTGATGTAGAGCCCGGACTCCGCTGGAGACCAGAGGCCTCTGATCTCCGCCTCCCCCATGTGGCCGCCCCATCCCAGAAGTGATGCATCGGTCACCACTGTGAACTCTGGTTGGGGAAGGGAGAGGGATCTGCCGTCGACCCAATCCTGGTTCGTTAGTGTTAGAAATGGGGGTCTCTAGTTGGCAATGGCTGGCCACTGTCCAAGTAGGGACCCTTCTTCCTAAGTAAGAGGGCTACCCTCCTTGATACCCCTGCTCAACCCTGTGGTAACGTAGCACGAGCAGGTAGGCTTATCTCATAGGCAGTGTGTGAAGCATTTATGACCATACACAGTAACACAGTGAGGAACACTACAAAGGGACACCACACAAGTAGTTATAAAAAATAAGTATCTTTATATAAAGGCAGATTTATCACAAGACCAATAACTGTAAAAGCCACAATACTGTCAAAAATAGGATTGCTTTTGAAGGGCTGGTACAAATAGTTCAAAGGTTGCAAGAATAAGGTTCAAATTCAAAGCAGGGGTCTCTGCGACCCTTTCTCATTCAGAGGTTGCGACAATAAGGTTCAAATTCAAAGCAGGGGTCTCTGCGACCCTGTCTCGTTCAGAGGTTGCAAAAATAAGGTTCAAATCCAAAGCAGTGGTCTCTGCGACTCTTTCTCGCACAAAGTACCTGAATTCAGTAGCAAAACCAACAAAATGTCGCAAAGAAGTGGTAGCAATGATTTTCCTCACGCGAGGCCGGCGATGCGTTAAATCCTTGCCGCAAGGGAGGATGATGCGCCGATCTGCTGATGCGTGCGGAGACGATGCGACCAACTTCTGCACGCTAGGCCGCCGATGCGATGACTTTCTTGCCGCAAGGGAGAAGTCGATGCGACGAGCCTGTTGCGTTGTGCGATTGTGTTGCGATGCGAAGAAATGGCGCTCCGCGAGGGAGCGACGAAATCCGGTGCGATGAAAATGGCGGACGCACGGCGTCCGCAATGCGATGTCTTGAAGCGATGATTTCTTTAGGGGTTGCGAGCGCTCGGCGACAGCAGCGCGATGATTTTTCCAGCGCGTCTCGGCTGCAGGGGCTCGCAAAGAGGCGTTAGCGATGGTTTCGTGTTGCGAGCACTCAGCGGCAGCAGCGCGATGATTTTTCCAGCGCTCTCGGTTGCAGCGGCTCGCAAAGGTGCGTTAGCGTCGATTTCCAGCACTCTTTTCTCTGAAGCAAACCAGAGGCCCTGGAACTCACAGGAGCCTCATCAGCAGATAGCAATCCTCGCAGGGAGGAAGCAGGAGGTTGTTGGGGGAGTCTGATGTGCCTGAGACTCCAGCAGGAGGCTAGCTCTTTTCCTAGCCCTTGGGTAATTGCTGTAACAAAAATAAAAGTTCTCTCAAAAGTTCCTTTTCCTCTTCTTCAAGGTCCAGTGGTCACTGCTGCAGGCCAGTGCAAGAAACAACACACCAGCACAGGGACAGTCACTTCCTGCAGATTCCTCCAGTGGCACGGACAGAGTTTCCTCTCCAGATCCAAAAGCAATACAAATTGGAGGGGTTTGAGCACAGATATTTATACCCCAAAAGTCTTTGTTCTCAGAAGCTACAAGTCACTGAACCTAGCCAGAACCAGTTCTGCTCAGGCCTGGAGCACTTTGTTTACCAGGCTGCATCCTTCCTTTCAGAAAGAGGGGTCTGCTAGCAGACACACAGTAGGAGGTGGAGCCAGCATTCACCTTGCCAGGCACAGCCCTATTCAGGTCAAGGAGCCACCCCTCCCCACACTCTAAATGCAGATCTCTCTATTCAACCCAGGTCTGACTCAGCCTGCCCTGCCCCTCTAAAACCAGACAGCCAATACACATAACAGCAGAGCACACTGGAAGGCTTAGGCAAGAAAATACCTACTTTCTAAAAGTGGTATTTTCAAACACAGAATATAAAAATAAACTTCACTAAAAGATGTATTTTAATATTCTGAGCTCAGGCATACTAAATTCGTTTTTCTACCATGTTCCTGGGGTCAGTTAGGACTATAGAATGTAATAGTCAAACTGCCCATTCTAGCCTATGAGGAACAGGTAGCCTTACAGTAGTGAAAAACGAAATTGGGTGTAATTCACTACCAGGACATGCTACACACACCAAGGCATGTCCTACCTTACACATACAATGCGCCCTACCATAGGGGTGACTTACATGATGCCAAGGGAAGGTTCAGGGGCTGGGAAGTGGGTGCACTTCACAGCCAAGATGGCAGTTCTGGACTGCACACAGACACTGCAGTGGCAGGTCTGAGACACACTTTACAAGCTGCTTCTGTGGGTGGCACACATCAGTGCTGCAGGCCCACCAGCAGCATTTGGTTTACCAGCCCTGGGCACACACAGGCCACACTACTAGGGACTAACCGGTAAACCAAATAAGCCAATCAGGGACATACCAATTCATATAGACATATTTACAAAGGGAGAGCATATGCACTTTAGCACTGAACAGCAGTGGTAAAGTGCCCAGAGTCATAAAACCAACAGAAACAGGTCAGCAAAAATACAGGAGGCAGGCAAAAGGTTTAGGGGTGACCCTGCAAAAAGGGCCATTTCCAACAGTTAGCCACCACTGCAATTGGTGTGCAGTGCCCTCCGAGATCTGACGCAATCGGACAGATTCCCCTGATGTTATGCCCACTGGAACTTCAGGTCCCACTGCAGAGCCCGCATATGCCATCTGGCATGGTCCACCAGCAGGATGCAGGAGGCCATCAGGCCCAGTAGCCTGAGGGTCATCCTGACCGAAACCCGGAATAGAGGCTGAAAGATCGGAATCATAGCCCGAATATCCCGGACTCGCTGTTCGGGAGGATAGACCCAAAACTGCGTTGTGTCCAGAACCGCTCCGATGAAGAGGGAGTCATGTGTCTTCGGCACATTGATGGAGAACCCCAGCGAATGCAGGAGGTCGGCCGTAATCTGGAGGTGGGAGACGACAGTCTGGGGCGAGCCCGCCTTCAACAGCCAGTCGTCGAGATAGGGGAAGACTGGAACCCCTCATCTCCGTAGATGAGCTGCGACCACCGCCATCACTTTCGTGAACACCCGAGGGGCGCTGGAAAGGCCAAAGGGGAGCACGGTAAACTGAAAATGCTCGTGGCCTACCGTGAACCGCAGGTAACGCCGGTGGGCCGGCAGGACGGGGATGTGAAAATAAGTCCTGCAAGTCCAACGCTACCATCCAGTCTCCAGGGTCGAGGGCAGACAGGACCTGAGCGAGCGTCAACATTTAGAACTTCTCCTTCCGGAGGAAGCGGTGGACGTTCCTGAGATCCAAGATAGGACGCAGGCCTTTGTCCTTCTTGGGCAGCAGAAAGTAGTGGGACTAGCAACCACGACCTACTTCTGGGACAGGAACGCGTTCGATGGCTCCCTTGGCCAAGAGTGCCGAAACGTCCTGTTGGATAAGGGCCAGATGATCCTCCGACATGCGATGGTACGGAGGCGGCATGGATGGAGGGGTAGTCTCGGAGGGGAGGGAGTAGTCCCTTCGCACTATTTGCAAAACCCACCTGTCTGACGTGATGGCGCGCCAGTGGGTGAGGTGATGGCGAATCCTGCCGCCCACTGGCGTTTGGTGGCCCTGGAAGGTCGGACTAGGAGGGTTTGGAGGCTGCTGCAGAGGGGGCTGTGGTGGACTGGCCCGCCCGCTGGCCCCCAGAACCACGGCGGTGGTTCCCACGTCCCTGGCTGTGTAGGGGCTGAACAGCTTGCGCTGGCCTGTGGCTCTGGGCGGGACGTGGCGGGGCACCCCTTCCGTAGCCACGAAAGGGGCAAAAGGCAGGCTGCGCAGGGCGGGAGGTGGAGAGGCCCAAGGACCTGGCCGTAGCCAGAGAGTCCTTAAAGCGCTCCAGCGCGTTGTCTGCCTTGTCGCCGAAAAGGCGACGGCCATCAAAGGGCATGTCCATAAGAGTGGATTGGACATCCCCTGAAAAACCAGTCGACCTCTATCAGGCGTAGCGTCGAAGGGCTACCGATGTGGAAATCGTCCTACCTAGTGAGTCGGCAGTATCCAGCCCACAGCGGATGGTAAACTTCGCTGCATCTCTCCCTTCGGCAACCGCACGGGAGAGTACGGCTCGGGCCTCCTCCGGGCACTGGGGCAGCACTTGCACCACCGTATCCCACACGGAGTGGGTGTAACGGCCCAACAGACATGCGGTGTTAACCGACCGCAGTCCCAAGCTGGAGGAAGAAAACATCTTCTCAAGATGGTCCAGCTTTTTGGATTCCCAACAGATGGTACGTTAGGGAATGTGCCTTTGGAGGTGGAGGCTTAGACCACCAAGCTATCAGGGGTGGGGTGTTGGGAGAGGAAAGTGGGGTCGGGCAATCATCTTATCCACAGGAGCCCCTGTGTTGGGCCTAGCCCAGGTGCCCAAAAGGATGTCGGTGAGGGCCTCATTAAACTGTAGCAGGGGCTCCGAGGAGCTCGCTGCCGGTTGAAGCACCTGTCAGGAGGTTAGTCCTGACTGCCACCGTAGGTAGCTCGAGGTGGAGAGCCTCGGCCGCCCTACGCAACACCACGGCGTAAGACGCTCCCTCCTCCGTAGCCACGATAGGAGGAGACAACATGCCAAGGTCTGGTGATGTATCCAGACCACTGGCTTCCCCCAGTTCCTCTCTCCAGTCCGGTTCATAGCGCAACTGGTCAGTTAGAGGGTCTCCAGACCCCTCCCGGTTCTCCTCACCCTCCTCTGGCTGCCAATCTGGTCTCAAAGAGCCAGCGTAGAACAGGGGCACAAAAGTACCCATTGGCGCCGGATCCGGCATTGGTCGACGCGGGTCCGGCTCCATGTCTACCTCGAGGTGGAGGCCGGGGTAGACGCCAGCTGGGGACACAACCGGCATCAGCTGTGGACGTGGTGGCGGTGGATTCGGCGCCGGGGGAGGTGTAATGAGGTCGACCGGTGCCAATCCGGATCCAGGCCTGGATCCAAGGGGACCCTGCGGTGCCGGGCCGGAGCCGCCGGCGTCGTCGAAGGCCCAGGGCCCCCAGCCGAGTCCGCGGGGCCCGAAGGAGCGCCGGCGGAGTCGGGCTGCCCAAAGATGGCATGCATCGCTTCGTAAAATTGGCGAAGCTGGGCAGGGGTCGCTCCGGGTCCCGGGAAGGGAGGGAAACCCGGAGTCGACCCTTCGGGCTCCGGATGCGGAGCCGCGGGAGGGGCACCACCCGCATCCCTCGTAGCATCGGCAGACGGACGGGAAGTCGAAGAGCGACGATGCTTCTTCGACTTCTTCTTGTGCTTCGACTTACCTGACCGAGTGCGAAGACTTGGAAGAAGAATGATGATGACTCCACGACCGGTCCCTCGCGACCAGGACCACGAACAGCACGGAGCCGACTGCCGGGCCTCGAGAAGCTTTCGGGACTGCTCCCGCATAGACTTCGGATTTGTGGTCCGGCAGTCGGTGCACGACTTGGGGTCATGGTCGCGTTCTAGGCAAAACAGGCACACGTGGTGCGGATCCGTCACCTACATCAGTCGGCTACAGGACCGCAAGCCTTGAAGCCGGGCATCCCTGACGTGCACCAGGAGTCGAAGACTCAAAAACGGTGTCGACAAAAGTCGGCAAAAAGTCAGTCAAAAAGTGACTGGAGGTACCGCTCTCTCCGGATATGCGCTGGCTGGCGCGGAAAAAGAAACAACTGGGGTATCTATTCTAAGGTAAGGAATCTATAATTAACTTTCTTTCAGATATTATTACAAAAAATAGCAAAACGCTTCCATTTAGCTGCGTAACAAGTTCTTGTAGTAGGTCTTCTGGCCTCTCTAACAATGTTCATACAGTCTGGTGGAAGATTCAGATAACCAAACTCGATGACTTCAGGAGCCAGATCGCTAGGTTCAGTGAAAGCTGGATGAGGCCCTGGGGGCAGTAGTGGGGCCCAAGGACTCGGCTGTGGCCCGTAAGTCCTTGAAGTGCTCAAGGGCAGTATCCGCCTTGTCTCCGAAGAGAGGGGAGCCATCAAAGGGCATCCTTCCTGTTTGTCGCGCCAGCTCTGGCAGTCAAGCGTACTCGCTTGCCTCGCGTCTGACCAACTGACAAGTGCTCCGGTTGCTGGTACTGACCATATTAACACCTGATGTTCTGCATTGCTACTGTTCACCCTTGCAGCCGGGACGGAATTACAACCGGCGGAGAGAATGGTCTCTTTTCTATCCACATGTCCAATAGCCCTGAAGAAGTCGTGGGTTCTTACCCTGACGAAACACGTGTTGGCTGGGCACCTGTTCTTCAATTAAACCACAAGAAAGAAAACGCCAATTCGACTACTGTGATTGTTATGCATTCATGTTATTTGCAGTAATCATACTGTTGACACAGATTACGTGTGCACAGGCTACCTGTATCCATGAGGTTGGCTTGGACATCCCCCGAAAAACCAGATGTTCTCAACCAGGCGTGGCGACCAACTACCACTGTATTGGAAAATCGCTCTACGTAGCGAGTCCGTCGTGTCCAAGCCACATCGGATGGCGAACTTCGCTGCGTCTCTCCCATCGGATATAGCTTGGGAGAGTAGAGCCCGGTCCTCCTCCGAGACTCTGGGCTGCACCTGCCCAACCATATCCCATAGAGAATGGGAGTAACGGCCCAAGAGGCAAGCGGTGTTCATCGACCGCAGTGCTAGGCTGGTGGAAGAGAATCTTCTTCCCAAAGTATTCCACCCTCTTGGATTTCCTGTCCGAGGGTGCAGAAGGGAATGCGGGGGGGTGGGTGGTGAGGAAAAGTGGGTCCCGCGGTGCGGGCGGCAGGCGATTGACCTATTCACAGGAGCCCCTGTGCAGGGTTTGGACCATGTCCCCAGAAGGATGTCTGCCAAGGCCTCATTGAAAGGTCGTAGGGGTTCCGAGCTCGAAACCCCAGGCTGCAGGCCCTCTGTCAAGAAGTTTGTTTTGACCGCCGCTGTAGGTCAAGGACCTCCACAGCCCTACGCACCACCATGGCAAAAGATGCTCCCTCCTCCGTAGCTAGGGTAGGAGGGGAGAGCATGCCAGAATCTGGGGATGTGTCCAGACCTATGGCATCACCCAATTCCTCATACCAGTCCAGGTCTTGCTAAGGCGGAATTTCTAAGGGATCCGGCTCCCCCTCCAAATCCTCTTCCTCCATTCCAACCCCTCCAGAATAGGGAAGAAAAAACAGCATGGAGCCGTATGGCTCCGTCGGCGCCGGTCTCGACGTCTGTGGACGCCCGACCGGCTCGGTGTCGTCAGGAATGAGGATGAGGGAGGCACTGCCGGTCGGGGCCGGCGTCAGAGGACCTCTGCGCCAGACGCGACGCCGGGGAAGGTCGCTGTGGAGGTGCTACCGGTGTCGGTCAGGACCCGGGAACGGGTCTGCTTGGAGGCCGTGGAGCAGAGGTCTGAGCCACCGTCACGGGAACCACGCGGACCCCTCCATCATCTGAGCCTGCGGGGCCCGAAGGTGCACCGGCACAGTCAGGCCACCCAAATATGACACATGGCGTCATAAAAGTCCTTGAGTTGGGCGGGAGTCGCTCCAGGCCCCCGGAAAGGGACTGAAACGCGAAGCCGAACCAGGCACCCGCTCCGCGGAGCGGGGCCATGAGTGCCGAAATTCCTCCGCCGCGTCACGAGACGGGCGGAGCGAAGTCTAAGCACGCTTCGACTTCTTGTGCTTTTTGTGGTGCCTCTTACCGGACTTCGACGAAGAGGACTTTGAATTGCCGGAGCGGTGCTTGGACCTTCCTCTCGACCGAGACCGAGACTGGTGAGGCTACCTGAGCGGTGCCGGACGCCAGTCCACAAGAAGTTTTAATGATCGCTCCCTCTAACCCTTCGGTGCATTGGCCCGGCAGTCGGAGCATGACTTGGAGTCGTGGTCGCGTTCCTGACACTACAGACAAACCAAATGGGGGTACGTAACCGACATGGCGCGGTGACAGGCGTGGCATGGCTTGAACCCAGAGGTCTTCTTACTTGACATCCTAACATCAATGTGTCGGAGGGACGGGCGGAAACAGAAGCGAGGAGGGCGTATTGGGGTAATAATTGTTTTTTTTTATTGCAGTAGGTTAGGCTATTTTTATAACAACTGATAGCTTCTGGTCCTTGCAAATTAACTTTTTTTTTTTTTTTTTTTTTTTTTTAAATCGGGAAGTTGGTAGACTGTGGAGAAGTTTCTTCACATCTTCTTTTGTCCTGTTGTCTTCTAGGGGTTACGGAGTCCTGGTGGGAGTCCTAAGGGTTGCCTCACCAACAAGGGAAGAAAAGGAGAACAAAAAGGGAGCAGTAAGTATATGCGCTCAGCCTAGCACCATTTGCTTCCACCACACCGCTGTGAAGGAATTACTAAATGGACCGTGAAGGGAGGGGGTTAAATGAAAATAACAAACAAAAATAACAAACACGTTTCGCACGTGGGGGTTTTCCCCACACCGGGTCTCAGGGAACTTAACCGTGACTCGCCACCCGCTTTGCCCAGCCTTCCCCTCTCTTGAGTCACGTACTGCTTCCTGCCGCAACTCTCCAGAGTTGTGGCGTCCTCTGGAGTCCACCAGTCTACGCACCACACCTCTGGGGTCTCCTGGTCTCCGGCGTCTTCTCCAGAACCGGAACACCTTCCCGATTCCTCCGCGACTCTGCTCCCGATGACGAACCCTCCAGACGCCGTCTCTCCCGTTTTTATCGTCCTCTCCTCGATTTCTCTCCTGGGCTCAAATTGGGTCGTTGGAGCCTCAACTCCATGGGCCGATTGGTTCCTTGGTTGTTCCGTCCTGTGCGAAGGAACGAAAGTCCTTTTTTATTGCCTTTGTCCATTTCCTGCTCTTGCTGTCGTCATCCGGACCCCGGAAGGAAGGAATCCAAGGCGGAGGTACCGGAATCGAATCGAGACTGCAGGTAGGACTTTGGGGCGCTTCCTCACATCACGGAGTCGACAAAAGTCGAAAAAAGTCTGTCAAAAAATGACTGGGGGTAGCTCTCTTCAACGGATCAGTGCTAGCTGGCGTGGAAAGAAAAGAACTGACGTCAGCGAGCCGGATTGGCGGTTATATTGACGACGCGGACGTCACGCGGAGTCGACGGACGCGCAGAGGGTACTGCTACGAAAAATCTTCCAGATACAGCCTGTCGCCTGGAAGTTCAAAGGTAAGGAATCTGTGGCTAGATGTCTCTATCAGATCACCTCTGTGATAAAGATGGTGTTAAATACAATAGGGGGGCGAAGTGAATGCTACACCCCATAGAAGGCTAGGCGGAATGGTCGATACCACTGAGATCCAATTTGATTCTCGTTAAAATTAACAGAGAAGGAATAAAGCGCACCTCCCCACCAGGAAAAGAATTGGACTTTATACTCCAGCAGGACTTAACAGAAAAGGAATTGGTGACAACATTTACAGCAGGCCCAAAGACGGCTTAACTTTAAGTTATCGGCTCAAGGGCCATTTACAGGAACCGTAGGACACAAAACTGAGTGACACTTCCTGTTCTCGGTCATGTTGAAGTGATCCACAGAAGGATACCCCCAATCTGCAGAAGATCACTGTTGTCACTTCAGAATGGAGTACCCCCCTTGTGGTCCCAGAGGTGAATGAGAGAATGTGCTCTCACACTGAGGGACTGTTGCAAAGTCATCCTGGGCCCTGGCCACCCTCAACATTTTTTCTGACTGATACTGGTGGTAACCGACTGACTGACCCTGGGTTGTGCCTAACCAAGCACACTGCTATGGTGAAGACACACTTAGAATACAGTGAAAACACCTACATACACTAGGGTTCGCTATGGGTTAGGGTACCCCTACGATTAGCATGACCTCCCCTATAAGGCCCTAGTACCTAATAGGGCAGGGGGATTAAAACTACCTTCAAGTCCCTAGTATATAATGGGGCATGGCAGTTTAGAGGCCAGCAGCCCTTTCTGCACTTGCATGTGTGCACTGCTGAAGCCAGAGGTCAGTTTAAAAGCAGCCCTGTGTTGCAGGAGTGCTTTTAAAATGCAAATTGTGCCCAAACTCTACTTTGCTGTTTGGAGAACTTAAGAATGAGTAAACTACAATGTTTCGGCATAGTGGGTACCCCCAGGGTATCCCAGGTGTGTGTGTGTGGGGGGGATGGGGAGGAATAGGGGTGGGGGTCAGGTGATTACAAGGAGGACCCTTATAAAATGAGTTGTATATGACTTGGGTTCAGTGAAATTGCACATTTCACTTCCCGCATTGTACTAAAGTGCTTCCCAAAATCGATTTTGGAAAGCACTTTACTACAATGTGGGAAGTGAAATGTGCAATTTCACTGAACCCACGTCGTATAAAACTCATTTTATAAGGTAGCTTTTGTGCTTGGAGCTCTGGAGTGAGGATCTGCAATATGTTTTACATATTCAGAACCCCTAAAGTCTCCCCTACGTATCCCAGGGGTGTGGGGTCCTGTAGATATAGGCAGGGTTCTTATAAAAGATGTTTTATAAGCCATGGTGTTGGACAAATTGCCCAAGTCATTTTTCCTATTGCAAATCACCAGCCACGTAGGTTAACATGGCAAGAAATTATTAAATAATAACTAACATTCAGGGGGGCATAAAAATACCATTCAAAGACTGCCTAGAATGGTATTGATAAATCCAACAATATGCTATTGTTGAATGTATCCTAAAATGTACAGACAAGCAGTTATAAGACTTTGTCTGTAAGCTACAATTCAGCCCTCTAGTGCTCGGACCTGATTGGCCAGAGTTAAGTGCATTAGCCAGGTGATAAGTAGCCAGGGGGGGTCAGAGAGCCATACTGGGCTCTGCTACATAGGAATGCTATGGAAGGGGGAGGGGTTGTAAACCATCCTCTTCAAAGAGACGCAGCGAGAGACAGTGTAAATCACATCCAGTTACAGCTCTAACCTCTAATCCCAGACAGATGTCTGGATTATGGCAGGAATTCCCAGATGTAAGGGGAGGAAACATATGTAGATGAAACCATCCAGTAGGCTGGTTTAGTTAGTTCTTCTTTCTCTGTTGAAAATTCTGACACGTTGAATTTTGGAGAAATAATGCTTTCTGGGAGACCATTGAGTCACACTTTGGAGGAAGTAGTCATGCTCTGGAGTGTTGCCCTGCACCTCACTGGACAGGAGTGCCCTCCTGCTTGGCCCCAGAGAACACTGAATAAGCATCTGAGAGAGGCAGTGTCTCTTGATCTGCTGCTTGAAACTTAAGGGTCCATGCTGGAAGTTTGATTTGCACCAACCAAGCCCTGCACTCTGAAGACTGTGCCTGCTGCATTATTTGAAACTACAGCACGTTAGATATACCTTGCTTCAAGAGGAATAAAGAGGGGACGCCAAGCTGGAAACTTTATTTGCACCATCAGGTCCTGCCTTCTGACAGACTGCGCCGGGTGCATTATGGGGGACTACAGCCCTTTGGATGTACCTTGTTTCAAGAGGAGAAAAGAGTAGGCTCCCTGCAAGCTACAGGTTAACAGAGCTCACCTGCATCAACTCCACCAAGAGTCCACTGCCTGGAGTGTATCCAGTGAACTTTTAAGGAGGGTGTTGTCCAGGTGCCTTGTGGGAATTGTGGTTCCCAACCTTTCAAGTACCATCTTGGAGATTCCAGACCCTTGGATTGTGTTTTGGACACTTTGGACTCGCAAGAGGAACTCCAGGAAGGAGTTACTCATTGAATCCAGCCTGCTAGAGGAGGCTGCACGACGTCTGGTGAGAAACCCTCTAGGAAAGTTTCTAAGTGTGAAGGTAAAATCTTGACCAGGGCCTCCCGCTTAGTGTATCCGACCAGTGCTCCATTGAGGTCGGCCTCAAACTTTGACTTTGTCCCGGTCAGAAGCAACCAAATGTCCACAGTGGCACTATTGGTTTCTAAGTACTAGAAAGTGTATAATCTAAAAATTCATATCTCTGGTTCCCTACAGTAGATTTGTTTTACATTTTGGCTTCATTTTAAACAGAAATATTTCCTATTATTATAAATTGATGTTGGATTTTTATTGTGGGTTGTGTCTTAATTATTTACTGAATTGTTGTTTTGAAATGCTTTACACACCTGTCTTTGAAGTTAAGCCTGCCTGCTCGCAGCCAAGCTACCAAGGGCTGAGCATGGGAATAATTTTCGAAGACCTATTCTGAGCCCTATATTGTGTTAGTGGTAATATTGGCAGTGGAAAATGCATATCTGCCACTACTAATAAACCACTTTCCAACAGGGACACTGCCAGATATGCTACCATCTGACAAGTCTCTTGCTGTGCCCACTGCCACAAGAATCTCCTCCCAACACTCCACGGGCTGACACTACTCTGCTGATATAATAGATGGTAATGCTGTTGTCAAACAGGACCTGAATGCCCCTGCCTGCCTTCAGAGCAAGGTAAACCACCCGCAGTTCTAGCACATTTGCAGACATTGTTACAATGCAAAACAAAGGCCCTAATCAGTCACATTGCCCATGTGGATTCCCCTGCCCAGTGAAATGTCTGGGACCAGGGCAGCCTACACTTGGAAAGGGCTAAACAGATGATCCACCAGGATGCTGGAGGGGTGCATCAATCAGTGCAGGTAAACTGACTGGGTAGGCGTGCACCTGAATTGAGACTCCCTTGATATTGGAACCCTTGCCGTCACAGGTACCACTTCGAAGGCTCTCACATCCACCATGAAGCATGCACGAACCGGCAGAATGCGCAAGGCTGTGAGGCTACGCAGACAAAAGACCTGTAAGACCACAAGAAATTTTGTAATCTAAAATCTCTCAATTGTCACTGATTACCCATAATCTTCTGAGGAGCAAAAGTTTTCATGACGGTCATGTCTAACACTACACCCATAAAGATCAACCTCTGTATTGGAGTGAAGTAAGACTTTTGGACATTGATGGTAAAGCTCCGGTAGTGAAGAAGAGTCATCATGCACCAAAGCACCATTTGGGTCCCACAGCAGCTCTCTAAATTTTCTGCCCTGAAGAAGTCCCTATGATTAGGGACGAAACGTGTTGGTGTGTCCTTGGCTCTGCATTTAAAGCACAAGAAAAAGAAAATATAAAATGAACTTTCAGTAAAAATCTTAAGTTCTGTGATGTCTAGTTCCTTTACTGTGACATTGTTGTAACTCTGCTTCTCTATTCTTTAGAGGGATACACTGCCCGCAGAGAAACTTTATATTTTTTTACTCTTGTATATGTGTGCTTCTCGCTTTATCTTGCATTGTATCAAATTTGGGGTCTTCTGGATGATTGGCCCTAAGAGTGAGCACCTACTATTTGAGGGAACTGTACAGAGTGCGGCAATACTATGTTACAATTGTTCTGGCAGCTCAGATATTAAAGACAAAGAGCACATGCAGGTGGAAGGAGAATAGTCTGGGAAGAGATATAGGAATGGTATGAAGTAACCCTTGCAGAACCTCTCAATGACTTTGCCATCTGCATTGATTGACACTCAATTGGTGAAAAAGTGGGAGACCCTCCCCCATTGAAAAAGTGTTGTAAGTGAGAGAAGTGTCAGAGAGGCTTTGAGGCAGCAAATCCAGCAGCCTGATTTGCTGCTCTTGCTTCTGGTGAAGGAGACATTTTGACCCACCCCTGCCTTGTAAGAAGTGGTACATTTGCTGACATGTCTAGACTGGCTGATAGGGCGTTCTGCCAGGACTGCTGGTCTCTCAAGTAGCTCCCTGCACTTTCGGCATAGCTGATGTAACTTCTCCGTAGGTAAAGCCAAGTCCAGCGAATAGGCTATTGCCTTCCTATTTGTGAAGCATACCAGGGATGAGTTCGCTCATCAATAGGTGGGTACATCACAATGGCCTGGATATCTCCTGAAAGCTAATCAAAAACATCCAAGCATGTTACCGTAAAGTGACAGCTTAGTCGATGGATCAGACCATGGTATCCTCAGAATCCAAGCTGTAAATCATAATCTTTTGAGGTACCCAAGCCATCAGAGCAAGGAGGAGGAAGAAGAAAATTATTGACCTCCCTGAATCATCATGTGTCCCAATAGGCCTCCTTAACTATGGCTATTGCGACAGAGATGAATAACACTTCCTTAAATGCCTAAGAGGCTGTTCTCCACTGCAAGCTCTGACCTACTCTTTCGCCAGTTTTAGGATTTCCACCAACTTACAGTGTACTGCCAGTAACTATACAGTGCCAGAAAATAGCATCAGGGGTGATGTTATGGATGGCGCAGTTGTCCATGACATCTTAGGTACTGAGGCCTGAGCCTCTGTGGTCAGGAGGCATCAGTGTTTAGGTTGGAGACATCAGAAGGAGGGGTACCGCCATTTGGGAGTGACCAGACGTAGGTACCTGACCCAGCCTAATGATGCCCCAAAGACGGACTCAAAAGGCCTAGACTTGTGCAGGGTAAGCAAAAGGTGTCAAATTCGGTATGAATCTTCTACAACTTCATAGTCTGCTCAGGGGTAGAGGCCGAAATTGGGCCATGACTCCATACAAACCCAGGAGAGTTTCCTTGAAGATAAGGATTTCTCTTTTCCATGGCGCTTTGTGTTTTTGTGATAAGATCTTTGAGAAGATCATTCACTCATGGGCGCCTTACATGTAGAACAAGGGGTGTGCTTTGGTCCATTTCATTGGGCCTTGGTGAAAAAAAAAATATATATATGACTTGCTTTCTAAAGAACTGTGAGTGCATCAGAAAACACAAATCGCAGGCAGCTGTGTTGTGATCAAATCTAAGACACCACTTGAAGATGTTGTGCGGATTTAAAAAACATCTGCCTGCGGCATATATACGGCAGAGCTTAAACTTAGTTGCCGTCTCAACGGAGAGAAATATCTGACACTGAAGCACAAAAGAGTATAGTATCTGTGGAGAAACTGGACAGACAGTCAGAATTTTATATACAGGTGGCATCATGCCTGGCAGGTGTAGTCAGGACTTGAACCACATGGCACCAACTGGAGAGCTACTTCTGGAAAAAGCTTTTCCCAGACCGTCAGATGTCTGGGGAATTTCCTAAAGATAAGGGATCTACAAGAAGATGTATCCAAGACAACTGATAATCAAAACTTAGCTATTTGTTGCACGTAAACTTTGTAAAGGCACAAGCAAATAATCTGTGTGATTACCTATTATGTGAAAAAGATGTACTCCAATGCATTTACCCAACTGAAACAGTTGCGTGCACATCATAGCATTTCACGTTAAGATTTTTAAACAAAAAATTGCAAAAAAAAAAAAAAATTAAAAGCAGCTAATCTACACTGACATTTCTAGCCACAAATGGATTAGAGTTTCAACTAATACGATTTGGAATTCTTTTATATGACTGACTACCAACAGTCCATTGCAATACCTATTACTGTGGGTTGTCAGTGATATTACAGACCTGTCACTATCCCCTCAATTCTTTACAGATGAACATTGTGCTGGTATACCCTATAAAGAAACAATCAGAGTGAAAGCACAAAACACAACTTAACCTTACCTTCGATAAAGGTATAAGGAAATCAAGTTTGTATGAAAGAATCACTCTGGTTAACAATACCACAAACACGACGTATGCAGAGTTCTCGAAATCAGTCAACTGGACCTAGGCAACAAAATGTCAAAGAAGTTTGCTTATAACCAGCAGGTGGCATTCAGTGTATGAACTGAAAGTATTGCGAAAGTAAATTTTGTGTTACAGAAATGTTACCTCCATGGGCCGGAATTCTACTCTCCATCCGATATCTGAATTTGGAGGTGGTGGCTTAAATCGCATAGTCTGCCAATTTGTAGACTGGATATTCTAAAATGGATATAAACATTTATTTGTACCAGCATCATCCTCCACACATGTAACCAAACAAAATGTAAAAAGAATTACTCACCTAAAGGAGTATACTCTTAAGTCATTAGCATGAGTCCATCTTGTAAACACGAATATGTTGGATCAAATACTGTACTACAGCAACATTTAAAAATAGGCAAGACTACCATATGTAGTTCTCTTCTACCACTCACCAGAATTAAAAATTCTGTTAATTGGCTAAATATAACTGCTTGGACTCAGACTCCAGAATGGATGTCCAAGTAGGCCAATCATTTCTGCATAAACTGTAAGTGTATAATGGCTAATGGTATTTGTTGACCTTGCTCGTTTTTACTCTCCTTCAGCATGTTTCCCTCTTGTGATAGCAGAGCCTGTATTCACAAACGGAAACCACATAATGTAGAAGGTAATATTATTTCTAGTTATGCAACACTAGAACACTCATTTACAACCTACCCACATGCACAGAAGTAAAACTTGTTCACCTGTAAGGATAATGTTACTTACCCAGTAAACATCTGTTCTTGGCATGTACAGCTGTAGATTCACATGCTTTGCATACTCCTGCCATCTAGTGTTGGGTCCGGATGTTTGCAAGTTGTTTTTCTTCAAAGAAGTCTTTCCCAGTCACAAGGTAGGTGCCTCCTCCTTTCGGTGATAGTATGCATGGGCATCGACTCCATTGATAGATTGTTTTCGCGCAGAGGGTGAGAATGGAGTTAGTAAGTAAAGAACAGAGATGTCCATTCGTATGTATGTAGAATAAGATAGAGAACTGCAACAGTTACAGGTACCCGGGGAGGCGGGTGGGCGCATGTGAATCTACAGCTGGACATGCCAAGAATAGATGTTTACCGGGTAAGTAACATTATCCGTTCGAGGCATGTGAGCTGTAGATCACATGCTTTGCATAGATTATACAGCAGTATTCTCCCAAAGCAGTGGCTAACCTGTAGCTGTTGGAGTTGTCTGAAACAGTGTTTTAAGTACTGCTTGGCCTACATTAGCTTGTTGTCTCGCTAACACATCTACACAATAGTGCTTGGTGAATGTGTGCGGTGTAGACCGTGTTGCAGCTTTACAAATGTCAACTATGGGGATGTTTCCTAAGAGAGCCATAGTAGCCCCTATTTTGCAAGCGGAATGCGCTCTAGGGGGTATAGTTAAAGTT
Source organism: Calotriton arnoldi (assembly GCA_963921515.1). Classification (NCBI taxonomy): domain Eukaryota; kingdom Metazoa; phylum Chordata; class Amphibia; order Caudata; family Salamandridae; genus Calotriton; species Calotriton arnoldi. The sequence continues at coordinate 324,027 of CAWUFW010008815.1, forward strand.
CTTTTTGCTTTTAACAAGTTTGAATGCATTTAACAATCCACCTGGCAATACCGGATTTGGATATGGGATTGCCCTTGTGTGGTGGTGCAAAAGCAACAAAAAGTTGTTTGGTTTTACTAAATGATTTTGTCCTTTCAATGCAATATAAAAGAGCTCTTCTAACATCTAAGGTGTGTAGGGCTCGTTCTGCCACTGAATCAGGTTGAGGAAAGAATACTGGTAATTCAACCAACTGATCGATATGAAAGGCAGAAACTACCTTAGGTAGAGATTTTGGGTTAGTACGAAGAACCACTTTGTCTCTGTGAAGTTGGAAAAAAGGTTCTTCTATGGTTAGTGCCTGTAGATCACCCACTCTCCTCAGTAAAGTGATTGCAATGAGGAAAGCAGTCTTCCAGGAGAGAAACTGTGGCTCACATTTATGCATGGGTTCAAAAGGTGGGCCAATTAATCTTTGATTACTGGCACTCTAAAAAGCGATAAATGTCGCCTATTTCGTAAATATGCAGCTATTGCAGCGAGATGTAGTCGGATAGAAGTGTAAGCTAATCCTGACTGCTGCAAGTGTAACAGATAAATGATATTTTGTATTGAAGCATCAAGAGGATTGATGTTATTGCAGTAGATAAAACGTTTCCATTTAGCTGCATAACAGGCACTTGTAGTAGTCTGGTGGGAGATTTAGATAACCAAACTATGATTTCAGGAGCCAGATCACGAGGTTCAGTTGTTTGGGATCTGAGTGTCTGATTTGTCCATGGCTCTGTGTGAGGAGACTGGTGTAGTGAGGTGTAGCTTTTGATGTGGAACTAGTGAGATCTCCAACAGGGTTATGAACCCCGGTTGACCGGCCCATGTGGGAGCTACTAGGATCAGTGTGAGGGATGTTTGTCTGAGTTTCCGAATCACTAACAGAATGAGTTGGAGAGGCAGAAAAGCGTGGGCAAATATCCCTGACCAGTTCATCCATAGTGCATTGCCTTTGGAGAGCGGGTGTGGGTACCTGGAGGCGAAGTTTGGGCATTTTGCGATTTGGTGAGTGGCAAAAAGATCTATTTGAGGGATTCCCCAACTTTGAAAGTATGGGAGGAGAACTTGAGGGTGAAGTTCCCATTTGTGTATTTGCTGTCTGTCTGCTGAGAAGATCAGCAATCTGATTGTTCACTCCTGGGAGTTGTTCCGCTAGGAGATAGATTCTGTGGTGAATGGCCCACCTCCAAATGTCTTGGGCCAAGTGCGACAGTTGGAGAGAATGTGTCCCCTCCTGTTTTTGTATGCAATACATAGCTGTCATGTTGTCGGTACGAACTAGGACAGCTTTGCCGACCAGGTGAGTCTGAAATGCTTTGAGCGCTAGAAACACTGCTAGCAGCTCTAGATGGTTTATGTGGAGAGTTTATTTGCTGTTGACTCCACAGGCCTTGCACTGTGTGGTGTTGAAGAGGAGCCCCCCTCCCCCAGCAGTGAGGGACGCGTCCGCTGTTAAAATGGTCTGTGGAACTGGGTCTATGAAGGGCCGTCCTTTTGATAAATTTTATGTGTTCCACCATCGCAGAGAGTGAGGAGTACGGCCGCTTACCAACACTAGATCAGTTAACAGACCCCGCGATTGGTTCCACTGACTCGCTAAGTATTCTTGTAGGGGACGCATTTGAAGCCTGGCATGGGGAACGATCATGAAGCAAGATGCCAGCATTCCCAGTAATTGCATAAGCACTCAAGCTGGAAGCGTGTGATTGGACTGAAACTGGAGAACTAGAGCCTGAATGTTGTGAATTCTGGCTGTGTTGGGAAAGACCAGAGCCTTTTTAGTATCTAAAGTGGCCCCTAGGTAGTTTTGAGTGTTGGAAGGTTGGAGATGCGATTTCAACACATTGGCTGTGAACCCCAGTTGGTGTAGTAACTGTAGTGTCCTGTGAGTATCTTGGAGACACTTTGGATACGTGCTGGCTTTGATAAGCCAGTCATCCAAGTAGGGGAAGACATGAATGTGTTGTGTTCTCAGGTGAGCAGCAACTACTGCCAGACACTTTGTGAAGACTCTGGGAGCAGTGGTGACTCTGAACGGGAGTACCTTGAACTGGTAACGTTGGCCCGCTACCACAAATCTGAGAAATTTGCGGTGAGCGGGATGTATTGGAATATGAAAATAGGCGTCTTTTAAGTCTATAGTAGACAGAAAGTCGCCCTGTTGCAGAAGTGGGAGCACTTGTTGATTTTTTACCATGTGAAAATGGTCTGACTGTATGTAAAGATTTAATTCTCGGAGGTCCAAGATTGATCTGAGAGAACCGTCCTTTTTGGGTATGAGAAAGTAAAAGGAGTATACGCCCGACCCGTGGTATGGTAGTGTTACGGGCTCTATAGCCCCTTTTAAAAGGAGACTGAACCTCTTGTTTGAGGAGGTGCAAGTGATCCGGTGACAATTTGTGTGAATGTGGAGGAATGTTGGTGAACTCCAGGCAATAACCAGAACTGATCATTTCCAGTACCCATTTGTCTGTTATGGACTGCCAGACGGGTAGGTAATGTGAAAGACGTCCCCCCCCCCCTCCACTCCCCCAGAGGTGTTAAATGGTCGGGGGAGTGTAGGCAAGTCACTGTTTGGTGTTGGAGGGGGAGGAGCGTGTATTGGAGCCTCTACCTTTGCCATTGTTGCCTCTGTAACCCCCTCTGAAGTAACCCTTTGAGGCAGAGGGTTGATTGTTGCCTTTATAGGTGGTGGTGGCAGTATCTGAGGAGGTATTCTTGGACCCTCCGCTGTAGAAGGAGCACCGAAAGGAACCACGTCCTGGGGTTAATTGAAGGGGTCCCATAGATTTGCCCACTTCTGTGTCCTTAATTTTTTCTAGTGAGGAATCTACCACAGGGCCAAAGAGGTGTTCCTTGTCAAAAGGTGTGTTCAGGATAGAAGTTTGAACCTCTGGTTTGAATCCTGAAATACGCAACCAGGCATGCCTTCTTAAAAGGACGCTGGTATTGAAAGCTCTGGCTGCAGTGTCTGCAGCATCAATCAATCAATCACAGAATTTGTAGAGCGCACTACTTACCATCTAGGGCGCACCTGAATTATTGGAAATGAGCTGTCCCTCCCGCACTAGGTATTGCGCCTTGGACTTGTGCTCATCAGGTAGAAATTGGAGCAACTGCTCCATTTCATCTCAATGCGCCCTGTCATACCTAGCTAACAGTGCTTGTGTATTGGAGATGCGCCAAAAGTTCGCAGCCTGAAAGGCTACCCTTTTCCCTGAAGCATCTAGCTGCTTAGATTCTTTATCTGGGGGTGGAGCATCTCCAGTTTGTGAATTGCCCTTTTGCGTGCGTTGGAAACTACCAAGGAATCCAATGGTAACTGGCCCCTTATGTGGAGAAGTGTGGCTCAATGGTTAGAGCGGCAGACCCTGATGCAGAGATCTGGCCCGGGACCAGGGTTCAATTCCCGCCTCGGCGGGTCTTGGGCTCAATTTCCTCGGACCTGATAATTCTCGCCTCGGTGCCTATTCTAATCATGGGTCCCACTCTGCAACTCTGGGCAATAGCTTGCTTAATCTCCACAACGGCCCCAACAGCGCTGGGATGCCTGGCTTCACCCTGGGGGTGCCCAGGAGTGGACATTTCACAGGGAAAAGCCAGGAAGGGTTCCACAGCGGTATGCGTACAGCGCCAGGACACCTCTTTGGGGGTATAAGTGCGCTTTACAAGTACAAATTTCATTATGTATGCTGGATCTGATGGTGCCGGCTTATATTTCTGGTCTACCCTATGGGTGAGGATACATGCCCTGACGGGATCATTAAAAATTTCGTCTACGTGCCTGATCATACCCTTGAGCATGGGGAGTGTGTGCGAGGACTTTTGTGTACTACTAAGAGTCTCGAACAGGAAATCCTCTTCCAGGAATTACTTATGCAGCTGAACCCCATAGTAGTTAGCAGCTCTACCCAACAGTTCTTCGTATCCTACACTGTTGTCTGGTGGAGAAGGCTTGGTAGGGTACAGATCAGGATCATTCCCTGTGGGGGAATTCGTGTAGTAATCTGTCCAAGGGTCAGAGGGTATTGGCTCATTGTCCCCAGCCCCATCATCCTGATCTTCAGGTTTATGTGGTGGTGAGTGCTCAGGTGAAATTGGTAACGGTTGAAACGGAGGAGAAGGAGGTGATGGAAGAGGAGGAGAAGGATTAGTACCGACATTTTTCAAGGAATGTGGTAGACCTCTTCTGTCTCAGGTTTGCGTTTTATTGCCACTTTTGTGGAAATATGTCCAGTTGTTGGATGACTATATATAGCTCCCGCTGTTTCGGATCCGGTTTGGAGGGCGGAGCATCGAAATGTTGCTCTTTGGATGGAATCGGCACATCTGTTTGTTTCAGTGCCGGGGCTTTGGATGCCGAGGATTTCGGATCCAAAGACATTTTCGGCATCGAAAGAGGGCCGGTCTTTCACTTCAATCCCGAAGGTTTCGGCTCAGTGCCTGTTTTTGAACTGCTCTGTTCGGAGCCGGAAGGCTTTTGGGTATGTTTCGGTGCCGAGCCGAAGGGCGGGGCGTCGGAAACATGTTCTCGGTGCCGACTGTGGCCTGGAGGCAGGGGTTGGACTGAAGCCTTCTTCTTGGGCGGAAGTGGAGTTTGGGGCAAGGGAGGATCTGTACTCACAGTACGCTGCCCTTGCGGGATGTCTTCGTCCCCCTCTGAGCCGTAGAAGGAGATCGGGTCTTGTTCCTCTTAGTCTCCCATGGCGCCTCCGGCCTCTTGTTCCGAATCTTCTCCGAAGAGGTCTGGAATGGAACTTGTGTGTTCGCTCTGCATGTCGCGACGTCGAGCCAGACGGTCGCGAAGCGTTTTCTTCGATCGGAAAGCCTTACACGCATCGCAGTCCTGTTCGCTGTGCTCCGGAGACAAGCACAGGTTGCACACTTCGTGTGAGTCGGTGCGCGGAAAATTCGCGTGGCACCAAGGGCAGGATTTAAATGGAGTCCGTTCCATCTACTGCAAGGTGGACCGACGCGGGTAAGCCAGACGTCCTTCCACGAGCTACCCGATCGAAAGTAGGTTTTTTTCTGTAAATACGATACGCGGAGAATGGGATAATGCGATTGAAAACAATACCGTCGAGGGTGAGTGTCTTGCACACAGAGGGAAACCGGAGAAACAGTGTCGAACCGGAGTGCAGCAATTCACGTCCGAACCCGATGGCGGAAAAAAACAATCTAACAATGGAGTCGATGCCCACGCGCACTATCACCGAAAGGAGGAGTCACCTACCTCGTGACTGGGAAAGACTTCTTCGAAGAACAACAACTTGCAAACATCCAGACCCAACACTAGATAGCAGGAGTGTGCAAAGCATGTGATGTACAGCTCACATGCCTCGAACACCTAGTTCTTAGTCATGGCTATTCTCACTGAATCTATAAATAGTAGAATATCTAGGTGCATGTGTGGGATCCATTGAGCACAATTTTTAAAAACATTTGAAAACATGCTGAGGAGTGGCAATATTTTCTACTTATTTGCTTTTTTCGATTTTAAAAAGGTAAATCTAATTAGCCACATGACAGTACAATACATTTGTCCAAAAGCGCAGCAGAAGTACCCCATTTTTAAAACTCAAATTCGAAGAAAGATAAAGTCGAACAAGCTGGGCAAACACTGTCAGGTAGACACAGCCCCTTCAAGAAACTCCAGTCAAGCATAATGCAGTGCAGGGTCAGTGAGGCAGTTCATTTTGAAGAGAATACAGGGAGTGATTGCTGTCCTGATAGCCTACTCAATACAAACCTTTGAAACAGGTAGGTGAGTGGGTTGATTATGGATAGGGGGGAGAATAACCATTACAAATAATTAGGACTACAGGTAAGGAACTTTGCCTTCGCGGTCATGGAATTCTTCTTGGATACCCGTAAATAGAGCGGCAAGCTAAATACTCTTAGTTACGGAGCAGGGTTCCAAAGAAGATGCCGAAGAGACGGACTGAGAATATGAGGGAGAGGGAGAGGATAAATAGAAGGTAATTGTCCTTTCACAAAAAATCTGATAAATATATACTCACTGAAAAAACTGAAGGTTAAAGTAATATTAGTTAGGTGAAAATTTCAGTGACAACGTAACGTTTTAAACAAACAAAAACAAAAAACCCTGAAATTTACCAGTTATAGTTATCTCAAGTAACCATAACTCGTGTCCTATAGTAACTGTAACTAGCGCCCCGCCATGCACAGTCTGGTCATCAATTATGTCATTTCAGATGTTGCAATGATGTTATCAATTATGTCGTAGAACATGTCATGAGTGATGTCATTTATGAGGTCATAAGCAGTGCATGGCGAGGGTGTGAGTTATAGGTACTTTAGGGCACAAGTTTTCTATTTAATGGGATGGAGGCATGCGGCTTCCTTGGCATCGGGGGAACTCCATCCCCTGGGGCATTTTCATAGGGAGGGAACACGTGCCCTCCCTCTCTGACCCTTTAAGAGCCCCAGAGACACTATCTTCATCCCCTAATGAGAGAACCCACAACAACCAACATTGGGGGCCTGGGTGGAGGAGCCCCAGGGTCCCTGCAGCCCCGCTGGCTCCCGGTGTTCTGGGCCTGGGCACCTGAAAGGGTTTGTGGAGGAGGGGCCGCAGGCCTCCCACCCCTTTACTATTTATGCCAGGCCCAGGGGGTAGGGTCTATGAGGCCATAATGGGCTTGAGCAGGGGTAGGTGCACACCCCTTTCATAACGATGGCTCTTCGATCAGTAGCAGCACCACCCCCCTCTTCCCCCAGCGCCTTGAGACCCTCGCGGGTATGTAGTGCGCTTTATAAGTGACATGATTGATTGATTGAACGATGTTGGGCAGCAGGGGATGGGGTCCCTGAGGCCATGATCAGCTCAGGGAGGAGGCCATGATCAGCTCAGGGAGGGGGGGGGGCCACGCACACCCCCCATCTCCAATGTATATTATAATTGACCCCTGGGCCCTAGCCCATCATGGGTGTAATTTCACTTTAATAATAAAAAAAAAAGCACTGTCATTTTTAGGTCGAGCATCAGCGCGCAAGCGCTGTCTGCAAGACCTCCTGTAATCACTCTACCGAGTGTAATCCAGCCTCCTGCCTGCAATTGGTTCACTGCTGCGTCGCTTTAATTTCCTGGCTCTCTATTGGTTAATGCTCCGATACATCATTTCCGGTTTTACGCGAGGAGCACTATCCAATTACAGTTTCCTAACACTCCTAAATGTTATTGTGTTTGTTGGGGACTACTTGTTTGTTTATTTTCCTCCAAGTGTGTGGCACGCATACATACATTATCAGCATGGCGCCCTTTCACGAGCGCCGAGCTGCTAATGGTTTCATTGTTGTGTCTTTCCCTGCTCCTCTACCCCCTTCTCTCCGCTCTCACTCCCCCCTCCCTTCTCCCCCTCCCTCCTCGTCAGTCACCGGGCTCCAGGTTCTGTAAACAGCAGTCACCTATCTTTATGCGTTGCTCACCACAAATGCAACGTTGCGCTTTAACTTGCAATATTAGCATTTTTTTTTTTTCTTTTTAAAACAGCGCCACATAGTGTTGGATTTAACATGGCAGCCACACACCTTTCTTTTGTGCTGCGTGGCTCGCCTAAATCAACTTATGAAAATCTTAGTTTTCCAAAGCGGAAAAATGCCAGCTTTAACATTGGCGCCCGTGTTTCCATTTTCAGCAGTTCGGTGTTGCCGCTTTTCCTACGTGAGCATGGCTGTTGTGTTGCCTGGACATAGGTAGCGCCAATATCCCTGGAGCCCCTGCAAACATACCGTACAGAGGCAGAAGATTTGCTCACTTAGCTGCTGCAAACCTCGAGAGTTTTACACCACCCCTCCCTTTTCACAATGTGGGCTGCAGCGCTGGTGGCTTACACGGAGTGGCACCCGAGAGCCTGCCTATCTTGCTTCCCACAGGATCCTCGCTCCGCAACAGCTGTCATTGATCGCGAGTAGCAACTGATGGGCTTATAGTTGGTGCACAGAACAGTAAACACCCCTTTTGTGAAGACTCAGTCGAGTTTACAACGGCACTTGCATTAAGCACTACATCTGTTGTAACATATTTCTTTAGGGATAGCTTCCTTAGCTGCCAGTGAGCACAGCTCTGCAATGGCTCTTACTGTTTCATTAACTTTAAAATATGTGCCCACGAGTCAAACATTCTTGGCTTCCTGTCTGCTATCTGCACGCACATGCCAGAAGAGCTATGCCATCTCTGTTGGAAAGGTGCGTTTTTTTTCAGATGTGGACAAAATGGCATTCTTTGTCTCTATTAATAAATAAATTTAAAAAAGAAAAACGCACTTGCATAACAGGCTTAAACCTTGTCCTAGTTTAGTGGCCCACAGCTTGTTTCAAAACAGTTAATGTTTATAAAGAACTAAACTCATTCCCCACGGGTCAGTTTTCATATACTGTAAAAATGCAGCCTCTCTTCCGGTTCTTTTAGTTTGCTAAATATAATCCATGTTGACCTTCAAGATGTGTAAGGGAGTCTGGAGAAGTACAGAATAGTTAAATGTTGTTGTGAAATGCCAAAATAAAGCGCCACTGTGAACTATTTGTACAACGTTTTTGTACTATAATTTCTTTGACGTTTTTCGCATGCTCCTAGTGTTTGTTTACCCATCTATAAAATTAAGCCACAGTAGCGAATAACTTACTTCACTGATGTGCTTAGATACCAGTAATTTGATACTTTTACACACACTAGAATTTGTTTTGCAGGTGATGAATGTGTAAGAGCTTGTGATGCTTTTTAAAGTGTCAGTTTATGAAACACTTTCGTGTATATGCTACATACGATTTCCATCTGGATTGCAAAACCGAACAAACACAATGGCTCATAGACCATGACACCTGTGAGACGCCAGTCAGTGTTGGCTTTTAGTCAGAAGACTTGCATTACATAACATTTGATTATATTTCCCTCATTCTTTTTGTTTGCTTTTTGGTGCATGTAGATCTGCATATCAGTGGGTAAAGCAGAACTACCAATACCATACTACCAGGAAGTACAAAACAGATTTTGAGACAAATGGGCGAACATGTAAGCTAAATGTTTATATGCAATAAAAAAAGCATTTGTAATGCAATAGGTCTTGCATTAGCGAGGGTTTGAGCTGCTGGCATTGAAAATTAATATGCCTTTTATTTATGCGTTTTGAAAACCTACATGTGGTGTGTAAACACGCACTCTGTACTTCTAGTCTTTGCTTACCAGAAACAAGGCTGGCAGTAAAAAAGGCAGAGTTACTGCCAGCCTTGCTTCTCCTCAGTGACTATAAGTACAAAGTGCGTGTTTACGCACCGCTTGCAGGTTTTCAAAGCACATAAATGAAAGGCATTGTCATTTACAATGCCAATAACTCAAACTCTTGCAAATGCAAGACCTATTGCATTGCAAATGCTTGTTTTTCCCTGCGATCATGTGGGAGTACAGTGGGCTCACAATTTTTTTCTCTCTCTCATTTTGGCCCCAGAGGAGATCTCTCTGAAACCCCCTCACAAGGGCAATGGGGGCTGGGTATCCCTACACTGGCCATTATATCTTTCTTTGTACTCATTTTCAGGACCGGGGAACAAAGTCCCCGGAGTGATGTAATGGCTGCTGAAACATTTTTTCATGTTGCGCCCAGCCAATCAGAGTGCTCACTCCCATGGAAGCAAAATGGCCTAAGGGAAAAAAGCTACCTAGACCAACAAGAACGATCTATTTTTTTAAAGTTGTGCTCATGGGACTCTCAGAGTCCCTCGAAACAAACCATAAAGATGCACAATTATGTTTAAACCTTCATTTCTCAAAAACTACTGAACAGATTTACACCAAATGACAAAAAGCACACTTCCTGGACCAAGATCTAGCTTCCTGCGCAATTTGGTGTAAATGCGTTCAGCAGTTTTGCAGTATCGCGTTCTAAAAGAGTCAATTGACTTTTTTTGGGAATGTTTTGTTAAGATTTGTCCAACGATGCCAAAGTTAGCAAAACAATAAAAAGGCATTTCCTATAGAAATGCGGACCTAGCTCTAACTATCCAGTGGTGACTGCCCCTGGGTAATTAATATATATACAAATATACTTAGTTTAGGGAAGACAGGGTAGATAATATACAAGTTTTTGAATGCATTTCTAATGAGATAAATCTTCAATATTCAATAAAAAATTTAAATCATAATCTGCATTGGAATATTAGTGGTTTAGAGAAAGCCTGTGTGTGAACAATTAAGTAAGCCAGAACATGTTTAGCCCTCTATGCGGCATACAGGTGTGGTGCTTTTTCAGGGCTAGAGATCTGCGTGGTCAAGGTTCAATGAGCTGGTAAACTTTAATTTAGATTTAAAGTCTGAAGCTGTATTGTGGCTGCAGTCCTCTTCTAGTAGTGCAATTCAGAAACGCAATGTGTTTAATTAGAAGATTGGGTTGTGGGATCAATAAAAGCTTGTAAGGTTCCGTAATTTCTTTGAATGCTTCTAATGTAGTTCGATTGTAGAAGCAAAAGCCTTTTTGAATTCATCTGGAATTGACCGCAAGAAATCACGGAGCATAATTTAAAGTTGTCCATCAAGTGCCATCTGTGCAACTTCTCCCCTAAGATGGCATTCAGGTGCATGCGGAAGGGTATGTTGCAGAATTCAAAGTCATGCTTAGACCCTAGACCCTACAGCAGACGCCATGCGGATTCATTACAGACTTCTGCTTTCTTCATTTACATTATAGTTTGAAGCTTGAGGTCTTCGAGGAAGAAATTTCCTTAGCAGATCACCTGGAAAAATAATTGAGAGTCGGTGGAGTATCGGATTCACATCGAAGGAAGCACACCAAAAAAAAAACCCACTGATGTCAGCACATAGAGGGGGCACTTCTACCCGGCGTGAGATACCAGTGTAACCCCAGCCCCACCCCCCTCAGCCCCCCTCCACCCATTGGGCTCAAGGGAGGACTAATTTCAAATTTGGTCTGGGGACTTGGGCATTTCAAACGGAATCAATGTTAAGAAGTATCCATCAGAAGACATATTCTACATTCATAGATATTAGTGTAGGTCCTATTCTGGTAATGTAAATGACCTCAATTCAAGGGGAAGAACAGATTATTAAGACCATCTCTTTCCCAAACGTATGGGTACAAAAAGGCTTGCACCTCTGCATAATCAGTTTCGGAAAACCATATGTTTCTCCATTACCTAGTGAAGGGGCAGTAGACATCCACCACTGCAGGTAGCAAGAATTCCATAAGCTCTAATGCAAGGAAGGAAAATGGGTCCCTGCTGGTGGAAAAAGGCAGGTATAATTGGGCTGAAGCACGCCCCCAACTTGTGGGCTATGGTGCCACTGATCCTACTGAGATAATGATGGCTACTCCCTTGACTGTGGATGTACACTTTGGATGCACCAAGACCAGCATTCTTGAGTTCTGGGCAAAGCAGTGTTCCCTGCTTTGGGTGTGCAGGGGCACATCCAACAGATCTGAAGGACCACTGGAGGAATAACATAGCTCAGACCTAAGTGTAAATAAAAGAAGCAGGCTGACATAGCTGTTCACAGAGTCGGGGGGGGGGGGGGAGAGGGGGATGAGGGGAGTGTGGTGGATGGTCGGGAGCTTGAGTCCTCACAAGTACTACATGTACTGAGAATAGCCACAGGCCACAAGCCAGTCCCACAGTTCAATGTCCAGACAAGAGCTGTCATAATGATCTCATTACAGATCCCACCATGTTCCTAGAGAACATAGTACGATATTGCCTTTGAAGATTCAGCACCTGCTTGCCATGCAGGACAGCAAGACCTTTCATTTCCTGCTTATTGCGCATAAGGACATCTGCCACAGACCACCAATTGTTTACTCAAGAGGCGACTGTAGGAAAGTGGGTTTCTGTTGCAGTAACTCCCCCACTTTTTGCCAGTACACTCAATTGGCACCTCTTTGGCCACATGCAAGTCCCTTGTAAAAGGTACCATGTGTACCAAGGGCACTGTGACCAGGGAAGGCCTCTGAGGGCTGCAGCATATATTGTGCCACCCTTAGAGGTCCTGTATTGCTACATCATGGAAATGTGTTGACAGCCCAGACTAGTGCAATGATCAGCACAGTACATTATTGGACAGAAACAGAAATGGAATCACTTAGACTGTAGGGGCAGGTGTACACAAGATTCGGCGATTGTCATGGAATTGTTTAAAGCAGCCCAGGAGACACCTTGAGGAATTAGGCATGCAGACTGGGGAGAATGCAACTGGTAATCCATTGAGAGTCGCCCAACTGGTACAACAGTATCATGTAAAGGGCAAGCAGAGTTGGCCCCTAGTTCAGTCTCCTCACCTCTACCAACAACCCCCATGAGCAATTAGCAATCTACATTGGGTATTTCATGGGTACTGGCCAGGCCTGATTGAATAAGCATGCAGCTGGATTTCTGTAATGCACTTGTATATGCACCCTCCACTCTACAGGTTATTTTGTTTTTCATTTAAACGTCATGTAGGTGGATCAATGGTTTGATTTAACAGCCATATCCAGTGTATAAGATCAGTGTGGTTGATGAACACTGAGCCCAGGAGTTGTACCCAGTGTGGTCGATGAACACTGAGCCCAGGAGTTGTACCTTGGAGTCGTCGTTTTTAATAAAATGTAAAAATCAACAAAAATGGAAGAAAAAAAAAAAAAAAAGAGAGATCATGTTGTATCAACACACCTTTGACAACGTCAGATTTTCAATTAAGGAGGGGGGGCGGAGCTTGCCGAGCCTGAAGATGGCCGCTCTTTGACTGGGCTCCTTCAGCCGCGAGAACAATCATACTTTATCCTGTGTCACCACGATCACCAAACTGCGGATCATGACCCACTAAGTACCAAGACTCAAAGCGGGGTCGGATATCGAGCCGCGGCGTGGCAGGAGGCAACCGCCAACGCCGGTGCACCCGCTGAAGAGAGGCCTGTGCGAACAGCGTAGCAGCGACAGTGGAAACCCACACTACCTGAGAGACCGCGCTCGAAGCAGCGACTAGCCATCGCCTGTGCGGGGGAAATCAATGAGCCACGGAGGAGCGTTGGGCGACCCCTGAGCACAAGCAGAGGCGGAGTGGGAGATATGGCACAAGAGGGCTGAGCACGCACACTCTGGGGCCGAAAGCAGGCGGGGCCATGGTGACGGCAAACAGACTCCTAGGCGTAAGAGAGACTGAGTGCCAATACACAAGTGAGACAACAGGTATGATTTGTGGGTACCTGGGCGGATTATCCGGCGCGCTGGCGATGGTGCGGTGGGGTGAGGCCTGCCAAACCACCAGATAGAACGAAGGCCCCGCCTGACTGAACATCGCAGCGGCAGCCTCGAACGGAGAGGAAGCGTGCTCAGGCAACCTACAGGCCTCAATAAACGCGTTCAAGCAAAGTGAAACTCCATAACAGCAGCCTATCAGCCAAGTGATTTGGGACTGCTCCACACGAGCAAAAATAACTACGGGACACGCTGTGAGAAAAAGCACCTAATATGTGAGGGAGAGGGAGGGGCAAAGTAAGCCTTCGATTTGCGGAACGCGGAGCGGATCAACAAGGCCCTCTGCCCCGATCATGACTATTACTATCATCGGGGCCAATACCGACTACAGGCTACTCCAACGCCTGTAACATAGCAGCGGTGTGGGACATAGAAACGGAGGGTGGAACTCACAAGAGCTCACCATCAAGGACTACTCTGGTACTCTGGCACCACAGCAAAGCCGCAGAGTCCCTGGGGCCACACATCGTAGTATATCTACATGCAGTGAAGGTAAACAAAGCGACACCGCTTGCACGCAAAGCAGCACGATCCCGAAGGAGCAGCAGCGGAAGCCCCATCCACACAAACAACCCAAAGGAGTAACTCACAAGAGTAACACTTCGGTGACAATCAGTAGATACAGCTCAGACAAGTCACCAGCCCTCAGATCACTGCAAAAAAGTCGCCAGTCCAAAATCCCTGCCATAAAACAAGCCTAGAAAAGGTTCTCGATATATCAAGAGTTAGTACACCGTAACCATGGGGAAGACAGATAAAATGCAGTCGAAGCTACGATTCAATCAGAGCAAAACACCAGGACTGCGTAGCGATGACCAAGAGAACCAGAGTGCAAACATAACTCCCCAGGACATGGAAACTGGGGGAGACCTACGACAAATCATCACAGCAATGCAGACAACACTGACTGCCATTGATGGAAAGTTAGACGCTCTAACAGATCGTGTTGACAGAATGTCAGAAAGAATTGACAAACATAACATCTAGACATGGTGGAAAGCAGGGTATCTGAGACAGAAGACCTCCAACATGCAACGGAGGACAGCCCCAAAAAAATAGAAAAAAAAAACACTGGCGCTACTCCAGGCCAAAGCTGAAGACCTACAAGTGCGCTCCCGGCATAATTACCTCAGAATTACAGGAGTTGCAGAATCTACGAACATCGGGAATATGGAGAGGTTTACAGAAAAACTACACAGACTTGCTAGGGAGAGAATCCTTCTCAGAAATATTCATTGTGGAGAGAGCGCACAGATCGCTGGTACCGAAGCCACCTCCAGACGCAAGCCCTCGGCCAATCATAGTAAGAATCCTCAACTATAGGGATCGAGATGCAGCATTACATCGCTCAAGGAAACTGCAGATCCTCAACTATGAAGGTGCCGAGATCTGCATCTACCCGGATTTCCCGCCACAAGTTCAAGAAGCGCGAAGGAAATTTATAATGGCAAAAACGTAAGCTTCAGGAACTGAACATTGCATACGCAATGCTGTACCCAGCCCGCCTCAAGGTCACAATTGATGGCAAATCCAAAGTTTTCGGGGACCCAAAAACCCTACAGCAATATTTGCAACAGCAAGAGATAATAGGCACCCGGCGTAAATCACCCAGAGGAGAAACAGATGATCAAGAGCTGGCTTCAGGATTAGAAGATCCTGAGTAGTGCAGCATGGTGAGAGACACCCCCCACACTGAACAGAGACCATGTAAGGTAATGGGGTAGTTGGTCACCAGTCTATCAGCGTCGCTGCTAGATAATCATGAGAACATTAAACCTAAGGGACAAGCCCTATTACAGAGACTCGGGTACAAACGGAGAGGGTCTAATATTGCCTAATATAACAGTAGTTTTCGGGAGGAATGGTGGGAAGAGAGTTGGGGTAACTGGGATACAAATGGGAATTGTCGGACGCAATTGGGGTGTTGGAGTGGGTGGAGGGTAGGGTTGGAGAGAGCAAAAATGAATGTGATAGGCAATAATACACACAATGCAACTGATATATCACCAGAGAAAGATCAAAGGACACCAGCACATAACTCCAAGGAAAGATAGCCGGACGCAGAATGACGAACACTACTAGACCGCTGTCACTACATGGAATGTCAGGGGACTAAACAATACTCAGAAGATTAGACAGGTAATAGCTTACCTCGACTGCCACGGAGTGGAGGTGGCCTGTCTACAAGAAACTCACCATACCAAACAATATAACACTCAATGTAGGAACACGATGGGCGTCCACACGCATAGCACCCTCATATTCGATGTATGCTCGCGGAGTATTGCTGCTAGTCAAAAGAGGCACCCCATTCACTCCATTACATACACTTACAGACACCCAGGGTCGATACATCATAGTTCAGGGAAATTTTAGCAGAACAGTGCTGACATTTGTGAATGTCTAAGGACCAAATACAGATGACCCGGCATTCTAAGCACAAATATGGGCAAAGTTACACGACCTAACACCAACAGAGATACTTTGGGGGGGGGGGCGACTTCAATAAGTGTCTGTACACCGTAATGGACAGATCAATGAGCCAAGACCGACACGGCAAACAGGCAGCCAAGGTGCTTAGGGATGGAATAGGGGAGCGGGCCTAGTTGACCTCTGGAGACTGAGACAGCCGGGGAGGCGCAAGGCACTTGCTCCTCCGCAGCACTTGGTCAAGAATAGATTACTGGATAGCAACAAAGGGGATTAGTACTTGGACAGATTCAATAGACCATATGCCTAAGACACTGTCTGACCATGCACCTGTCCGTATAGTGCTCAAACTTCCCATACATACCCATCGACAATTCACATTGCGCCTTCCGGCGACAACAATGTTAGACCAAGTTTTAAAAGCAGACATAAGGCAAGCCATTATAGAATTCTTCTAACACAACTCTGGGACAGTCACAAGTGCACAGACGATATGGGAGGCCTTTAAGGTGACACTGCGAGGTCATTGGATTGGAAAACATACAGGTGTACTGCGTGATATACGTCAGCAGCTGACCAAACTAGAAAACGAAATACAGACACTAGAGAGAGAGTACGCACAAACATCTGACGTTGCATTGCTAGCTGCTATTAGAAATAAAATGACCACTTATCAGGAATTTGCTGACAACTAAGTAAAATACCTAATACGTAGACATACAGCGAGGACATATGGAGAAGGCGTCCGTCCAGGCCGCACACTCGCAGCAAAAATTACGATCCCACCAAAACCCTATGCAAATTGTGCAGATAGCTGACACCCAAGGAAAGGTACACTATGATACCCCATCTATAACAGAAAGATATGCAAAATACGACACACTTATATTCCACACTGAGGACCGTCTCAGGCGCGGATATTGCCCAGTATTTAGAAGACATAGCTCTGGCCTGGCTCTTGGATTCTCAAAGAGAATACTTTATGCAACCTCTAACAGAAGAGGAAATTAAAGAGGCGATAAAGGCCCTCCCAAATGGAAAAGCCTCAGGCACCGACGGCCTGCCGAATGAGTTCTATAAAGAATTCAGTGATTTACTGACCCCTCACCTGCTCGCGATGTATACGGAGGCATACGAGAAGGGAATCCTTCCCCCAATCCTTACGAGAGGCATTATTGATAACATTACTTAAGCCAGAAAAGAACACATTGTTGCGAATCTTATAGACCCCTATCCCTCATAAACACGGATGCAAAAAATATGGCCAAAATATTAGCCCTTAGAATACAACCCCTAATGCAACAGCTGGTCCTAACAGACCAATCTGGTTTTATCCCGACACACTCAACATCACACAACCTGCGAACAATCTTTGCACTATTCCATAAACTAGACCCGGATCTGCCTGCGGCTGCTGCTCTATTAGATGCAGCCAAAGCACTGGATTCAGTGGAATGGGAAATTTTGTTCACAGTTCTCCGCAAAATGGGGTTCCCACACATTCCTCCGCTGGATCCAACTATTATTATAGTGAACCAAGTGCCAGAATTAGTATCAATGGTAATACTGCAAATTCACTACGGATCCATAGAGGGACCCCGTCAGGGGTGCCCATTGTCACCTATATTGTTCACACTAGCCCATGAGCAACTAGCATGTAAAATACGGCAGAGACATGCAAACACAGCACTGCGGTTCCGCCTACGACCTCTTAACATCTCACTATACGCAGATGATATGGTATTATATGTCAGTCATCCAGTAGAAAATTTAAATCCATTAATACGGGAATACATACAGTTTGAAGGACACTCCGGACTCAGCATAAACTGGTCCAAATCGATGGTGATCCCACTGATGCCCTGAAAACAGCAGTTTCCGCTGGATGTTCCCCTACAGTGGCAAACTGATCCGATTAAATACTTCGGTGTGTCTGGATACATAGAGATCCAGAACAGGTGGAGCCTTACCAAAATTAGAGAACCAAGTGTCTTGGTGGGTCCAACTGCCGTTGACACTAGCAGATAGAATTGCGATTCCAAAAAATGGTTGTATTGCCACAATTTTTGTATTTATTTGCTTACCTATCACAACAGTTCTTCCTAACACTTTGGTCATGCATGAATACACTCACATGGGCAGTCCGGCACCCAAGAATTGGATGGAAAGAGCTTACCCGCCCCTACGCCCAAGGAGGTTTCGGAGCCCCGGATTTGCAACTATACTACATCTGTGCCCAAGCACAATATGCACACTACTGGGTGAATCTGCACAACTATCTTCCACACATCGCAGTAGAAGCAGACAATGCACACCCGAACCCGCTAGATGCCCTTATATCGCAAACAAGTAGGGCGCCTCACGATCCGAGATAAACCCAGTACATACTACGCTAGCAGCATGGCACAGACTGGCACACCGGGCTCATAAGCTCCTGGTATATGCTCCTGCCATGCCATTGTTACATCACCCGAAATGGTTGGTGACGCAGGAGAAAAAAGCACTGGAAGTACTGGGTGAAACAGGGCTGCACAAAATGGGAGATGTGTTCCACAATGGTCAGTTTGTGGGGCTGGCGGAAGTGTCTCCAGACAGATCTCACACGCCGTTGACGATTTTTGTATACCTTAGGCTGCGAGCAGGGATCAAGGATTTATACCCCACGTTCCCTCTGGAACCTCCCACACACAAAATGCTACAGGTGTTGCTTGCGGCGCCCACACGTCAGCATCTTGTAACCATTCTATACAATATGGCCCAACATGAACAACATAGGCATACGGAACAAACATTAGAGAGATGGAACTCCATGCTGGACGTACCCTTATCTAAAGACTAGTGGGGAGTTTGCTGCACACTCACACAAATACTCACACCAAACTGCAATTTACGTACGATTCATTTTAAGTGATGTGGCGCTCTGCAGGCAAATTTGACACATGTTGCATGGGCCTGTCCCCCGGTGAAGTAATACTGGGGGAAAGTAACCACTATACTCGGTACAATACCGACGGCACCAATTGCAAACACCCCACAGATCTGTCTACTGGGCCGTATTAAAATGCAAAAACTATCTAGTTGCAAATTACTAGCCATAGCCCTCTTACTAGCTAAACGATGCGTGGCTATGAAGTGTGACAGTAGACGCGCACCAAGTATAAAAGACCGGATAACAGACATGACATACTGTAAGGAACAGCTTGAAACCTACGCAGAGGAACTCCCAACAGCCTCACGCCCAAGAGACTTCTATAGCCTGTTTGTACAATATCTACAATCAGACCACGCTACACAGGCAGAGGGTGGTAATGGGTAACGTCTGGTGTATGATTAATGTTGCTGGATAACACAATTACAATTGCTGTAAAAAACATTGTAATACGCAGTATAGATGGAACAACAGTTGTATTGACTCAAGAATAGTGTGTAAAACTGGTAAGATTGTACTACATGCCCAACGATCAATAAATAAATAGATTTTCAATGAAGGAGTTCCTTAACTTCAGTAACGCATTATCTGGTAGAGACTCCCCAGCTGCAGATTCCTTATCTTAGAATATTTCCCAGGCATCAGACTATCGGAAATTTGAGCAATTTCCTTGTGTGCTGGTGGGTGGCATTCGGTTCTGCATGGAGTCGTCCATGCCGGAAGCAAGGGGACCTCAGTTTGGGACTACTTTTCCACACCAGAAGCATGGAGCCATACTGAGGTGGTGTGAACCAGTGTGCCAAAGTGAGTTCAATTAAGGAACTCTTGGAGGTGAAATGTACAGTTAAGAGAACGGGGAAGAGGAGCGAGTTGGTTAAGGGATCTGCGGTCAGATAGGCTCTCTACCAGATAAGGTGCTACCGAAGGTAAGTAACTTGTTCATCCGATAGAGACTTTTAGCTGTAGAATTCTTACTTTAGAATAGATACCAACGCAATCTCTCCTTGAAGAGAGGTCTGCAAATCTATTAAACCAAAAAGTCCTGGAGGACTGATGGGGCAAAATACCCATCATGGCAAACCTGATTGGCCAGGCAATAATAGTTGCCAATTGTGTGCAGCGATGCCCACATAGCTGCCTGACAAATGTCCAGGACTGGGACTCTTTTAGCTAGCAGAGTGGTTGCAGCTTTGGCTCTGGTGGAGGGAACCCGCAAGCCTTGAGGTTGCCTCTTGGCCACTGTGTAGCAGATTTTTAAACAGATTACAATCCACGTGGAGATGGTACTAGCTTTCCTTTCTTTGCACCCACAAATACAATAAAGAATTGATAGTCCACCCAGAAACTTCTGGTATGATCAATGTAGAACACTTTTTGGATCCAAGCAGGGAGTTTCTCCTCTTTCTTGGTAGGATAAGTAGGGACAAAGAAAGTAGGCAGCGTAATGCTTTACCCGACGTGAAAAGGTGCGACCACCTTCGAGAAGGAGGAGGCTTGGGTCCTAAGCACTAGCTTGTCCAGAAAAAAGGTAGTTTACGGGGTGTGGTCAGAAAGCCTACAATTTGCTAACCCTCCTGGCAGAGGTTATGGCCACAAGGATGACTGTTTTGATGGTAAGCAGTGTCAGGTAGAAGATGTGCATTGGCTCAAAAGGTGAATACATTAAAAAAAAAAAGTGAACTAAATTAAGATCCCCTTGGGGAATAATGGAAGGTATAAGGGGAAAGGTGAAACAAACCTTTTAGGAAGCAAGTCACAACGGGTGAGTTGAACAGGGAGAGTTGATCCGGCAACCGCAAGAAAGCAGAGATGGCTGAAGAATGCACCTTAACTGTGCCCAAAGCAAGACCTTGCCGGCCAAAAGATAGGGCAAAAAAAATGACTTCAGACAAGGGTGCAGACAGAGAATCAACGGACTTGGCAGCACACCAAACTACAAATGTGTCCCATAGGCAGACATATACTGTTTTCGCTGCGGGACGCTTGGCTGCCACAATGACAACACATACTTTTGGAGGAAGGTCTAAGACACTCAATCTCCACACATGTAGATGAAGAGTTTGTAGGTTCGTGTGCAGGACCCTGCCCTGTTGCTGCAATAGGAGAGCCTCCCAAAGGGGTAGCATGATCGGAGGACAGATAGTCATGGTCAGGCATTCGGGATACTATACCTGCCACCAAGATGATATGGTACCGTTCGTTCCTAATCTTCTTGAGAACTCGGAACAGGAGTGGTATCGGGGGAAAGGCGTACAGGAGTCCTGAGCTCCACTCAAGATGAACTGCATCTCCAAGCAAGAGAAACCTTGGAAATTCCAGTGTGTAGAAGTGCTGACATTGTGCTTTCTCAGCGACTGTGAATAGATCTATCCAAGGTTCGCCCCAATCTCTGAAGAGACCATGCATCACTTTCGAGTGGAGCCGCCATTCGTGATCCACAAGGCATGGACGGCTGAGTTGGTCTGCTCAGATGTTCAGAAAGCTCACCAGATGTTGAACCACCAGGAAAATGTCTTGACATTCCAGCCATGGCCAGAGACGCAGGGCCTCTTGATTTAGGGTCCACGACCCCACCCGACCCCTTGTACATGGCAATGGTGTCGACAGGGAAATTCTGAACCAGCCTTCCCTTGACGGGAGGAAGAAAGGCTTTCAATGCCAGGAGAATCACGTTCAGTTCCATCAGGTTTATGTGGAGACGAGATTTGCCAGAGAACAGAGACCTCTGATCTCCACCTCTCCCAGATGGCCACCCCAAGCCAGAAGTGACGATTCTGTCACTACTGTGAGCTCTGGGTGGAGAAGGGAGAGGGGTCCGCCACTACCCCAATCGCCGTTAGTCAGCCACCACTGCAGATCTTTTGCAGTTCCCTCCAAAATCTGTACCAGGCCAGAGAGATTTCCCAGATTCTGCGCCCACTGGGCCTTCAGATCACGCTGCAGAGCCCCCATATGCCAATAAGTATGCTTTACCAGCAGCAAGAGGGCATGAGACCCCGCAGCCTCAGAATCGGTCTCATCGAAATCCAGAACGAGGCTGGAATATAGGAATAATACTATCCTGTACTTGCCGTTCGGGAGAATACACCCGAAACAGCACTGTACCCAGAACAGCTCACATGAAAAGTAATGTCTGAGAGAGAGTCTGGTGTGAAATTGGCACGTTTATAGTGAAACCCGGCGAATGCAGGCGGTCTGTCACAGTCTTTAGGTGGGAGATGACTGCCGGGGGAGAGGCCGGATTTAACAGCCAATCACAGAGGTAGTGGAAAACTGGAATCCCTGACCTCCGCAGATGTGCTGCAACCACCATCGCCATCATCTTGATGAATTCCCAATGGGCGTGGTAAGGCTTAAGGGGAGCACAGCGAACTGATAATGCTTGTGGTCCTCCGTGAACTGCAGGTAGTGCCAGTGGGCAGGCAGTAATGAGCTATGGATGTGGGCGTCCTGCAAGTCCAATGCGATCATCCAGTCTCCAGGTTCGAGGGTAGACAGAACCCGAGCCAGAGCTAGCAATCTAATTTTTTTCCTTTTTCCAGGAAGTAATTGAGAGGGTGTAGGTCAGTATAGGACGGAGGCCTCTGTCCTTTTGTCGTCAACAGAAAGTAGCAGGAATAGCAACCACAACTTACTTCTGATGCCAGCACCCTCTTGATAACTCCTTTGCCCAGAAAGCCCAGCACTTCTGTCACAAGGGTGAAAAATGGTCCTCAGTCATTCAATCGGGGGCGTTAGCAAAGGTGGCAGGTGTGTTGGAAAGGTTGGCCTCTCACGGTTGGGATGCTGAGAGAGGAAGGCTGGTTCCCCAGGAGCCGGGCGATGGTCCTGAGCAGGACATCAGTGAGGGATTCATTGAAGTGGAGTTGGTGTTCTGAGGGAGACACCCAGGGTTGAAGCAACTCCGTTGTCAAGACGTTGGTCTTGACATGTACTGTGGGCAGCATCCGGTTCAGGACCTCAGCCCCCCTCCGGACCACCATCGCAAAGGAAGCTCCTTCCCTTGTAGCCACCGTGGGAAAAGAGAGGAGGCCAGTGTCTGGGAAGGTATCCAGACCACTAGCATCAGCCTGGTCCTCATATGAGCTGTCAATGTCCATGGACTCACTTAGGGGTCAGAATAACCATAGAGATCCTCCAATCCGTTCCATTCTTGGCTCTCACAGGGCACTTCAGAAAAATAGGCTGCCATCTCCAATTCAGGCTGTGTAAACCTGGTCGGCACCAGAACATCATGCAACGCCAGTTTGTATCAGAGTCCAGAATAACGATGGGTTGGGTGCCGCAGATGGGCTTTGGTAACGCCGGGAACAGTGCCACTGGAATGCTCCCTGGAAAAGAATGGAAGTCACAGCCAATGTAGATCCACCAACAGATCCAGAGGGTTCGACTGGCACCAAGGGCGAACCCGCCAGCGGAAACCCAATCGGAGTCCCTTCCATACTCTCTGTGCCAGACTGTCCAAAAACAAGGTTCATGACCTCAAAATTCTTTAGGTTGGGCAAGGGTCGCTCTGGGAAATTTGGGGCAGCTTGGAGCGAACCCAGGGTCAGGCACGGGGTCCTCAGGGACGACCTAGTAGCAGGGCCTGGACATAGTTTCTGTGCCTCCTCCAATGAATGGAACTGGTGCGGAAACGTCAAAAAACAATTTGACTTCTTGGACTTCTTATGGGAATCACCTGAAGAAGTCGGAGATAGCGACGATGACCGGTTCAAGCAACTCTGAGAGCGGTCCCAGGACCTACCTCATGAACAGGACCTGGAGTGGTGGTGTGGAGTTGCGTGGCGAGCAGCCAGAAGATTCATGGCCAGCTTGTGGATGGCCTCCAGATTCATGGCCTGGCATCCGGGCAGGCCTTGGAGTTGTGGTCCTGCTCCAGACAGCACTGACACACCGAGTGGGGGTAGGTCACAGACATTTGCCTGTGACAGGCATCACAAGGGTTGAAACCAGTTAGTTTCTTCTGAGACATTCTCCAAACAAGCATTGGCATAGCCAATAGGTCTCACCTTTGGGACCTTATAAGTGTTTAGTTATCCAGCACAATATCCTTGGTGCAACAACATCAACTGTTGCATGGCTAAACACTTATATGGTCCCAAAGGCGAGACCTATTGGCTATGCCAATGCTTGTTATTGAATTGTTGGCATAATAAAATGTAAAAATCGTGGTATATGGAATTATAATTAGTTTTTTGGATTTAAGTTGAGTAATACCAGAGGGTACTTACAGTGTGACATAAGTAAAAGGTACTATTAGTTTTGAATTACAAAAACGTAAGCATATAGTTTAAACACAGGAGTATGACTAATGAATAAAAAAGTATAAAGGATAGAAAGAAAGAAAAACATTGGTAGAGTATTGACGCATCAACTCCAGCACTTGAGTGGATTTATTTTTAGGAGGATGCACAAAAGAATCAATGCCTGAAATGGGCTGACCCATTGAACAATGCACTATAGTGTATTGTGGGAGGTCAAGGTGTGAATAGCAGTTGAATAGATTAACGGATAAAGAGAGCTGACCTAAATTCCCTTTCGGTATGTAAATATATGTACGTATATTTAGTTCTTTACTATGTTTTAATTACACAGGGTTGGGTGTCTCAAGGATGGACCTAAAAAAAAATATTTCTAGGAACGAATATCTTTCCCGTCATTGCTGAAGCTTTATTGGGAAGCGATCACACTTTATAATGCGCGTGGGCAGAAAGGGCGGGAGTCTCTCTCTCCCATCTCGCTCTCGTGATTGCTGAAGCTTTATTGACAAACGTTGACATTTTGTAAAGCGCGTGCGCAGTAAGGTGTCTCCTTCGCACTCAAGCGCACTGAGAGACGGCACACTCTTTTTTCTTGCCCCGCCCCATCTGCGTTCCAGGCCTCACTTTCGTCCAGAGCTCCCTTAAACTGGTGCTGTCTTTGCCTCCTGGACTGCCGGTGCCTCCGTGACTAGCTAGCAAGAGGTCTTCCTCCACAGCTACCTCGGAGGAGCAAGTGAGAATCCACTGCAGGAAGCTTGTGCGGGCGGTGAAAGTCGTAATGGACCCGAATTCTAGCCACCAGCATCGGAGCGAGGCCCTGCAGGTGAGGCGCTGCAGCCGAGGCAGTGAGAGCTCGAGCTGCTGCCCAGTGAGTCACTGACGGGCGCGCTCACGGAGCTTGCGCGCGCCCTTGTAGAACGTTATAATTGTGTGTGGCCGGTCGTGTGTGCGAGCGATGTCTTACTGAGGTGCCGGCCCACCTGACTGTTTTCCTAAGCGGTAGTGGAGCGTCAGGCCCTGCAGGGCACGTCTCCATGACACACATTCCCGTCACAGATTTTCAAAAGAGCAGAGCCAAATAGTTGCCACAGAAGGGGTGCATTATCGCAAAAGGGAACAAGCGCTGCTCTGCGAGACTTTTATGTAAGGCTTTTGAAAGCGACTCGCTCGTGCACCATGGCCTTTTGCTTGCGGGTAACCGCTGGAAAAGGCCATTGTGCACGAGCGTGTGGTCAGCTTTCAAAAGCCCCTTACATAAAGTCTCGCAGAGCAGCGCTTGCGCGCTACTCGAGGCTCGACCTAAAAAGTGTGGAAAAAGGCACACTGGCCAATGAAGTCGACAAAACGACAGAGGGGAACTTAGTCCGGATCCCCACTGGTGGTGCAAAAAGAAGAAATGCACGTCAATGTGCGGAGGTGGCGCCTATATTGGCACCACATACGTCCCTTCCAGGGCTGATGACGCCATATGGAGCAGAACAAGCGCCACATACCGTCGAGCAAGGGAACTGCTAAAATATTTCTGGAGCCAGTCGGATGCCTGGGGAATATTTTTTAAGGTAAGGAATCTACAACTAGAAGTCTATCAGATATAGGTGATACTTATTGTTTGCAATTTAGTCAGTATGGTATAGCACAGCTTATGTAAATGAAGATCAAATTAACAAACCATGCCCCTTTCTCCTACTAGAGAATACACAGCAAGTGTTTTAGCTTAATTTGAAAGATGCAACAATAAACGGACAAGGTTCATTTTTATGCGCAAGGCTCATTCTCAGATGTATAACTTAATATATAAGAATAAAACCTATTAGTCACAAATGATCATGTTTCAGTATCTAATCCCACAGTCCAGACATTACTATGTGAGGGTAAAACAACAATCGAGCAACATTGAGGACAAGCTACCCTTGACAACGACCTACATAACATTCAAAACCACCCATTAAATCTCTCTCAGCCCCTCCAACACATCTACAAAGCTTTAACGCATACCTCTAACTCACAAACACTGGGTGTCATTTTCACCCGGTCACTCCTAACTCAATACCAAACAAGCATTGGCATAGCCAATAGGTTTTGCCTTTGGGGCCTTATAAGTATTTAGTTATGCAGCACAATATCCTTGGTGCAACAACACCAACTGTTGCATGGCTAAACACTTATAAGGTCCCAAAGGCGAGACCTATTGGCTATGCCAATGCTTGTTTTTTAAACAATTGCCTTCTCAAACCTCAGTACAGTGGAGCTCATGGTTGACATCTGGCCGCCATCAATGGTCATTTTTTTAGTAGAAGCTCTGAGATGAATACTCTTGGATGTTTACCACGCTCTCTTAAATTCCACCTTCGGTCCAGGGACATTGGATGCCAATAGTACAGTTGTCACTTCTGGCACCACTCACGCGCCTGGTCCACCTTGTAGCGCCGTTGTGTGGAGCACCAAAGATTTAGGCAGCGCTACATTTCGTGAATGTAGACGACATAAGATAAACCCTAAAACCCAGAGCACAAGGGACCAGATGGCTTGAGACATCAAAGACTTCTCTGCAGAAACAGATGGTAGTAAGCCGACTTGGCGAAAGCTGGGATATGATGTTTAAAAGAGAAGACAAAATCCAGAGTGAACGCTGGATGCTTTGAGTGTGCTGCCAACACATCATGTGTCCCACCCCCCTCCTGAGTCCTTCTACTACACATGCTGATATGTATGTGGGATAGCAGTGCAAACAACTAGCCACTAAAACTAGAAAAGAGAAAGGATGACCGCCTCTTAAGAGGTAGGGAGTCAGATTGCTTTAATCTGTTTTCTAATAGTGAGCAAAAATGTGGAAGAAGATAAAATGTGGACATCATATACTAGTGTTTTGAAAACGAATTTAAAACAGTGCAAAACAGATGTTGCTGAATGGCATGAAATGGGAACTGTTCATCAATTGGCCAAAGGGCTGAAAAGGGGGCTCGTGGTGGATCTTAAAGGCTAGTAAATAATCAGAGAGCATCTTCAGGATGTGAGGCTTGCAGTGGATCCCTGCAGAGTCGGACTTTGGACCCAATCTTTCTTATCATATTTACATTTAGGCTCTCATGATAAGTGCGTCGGTCATTCCGAAGTGGCCATTTTAGCCCTAGAATTACCACTCCCAGGTGGACCGGTAATTCCAGGTTGGAAAATGACTGGACCAATACAAGCAGTCCCTGCTTAATGGGGAATAACATCGAAAATTGGTACTTCCGTAGACACTTACCTGCCATTGTCCAGGTTTGACATGGCAAATATGTACCCAGAAATACCCATTGTAATTCTGCAGACAGTGGTGTTGTATTCCCAATTATTGCATTCCGCAGAAGTGGCCGGTAAAGGGAGCTACAGGCTGAATCAGGAAGTTCGAGGTGCTCATAATGAGGGCCGTAGAGTTAATGGGAGGGCAGTGTTTCTGCCTTAGTAGTGTAGACTTCCTACAGTAATACCGAGAAATTGTATTGAAAACTTGGCAAAATGTGTGCTCCTCACAAACTCAACAACATACAAAAACGCAGATAAAAACAATCTGCTGTACGCACAACATACTTTGAGTTGGAGAACTGTAATGAAAAAAAATAATGTGCGAAAATAATTACATTATCGAGCAAAACCTTGTCCTGGTTTCGATCTTTGACAGCGGTATTAATCAGTGTAAAACATTGTAAGGCAGTCGGTATTACCGAGGGGTGGTGAAACCCAGAGACAGCAGCAGGTCGGTGACACCCAAGGGTAGAATTGGACTGAACATGCGTAGTGCGACGCACTTAACATAATACAGACGCCAAATAAAAATAAAATAGCGTAAAATTAGATAAACTTGTGCTTAACTTGCTACCTGCATAACAGGAACACCAGCGTGCAATAACAAGCGCGGCCCCGCGGCCGCGAAAGTTAAAGCGACGCTGAGGGCACCACTGAAAGGGGTTTCAGTGGCGCGTTTCCCTTGCGGGAGCGAGCAAAAGCACCATCTGTTTGCAAGTTAATTACAAACAGATGGTTTCTTAAAGCTCGCTCTCGCAAGGGAATCGCCAAACGTGCACGCGTTGCCATTGAAAGCAATGCGTGCACGTTTTTGGCCTCAAAACAGAACCGATTACAAGAGGTCCCCCCTATGCAGCGCATGCGCGCTGCGTAGGCGAGACCTAAAAAAGCTTTTGTAGCTCATAGTACTGCGAATACATACCTGGTTGTCTGCAACTAGGCCTACAGCTCTGCCCACTCTTCTTTCTGCTTCCCTAAAACGTATCCTACCATGGCAGGGGAAACTGCTCCTAGAGTAGCAGCAGGTGATTTGGACAGTAAACTGGAGAATAGAGAGTGAACTCAAAATAGCAGCAAGAACAGCATTCAACAATAGCAGGACACCTTTGACAGAATGAAAGGTGAGCATGATCGCACTTACCCTTTAACTGCATCCAAATGCAGGCCAGCTAGTTGGTACAGCGCACTGGCATGCAGATGCTCATGCTAAATTGTTTTTGTGCTTTACAGACATGATTGACAAGTGTTAAACACCAACTTCTTTACATATTGTGTGTGCTTTTACTTATGGGTATAAAAATCTGTGAATATGAGAAATTGCATAATTGAATAGGATGTAGCAAATCCACCTAGAAAGGATGGAAAGGAGAACGGCCGTACTGAGTATTAAACACAAGTCCAGCAGATCGCAAACATGTTGCTGCAGGGGGCATCCAACCCACTAAGCACAATATTTTATCCTTCCATTCATTTTGTTCCCAAATAGGTTTATTCACAGGGGTATGTAAAGCAGACAGTAAATTGTGGTTATAAGGTGCTGCTGATTCTACTTAGACTGTACCCTACAGATTCAGAATGGAAAGGGTCACAGAATTTGACCAATTCCTTTGACAAAAAAAACCAATAAGAATACGTCTCTGCTAAGACCAAGTTTATGTGGTGCATTATGGTAATGGGCACAAATTAAATACATTTTTGAGCTGACTGGAAAATGCGTGAGTGGGCATGTATGAAAGCCGCTAATCCATATACAGTCTTGTGGCTGTTTTGTTTTGAAACTTCAATTTGAAGAGTTAGGGTAGGATTTCTTACCTAAGTGCAATGGTAAATTTCAGGCAATACATGAGCAGATACCAGATGCACTTGGAATGGTAATTTTTCTATGGTGAGAGCACTTAAATGCAATTTCACTCTCAAAGATCCATCATACCTCAAAATGATCAGACTCCTTTTCATCATCAAGACATATTTTCTCTTCGAATAAAGTAAGTGGGTCTCGAATAAAAAGATGTGCAATATGTTGTGCAAGAAGATGATCAATGCCTATAAAACAAACACACCAAGTTACTAAATGAGTACATATTATACTCTTGTTCTATATTTATACATACAACTATACCTTAGGGATACACAAATTATTAAAAGAAAACTACATAGAGGTAAATAAAAAAAAACAGTATAAAGACACTCCAAATTATAGCACCAAATATTTAGAGTAAAATAGATTTTAACATATCAGTGGAAAGTCTGCATTTATATTAGGGATCTCGATACGGCCAATGCACTGTTTGGTAGAGAAATATCAGAACACTTGGTAAACAAACCAGACTGCTGATCTAGAGATGTTGTGCCCATGCTAAGTGCTATAACAAGTGTGGTCAGGGATAATGAGACTGGATAGCAGTTAGAAGGCAGACTTACCATCATTTACCAGCTGCTTGTAAATTTCCGAATCTGTAGTTAACTCAATGTCATTGTAGTTTTCACCACACTTCGACAAGTAGCTATCTATTGAATCATATCGAGATTTACTAATTCTGTACTTGTTGGTCTTCAGTGGCTAGAAAAGAAAACATGAGATAATACAGGCTGCAATCAAAATAAATATTAAACAGAAAAACCGTAGTTACAAAATAGGTGGTACGCAGCATCATCACAAATGCAATAAATGTGTATATTAACCTCAGAGGGCCTGTTTTCAGATTCAAAAGCATGCTTCGGAAATGCAATAAATGTACTGGAGTAACACGTATTACCTGAAAACACTGGTGTTGGAGCACTGGAAATAAAGATAATTGGTAAAATGATCATACCTCAAGCCCTCGTTCCTCTCGTGTTCGGTCATCCACAGAAGCAGATATTACTCCCCACCGACAATCAATATCAGATATGTATCCTCTGTAGAATGGAGATGCAGCACTTAAGGCCATCTATAAATATAAAGAATTGATCAACACTTGACAGAAAATAAAGCAAATCTACTGAATTAAGTAACCACCCGATTTTCTGGCGTGGAGAATGATCTGAAATTTTACACCAGGATGACTTGCAGCTTATCTTTACAATACCACACTTGATGCTGGTGTGCTTTATGTATGGTATCTTCTGATTTATTCAAGGCTATATTTGATGCCACTTGATAGCATAGCTGTGCAGTCTATGGTGCCTTTTCAAATATGTATGTTTCATGCTATATTTATCAAATTTGAAAAGGAGTTTGAAATAAGAAAAATATTTCTTCAAGCGGCAATATTTTCATTGTTGGACTTTCATGTTTGTAACAAGCATTGGCAAAGCCAATAGGTCTTGTCGTTGCAAGATCTAATGGCTTTGTCAAGGTTTGTTAGCCATGTTGTACAGTAGGGCGGTTGCTGTGGGACATGGTGGATAATAAATATTTTTTCCAAACGCTATGCTGTATCCAATGCTGGCTGTGACAGTGTTATTCTTTACTTTCAACCATGCTGCACAGCAGCTGCCCTGCTGTACAACATGGTTAAAAAACACATTGACAAAGCCAATAGACCCATTGGTTTTGCCAATGCTTGTTATTTATGGCGTTCTCCTGAAGCCATAGTATGAAAGTTATTTATGTACCACTTCTCCTTACAAACCTTGCACGTTAGCAAGGAACAGATTGCAATACCTAGGCGTGAACTGATGAACAGTAAAAAAAAAAAAATTTAAAAAGTAGATAGAACGCAGCTGGCTCAGTCAGACTTGCATTTATATATTGTAGGCACGGAGATGGCAATGTAAAAGTGGATTATATCCAGGAGGAGGAATTTCAAAGTTTTTCAATTCATTTACAAAAGGTAGCATAGGAGAGCTAATACAAAACACCCAGAAGGTAAACCTACTCTGAAACTGCAGAGCTGCTGAGAAACTAAAAGGGTAACATACGCTCACTCAAATTAATAAAAATGGGTCTGCTCCTTTAAGAATTCAGGATTCTGAATCGGGTCATCGTGCTTTGCATTGTCAAATCGGCGGTTTGACCATGCAAAGCCATGACATTGGTTACTTACCTGTAACCTCAGTTCTGCAGCATTAAATATTTCATATATTTACATGTTTAAATAATTCCCTGTCTACAGGCTGAAATTTCACAGTAACTTTAAATAGCAATATACACTGTTAAAATGACCATAGGGTTCACAGTGTTTTCTTAGTAGCACATCCAACTCATTTGAAACAACCCAAACTTCAGCCAGTGAGGAACAGACATCTCCACCTCCCCCTTAAAGCCACCATTGCTCAAATTTTAACTGCACATACTGAGGGAGGGGAAACCTGTGAATAGATCGGCTTTAACGTGTCTGACCTTTATTGGTTGCTTTTCTTATTCAGTCTTGACTTTGATCTATATGGACTTCAGCGACTCTAGTCTTCAGCTCTCATCAGTCTGTCATTTTAGGGGAGCTCTGCGATTTTCACCGCAGTACTGCCCAGATGGCTTGCCACTGTTACCAAGGCTGACTAGGAGTAAAGATCTTGGAGTCCTGCTTGGCCTGTAGACAGAGGAAGATTCACAATAATGGTCCTCATAAGTGTACTTTATTGCCTTTATACTAATCATAAAGCATCTCACTGCAACATCTGTACAACCTCCTCTTCAAAGACACTTCAGGACTGGGAAAGGAGGCTGACTACTTGCTGGAAAGGAACAGAATCCCACCTTATAAGACGATGTCCCATCCTCTCCAGAGGATTCATTGAAAAGTGCCACATATTCATTTACACAAAGGCGGCATGAAAAATGTAAGCATATGGAGCCCCCTCAGCTGGAATTTACTTCAAAGTGTCCATAGCCACCAGCAACCATCAGTTAAATCCTTCCTCAGAAAAGGCATTAAAAAGGGTAAAGCAGAACCTGCGTAAAAAAAAAAAAGTCCAAAAAGCCAATGCTTCTTACATCCAGTGACTTGCTGCCCAACTCCTCAAAGACCAAAGAGCTACCATCGCTGAGAAATGCCCTATTGCCTATGACCATTCGCTTGAGTAGGAAGCAATCGTCAATGCATCCTCAGTCGATGGTGGAAACTACCCTGACAATAACTACCTCGACCACAACCTGGCTAAGAGCAAGAATTCTAGTCCAACCATTACCGTTTATGCGGTTGAAGATTTCTACCCACCCACCCGTGCACATTTAGATGTTTCAATACTTACTGGATAATTAGAGAGGCAAAGAACAGGCATTAGACACAGCCAACAGGCTTTTACAGTTGAACGCACGCTAAGTTCCTGAATTTGAGGAGGCACTTTGAGGAGGAAAAATTTCAGCAGGAGTAGGACTATCAGCCTCAATCCTCTGAAGCCCACCTGGGTGGTTCTGATCTTTCTTACACACAGTATCCATAGAGTGACTAAACTATGAAGTGGGTCCCTTTGGATTTCAATGCTACATTGCAACAGATACACATTGCAGAGGTTACTTCAACAGCACCCTCAACCACCAACAGCACCAATCTGACCGCCTCCTCATCTCTGAATGCCAACACTTCCATTACCACCCCTTATACAAACGGAGAGAGATATCTCCCCCCATCAATGCTTGCTCTCATGATGCCAAATGTAGTTCCATCCCCAATTCTATACCGACACCCAGAGACATGTGGGAGCAGAACACATCGGACTCACACCATATGCCAAATATGGAAAGTGGCAAACTTTTCGGGGAAGGTAATGATGATAACGGACATGATGATTTGGAGGACTACATTGTTTCTATAGTGGCATCACCCACTTTCATGCCCAGAGAGAAAGAGCAGCAAAAAAAAAGTTTGGTCTTCCCATGGCTTTTTTTTGTGGAGTTTTATATAGCGCGAACTAGACCCGAAGGTATCAGAGCGCTTTACACAACCACCAGTTACGTTATAGACAGACACATTCATTTTTGTTAGGCATGGGGAGATTAAGTGATTTGCCCAGAATCACAGAATGTTGAGTGTCCCTGCCGAGACTCGAACCTGGTTCCCCATTCCGATCTTGCATTATGTCCTGTTGGAGGGTCACAAACGAATGCATAGACCAACTGCTGCTTGGAAAAGAAGTACAAGGCAGCAGAATCTTCGTCAACATGCTTGACTGGCCACTCGAAGCCTGCATCACTGGAGTGGCAGTCCAGTCTAGAGCATAAACCCCATCAAGTTCGACACCCCTAGACAGGAATGGTAGACACAGACAATTTGGTGACACAGGGTCAGCTCTTTGGCTGCGACATCCATAAAAGCTGCTACTGCCTGAGCCATTTGGAGACAATATGATTGCCAGATGTGGCACGACATTTCTCCTCTGATCAGTCTTACCCCAGAGGAAAGAAGGGAAGAGGCAGGACAATTATCAATGAGGGAGCAAATGCATCAGCCGCCCTCATGGACACTGTGATAGAGGTTACCAATGCAGGTTTTTTTTTTTTAAACAAATTACAGAGGCATCACTCCTGTGCATGCAAGGATGGCTTTAGCCAACTTCTATCCAGAAGTCCACAACATACCTTCTGATGGCCAAACTTTGTTTGGAAAGCATTTAGATGGCACCCTGTAGTACATCAAGACAGACATGGCATGCTCCACAGGAGCTTTACAGTTCAGATGCTCGTTTTCACTCCTTTTCGTGGCTTCCAGAGATCCCAGTTCTACAAAGGAGACCTCACCTAATATGAAGAACAATAGAAGACTATACTTTTCTCCCAAACAGTCATGCTCCAATCAACGATTTTCCTCAGTAAGAGGTCCGCTTCAAGGCACTGAGAGAACATCAGCAAAGAGAACTGGACTTCACCAGAAGTTATCCCCCCCCCCCCACCTACCTCAAGCTTCCAGTCCAGAGAAGGAGCTCTGCTTTTGCTCCAACTTTGAGATTATCAACTAGATTGTATAGGTCGCCCACAAAGTGCCTTCTGGTCACAGGCTGGAGTTTATACAAAAAAACCACCCAACCCTCCACCCAGAAAGGGTGCAGCTGCGTATGCTAAAGTAAGATTCACCTCCTGCTATAAGGAACCATAAAAAAGGCCCCGAAGAATCAAAGAAAGGGTTCTACTCTCTCTGGTCAAACTCCACCCCCCCCCCCCAAAAAAAAACAGGGAGTGGAAACCAATATAGGATCTGCAAAAATTGAACAAATTACTGGGGGGAAAAAACAATCATTCCAAAGTCCCTCTGATGTTTCAGGAACAGGAGTACTTCACCTCTCTGAATCTTCAGGCAGCATATTTTCACGACCCAAAACTGTTGCCAGCCATCTGGGCAATGTAGGAAGCTGGCTCATTATATAGTGGACCAAAAAGAGGTACACTGTGTAAAGTGTCCAGACAAAACCCAAAGGAATTACAGAAGCACAAATGACACCCCAAATGCTCTCTTTTGTGGTAGTGTGGGCGAGCAGTTAGGTATATCAGAGGGTAGTGCAAAGCATTTATTGCACACACAAAGGCAGTAAGTGAGACCACACCCAATAAAGAAATCAGACACCAATTTATAAAAATAACATACTTTCATATGAATTTAGATACCAAGACCATCGGAATCGGGTAAATACTTTCAGTTATGATTTTTTTACAGCTTTTAATAATGGACACAGTGCAATTTCTGAAGCAGTAATGTTTTCCTATGGAGGAAAGACATGCACTGCATACAGGTACTTCACAGCGACTTACAGGATCAATCTCTTGGACTTGAGTAAGTATGGGGCAAGGTACAAGTCTGCACGAACAGGTCACCTCGGCCGGCAATGGAGCATCCGGGTGCACAGGTGGTTTTCAGCGTCGGGTGCCCAATGTTACCCTATGGTGGATAAACATGTACTGCATTCGGGCACTTCATGGCGACTTGCAGGACCAATCTCCTGGACTTAAGGTGAGTATGGGGAGAGGCCCAAGGTCACACCAACATGTCACCTCAGGAGGCTCTGGGGTGCAGAGGTGTGTTACGGCATCGGGTGTCCTATTCACTTTAATAGGGAACAGTGGTTGCAAAGAAACTGCAAGCTGGGACTGGGAGACCAGTCAGGCTGAACCAACAAGGGGGCTCAGGTCTCGCGATGCTCAGGGACATCTTTGGTCCTCTTTTCCTCGTCTAGGGCGACCAGGTGCAGAAGTGTTCTGAGATGCTGGATTTTTGTCACTCTTGGTAGAGGGGCTTGCACAAAGAGGCTGCAGGCGGCGTTGGCGAGTCCACTGTGGGCAAACCCACAGTGGACTTAGTCTTTGGAGGGTCAGGGGGCCTCACTGGCACAGTTGGCCCCCTTCAACTGGGGCTAGGGGGCACGGGGATCCAGTGGTGGTTTCCAGTGTTTGGTTTGCAGCGGTCCGAAGACCTCACAGTTCTATTTGAGTGCTGCAGGATGCAAAGATGCAGCTCCACTACTCTATGGGAGTTCCTGGGTTTTTGTTGAAGGCAGGTATTCCTCCCGGGCTTTCGGAGGCACAGCAGCTTCAGGACGAGACGACTTTAGCACAAGTTTGCCAGGAACAGCAGAGAGGCTGGCAGGGTTGGCGCCAAGTCAGTCCTTACTTCTTGCGGATCTAAGGTGTCCTTTTTAGGTCGGCAGGAATTTGAGATCCTGGTGCCAAGGGCTGCTCTAAATGCTAGATTTAGGGACGTTAGGGAAGTGTAGGGGGTAGTGGCCAATGGGCTACTTACCCTTGGGATCACTACGCCCCCTATATGACCACTTCCTGTGGCAAGTGGGCATAACCTGTCCCAGAGTTCCTAATTCTGCCATTACCAAGATGGCTGGCTTTTACATTTTATATCCACATCAGGTAGCCCCACCTTAGGGGTGGAACCAGCTTGAGGGTGGACATGCCTCTCTGACAACTAATTTTCCCACCTGTCCTGGAGCCAAATGAGCCCTGGTAAGGGAGGTTGGCATCCCTTCACCTCTGAGGAAAGCCAGATTTGCACACCAAAGGCGGTGGGCTCTTTGATGCTCCCCGCCTTGGAATGCTAATTTTCCAGCCATCTTGGAGGAGGTGTAAAACACCTCCCTCTAGGGCAGGCATTGTTCCTGACCTGCTGAGAGCGTGGGCTCTCAGCCCTGGGGGTCAGAAACTGGTCTGTGGTGGCAGGCTGGACCGGACCAGTCAGCACATTAGGGGGGCTGGTAGGTTTCAGGGTGGTACCTCTAAGGCTCCTTCTGGGTGCATGTATTAATAAATCCATCACTGGAATCTGTGTGAGTTTATTAATACGAGGTGTTTGACACCAAACACCATATGTTTCAGTGAAGCTATTATGTACCTGGGGAACTCGTTTTGACCAGTGCCCAGTACATACCTCAAGGTGGCTTCTCTGCTCACTTGCAATGTCCAGTAGTAGAGCTAGACATCAAAGGTTCATGCAGATATGTCCTCACATAAAATATAATGCACATTGCCTTAGGGTTTAAGAGCCTGCTGTTTGGGTTACTTCCACATATTAGATGCAGTAGCTTTGGCATGACACACAGGAGTGTGTCATGTCATGTTTACACTCATGGTATGCACCATGTCACGCAGTCTGCAATGGAAGTATTTGTGGAATGTGTGCATGGGTCCCTTAAGGGTGGCAAAAGCTATGCTGCAGCCCTTTGAGACCCTCTTTAGCACTCATGCCCTAGGTACCTGGGGTACCATTTACTAGGGACACAGAGGTGCTGAAGGCCTAAGCCAATTGTAGCACAACTAGACAACATCTTGTTTTGGGGAAGATGCACAGGCATTGAGGTCTGATTAGCAGGCCTCAGTGCACTGTCAGAGAGTAGCAAATCAGCAACCAGTAGCTGAAAAAGGGAGCAAAAAGTGTGTGTGTGGGGGGGGGAAGGGAGATAACTGCAAGAAAAGCCCAGTTTCCTACAGGCAAGTACTGAGAAGAGAGTTCAAAGAAACCCCCTGAAATAACAGTCTGGGGAGAGCTGAAGACAGGAGTGGCTGAAGTCCAGGGAGTTTGAAGTCAAAGCTGAAAAAGAAAATCAAACAATCTAAGGTCAGACTTAGGTTCGAGCAGAGCCCTTCTCAATCGCACACGCCATGCGGTAGGAATATAAGCTATGGTGGCTTTAAGGGGTAGTAGGAGAGCTCAACAGTTCAACCTCACTGGCTGCAATTCAGGTTGTTTCAAATTACGTGGATGTGCCACTAAACACTATAGTTGAGGCCATGGCCCTCTTCAACACGGTTTATTGCTACAGATACCAGATTGAAATTATTCAAGCATGTGAATGTATGAAATATGAAATGCTGGAGCGCCATGTAAGTAACTTATATCTTCATGTAAAAATCAACTGCCTGATTTGACCATACAAAGCACGATACAATGCAGAATCTGGAATTCTTAATTGGCCAGTCCCCTTTTTTTTTTTTTTTTTTTTAAATCCAGACTGATCTTATATTTCCCTTTTAGTTTTTCAGGTTTAAATGATATTCATACAGTGGTATTTTCAGCCAGATCTACTGCTATTTAAAGTTACTGTGAATTCCCATTCTGATTGCGGGGAAAGACTTAACCATATGAACGTATGAAGATAAAGATCCAATGCTGGAGAAATATAGTAGGTATATATTAGGACCCTAGACCTGTTTCTACTGCACAGGAAAGAGAGGGTCATGTTTATGCATTCAGAGAGAAACCCAGAACTGAGGGGTTTATTGAGAGCTTGGTGGAAGCCCAATTTAGAGTGTGTATATGTATATACTCTAAACTAGGCGGACAGGACATCAGTCCACCTTAACTACGTAGAGAATAAATGCATATACTTTAAACAGGACAGATGGAACACCCACCACTTTTTGGGATATATCCTATATCCCTTCAAGATTACAAGCAGCAAGTAACCTATTCTCTTCAATCATATCCATAAATCAAATTGACAAGAAAAGCAAGGTGAAATCCTTCCTTATAGAAGCAGTTTGTCGGTCTTTGAGTCAGATTATATCCAGAAATACTTAGTAAAATTAAGACTGGATCTCCAAGTAGTCAGCTTACAAATGTCCCAGAGGGAACATTACTCAGCAGAGCAGCCATAGTTGTGTTGTCCCCCAATTGTAAAATGAACTTTAGGTCTATCAGGTAGGATACTAATTCCCACTTGGCACAAGGAAATCAAGGATGCTTTGTGAATGTGTGCAAAAGCCAGGCTACAGTAAGGCACAGAACGTTACGATTATAATCCATTAGGAGGTTGTGAATTAGAGTTGCAGGTCTTCTGAGACCCATCACTTGGAAACAGGGTTTTTGGAAGGAATGGTGGACTATTTGCTGTGGAGAGGGGTAACAATGTGCAGCTTATATTTATGGGATTGCATTTTGTGGGGTATGTGAGTAAAAGTCTGATGACACAAATGGGGTAGTGTGAGGGGAACAGGCATATGTTGTGCTTGTGAAGCTTAGCGGAGGATGAGGAGAGACATCCACACAAGCAGGTGGGATTGGCTATGCTCTCAGATCAGAGGACTAGGGGGATGAATACTTTAGGTTTTAAATGTTCAAGGAAAGGGAGTAGCTTTAGCACCGATCTGAACAAAGTGAGGGAGCCTGCTGGACGGAGTGTAAGTGGTTTAGTCTAAGTTTAATAAAAAGAAGGAAACTCATAGATAAGCGAAAGGTTAGGGCTGTGTGTGAACAAAGCATATTAGAGACATAAGATACTATAGATTTTTTAAGAAGGTTGTTCTGCAGACCAAAAGTAATCAGTTATTTCAGTCTCAGTACAACACTGTGGATCAAGAGATACCTAGCATTAAAGGCAACATTGACAGTTTTGTGAGGATCGTGACTATCTAGCCAGACCAGGCTGCAGTTCTTACAGTATGCCTCTGTACTGGATCAACGGTAATGACTTCTTGTTAGCCTCAAGGAGAGTTTATGGCTTTAAGTATAGGACATGCCAGTGTCCATCTAGCTATAGTCCATGTAGTCAAAGCCAAGACAGTGGGAGCAGTCCCTTGATTAACAAAAAAGCAGTTCAGACTTGTATAAACATGCATCTTTCTGTAGGTAAGGTTTTAAAGTCTTATTTACATCAAGAGATTGAAGAGGCCACTCTCTTGGAGTAATGAGAAAAGGAGATCCATGATAGGGAAATACAGGAAAAGTTCAGAAGATTAACCCTATAACCTATAATTCTGGTGAAAATAAGAAATAATGGCAAACTAGAAATGGGAAGACATTAAAGACACCTGTTAAAAAATAAACAGTTTCAAGTTCCTCCAAGCATGTAGCCTACAGAGGTTAGAAATTAGGATATATTCAGATAAAATATAATATATAACAACTTTTGGATTCATCAACCTTTACATCATAGTAACAATACATTACTTCACTGTTGTGGAGCATTTACCTTTAACTACACACATGGACCTAGAAATGGTAACAAAACCAGGTGCATATACAGGCTTCTGCCATCTAAGGTAAGATACATCACTTACCACAATTGGACAAATTGTAGCTAATTGATCATAAAGATATCTAGCTTCTGCTATACTGCAAGCTTGGAATGTCACCTGTGAAAGAATAGAAAAAGAAAATGTTACTTTCTTGCAATCCTAGTTCTGCACTGTAGGCATGTTCACTGAAGCCATAAACATAGAATATGCCCGCCAGCGTGTGGGGACCAAGGAACAATTGTTTCTAGTAAAGTAAAAATCATCATCCATGTCTGGAATTGGAGGTAAAATGATGCCATATCCAAAATGCTGGTCCAACCTTCATATACCTTTAATACAATACAAGAGACAACATTGCAGCAGCTTGTAGGAAACAGTACTCAAGCGTTTGATGTGCCCCTGCAAATTCTTACATGACAGAGAAAGATGAAGAGAAAGGGGCCGGTCACGTTAAAAGTGCTCAAAGTAGAAAAACAAGCACTGCTCCTTTAAGGAGCCAGCATGTTCCATCGCTCAACATAGTAGCAGTTTGAGTCAGCTTTGCTCCTTTATTCTGGCTTGTGCTGAGTGGACCTTATAACACTTCAGAAGTTTTCCCCCATAGTTTGAGATGGCGTTTAAACCGCTTTTAAGGGGGACTGTGAAGCTCTACATACAAGTTGGGGGCCTTCATTCTCAGTTATTATGGATACTTTGTAACCTTAATCTGCTCAGAAGGAGTCTCTTGCCTTTGGTCCCCGCCTTAGCAGAATGTTCTTTTTCGAGACAATGACTCTTCCATTTCCTCTTCTCGGTTCACTACTCCAATGGGCAGGAGTGCATTTAGGAAAATAGCAGCTTTTTACTTCAAATTCAAGATATGGATCATGATTTCTAATACATATATTTATAGCTATATAAATAAAAGCAGTGTTCTATCACAAGACCCTTGGATGCAGAACAATATCTTACAGTAAACAGATTAAAAATTAAAACTGCTCTCAATCGAGCTTACTGGAAAATCCTCTAATAAAATGCAGCCTAAAAATAAGGCAGTAAAGGAGAAAAAAAAACTACTGAATATTCAGACGCCAACTTAGAGTCTTTTATTAACAGTATTCTTCCTCTCTGTGCAGCACAAAAAGCAAAGTGTTTATGCCCACCATTCAAGTGGACGAGTTGAGTTAAAGTGGCTAGAATTAAAAAAAAAGCCTTAAAGGACGGATTTCAATAATGTTTGTCTCATAAGGGTAGAGGGGCTTTTCAAACTGTAAGGTCCAACGCGGTGTGTTTATGGAAATTCTAAACTGCAAGGATTGCTAGTGCACTCTAAACGATTCTCATTTCTCAATTGCAATTTGGTGAAAATAAACCTAAAATGCTGTCTGCATAAACTACGTAAACTACTTGTGCCTCAACAAAATTAGAAGGTTTGTTCTGGAGGAGAAACTGGTGAAAAATGCCAATTCACATACACAGTTGAAGCAAAAATACTCCAGTACCAGCTAAAGTGCACAATACTGTATTTGCAGCAAGTCGGAACATGCTGCATACTGATTAAAACAAGGGGACATTAAACCGAAGAAAAATCATGAATGTCAGCAGCTCTGAAAAACTGAATCATATCTTGGGTGAACGTTAAGTCCATTATTTAAAGTAATTAAAAAATAAACATTGTTGCACTTTCATGGGCCAAAATGATAATAGTTCGATGCACAATTTAAAAGTGCCACCATTTTTGCTCTAATGAGAAATTTTTCGACTGACCCAAGGTGTAGTATAAATAAGGTACCTTCACAGTTGTCATGAAAGTGAATGGGTGCAGAATACAATCAACGCTTTTCAGGGGCTGGCACTAGTTATGCAGTGACATCCTTTTTCAGCAGAGCTGCTGTACCCTTAGTGGGATCGCATCATTTGGCAGGAAGGTGATATTACCAAAGGAGAGTCGGGACTGAACCATTTCACAGGGTAAGTATACTTTTAATTCAACAGCTAGAAAATGTTACTTACTTGAATTGGAGGATTTCACACTGAAGCCATTACTATAGATTAATTCTTGTCGATGTGTGCCGGTATGGCATCACTTTGTAGATACACATCACTGGAGATGGACATTTTCAAAATTCCAATAATCATGCTACCTCCATATATGCAGCGGCGCTTCTTCTGCTGGGTATTCCGAAGTATTCATCGGTCAGAAATCATCTACATAAACTGCATTGGCTCCCAGTTAGGAATCGCATTATTTTTAAATCTCTCTGCACTACCTACAAAGCACTCCAGGACACTGGCCCCATTTTTTTACGGCGCCTGTTCTATTGGTACATTCCAAAAAGGCATCTACGCTCCGAAGGAGCTAAACTTCTAGCAACTCCGAGAGTTTTTAAAGCCACATGGGGTGGCAGTAGTTTTAGGGCAGCTGCCCCCAAACTCTGGAACGAACTCCCCTTTGCCATCAGATCCCTTCCAACTCTACTTGCATTCAGGAAGGCCTTGAAAACATGGCTATTTGATAAATAGTCATCTTTATCTTAACAGAAACTGGCATAGTCCACGGGCCAGCGCCAAGACACCCCCGGGTAATCGTGTGCTTAACAAATTTATTAACATAACATAACAAAACCGGTAGCTTATACTACATTTTTCCTCTCTGAGATCGCCAATTTAAAACCGACATTACAAGATCAAGCTAAAATATTATTCCCTCAAAATATGGAACAAGAAAGTTCCTTATCTGCTGTACTAGCAGTTTGTCTCACAGCTTCAGTTCTTTTGAAAGCTTAGCATTAGCTAGTAATAGATCTTTAATGAAGATACAAAATCGACATTTGGGGAGGAGGGACGGTTGTTCATGACTTAAGTTGGAATTCCTACGATTCAGAACTAGGATTTCAAGTAAGATTTTCTTCTGCATCATAGGATTCTCACTGACAATCATAAATCTAGAATTGATTAGCAAACGTATTCCTTGAAGCGAATTTCAATGCCCAATGGGTCAAGTGGGTACAACTTTATCAATGTCAAAGACACAGAGTCAAGAAAATAGTTTTTTTTTTTTTTTTTTTAAACTGTTCGACCAACTGTAGTGTCAGTTCTGGTGTCCTCATCCAAACAAACGTTTAGTAAATAAATAGGCGGATTTCCATGTGGGTGCTTTACAAATATCCATTAAAGGAACATTTCTCAGCCAAGCAGCAAAGAAGCCGCTTTCCCCCTTGTGGTATGAGCTCTTGGTTTACACAGAAGAGGTTTACTGGTGTGTTGTTTACAACATATAATAGAGTAAACTATCCATCTAACAATGCTT
This sequence comes from Calotriton arnoldi, assembly GCA_963921515.1. NCBI lineage: Eukaryota > Metazoa > Chordata > Amphibia > Caudata > Salamandridae > Calotriton > Calotriton arnoldi. Next base: position 366,884 of record CAWUFW010008815.1, read on the forward strand.
TATGTTATAGATGCCGTCCCACTACGAAGCGGTCCACACTTAAAATTAAGTTATTTAGTATTCCTCATATCCTATGTCCTATCTAAATATAATTGTAACACTCTTCTAATATCCAAAAAATTGAGTGACCTTTCTGCAGGAGTGGAAAAGTTAGGGAAGAAAACAAGAAGAGAAATTGTCATGTTAATATGAAAGTACCTTGGGCACAAAATTTGGACTTGTGCTTAAAACAGCTACATCATGATGCAAAACTGTATAGGGCTCAATTGCAGATACGGCTTGAAGATCATTGGCCCTACTAGCAAATGTAATCGCTATAAAAAAAGCCAATTTTCAAGTTAGATGCTGCAACAAGACCTTATGGATTGGCTCAAATGGGGGAACCATTAATTTAGAAAGAACCATACTCAGTCCCCAATGGGGAGAAGGCTGCACTCCGAGCAAACATTTTCTTCAATCCTTCAAAAAACTTTTTAAATCACTGGAATTGCGAACAAGGACTTTTCATTTGGAGCTTTTTCAGTAGGGTGTACTGACAGCGAAGTGAAATTTTTTGATTATGCCAAGTGTAGAAGATAAAGTATATTTAAAGGTGTTTGGTTATCAGTTTCAACCAATTTCAAATAGAAGCTACCCCCGGGGATTGAAATCTTCCTTCTGTCATTTTTAATTGAGAATAAGAAATTGTTGCGGACATGATCAGGTTTGACACCTTTGGTAAGCAACAGCACCTCTGCAGTATTCTGCATTATTCACAGGAACACATAATACAATGCTACTGTCACTCAGCACGTCTGACTCTTACTGCTATCCACAAAAGGGCCAATTGGTATTTTATGAGGACAAGCAGGATCATTTTACACTCCCATCTTTTCAGGAACAGGCAGATGGAATGAGTCTAGTAAGGAGAGTTCAAGAAAAGGCTGATCCAGTTTACCCAGGTACACTAATATTGTACCACAATCTCTTTGTCATACAGCATGAAATGTGGTATGCCCGGTTAAGATGCAGGAAGATCCACACTGCATAGCATACTCATGGCATTCAGTCACACAATGTGGGTGAGTAGTACTGCAGCTCATGCTCATTATGACTGGTCAGGGAAATTGACTGATCTTTTACCACCCAAAGTTACTGGTAACTCAAGAGGAGTGGAAAATACAGCACATTATGAGCTAGCCCCAAATGGACCATAAGACATGGTGAATTAATCGAGGAATCAGTAATTCTGGATCTGATTAACGCACTAATTGCACAGGGATTCAGATGTTGTGGTTCAACATCACCACTTCCTCTGTAGTTTGGGCAGGGAGATCGTTTTAGCCTGGTCTGTGAGGGAGAGAAGGGAACTGTGAGGTGTACAACAAACGACCCTCCAGATTCATTCACTGGCAGGAGTGCTTTCCCATAACTGATTAAAGCCGCAATTGAACACATGGAACAAAACACCCATTCGGACTAATTATTAAAAACCCAAGCATGTTCCCCTAATTTTGTTCTCCTGTCCCACCTCTCAAAGAGGGATCATGAGACCCTTGGTAAATTCCCTGCTCTTCACCTACTTTCGTCAGAGGTTTTATAATTGGCTGTGACCCTCCAAAATGATTTGAAAAAAACAAAAGAAAACTCCTTTATAGAGTGCTTACTGTAATTGATGGTCCAGCTACAATAAAAATGGTAGGATTTGAAAAATTAATGTATTTGACTGGAAAAGTACTGTTTCTGGCAAACCTTTGAGGTTGCTAAAATGTATATACACTCCTGAAAACTCAATCAGAATTCTGAAAAACAATGGCCAACAGTCGCTGTAATGAAAAAAGAAATAAACAATGAAAACAGGAAAGCTGGGTCTATTTAATCTTTTTGTTGTTGTAATTGTTTATTGAGATATACCTAGTCAGTAAAAAGGCCTCCGACAAACGGAGGTTAAAGGAAAACAGGGTGCAGTTAGTATTATTACCATCACAAGGAATAAAGGTGCATTTACCATTAGCATCATAATAGTAGGACAGATACTCAGGCAGGAAAAGAGCAAAGGGCCTTTTAGAGGATGACTAGCAACATCACTAGCAAATGAAAACCAGTTTAGGGGAGCAGAAACCTGCCGGTAACAAAGGCAATGTCAACAACAAGGGGTGCTTCCAGAAAACCCCTGGTCATCTTCAATAGTTACAAGCCATGGTGCGGAGCTGAATCAGTCAGAAAGGGTTCGCAAATGCGTGTAAATGTTTACACTTTGTCTTGTACCCTGTAAGTAAGTCGTTCGTGGCCGTTTTGTAAATCTCTACACACATTCATCATGGTTTGGTCTGTGCAGTGCCCTCCAGTGCTGATTTTCGCCATGTGGAGGCCTGTATTCAGCGGGTGTCAAATATATGGGTTGTTGAGGACAGGTGGTCGGCCAATTTGAGTTTCAGTCAGTGTAATAGGCATTTGTGGAGCCTCACCAAGAGAAGACTGTAAGGAAAACCAGTACTCTGACAGATCAGAACACTGAAACCGCTTTTTGGCCATGTCACACTAGTCATGGGTGCATCTTCATCAGGTCAAATGGTGCAATAAACTAATAAGGAAATAAGGGTAGGCCTATACTCCACCTAATTTTAAGGTAGGGAAAGGTAAAACCTTTTTTATATATAACCCTCACCCACTTTAGTAGTGGCATGCTTCATCATCGGGATCACCCAGATTCCTAAAGGGTGGGCTCAACCATATTCCAGGGAGCTCTTTGAAGAGATTTTGCTTTTGTGTTTTAAAAAAAAAAATACTTCCTCATTCACCCCAAGGTATCCCTTTATTCGCGGGGTGACTAGGAACAGTTAAAAACTATCAATACGAGGGGCAATCAGAATACTGTGGTCCTATGATCCTAATCTATAATTGCCAACAGGTTTCTACCCTACTCTATTGGCTTCAACAGGTACTGGGCATTCTTCAAGGCGGTAACAGAAAAAGAGTTCCCCAGTGAGGCACCTCTGCAAATTTTGCAGATAAGTGCGTTGCATGCAGAAGATAAGCTTGTGCATGCGAGAAAGACATAGGTGTACTTGCTGTGTATCTGAAGTACCCTGGTAGTAAATGTTTTTTTACATATCAGGTGGCGGTGGGGGTAGGCCCTGTAGTCAAACTTTTTACAAGGGTCCCGACCCGCAGCACACTTGCTCGGTGCTCCGCTCGACCTGGCTGTTACCACCTTGAAGAGTGCCCAGGACCTGTTACGGTGGAGTCTAGGCCTACCCTGGTTTCCTTATTAGTTTGTTTTCGTAAGGGAGGATACCACTAAGGTTATCATATAGGGAGTCTGTATCCCGTCCCTTCACAGTTGAAGGGAACTCTCTACCCTTCTAGAATCAGGAATCGCTCTCCAGATCCGAAATTGTTAAAGCAAGTGGTGCAATAGTCAGGCATTTCTAAGCTTCATAGGAAATCAGTACCAGTCCTGAAGTGTCTTGAAAAGGGTACATTTCATCCTAGTTCTCCTACACCCCCTGTCCAAGTTTGACTGCTTCAGTCAAATCTTATTCCGACTATTCAGCGTTAAGCAGGCATTGCCAAATGGCTTGCTACAAGTAGGAGAGGCTGGGAATGGTGATGGCATATGAGATTATAGCGGTCAGAGACAACACCTTCATTACTTGGGGAGGGGGGCGGGGGGGAGGGGTATGAGCCAGCTGGAGAGCGAGAGAGAGAGTGTTTCAGTTGCAAATATTTCCACATCTGAGGCCGGGGTTAAGTGGAGTTCCTCTCTTAAGTCCACGAAGGATAGAAGCTCTTTGTCAGCCAGCAGAGATACAAGCCTGTTTTCGCCCATACATACTGCCATAATGCTATATGGGCATTCACCTGTGTATCAGAGTGTTGCTTTTGAGGAGTCAGTGTGCGTGAGACTACACCTTGGACATGGCCTGAGGTAACCAAGTTGGAACAAGTCAAGGGCTGTGTAGTAATGCTCCACACACAGGAGGCTCATTTCCCCACACCATCTTTGAGCAATTAATTTTGATATTTCCAGGCCTTGTGTTCTCCCCATATGAAGGATTTGATGCCTTTATCAATCTCTCGCAGTACAGAGGTCTTAACTACAAGAGGCAGCATACTCAGGATATATGTGAAGTGTGGTATTGCCGCCATCTGTACCGCCTGCTCCAAAGGGATGTTTAGGTGGGTTCACTTTGCATAGTCCAACTTCATTTTGGCGATTAGTGCGTCGAGATTGCCCACAACCATCCGCGCTAAACCCCTATTTATGTAAACTCCTAGATACTGCCTTTGACTGAAATCTATAATCCGCTATAATTGTCTTCGTAGTTACCCGGGATTCTGTCATATCCAGACTCACATCAGGGCTCAAGTTCCAGTCACCCCGTAAGACCCTCTAAAGTGATTCCCAGTGCTGCCAGCATGCGACTGAGACGGAGGAGGAGGAAAAGCTTTGTTACCCTGTGGGTGCGTACACAGAGCCCACCCCTCGAATCTTACCACCAATCCTAAGCTTGGCCACCACAAAGCAACCATCATAATCCATTGAGAATGGACTTCCTCATCAATATGGTCACCCCGCATCGCACAAGGGTCAGCAGCTGAACAAAACCGGTCCCACCCAGTCTCTCTGAAGTTTTGCAGAGTTTATGCATGACCGGCGAGTGTCCTGGAGAAGGGCTGCTTGTTTAGAGGCCATATTGCAAAGTGCCTAGCTGTAGATTTTTAACCCTAACTCTGCCGGCACCTAGGGAAACCTATACATTTAAAACTAGACACCCAGGGAAATCCAGGATGGGGTGACTGGTCTGGCTCTCACCAGGTTCTGTTACCCAGAATCCCGTGCAAACCTCAAAATTTGTCCCAAAAAAAACAAACATTTTCCTCACATTTCAGTGGTGAAAAGTTCTGGAATCTGCGTGGATCCACAGAGTTCCACCCACCCTGCATTCCCCAAAGTCTTCCGAGAAAAATGGTACCTCACTTGTGTGGGTAGGCCTAGTGCCCGCGACAGGAAACTGCCCAAAACGCAACGTGGACACACCACATTTTCACAGTGAAAACTGACCCTTTTTTTTGCAAAGTGCCTAGCTGTAGATTTTGAACCCTAGCTCTGCCGGCACCTAGGGAAACCTAGCAAACCTATACATTTTTGAAAACTAGACACCCAGGGAAATCCAGGATGGGGCGACTTGTCTGGCTCTCACCAGGTTCTGTTACCCAGAATCCCTTGCAAACCTCAAAATTTGTAAAAAAAAAAAAAAAAACATTTTCCTCACATTTCTGTGGTTGAAAGTTCTGGAATATGTGTGGATCCGCAAAATTCCACCCACCCCGCATTCCCCAAAGTCTTCCGAGAAAAATAGTACCTCACTTGTGTGGGTGGGTCAAGTACCCACGACAGGCAAGGGCCCATAACCTATTGAGGCGACATCAAAATTACCTATCACAAAACAACCTGGTTTTGCAAGGGGGGGTCCCCTGAGTTTTTGGCCCCGGGCTCGGCGGCCATCTAGGGAAACCTACCAAACCCACACATTTCTGAAAACTAGACACCCGGGGAAGTCCAGCAAGGTATGGCTTGCGTGGGTCCCCCAACATTTCTCTGTACAGGTTTGCTAGGTTTCCCTATGTGCCGGCTGCGCTAGGGCCCAAAATCCACAGGTAGGCACATTGCTAAAAACAGGTCTGTGCCTAGTGGGCTTTCTGCCGCCCTGGAGGGGGAAATCAAGAGCGGGGAGGGGGCCAGAAAGACTGTGGCTATTTTTTTGGGGGGTGGTGGCATTGGTATGCCCATTCTGGGCAACCCCCACCTCCACGCATAAAAAAGCCAGCGTAATCGCTGGCACCTAGTGGGCTTTCTGCCCCTCCCTGGGGGCAGATCAGGGGCCACTGGGGGGGGGTGGGCAGAAAGACTGGTATTTTTGGGGGGAGGTGTGGGCATTGGCATGCCCATTTTGGGCTGATCTCACCCCTGAATTTAAAAAATATATATTTCCTGAGGTCTAGCGGGCTTTCTGCCCCAGGGGCTATTGCCCTAATATGCCTCCGGGGAGGGGCAGAAAGACTTTGGTAATTGTTTTCGGGGTGGGGGCATTATCATGCCTATTCTGGGCAGCCCCCACCCCTACATCATAAATAAATAAAAAAATCCCTGGTGCCTACTGGGTTTTCTGCCCCCCCCCCCCCCAACCCCCTGGGGGCAGATCAGGGGCTACTGCCCCCATCTGCCCCTGGGGGGAGCAGAAGGACTGTTGCATTTTTTTGGGGGGGGGGGGATTGGCCTGCCCATCTTGGGCAGCCCCCACCCCTACATCAATAAAAAAATAAAAACCCTGGTTTGTAGTGGGCTTTCTGCCCCCCCCCCCCCCCCGGGCACAGATTGGGGCTACTGCCCTAGACTGCCCCCGGGGGGGGGGGCAGAAAGACTGGAATTTCACTGGGGGTGGGGGCATTTTCATGCCCTTTGTGGGCAGCTCCCACCCCATCAATAAAAAAAAATCCCTGGTTTCTAGTGGGCTTTCTGCCTCCCGGGGGGGCAGAAAGACTGCTATGCCCAAAACAATACGGGGGAGCAAAGGCCCATGCCCAAGGGGCCGCTCCCCCCTCCCTGGTGCTAGTGGGTGGATCCCTGCTTGGGGATCACCTCTTGGGGATCGCCCTCCTGAGGTGATCCCCAAGCAGGGATCCACTAGGAAAGGGTACCATTGGAAAGGGGAGATTCTCCCCTTTCCAATGATACCTCTCCCATCTGTTTCGGTGCTCGAGGGGCTGAGATAGCCCCACAAGCACCGAAACTGAGAAACAAACTAAGTTTCAGTTTCATTTTAATGACGATGGCGCTGGTGTTGACTTGTGTGAGTTCTACACACCAGACAGCCCTTTCCCTATCTGTGAACTTTTTGAAGGTCCTGTGAGTAGTCTTTTGTCGCATTGCGTCGTCTGTTTGCCCTGTGGTGAGGAGCCATCGCTTGATCGTAGTGGTGGAGTGAAGTTGGTCTTCCAAATAATCCAGAAAGCAAGCCAGGTCGTCTTGCTCAGTATAGCCCCTTAATTTACCATCCAGTGCTATCCACATCACTGCTGTCTCCAGAAGGTCATATTTGATATCTCATCTGCGATGTCGTGACCTGAGCTGTAGGAAGGCTTTCAGTTCGGCATTTGTTTGTGGAGAAATACGCAGGGATCTGCACTTTTTTGACCGTCCAGGTTGCAAGTGGCAGCTGACAAGATCAGTGGGAGGTGTTCATGGCAGAGAAAGCAGACTATCATCAGCCGCGGCTTCAAAGTTAACTTTGAGCGGGGACATGGAGAAGATTCTATGAGCCCTCTGTATTTCGAGCGGGTGGGTGAAGGTCATACTGAGCAGGGATGGCAGCATGTCCATCAGTAGGCTCCCGACATCATCATTCATTTCCTTTTTCTCCCGGATGCCACAGAACCAAATGTTATTCTGCCTTGCCCTGCTCTGGAGGTCGATCACTTTTTGCTTAACCCTTTCCATGCATCAGACGGCCCCCGGCCGTCCGACGTCACGGTGGGCGTGTGCGGACGACGGCCGGGGGCCGTCCCAGACACACCCACTCAAGGTAACGCCCAGCACCGCGGCGGAATCCGCGCCGCGGTCAAGCGGTTAATATGCCAGATGTCGGACTCCAGGAGCCTGTATTGCCAGTCGTTCCTCTAGAAGAGTCGTCCGTTTGCCCAAGTCGTCCACTTTGGAATAGAAAGAGCCCACATCCGCCTGCAAGGTTCTCATTTCTGCAGCAAGGTCGGAGATCTTTGTGTCCAAGGATCCCAGTTATGCACCAATTGCCAAGATCTCCTTCAGAATAAGCTCCATAGAGGCCGCCTGGGATGGAGCAGTTGGCATGGACGTAGCCCCCCGGCAGCGCCTGGAGCCTGCAATCACCTCTGGGAAAAGCAACTGCTGTGTGCCCTTACCTTTGGCCATGGTCTCCGTTCAGTTATGCAGTTAGTGGGACAGAAACTCCATTGCACCGGCTTTTCTACACACTGGGAAGAGGAACCACAAGGAGTAACATTCACCGCTGATAGTACATGCCGGCACCTAGCTGGTGTCAAAAGGTGCCCACAGGGGACGGAGAGGTAGAACAGAAACAAGTCTTTATGGGACGCTGATAAAATGGGCCTTCAAGTCGACAGCTTGACAGCGATCCGTGGAGTAGCCAGTCAAGGTCCCTTCGGGAACCAGCAACTCAGGGAACACAGGAGCCTCACCACCAAATTCAAAGACTATACATTCGGGTGATGAATTTTGCCCTCCATCTTAGATACTAGATTTGGTTTACACAGCAGTTACTTGTGTGTGTTTTTTATTTATTTGGGGACAGATGAAGGAGTTTTGAGAGCCACAACTGCCTCTGCCATTCCGGAGCGATGAGAGGTAAGGGCAGAACAGCACACATATTCCTGATGCAAAGTGTGGTCATTTTGCATTTATTTTGGCAGTGAAAAGATATATTTGAAGAAAACTCCAGTCTTGGAAAATATCTTGTAAGACACAGTTTAGCTCCCTCTTGTCCCTTTTGATGTAATATCTGCTCAGTAGACCTGCTTGCCAATTCTGAAGGCCGGGGAAGGGGGAGGAGGGGACGAAGCCAATGCAGTATTGCTTGCACCTTCGGAGATAAAATCCTGGACCTGGGTTCGCCTTTCTTGGTTAAATAATATATTGTGATCATGTTGTCCATTTGAATCAGCAACCTTTCTGTGGACGTGGATAAAAGGAAGGCTTTTAATTCTAGATACACAGCTTTGGATTTGAGGACATTAATGTGACAGAGCTGTTATCTTTCCAACCACAATCCCCCTTCATCAATACGTTTTGCAAATGAGCTCCCCAACCTGTCAGACTCCAACATCACTATGGTCTGAGAAGGTAGGTTCGGTGGAAAGGAGTCAATTTTAAGAGATTCTTTGTCTGAAACCACCACTTAAGTGAATCTCTGGCTTAAACGGTCAGTATCAACTTACCTTCCCAAATATCCTTGTTTAGAGTCCATTGATCTTCCACTGTTCAAAGGGTCTCATGTACAGACTAGGGATGCCGCCTGACCATTTTTTTACTAGCATGACCCAATATTTTAATGTCTCAGCTGGTACAAAAATTAGGCAAATGACCTAAAGCAAATATTTACTGCCCTTATCAGTATATACTTAAAACAATCAAATAGAAGAGGAAAGCACTTTAAATTGTGTTCTAGAGCTGCCTTAACTAGCCATCGCTGATATTTAAAGTAAACAAAGATAGGAAGGCCATGTTAAAAATAAATACAGACAACTGTATACAAAGGTTCTGTGTAAGTATCATGTCCGGGCCTTTGAAAAATCTTCAAACCAGAACAAATGCCATTTTTTCTTCTCTGGGAAAGGTGGCAACCCTAGCACAGATGCGCATTTAGCACTTCGAAATGCAAGAGGCAGTCGTTCCCAGCATGGAGGAAACCTCTCTTGCATAGAGGACGGAGTTAGTAGAAGATGAGGACACTTCTTCAAAATGGAAAACACTCTTTCTTTCAAAGGAGACACTTTTCTCTTTGTGTGTAAATTTGTCCCTAGGTAGTCGAGAATCTGAACACATGGCATTCAACTCATCGTTGTTCACAATGTCAAAGGATATGAAGTAAGTGAATGATGAAGACGTAATCACAACAGAGTATCTCTGGTTAACCTGCTTTCATGAGCCAATCAACAAGGTATGGGTAAATGCAGATTTTTCTCTTGCACAGCAAAGCTGCCATAACCACAATGGATTTGAAAAGTATTCTTATGCATATTTTAGCCCCCCCAAAAAAAAGAAAAAGAATCTGAAGAATTTTCTGGATTGTTATGTTAGGATATGAAACATAAGCACCTTGCAAACACATCCAACCGCCTTTCATGAACTGCAGGTAAATTTGGTGCAAAGCCAATATTCTGTATTTTTGTTTCCTTAAGTAACTGTTGGCTTATCGCAAGTCTAGAATTGGGCAATATTCCTTCTTGGAGCCTTTTTGAATACCAGAATATATCTTAAACAGATAGCTTTCCTCTTTGTGCTGGAAGAGCTGTTTCTAGAGCTTGTTTTAGTAGAAGAGATGAAAGTTCAGGGGTGTGGAATTCCTATAGCTCGGCGCCCAGGACATATTGTGTGGGGTCAAGAACAACAGGTTTTTATGTTTATTTTGTCCTTGGGACAAATGGGCCCAAGCCCCTGCAGCACAAACCCTTTGGCTGCCAGTTTACAGTAACACATAATGGATATGGGAAGGGAAATGTCTGCTGCTACGGTAATATTTGTATCCATATGTTAACGCTATTTGAACTTGTATTTATGGTTCATTAATACAAAGCCTTTATTATTAGGGTGAGCGTTATAAGTAAATGTTGTGTGCTTGGACTGCACTACTGACCATGGTTCCAGTATAAAAATGTGTACACACGTTTGCAAAGTTTAACAATATGAGGCTACGTATAATGCTCCCAGAATGATCTCAGATTAGATGCAAATAGCGGCAGAAGCTTGAAAGCAAGATTGAGGAGTCTTTGCTTTCAAAATAAAATGTCCACAAACAAATGCAACCATGGGAAAAAAAAAAAACTTTTGCTAAATTCATGTAAAATTTTAGGTACCATTTCTTTGAAGAACAAGTTAATTACCTTCGGTAAAGCCTTATCTGGTAGAGACTATCTAGCTGCAGATTCCTTACCTTTGAATTTCTCAGGCGTCAGTCTGGATCCGGAAACTTTTGCTGAGCAATACCCCTTGCGCATCGTCGGCTGGCTTCATTCGGCTCCACGTGACGTCTTTTCGGTAGCGCCCGTTATGATGTTGCGGTACCTATATAGGCGCCACACAGGTGCGCGGATGTCAGTACTTTATTTTTTGCACGCCAGAAGCGCAGAACCACGAAGTAACTGTCGTAGCGGTGTGCAAAACTAGGGCCCTGAAAAAAAAGAGTAACCCTAGCCCTACAAAATTAGACTGCAAAGCGGGAAGACATGGGTGGGGCTGTAAGGAATCTGCAGCTAGATAGAGTCTCTACTAGATAATGCATTAACGTACGCAAGTAACTTGTGCATCTGATGGAGACTTCTAGTTGCAGATTCCTTATCTTTGAATTAGGTACCCAAGCCATACCATCCCGGCGGTGGGTGCAGACCAATACCTCAAACTAGGAAGTCCTGTAGGACCAAACAGGCAAGATGCCTGTCCCTGCAGACCGGACTGTCCAGGCAGTAGTGCTTGGCAAAAGTGTGCAAAGATGCCCACGTTGCTGCCCGACAGATATCCAGTACTGGGACACCCAGAGGCCAAGGCCGTAGTGCAGCCTTTGCCCTGGTGGAATGGGCCCTTAATCCCTCAGAAGGCTGCTTCTTAGCCAGGGCATAGCAGATCTTAATGCAGAGAACGATCCAGCGAGAGTTGGTCCTTTTCTCCACTGCCCTTCCCTTCCCTTCTTAGCTCCCACATCCCCACAAAGAGTTGGTCGTCCACCCGGAACTCTTTTTTGTGGTCAAGGTAGAACAACAACGCTCTTTTTAGGTCCAGACAGTGGAGACGCTGCTCTTCCTTAAGAGGGATGCGGGAGAGCAAAGAAGGTGGGCAGCGTGACGGATTGACCCAGACGGAATGGAGTCACAACCTTTGGCAAGAATGAAGCACGGGTGCGAAGCACCACTTTGTCCGGAAAAGACATCATATAGGGAGGCGTGCAAGATAACTCCTGCAACTCACTCACCCTCCGGGTAGATGTAATTGCCACTAAAAAGGCTGTCTTGATGGTAAGCAGCTGGAGGGGACAGTTGTGCCACGGCTTGAAGGGAGCACACACAAGATAAGTGAGGACCAAATTAAGGTCCCACTGGGGCATAACAAGGAGCGTGGGTGGAAACAAGTGAGCCAGCTCTTTTAGAAACCTATCTACAATTGGAGACCTAAAGAGAGGACTGGTCTAGCAGCCGCAAAAAAGCAGACAGAGCAGAAATATAATCCCCGAGAGTTCCCAAAGCAGAGCCTTGTTGGGCAAGGTTTAGAATGAAGAAAAGAACAGTGGAAAGAGAAGCAGAAAGAGGGTCAAAAGACCTTTCTGTACAGTATAATACAAATTTCTGCCAACGGCAGGCGTATACAGTCTTAGTGGAGGGCCGCCTGGCTGCCAAAATAACGTTACATACTTCAGGAGGAAGGTCAAAAGCCATCAACTGCCACCGCTCAATTTCCACGCATGGAGGTGCAGAGTTGACAGGTTCGGGTGGAGGACCCTCCCCTGCTGCTGCGATAGAAGATACCCCCGAAGGGGCAGCCTTATCGGAGGATCAATGCTCATCTTCAGAAGCTCTGGATGTTGAACCACCAGGGTTATTCCTTGCTGTTCCAGCCATGTCCAGAGACGCAGGGCCTCTCCACAAAGGGTCCACGACCCCACCCGGCCCTGCTTGTTGCAGTACCACATGGCGGTGGTGTTGTCTGTGAACACCTGCACTAACTTCCCCTTGACAGAGGGAAGAAATGCTTTCAATCGCTCGGAGCACCAACAAATTGACGTGGAGCCCCAACTCCGCCGGGGACCAGTGTCCCCTGATCTCCACCTCTCCCAGATGGCCGTCCCATCCCAGAAGTGACGCATCTGTCACAACTGTGAAATCTGGTTGGGGAAGGGAGAGGGTTTGCCGTTGACCCAATCGCGGTTCGTCAACCACCACTGCAGATCTTTCACAGTTCCTTCCGAGATCTGAACCACATCGGTGAGATTTCCCCGATGCTGTGCCCACTGGGACTTAAAGTCCCATTGCAGAGCCGCCGGACACCTGGCATGCTTTACCAACAGGATGCAGGAGGCCATGAGGCCCAATAGCCTCAGAGTCAGTCTCACCGAAATCCAGGATAGAGGCTGAAACATCGGAATCATAACCTGAATATCCTGGACTCGCTGCTCGGGAGGATAGGCCCCAAATTGCACTGTGTCCACAACAGCTCCGATGAAAGGGAGCGTCTGAGAAGGAGTCAGGTGTGACTTCTGCACGTTTATAGAGAACCCCAGCGAATGCAGGAGGTCTACCGTAGTCTGAAGGAGGGAGAAGACAGCCTGGAGCAAGGACGCCTTCAACAGACAGTCGTCGAGGTAGGGAAAGACTGACACCTAACCTGTGCAGATGAGCTGTGACCACCGCCATCACCTTGGTGAACACCCGAGGGGCACTGGTAAGGCCGAAGGGGAGCACGGCAGGAAGGTGATATGAAAATAAGCATCCTGCAGGTCCAATGCTACCGTCCAGTCTTCTTGGTCTAGGGCAGACAAGATCGGAGCTAGAGTGAGAATCTTGAATTTCTCCTTCTTGAGGAGGAGATTGACGGTCCAAAGATCTAAAATGGGCTGCAACACTTCGTTCTTCTTCGGAATCAGAGTAGCAGGAATCAGAAAGTAGCGGGAATCAGCCACTGCCTACTGCTGAAACCAGGACCCTTTCTATAGCTCCCTAGGCCAAGAGAGCTGTAACTTACTCCTGGAGCAATTTTAAATGATCCTCCGACAGCCACTCCTGATTTGGCAGAATGGGAGGAGGAAAAGAAAGGCAAGGCATAGAATAGCCCTACTGAATGATCTGCAAGACCCACTTGTCCGATGTTATGGACCTCCAGTGAGGGGAGATGATGGATTCTCTTGCCAACTGGAGTGGTGTGGTCTTGCAGAGTCAGACTAGGAGTGCTTGGAGGCTGTGGCTGCCGAGGGTAGGGTGGCCGACGACTTCTATTCCTAGGCCGGAATGAACCGCATCCACGTCCCCGCACGGCTTGGAAAGCCTGCGCAGGACGGTGGCTGGGATAGGGCTGACGCGGCTGAAAACCCCTTCCATTGCCACAAAAAGGGCGAAAGGTAGACTGGCCACAAGGAGTAGAAGAGAGGCCCAACGATACCCATTTCCACATTCTGATGACACATTTCATTCTAATATTGAATGCAAATCTTGCTGTTATACAGAAAATCTTTTCAAAAGTTGTCTCTGAAGTTTCAAGCTGGAAGAACTTAATGAAAAGAAAGGAATAATTTTTCTGATAAGATTAACACTTAAACATTGCATCTATTGGGAGTGATATATGTAGGTTGCACTAGTTATTCTATCCCACACTACCTAAACGTCCAAGGCCCTCATTAAGAGTGGCTTGGAAATGGGTAGGAATTTCCCCATTTCCAAGTTACCAATATCGGGGGTGCCAGTAACTTCAGGGGTTGGGAAAATGTGACCTATGAAGAGTTGGACACAGACAGTCCACTAAGAAATTAGGAATTTCCAGGGGAATATGCAATTCAGGATTGGATTCCGCCAGCAAATCATCATTTGCCCCAGACTTTCGCAGAGGAATTTCAGCTCAACACACACAAAATTAGATTGTCCTCTATACACTTCAGTAGTGTTAGTCAAAGCCACGGCATTCAGGAGAGAAAGCAGGTGAAGAGGCAAAATCTCTTTTTCAGCAAAAGAATACTGAAGAAAAGGAAGCTGAATCAACACTACTTTGTAGAAAAGTGTTATCAGAAAAGTACAACATGAAATAAGGGAACTTAGAAGCTAGCAGTACATCGCCGAAAAAATATAGAACACATTTCTTTAAAGACATTTGTAATTCATTTGGGAAGGATAAGTTACTTACCTGTAATCCTAGTTCTCTTCCAGGGGTATACTCATCAAAGTCATAAGCACTGAATTATCTCCGCCCACGTGCGGGAACCCGGAGCATATACAAAAATACATATATATGTGTATGTAGTAGAAAAAGAGTACGTAGTACGAAATAAACACACACATATACATGTATTACATAAAAAATATGCAGCCCCAAACATATCCAATAGGCTAAGAAGCCAGAATTACATGTATTTCTCTAGTATGAAAATGCCATATAAACATATAATGTAAGAGAAGGACATGTACAGTAAGAGCATTCCGCAAAAAAACCTTTTATTTTCATTAAGAAAACAGTAATGCCAGGCAATTAGCCCAAAGAAGGCTGCATAAATAAATAACATCCCTGTACAGAAAAGGGAAAAACTGGCACCTCGCCTTTAAGGCCTCAGAGAACCTGAGCACTTTGCCTTTAAGGCCTCCAGGAGAACCCTGCTCCCATCATGCACCACAGGTGACAGTTAGGTCAGTTCTTTTGTACGGTATAAGAAACCTGTAGGAACCTGCATCAAAGATGCAAGAATATCGAGTAAACTGTTAATGCTCGTCCGGGAGGTGGGCGGGTTGCTTATGACTTTGATGAGTATACCCCTGGAAGAGAACTAGGATTACAGGTAAGTAACTTATCCTTCTCTTCCAGGGGATACTCATCAATAGTCATAAGCACTGAATAGAGTAGCAAGCCCATACCCACTTCCGTGCGGACGAGCAAAACAGAGAACTCTATTAAACAGTATTTGCAAACAAGTTTCTCAGCGAGGCCTGCCCAACCTGAGCATCTGCCTGCGTGTCAGCATCTAAACAGTAGTGGCGAGTAAAGGTATGAACTGATCGCCATGTAGCTGCTTTACAAATCTCTGCCATGGGGACATTCCTCAGGAGAGCCGTGGTAGAAGCTTTCCCCCTAGTGGAATGTGCCTTAGGCTTCCCCGGAAGGGATTTGTTGGCCAATTGGTATGACAGTAGAATACAAGAAACTATCCATCTAGAAATGGATCTCTTGGAAGCTGCAGAACCTGTATTAACAGGACCATAGTTAATAAACAAACGTTCCGAATTCCTCAGTGTCTTTGTTTTGTCCGAATAAAACTTCAGAACCCTCTTGAGATCTAGGGAGTGAAGACATCTTTCCGGAGGATTCGGAAAAAAGGTAGGTAAAGTGATAGTCTGGTTAATATGGAAGTCCGTGACCACTTTAGGCAAAAAGCTAGGATGCGTTCTGAGAACTACTCTGTTAGCGTGAAACACAGTATAAGGTTCCTTACAGCAAAGAGCCTGGATCTCACTGACCCTGCGAGCAGATGTAATGGCCACCAGAAACGCGGCTTTCCATGTTAAATGCTGTAAGGAAGCTTTATGAATAGGCTCGAAAGGAGACCCCATCAACTTTGTTAACACAATGTTAAGCTCCCATGGAGGAGAGGGAGACCTGACTGGTGGATAAACCTTTAAGCCCTCAAGGAAATCCTTTACCACCGGAATTCTAAACAAAGAAGCCTGGTGGGGGGACTTCCTATAGGCTGTGATTGCTGCAAGGTGGACTTTGATAGAAGAGAACTGAAGACCAGATCTAGCCAAATGCAGCAAATGGGGTAAAATCACCTGTTCCTGACCTCGGATGGGATCATGTCCATTGTCCACACACCATAGGAAGAACCGCTTCCACTTGAAGGCATATGATTTCCTCGTGGAAGGTCTTTTCGCTTCTTTGAGAATGGCCATACAGTCTGGATTCAATTGTAGGTGTCCATATTGTATGACTTCAGGAGCCATGCTGTCAACCGGAGGGAGGACAGGTTGGGGTGGAATACTCTCCCTGCCTGTTTGGATAGGAGATCCGGGCGGCATGGCAACCTCTTGTGTGGTACTTCCGATAGTTGAAGGAGGTCCGGAAACCACCACTGGCGAGGCCACTCCGGAGCTATTAGGATCATCCTGGAGGTGGTCCTGTACAGCTTGTTGATTACAACTGGTATCAACGGAATCGGTGGAAAGGCGTACAGTAAGCTCTGAGACCATTCGATCAAAAGGGCATTCCCTCGAGATCCTTGTTGGGGAAACCTGGATGCGAAGGCGGGGCATTTTGCGTTTCCCACGTCTGCAAACAGGTCGATGTCTGGCGTTCCCCATTCTCGAAAGATGCTTTGAGCGACTTCGTTGTTGAGAACCCAATCGTGGGCTTCGACGAAGTCTCTGCTGAGGAAGTCCGCCTGGGAGTTGAGAGAGCCCGGTAGATGAATGGCTACTATTGACAGGTCTCTCGCTAGAAGACAGTTCCATATGGTTTGAGACTCTATGGAGAGTGTTCTTGATCGGGTACCTCCCTGTTTGTTCAAATAATACATCGTCGTTGTATTGTCCGTTTGGATCAGAATGGAGCGAGACTTGAACGACGGAACCAGGGACTTGAGTGCTAGATGTACGGCTCTCAGCTCTAGCAGATTGATGTGGTAGCTCTTTTCGGAGTCGGACCATAGACCTTGTACTTGCAGAGGGCCGATATGAGCACCCCAACCCTGGAGAGAAGCGTCCGTGACTAAAGTCTGGGTTGGAGGGTCCTGGTGGAAAGGGACTCCCTTCATCAGGTGCGATCGCTTCATCCACCACCGGATGGAGTCTTTGGCTGATTGATGGAGAATTACCTGATCCTCCCAGCGCCCTGATACTTGCATCCACTGGTCTTCCAAACATTGTTGTAGTGGACGCATGTGTAATCGTGCGTTTGGTACTATAAAGATGCACAATGCAATCGATCCCAGTAGTGATGACACCTGTCGAACTGTTGGGAGATGCGTGTGAAGAAGAGTCAGACATTTTCCTTGGATTGATGACAATCTCTCCTCCGAAGGACACACGCTTGCTTTTTGGTGTCCAGGAAGGATCCTAGGTAATGGATCTTTTGCGTTGGATTTAGTATGGATTTCTTGAAATTGACGTGAAGGCCCAAGCTGTGGAGAAGCTGAAGGCAGCACGTGAGTTGATCCTGCAGCAGAGTTGGAGATGAGCTCTTCAGGAGCCAATCGTCTAGGTAAGGATATATGAATATTTTCTGCTTGCGGAGAAAAGCGGCCACCACAGTCATACATTTGGAGAATGTTCGGGGAGCTGATTTGAGTCCGAACGGGAGAACTGAGTACTGGTAATGTTGAAAAGACACTCGAAAGCGTAGAAATTTGCGATGTTTCTTTGAGATTGGTACGTGGAAGTATGCATCCTGCAAGTCGATGGAGCACATCCAAACCTCTTGATGAAGCTGTGGGAAAATTTGATGGAGTGCCAACATTCGAAATTTTTCTCTGCGAATGTATTTGTTCAACAGTCTCAAGTCCAGAATAGGTCTGTATTCTGTGGCGGGGCCTCTTTTCTTACAAGAAAGTAACGAGAGTAGACTCCTTGATTTCTTTGAGGAGCGGGGACTTTTTCTATAGCTCCTTTCTTCACTAAGGTGTTTATCTCCTTTTGTAACAATAGTTTGTTGTGGTGAGAAATGCCTCTCGGAGGTATTGATGGAGGAGGAGTTATGAATCTGAGAAGATAGCCATTCTGAACAATGTTGATGACCCATTTGTCTTTTGTTATACGTCTCCACTCCTCCAGATGTAATGAAACACTTCCTCCAACCGGAGTGGACAACAGCTTTGGAGGAAGACACATCTCATTGCTTTTGTGGCTGCTTTGGTGCTGTTGACTGTTGTTTGTTTCCACCTCTGCCACGTCCCGGTCTACGTTGCTGGAACTGGGATCTTTGTTGCGTCTGACCTTGGTTCTGCGATGACCAGTTAGATGATTGACCTCGCTGTTGAAAAGAGCGTTTATCATAGGGGCGAAAACGACGACGAAATTTTCTTCTTTTCGAGGCCTACAGCCTTGAGAGTATCCAACTCAGTTTTCATTTTTGCCATTTCGTCGTCAGCATGTGAACCAAACAGCGATGATCCATTAAAGGGCAGATTGGCTATCTTTCTTTGAGCATCGGGCTTGAGACCTGTGAGTCGAAGCCAGGCTGATCTTCGGGAACAAACGCCATGTGCGTACCCATGAGCTGCCAAATCTGCAGAGTCGGCCGCTGTACTAATGATCTGATTAGCAACCAGGCCACCTTCCTGTACAATCTCTAGAAAATCCTTTTGATCCTCTTTGGGTAATTTGTCTGTGAATCTCGTCAGAGAGTCCCATAAAGACCGGTCATATCGTCCCAGTAGAGCGGCTGCACTAGCCACTCTCATAACGGATCCTGATGTATTGCACATTCGCCGTCCCAAAGAATCCATGTTTTTGCTGTCCTTCTCTGGAGGAGCAGATGACAGAGGTATTTGCATGTGCTTTTCTGGCGGCGGCGACTATAAGAGAATCCAGTGGAGGGTCAGACCGCAGAAACAAAGGATCTTGGTCCTTATACTTTTTTGAAATTCTTGCGGGACCCGAGCCCACTGTGGCAGGTGTCAAAAAAGTCTTCATCGCAGGCTCTAATAATCCTGGTACCAAAGGTAGAAGAGGCTTTGCAGAAGCCCGATGGTGCAAAGTTTCAAATATAACGGATGTAGAAACCTGAGGCACAGTCATGGTTATATTCAATTTGCTGGCACCTCTACAGAGAACCTCGTTGAATGTCCCCATATCATCAACAGGAGAAACTCTGGATGGTGGGGTTGAAGATATAGTAGGGGAATAGTCTCTATACGATGACCTTGTTGATGAGGTCGTTGTAGGAGACCTCTGTCTTCTCCTTGGCGTATGCGATCGGCGGGGTTCTGAGCGTTCTTTTGAACGTGAACGCCGTCTTAATGGAGATCTGGAACGCCTCGGGGACCTACCAGCGGAAGATCTTGCGGATTCCGTGGGAGGAAGTCTTTCAGTAGGTCTGGGTTGGTTCTTCCAGTGCCTAATGTCCTCCAACCATCTGGGTGACATATTGATGGGAGGAGATTTGTCTCCACTCGCCGGAGAGCCCTCCGGTGTAACCTGAATAATAGTTATACCAGGCGAGGAAGAAGCTTCCCTCGACGTCGACCGTGATTTTGAAGATGATTTTTCTAAACCTTCAGCTGGAATAACTTGCTTGTCCCTCGACGTTGAGCCACCATCGACGACGACCGTGGAGGTGAAACTCTTGACGGTGGAGATCTATGGGACGAAGCCCTCGACGTCGGTCTATTCGACGACGACCGCTGGTGTTCACTCGGTGTCTTCGACGTCGACCCTGCCCTCGACGTAGACCGCTGACGGGTCCGAGAGGGTGAATTGTAGAGACTCGACGCCGACCTTCGAGAAGGGGGCGGAGATCTCGACGTCGACCTCTGAAATAATGTCGACGGACGTTTCGACGTCGACCGAGGTCTATCATGCTTCGAGCCCGAAACATGTCTCGACGTCGACTTACTTTTCGACGGCGTACTCCTCGACGGCGATTTTGCCTTCGATGTCGATCTCGATCTCACTTGGGTCATAGCCCTCGACGTCAACTTACTTCTCGACGGCGATCTTGCCTTCGACGTCGATCTCACTTGGGTCATAACTCTCGACGTCGACTTACTTCTCGACGGCGATCTTGTCTTCGACGCCGACCCGACTTGTTTGGTTGGTCTCGACGTCGACGACATGCTATGATGTTTTTTCTTACTTCCAGCTTTTGGTGAAGTAGATTTTCGCTGTTTCCTTGGAGAAGAGGGCCCTCCAGATGGATGATGACTTTCTGGGCCACTTTTCTTTCCTTTCACCATCAAGGCTAGAAGTCTGATCTTCTCTGTCTTTCAATGTTCTACTTGAAAGTTGACGACAGTGGTAGCATGTCTCTGTGTCGTGAGAAGAAGGTAGACACACGACACAAACCGAATGAGGATCGGATTTGGCCATCTTCTTCCCACAGGAAGGACATTTATCGAATAAAGGTGGCATATCTGACTAAAAAGAATGGTCAATTAGTCAGAAAAAGACTGGTATTACAACCAGTAAAAAGAAATATTGTTTGAATATTGTTAGAAATACAAATTCTGACTGGAAAAGTCAAAATCAGTTAAGCTCAAGCTCCAGGTTCCTCACAGAAGGAGCCGGAAAAAAAGAACTAGCCTAACTGTCACCTGTGGTGCATGATGGGAGCAGGGTTCTCCTGGAGGCCTTAAAGGCAAAGTGCTCAGGTTCTCTGAGGCCTTAAAGGCGAGGTGCCAGTTTTTCCTTTTCTGTACAGGGATGTTATTTATTTATGCAGCCTTCTTTGGGCTAATTGCCTGGCATTACTGTTTTCTTAATGAAAATAAAAGGTTTTTTTGCGGAATGCTCTTACTGTACATGTCCTTCTCTTACATTATATGTTTATATGGCATTTTCATACTAGAGAAATACATGTAATTCTGGCTTCTTAGCCTATTGGATATGTTTGGGGCTGCATATTTTTATGTAATACATGTATATGTGTGTGTTTATTTCGTACTACGTACTCTTTTTCTACTACATACACATATATATGTATTTTTGTATATGCTCCGGGTTCCCGCACGTGGGCGGAGATAATTCAGTGCTTATGACTATTGATGAGTATCCCCTGGAAGAGAACCCTTTTTACACTCTGCATAAAGTAGAAACATAACACATTAGTTCTTATCAGCCCCTGATGTGGCTAGTTAGCTTTTTTGTATCTAGATAACAGCCTTAGAGCAGTCTAGTAACAGTTCAGTGGGGTAAAGTGCTTGCTGTAGATTTCTTCACAAAACCAGGTTGTCACAAAAGAGCTGTTGGAGATGCTCGTCCTTCCAAGATCTACAAGAGAAGTACTACTGAGCTAAGTAATAGTGTCAACTCGAATCTGCATTGCTACAAATTCACCTGGTTATGGCACAAGATCCTGTATGAATGTAGATCATTAGTAATGCAACGAATCTCGGCATTTTTTTCTTACCGACTTAATGACTGGATGAGTATACAGCCATTTCATAAATCTGTTCATACTCAAAATCATTTTTAATTATAGTTATTTCAAACAAAAAACAAAAACTTCTGTGGTGTCCCCCAGGTTTGTCACTCCATCCCAGACTATTCAATATCCATGTATCGCCATTGGCTGATCTCTTTCAATCCGTAGGACTAAGTTTGTGTGCAAATTCTGATGAGACACACTTCATTTTAGTATTGAACACAAACCTCGCTATTCTCTAGAATCAATTCAAAAGCTGTCTCTGCACAGTTTCCAGCTGGATGAGCTCTAATTTGCTTTGTTTAAACATTGGGAAAACAGAAATCACCATATTTGGCAAACCCTCAGCCTAGTCTTCCACTTGGACAGATGCCCTAGGTCTCACCCTCTCCCATCACGTCTGACCACAATCCTGGCATTGTTTTTGATAATGCACATAAACTCACCTCTACTTGTTTCCTCTATGTGAAAGACATCAAGAAGGTTATTCTCCCTCTTACTTGAATCCTACAGGAAAACTTTAGTGCAAGGTCATATTCTCTCCAAGAAAGATTTTCGCTAGACTAGCGGCCTCCCTTATGGAGAGACTTCAGTATATTTAAAATGCTGCTTCCCAGCCTAATCTCTGTCTCAACAAGAGGACCAGAATCTCTTCTTATCTACACTGGCTTCCAGTAGAGGGGGTGAGCCAATAAATGAACAAGGAGAACACAGCTAGAGCCGAGCCACAAGTCAGCACTAGCTCCAAGAGCACGATCCAAGCCTTGGAAATATTTGGCATGTAAATCATCAAACATGTTAGAATATGATAATGCTCTTCAAAATAAAAAATAAAAAGGTAGGCCTTTAAAACACAAAAGCATTTCACATTAGCACATCAGATTAGGTCAATGCACAGAGAGCATTTATGAAAAGTGAGAGTTTTTAAACATGAACTGAGAAACATTCCTGCCCATCCTAGTGACAATACTATTAGTGAACTAAGAGGCAAGTCAGTTGTCATGTGTACCTTACATGTGGGCGACATTCCTTCTATACATAGAGCAATATTTTAGGCTAATAAATCAAACAAGAGAATTTTTTGTGCAGCACAAATCCTGATGAACGAAAATGAGGCGCGGTGAAATAAAGTATTCTCCTAGAGACACACAAGTAGGGGGAGAAGGGACTGATCCCAGATTTTCCAGTTTCACATTCTGAAATTAAGCCACTAGCTGGATATCTTTCTGACATCAAAGGTTAGCACTTTTCCGGGGTCCATAGAATGGTGAGCCAAGGTTGGGATTAGAACTTGGCTCCCATTTTTGCATGGTCAGCATCGGTAGCCACTGTGCCACATCATCTCAGTTTGTTTTGGGCTCAAGGGCAGATCAGAACCAGGCATGTTGCTCAAGCCTGGCTAGAGATTGAGTGGCTCACCCATCTCTAGCTCCTAGTACATAAATACTATCTTTTCAGAAACCTCGGTTTCCGCCACAAAGCTCTTCATGCGAAAATTACCCTACCTGCCGCTACCATTCCGGCTAGACTTTTCACTCCTGCACGGCCTTCCTAGTAGAAATTTTGGGAGGTGACCACATTTTCGCTGTGGATACAGGCAAAGCTTGGGGTACTTTCTGTTCAAGTTCGTACTTACAGTAACCTTACTAAATTCTGTAAGTTTCTCAAAACTTCTTTTTTCTCTAGTGACTGGTTGTCTTAGATCGTCCTCTCCTCTTTCCTAGGCTTAGAATTAAGGTTTGGTCAGACTCTCATTCATTTGTAGGCCCCAGGGTGCCATTTTCAGGGCAATTGTGCGCTCTACAAAACTTTCATCACCATTATCATCATATTGGTACCCATTTAAATAGTTTTTTCTCTTTCCACCAGATAGTGCCTTAAGACAACTTCTTTAGCAAAACTAGACACAGCAATCATGCCTCGCACACAGACAAGAACAGCAGTTCAGTGGGTCTTTATTTTTTAAATTCTTAAATAAGTCATTCGCTCAATGAACCCCTGTGATTATAGTAGTGTTTTTTTACAACAAGAAGATAAATATAACCTTTGAGTACAGACCACATTTTCCTTTGAATCTTTAGAAAGGGGTTTGTAAATTAAATTCCCCCCCTCCCCGTTTTATATAGCGCGAACTAGACCCGAAAAATCAGATATCAGAGAGCTTTACATGAACACCAGTTGCGTTACATGAGGACACATTCATTTTTGTTAGGCATGGGGAGATTAAGTGATTTGCCCAGTATTACAGTATGTTGAGCGACATTACCGAGACTCGAACCTGGTTCCCCAGCTTCGAGGTCGACCGCTCTAGCCGTAAGGCTACATCCTCTCCCACATTGGTGCAGACGGCGCAGTTCTCATAGGTGGAAATGTGAACAGTAAAATACGATACATATAATTCACAGAGAACCTTGTTGTATACATGGGTATATACAATTCAGTACAGATTCAGTTTTCTGTGTGCCTCCTCAGGTCAACACATGCCATCTGGCAAAACAGCACAAATCTGTATTAGTCCTTATACATGTGGTGGCTGTCTGGCTGGAAGGTAACAACAATGGCTCATCATAATATGAACTGACACGTATCGGAATTGAACGCTCAAAGTCCCAAATTTTGTCAGGAACCTCAAATACCCTGTGGTGTGCTCAATCTGTCTGTACACTTCAAAAACATTCAGGTGCTCACTGAGAGGAGAGACTGTTGTTGATACTTAAATAAGACGCTCGGAACAGCTGTTCTAGGATCTTTACTAGTACCCTTGTGCGGTTATTGGGTAGAAAGGGTGTCTGTCCTGTGTATTTTTCACACACAGAACAGACACTTAGTGCAGACAGCAGCAGGAGTGTTCCTAGGCTCACCAAAAGTCAGATAGAGGACTATTTTTTTTTTTTTAAACAAAACTTTATTCAGTCTCAAAGTTACAATACAGGTGTAAAAGAAGAAAACGATATCATTTTCATCATAGCATAACCATACACATATGTAGCCTGATGGCAGCGCTCAAGAAAAAGGAACAACATTACATATCTACATAATGCAAGCGTGGTCTCACTTATACCAGTATTCAGTTGGGCAGTCGTCTGTTAAACGAATCGTTCCTTCATGCCATGGTGTGTCACAATTATCTTATTACCTGGGTAAATAAATTAACAGTAACATGTTTTATTAACTCCCCACTCACCACCCCGGCTGGCAGGCCCTTACATTCCCACATCATTCCCAGTCCAATTGACAGTCGCCCGATATCCTGAGTAAGCACATTTATTAGGTTCGATTCGACATTAAACAAGGGAAATACACTTGTACAGACATCCATCAGCAGAAAAGGTAGAGTCCCTAAGTTATAACATCTATAACTTCAGAGTATCAAATGCTTTAAAAGTTTCCAACAGTTGTTCCCAGCTCATTGCCATAGGTTCCTTCATTAGGCCTCTTTTTTCCTCCCCGCAGATTGCCACACTCTCTGCCAAACCCCAACGCTCCACTTCATCTTTCCAGCTAAGTATTGTGGGAGACTTTGGAGATTTCCACCTTTTTGTGATACCACGCTTAGCAAGTATTAAAGCTAAGTCTGCAAACCTCGTTTGTACTTTAAGTTCTTTACGTCTTTTGTAAAAACCTAGTATACTTACTTCTACTTTATGCCATCCCAAGTTCCCTACTACTTCCCGTAAGATAATAATTATTCCCCCCCAATATGCTTTCAAGGTAGGACAGTCCCATAGCATATGTAACAAATCATCGTCTTGCTCGGGGCATCTAGGACAATGTGGTAGGAGAGTGGGGAAGATAGCATGCAGTCGATGGGGGGTCAAGTATGCTCTTTGTGTGATCATGTATTGAATGAACTTAAAGCGAGAGTTACAGGAGGTTCGTTTCGGGTATTCTAATACTGTTGCCCACTCCTTGTCAGATAATGGCCTATCAATATCCTGTTCCCATTTGGCACGTGTGGCGACGAGAGGGTTAGGACGGTGAACACGTATGCCCCGGTAAAACCACCTCGTTAAGTGGCTACCAGTCCCCATAAGGTACATTAGATGAACCAGCTCATGAGTATCGGGTTCTGTACCATGGGGTGCCCAATATTTTTTGACATAACGTGTCAAACTCGCATAAGTCATAAACAGCGAGTCTGTGACACCCCTCTCGTTGATAAAAATCAGTATGTGCGAGTAATGTTTTACCGCCAGATAGGTCCCCTATCGTTGTCACTCCAGCCTGCGCCCATGGACCCAATCTACGAGTAGTAAGTGTTCCTGAAGTAGTTGGAATGCCCAGTAAGGGAATATTCGACGCATATTGCGGGAGAGTATTTGTATATTTCAATGCCTGTTTCCAGTAGGTAATGGCAGTTCTAAGAAGGGTTCCAGCTGTGTGAGGTAATGTGCCGCTCGGAGAGAGCAGCCTGTGTAATGTACCCTGAGCTAGCATTCGTTCTATATATGCCATCTCCTGTAAATTACGGCCAGCTATCCAGAATGAGAGCCATTGTAGCTGAGAAGCTAAGCAATATGCATAGAAATCAGGGGCTCCCATACCCCGGCGTCAGATGGAAGTAATAGTTTTGCCAGGCTCGGGCGCCTTCTGCCGGAGCCCCAGATTAAGGAGATCAGAAGTGTGTTTAAGGTTGTGAATACAGTTCTAGGGATAACCACTGGGAGGTTAACAAAATAATACAGAAGTCGCGGGAGCATGACCATTTTGGAAATTGCCAACCGTCCCGCCACCGACAGAGGGAGTGAAGTCCAAAACGCAATTTGTGCCCTTAGGGATCGGATAGCTTTATGCAGATTGCTTTCAATCAGATCTGTTTTGGTTCTATATACCTGTATCCAAGTATTTAAAAGTGGTATGTGCAATGGTTATTGCACGATGTCCAAATGGTATAGTCTGGTCAACTATATCAGAGCCAAAGGGGAAAGCTCGAGACTTCTCGCAATTAATTGCTAAGCCTGCTATGCGTTCGAATTGTGTAAACAAGCTTGCTACGGGGAATAAATTTTTCCGCAATTTCCTGGAATATAAAATGATATCGTCTGCATAAAGAGACAGGGCATGATGGGCATTATTGATATTTATCCCCCATTCCCTAGAGGACGCTCGGAGTTTATAAGTCAGTGGTTCGAGGGCAAGGGTGAACAGAATGGGCGAGAGAGGGCAGCCATGCCTAGTGCCTCATTGTAGTTGGTATGGTTCTGAGATGTGTGCTCCTGTGCGCACTCTCGCTGTAGGGAGAGGATATAATAACTTGATCCAGCGAATATAATCCCGCGGGATCCTGAATTTCGATAGTGCGGACAGCATATAATCCCAACTCAATGTGTCGAACGCTTGAGTGAGATCCAATGCTATGCAGCCTGCTTCAGATGTTTCCTCATTACAGGAAAACATAATGCTGCATAGTTTGCGAATATTCAAGGATGTCCTGCGTCCGGGGACAAAGCCACATTGGTCAATATGCACCAGTCTCAGTATTAAGGGTTGTAAGCGGTTAGCCAGGATTTTGCTCAAAATCTTAAATTTCGTATTCAACAGCGAGAGAGGGCGATATGAGGCTAGCAGAGAGTGATCCCTCCCAGGTTTAGGGAGCGATGTTATTAATGCTTGTATTGTGGAGGGGGGTGGGGTTGGGGGAGGGGGAGGGAGTGTGCCCATCTCGAAAGCCTCTGTGTATAATTTATGAAGTTGTGGGGCCAATTGTTGTATATAAGTTGCATAAAATTCCACAGGTAGACCATCCAACCCTGGGGTTTTGTTCCTAGGGGGGTCCCAAACTGCTGCTTTTATCTCCTTAAGTGTTATAGGAGCAGCTAACATTGTCTTGCTCTCATCAGACACCTGTGGCAGTTCTATTGAGTCCAGGAATATGGCAATTTCCGAGTGGGAAATCGGTGGCGGGCGGTGTACAATGCTTTATAGTATTCATAAAAAGCTATATTAATGTCCGTTTGTGTGACAGCTCGAACATGCCGGGATGACCATATCGTAGTGACAGAAGTGGGGGGAATGGCATTCCTCAATATCCGTGCCAGCAGGGTTCCTGGTCTGTCTGATTCCGGGTGTGTTTTTTGCAAATATGTACGGTGATCTATTATACGTAATTGCTCTAATAGCTCCGCATATTTAATGCGCACCTCCTGGAGGTCTGGTTTGGCCGAAGGGTCTCGGGATACCCTAGTCTCAAGTGTGTGTAGTGTGTCTTCAGTATCTTGCAAGTCTCGGTGGATCTGTTGTCGAGCCCCAGTGGAGGTGCTAATGGCTGTACCTCGTATTACCACTTTAAATGCCTCCCATTCCAGTGCAGTCAAGGAAGATGTGTCCGCGTTTTCAGTAAAATAATGGGTTATGGCGGAGTCTAGTGTAGCATGGTAGACACCGTCCTCTAAGTGGCAAGGGTTAAAGCGCCATGTGGGTACCGGCATGGGAACGCGGCCCCAAGAAAGTGTAATCTCTAAAGCACTATGATCAGATATTGTTTTACCCACAAAGGCGACTACCGACTACATCCTCCTCGGAGACCTGAACTTTCACCTGGAGAACAACAACGACAGCAACTCCACCACCCTGATCGACAGCCTCGCCAACCTCGGTCTGAGCCAGCTCGTCACAACACCGACCCACTCCGCCGGCCACACGCTTGACCCCATCTTCTCCTCAAGCTCCCACGTCTCCTTCAGCCACACCACGGAACTCCTCTGGACCGACCACCGCTGCATCCATTTCACCTTCCAGAAACCCACCACACACCACCGCACCCAACAGATCCCACGCCGCTGCTGGAGCAAAGTCACCGAAGACCAACTTCGGGCAACCCTCGCTCTCAGCCCTCCCTCCGACCCATCCAACACCGACGACGCTGCCTGCAACCTCAGACGATGGATGGACGACTGTGCCAACACCCTCGCCCCGCTGAAAAAGCTCACCTACAGTGACACCACCAAAAGAGCCAGCTGGTTCACCTCGGAACTCCTAGCTTCCAAGCGTACCTGCCGGAAACTAGAGAAGAAATGGCACAGTGATAAGACACCGGACAGCCACACAGCCCACAAAGACGCCATCCGTAACCACCACCACCTCATCAGGTCCGCCAAGAGAATCTCCTTCAAAGACCGGCTCGACAACAACGCACACAACAGCAAGGAGCTTTTCAACATAGTGAAGGAACTCTCCAATCCCAGCTCCAACACCAACGACATCCCGCCGTCGCAACCCCTGTGCGATTCCCTCGCCACCTTCTTTCACCGCAAGATCGCCGACATCCACGACAGCTTCAACACCCAGACAGCCCCAACTAAGATCGATGCACCAGACCCGCCACACACCATCGACCACGACCCCCTGCCAGCCTGGGCCAGCGTGAACATCGAGGACACCATCAAGACCATGAGCACAATACACTCCGGCTCCCCGTCAGACCCTTTCCCGCACCACATCTTCAACAAAGCCAGCAGCTCCATCGCACCCCACCTGTGCAACGTCATCAATCTCTCCTTCGAGACCGCGACCTTCCCAGAGAGCTGGAAACACGCAGAGATCAACGCCCTACTCAAAAAACCCAAGGCGGACCCGAGAGACCTCAAGAACTTCCGGCCCATCTCCCTGCTTCCGTTCCCAGCCAAGTTCATCGAGAAGATCGTCAACAAACAGCTAACCCGATACCTCGAAGAAACAGCATCCTGGACCCATCCCAATCAGGGTTCCGCAGCAACCACAGCACTGAGACTGCCCTCATCGCCGCCACCGACGACATCAGGATCCTGCTGGACAATGGGGAGACCGCAGCCCTCATCCTGCTGGACCTCTCCGCCGCCTTCGACACTGTCTGCCACCGCACTCTACGCGCACGCCTCCACGACGCAGGGATCCGAGACAAGGCCCTGGAATGGACCACCTCCTTCCTCGACGGCAGAACCCAGAGAGTCCGCCTCCCACCTTTCCGATCCGAAGCCTCCGAGATCATCTGCGGCGTACCCCAGGGATCTTCCCTCAGCCCAACACTGTTCAACATCTACATGGCCCCGCTCGCACGCATCGCCAGACAGCACGACCTCAACATTATCTCCTACGCCGACGACACTCAACTGATCCTCTCCCTCACCAAGGACCCCCTCGCCGCCAAAGCCAATCTCCATGAAGGAATGAAGGCCGTCGCCGATTGGATGAAGATCAGCCGACTAAAGCTGAACACGGACAAGACGGAGGTCCTCATCCTCGGCTCCAACCCCTCAGCCTGGGACGACTCCTGGTGGCCAACGACGCTGGGAGCAGCCCCGACACCCACCGACCACGCACGCAACCTGGGAGTCATCCTCGACTCAACGCTCTCCATGGCCAAGCAAGTCAACGCAGTCTCCTCCTCCTGCTTCAACACCCTCCGCATGCTTCGCAAGATCTACAGGTGGATCCCGACAGACACAAGAAGAACAGTCACCCAGGCCCTCGTCAGTAGCAGACTTGACTATGGGAACGCCCTCTACGCGGGAGCCCCGGCCAAGCTCATCAAGCGACTGCAACACATACAAAACGCCTCCGCACGCCTGATCCTCGACGTACCACGCCACAGCCACATCACCCCCACTTGAGGAACCTGCACTGGCTCCCCGTCGACAGGAGGATCACCTTCAAACTCCTCATCCACGCACACAAGGCACTCCACAAAACTGGCCCAGCCTACCTCAACAGACGACTCTTCTTCTACGTCCCCAACCGCCAGCTCCGCTCCGCCGACCTCTCCCTCGCCACCGTCCCTCGCATTCGAAGAACAACCACCGGCGGCAGATCCTTCTCACACCTCGCCGCCAAGACCTGGAACACCCTTCCACTAAGCCTACGACAGACCCAAGACCTGCTGACCTTCAGGAGGCTACTCAAGACCTGGCTGTTCGACCAGTAGCAGCACCCCCCCTTCCCTCTCCCCAGCGCCTTGAGACCCTCGCGGGTAAGTAGTGCGCTCTACAAATTCTGTGATTGATTGATTGAAAGGCGGCCCGGGTAGTCTGGGTAACGAGCGATAAGCTACATAAGATCTAGTCTATTCGTGTGTGAAGGTCATGGGTGGCCGAGTAAAAGGAGTACCCTCTCATAACCTCGTTATGCTTGCGCCATATATCTGCCATGTTCCACCTCTGTGCCCAATTTAGTAATGTTTTCAAATGGCGTAATGCCTGCGCCCCGGCCAGGGGAAGGTGAGACCTGTCCATAGTCACGTCCATCACTGCATTTAAGTCACCTCCCAGTACCCATTTGACCTCGGACCAGTCGGCTAGCGCAGCATTAACGCGGGCATAGAATGCTTCGTGATCAGAATTAGGTGCATACAGACTGCCCAAGACTATTGGACTCCCATCTAGATTGCCCCGAAGCAAGACGAATCTACCCTCTTTATCTATACGTTGGTCCTGTACCTCAAACGGGATCCCGGATCTTAACCAAATAGCGGTCCCTCGGGCAAAAGCGGAATAAGTCGTGTAATACAGTTGCCTCCTCCATTTATGTTGTAACTTAGTGGCTTCCTGAGCAGTGAGATGTGTCTCTTGCAAAAAGACTACCTGTGCCTTCCGCCGAATCAATTGGGCGTGTACTCTATGACGTTTATGGAGTGAGCCCATCCCCCTAATATTCCAGGTGATGCAAGTGTATGATTGCATCTTACCCGAACTAGCCATTAGGGTGCATCAAAACAGACCGGCAAAGAAAAAGGATAACTGCTGTGAGAATCGGCCCGCCAACCCCCTGTTTAACAATACATGGTCCAACTACGGAACTAGGTTCGACCAAACTAAAATAACAACACACAAATAGATAAAGAAAACGAGCATTTGCAACTGCAATGGGGGTCATGGCTAAAGAAATACGCTGGGAGCCGTTAGTACTCCGCAGCAATTGCCTCGCCTAAGCCGGACAGGGAGGGGAACCGCCTTCCTCCTGGCCCCGGGGTCCCCACACATCATTTTCCCAGTATCAATAAGGATGTACATAAAACACAGCACTGGCACCTGCCCCCAGAGGGGGGTGAATCCTCATATATGAATCTGTCACAAGTGGGGAATATATAGCGTCCAAATAATTATTCTACCTTCTCAGCAGGGGAATACGGTTTCATCCCACCCAGTGACCTCATATTCACTTACAAATTACAGCGATGGAAGTCCGCCCCACCATGCAGAATCGACACAGTTCTATGGAGTCATTCTGCGGGACTGTCAGTTGAGGAGTGCGTTCTCCGTATGCGATGACAAGGACGAGAAAAAGGGTGGGCTACGCTCCGGCTCAGACTGACCCGCATCTCCTGTGAAAGATTCGTCGTCTGGGATTGGCCTTGTGTCTCTGAAGGTGGCAGTGGAAATAATAGCCCTCCTCTGTTCCTCTAGAACTTGTGCTGGCGTTGGAGTAGTGTCATCCTCGTATCGCTTTGGTTTAGTACGTCGACGCTGTGATTGTCGCCTCCTAAGCTGGGTCTATCCTGATAGTCGGTGCGACGAGTCAATAGGCAGATCCGGAAAGGGGTGTTCAATCCACTCCCATGCTTCCGTCGGGGTATCGAAGAAATGACTTTTTTGGTCACGTAATATTTTAAGTTTAGCCGGATACAGAAGTGCATACTTTACATTGATGACCTGCAAGTGTCGTTTAACCCCCTGATATTGCGCGCTCTGCTTTTGTACATGGAGTATAGTCAGGAAACAGAGATCCGTACATTGTCTTTTAGTATCGGAGCTTTCTCTCTTACAGTCTGCAGTATCACATCTCGGTCACTATAATTAAGCACCTGAGCTACCACCGGTCGGGACGGCATACCCGGCACTCGTCGACGTGTAGGAACCCTGCGAGCTCGCTCAATACAGAAGTTGTCAGACAAGCGTCCTGGTGGTATAAGAGTTGAGACAAGTTTCTATATAAAGCGTAGCATTTTGGCCCTCAACGTTCTTCAGCAAGCCAATAATGCGTACATTATTACGACGTGATCTGCCCTCGGCATCCTCTACCCGCTCCTGGAGTTGCACTATCTGGTGTTGCATCCGTTCCAATTCAGTAGTGTGTTCCTTCTGCTTCGGGAGAAGGTCCTGTATTGCCGCCCTGTTGGCAGCGACCTTGTCGGCTAATTTCTTGTGATCATCACGAATGAGAGCGATGTATGTTGTCAGGGCCCCCAGTTGTTGTTCCATCAGCGCCCGAGATTGGCGAATTTCCTGCAGAATTAAATCCAGTTTGTCCGGTTGGGCTTCCCCTGCTGTGGGCGGTACCATTTCCGCAGAGGTAGCGGTTGAGGCGGGGCTAGGGTCCTCCATGTCCTGATTCTTGCCCTTAGTCCGCCCCATCTCGTCGCGGGAAGTGTTGCAGGATCAACAAGAGGATTATGAAGTTGGCGTTCCTTGGTGGTTATGGGCTGCACCACTTCAGGTGCATGAGTGTGATTATTGCAGTCGAGCAACTAGCTCTCCAAATCTCCCAATACAGGAGTCATGAGCATAAGTGTCCCAGCGTATGAACCCTTCGGGAGTGTCCGACACCCTGCTGTGGGTCGACGCCCAGGTCAGGCAATAGTAGGACAAGGCTTGCGTAGTACCAGGCCACCCCAGTCCAGTGCCGGAAGTGTGCCTCCGTGTTTATTTGGACCACTGTCAATTACAAACCATCAGCGCTAAAATTGTCAGTGAAATATCAATGGAAACTCAGTTAGGGAAGAGGTCGCCGTGTAGTTAGCAATGCGAAAGCCTGGGTCGAGATAAGAGGCAATTCAGGCATGCACAGAGTAGGATCAGCGCCCCATCCAGTCCCAAACCAAGGTGAACAGCATGCTGCGTAGTATCTGCTTCCTTGCGCTCCCATGAATGAAAATAAATGCAAGTCGTACCTCTATTGAAGTGTTCCTCCAAATTAATGGCCAGAAGAGGTTATGTCCTATGTGGAGCGAGATGGGAGCGGACACGGTTCAAGAACCCTGAGAGTGCGCACAACACTCCCAGCGCCAATGTGCCCTGCAACCTCAGTGCAAATATAAGGGGTCCTTTAACGTTCATAGTGCAGAGCCTCCTAGTGGAACACGCTCCTCCAAGGTCAACATGAGCCCAGTATTTATGTGCGAGGGGCACGCTGATCGCATATCTCAGCGCGACCCCCACAGTGGCAGCACACAACAAAGCCAAGCCGCCGCAAATGGCCGCGTCGCACCTCTGTGCTCCGGAGCAGACTCACCGGGAGGAACACATCCAGCTAGGCTGCAAGTCAGTACACGCCTGCACCGATAATCCATTTGCCAGGCCGTCGAGCCAAAGCAGCGCCCCGCCGCAGCCCGGCAAATCCATGTAGCGAGGCCACCAGCCGGCCAGAGGTCGCACTTCCTCCCAGCCTGTCTCGGGCAGACGCCTAGGGATGCCGTAGTCCTTCAGTCCGCAACTCCCTCTGCGATGCCGGTCGCCTCTCCGCCACTCGTGGTAGGGCGAAAGGAGTGAGAGGCTGCCTCCCCACCGTGAGGGATCGCCAGCGGCAGGCACAGGGCAATGCAGGCAGCTCCGCGGTGTATTACACCCAGCGTTTTGCTAACGGAGGAAGACGGGAGCCGCCATCTTGCCCCGAATTGTGTAGTGGTGCAGTTCCTCGAATCGAGTCCCTCTAGTCTATCCGCAGGACTCCAACTTAAGTGGTGGGGTAGCAGGGCTCCCACAGCTTCCCTTCAACACCCTGTGGGGAAACGGGCACCGTTCGGACCCGGATATTGGATGCCGATAGGGACCCCTGGCCGGGAGCTCGGATATCAAGCAGCCATGCCATGTACGGCGGTTAGCCATGCCCCCTTCAAGCCAGATAGAGGACTAAAGCAGCAGTTGTGCACGCTTGCATCAAAGGTAGAACAAGTGCAGCATTGGCATCACCGGATCATTCTTCCCTCAAATGGATGGAATAAGTGGCTCTTGGGGCATCGGCAATGCAAGCTTCCTTCATGCCCAGATAACAGGTAAGGCAAAGGGAGGCAAAAAGTGCACACAGGAAACAGGTAGAATCAGCATTATCAGTGCAAGCATCATTATGCATCTAGTCTACATATATTATTAAAGAGAAAGCATTCACTCTGATTCTGCAAGTGATTGCATATGGCTGGGTCCAAACTGAGATGGCATGGTGTGTAATATAACGAGAGTCTTGGATACAACCCAGAGTAAATACCAGTGCCTGAGCCATCATTTTTTGTATACTTTAGTCTGATTATTTCTAAGCAAAATAAAATTTGAAAATAAAAAAATGGAATAAAAATAGTGTGCCACAGATAAAATGTGGCATGGAACAAAGCAAATCAATATAGTAAAAAAACTGAAATATCCTTACACTTGGTAACTCAAGATACTCTCACTACCATGTGTCCATACTAGCTCACACAGCTGAGCGCCACCTGTATCTAGATACATTTTTTTTTCAAAAAGGGTGGAGGCCACACAATATGTTCATTTTCTAACGAACAGACAGAGCAGGTCAACTTTAGTAAACGTGATCATTCACAGTGCAGACCCTTCACTATTCTGATCGGCACGTCGAAATCGACATACTCAACAAAAGCAAAGGCAGTTAAAAAAAAAACACACCAACTGTGGGTTTGCAGAAGTGCTGCTTGAAACACTCTGGTGGCTCAGATAACTGCGAGGCTGAGGGCACAGCATTAAAGTGAAGGAAACAGCCAGTGTAATAGGGACCCTCCCGTCTCTGGGCGCCACTTCCTTGTACCATCTGCATCACTGGTAGCACACCCTAGATCTAGTTTAGGTGTTTTCATGGACAAAGGCAACATTGTCACACTGCCCTCGAGTGATAAAAGCACTAGGGAAATGGACTGACATCTGCTTCACTTAATCAATTCAGAACATCTCTTTCAAGCTAGAAACAACCTGAAAACGTTAACAGATAGAATTATAGTTAAGTTGGTATTCCTTGGTAGCACAAGTGACCAATCCGTTCCCCATTCTAACCTGAAGGCAGCAGTTTCCCATTCCAAATCCCATGGCATCCATGTAAATATGATCTGGCTTAGCTGCACCTGCTCCATCTCCATCATCGTGCTGAAATTTTTCTACAAAAGGAGACGGTGTATTCTTATCCTTAAATACTGTGTGAAGAACAAAAATATTAAATAAAGAAAATGGAGACATTAATCATAAATTTGCACAGAAACAAGAGAAAACACTCACTCGGCACATTTATTGCAACCTTTTCCCCTCTCCGGTGTCGAATGTTTCTGGTTAATGTACTAAATATAAAACAGAAAGAAAAGGTTACCTCAAACTCTTCCATCATTTTTTATTTTTCCAACCATATTTTCGTAAATTAAAGTAATCAAAACGTTTAACAAAAGCTTTTAGCTAAAGGAAGTGAACTCAATTGACACATCTTGTACGATTAGCCTTATCTGCTCTTCGCCGTAGCTACCTTTTATTTTGGCTTTCACCATATTAATAGCATATTTTGGGCAGGAAAGGGAGCATTAAACAGTTTCAAGCATAAAAGTAATTAGAAAATAACGCGCTACTTTATTTCAACTATTCCAAGAGGTACCACAATTCACCCCTAGTCGATTTCTGCTGAAGGTGAAAGTACTATCGATAGACAAATACAATAAAATTCAAACATTTAGGTGAGCAAACATAGCAATAGCAGGTATGCGTGCATATATAGTTGCAAGTAAAGCGTAATTCAAAAGCCTAGCTTTTGTTTAAACTATGGAAATAATCTTGGTCTTATTCTTCCTGCACTACTAAGCCAGGATGCATTACCAAACCACAGGCAACATCTTAGTTCTCCGTTCCTCCAAGGGTCAGCCATACAAACAAAAGGAAGGGAAAAAAATTCTAATACAAATAGTAAGATTATGTTTTCCCACATACAAAGTACATTAAGTAACACGATCAAAAATGCTGATAAATAAAAGCTTAAATTAATAATCCTAACAAGAGTTGTTTAGTTCAGCTTTGAAGAAGAAAAACTGTTGTAATGACATTCCATCAATGGATTTCCACATGACATTAATCTTACAAGCATTACAAATTAATGGGGCAACCCAATCATAGTCAAAGGACCTTGTTACAGTATAATATGAAAAACAATTGGTCCTAGACTGATTTGAGAAAAAACGCAAAATTCATCATATGAGGGTTGCCTGTTTAATCAACCGCTAGTGACCAATACTAATAAGTCACAAATTATTTGACAAATTCGCACACTGAAAGAACGAAGAAATACAAACTACACCCACAATTTTCTGTTATATACAATCATTTTTTATATTTTCAAAATTCAATGCAAATAAACCGGTAAAGACATTACCATGCAAGTTGGTGACGTAAACAGGTTGCTCAAGGGGAAAAGAGAGGGGGAGAGATGTGCTCGTGCTTGGAAAGAAAGGGTGAATATCACAGGCTGTAGACTATCAAGGTATTTCCTGTTTTTGGTTGATGCTGGTTATAGAGGAAACCCAGTACAGTATGACCTGTCCACAACATTTTTTACAGTACATTTTTTATTATTCTGTAGGTGCATAGATGCAACATCCGATAATAAGGCAGGGTGATCAAAAGTGGTACAGGCCCTTCTTTGGGGGCATGCGTCAACGTTTCGACCCGACTTATGCGTAGAGGGTAACTTATGACCTCCGTTTGCGGGTCTTCTTCAGAACAGAGGGGAGTATGAGGCAACCTAAGGAGTAAGGATCAAATTAATGGCGCAAACTCCAACCGTGGGGGTATGTGAATAGGTGGGTGTAGATACTAACCTAAT
Organism: Calotriton arnoldi; assembly: GCA_963921515.1. NCBI lineage: Eukaryota > Metazoa > Chordata > Amphibia > Caudata > Salamandridae > Calotriton > Calotriton arnoldi. Next base: position 404,223 of record CAWUFW010008815.1, read on the forward strand.
CCTGGTGCCAGGGAGGGGCATACCAGGTCACTATTCCCATGAGGTGAATAGTCTGAGAAAAAAAAACAATGAATCATTAGGGTGGACTACGCAAGAGCGAAGTGAATCATAACAAGGTGTGAGATGCATTGAAAACAACTTACCCGCAAAAATGCGGAGTGTAGCGATTAGGGCATCCAATTATATGCAATGTCCACTGGGGTAATCAAAACCCATTAATACGAGGAATGACGAGTTAATCCAGATTCCTGAAACCAAAAGGGGGGGAGGGGGAGATGAGCGCCTAGGGATAAGAACTGAATCGAGGTGGGCTGGGCAGTGTGAACGCAGTGGCCATACCGGTGTGGTTGACAGCGCTACGCCTAAAGCCTGCTGCTCCTTCGGGATCCAGAAGGAATCAGACAGGCGCTACCGGCGTTCTTAAAGAGCCAGGTAGATCCGGCATGCACGTCGCGCATGCCCAGCTAGCAGGATGGCGGCGTGCGTCAAACTCGGACCATGGGCATCACCGGCGCTGTGGGTGAAAACAGACTATCCCGTCTGATGTAAACGGCGGCTCCATTAGCGGCCAGTAAGCCTCGAGGCTTATGTTCTACTCGGTAAGGGAGTTAGATTGCGGGGAAAGTTGCCGCTGGGTGCCTAAATCACCTAGATGAGGCGACATTGGGAACCATATCTCTAAGACGTGCAAAATACCCTATGTCGAAGATGTTGATCAAGCTATATACAAAAGACAAAGTGAAATAGAACATTGTACCAAGTGACAGTGAATACATATATATGCATAATTGCAGATAAAGTCTTTACAAGAGAGGATGGGCTATATACAAATGGTTCTTAAAGGAAGAAAAGCTACACATTTGGCATAATACCCTATGTCGTAGATGCTGATCAAGCTATATACATATGACAAACTGAAAGTGCAAAACATTTTACTGAGTGACAGTAAATACATATATATGATACAATTACAGTTGAAGTATTTACAAGAGAGGAAGGGATATGTACAAATGGTAGTAAGGATTCTTAAAGGAAGAAAAACAAAACAATTGATTACCAGATACAACAATCCTGTTACATCAAATGGTATGGAGAAATAGCCCGATTGTAAATGTAACGGGACATCGGCCATTATTCAGAGTTGCTGCCTGTCTCGCTATTTCCTCATATTCATTCAAACCCCTCAATGTGGTATCGAAAGTATGGACCCATTTGCACTCTCTAAAGTTGAGGGTGTGAGAGAAGTTACCTCCCCTGGGATTGTTGTGGACTTTTTCGATTACCCACCACTTAAGACCCTCAGCCGAGTGCCCAAAAGTGGCAAAATGCTCCACTAGGGGGGCACCCTGCACCGCATTCTACTACAATGTTGTAGTATACGCGTATTGATTTTGTGTGTGGTCTGGCCAATATATAGGAATTCACAAGGGCATGCAATCGCGTATATGACCCCTGGGGGGAGGGGAAAGAAAGAGGTGTATGTGTTTGTATATATATATATATATATATATATATATATATATATATCCGTTGTGGGTAAAGCTTTTCATCTCTTTGGTCATGGAGCACGCCTTGCAGCTACCACATTTAAAATGGCCCTTGGTCGGTGGTATGTTCCAAAGTGGCAATTGAGTATTACTGGGAGGTGTTGGGAGTAAAGATTTCACCAAGTGGTCCCTTATGCTTTTGCCTTTTCTGAATGCATGCATGGGAGGATCAGGGACAACTATGTCTTCAGCCACTAGGTGCCAATGTCTGTTGACTGTTTTTCTGATCTCATTACTCTTAGTACAAAAGGTTGTGACACATGTCAAGCGTTCTTGTGCAAGGGTCTCCCTATGTCTAGGTTCCAGGAGGAATTCCCTGTGCCAAAACCAAGCCAGTTTACAGGCTTTCTTGAGGAGACTTATAGGGTAGCCCCTCTCAGTCAAACGAAACATTAGGTCAGCTGACTCCATAAAGTAATCATGCTTCATGGTGCAGTTCCGTCAAATCCTGAGGCAGATTATCTCTGAGGCTGCGTGGGTGATGGCTTGAGTACCTCAGAAGAATATTTCTTTCACTAGCCTTCCTGTACACACTGCCCAGCCCACCTAGATTCAGTTCTTATCCCTAGGCTCTCATCCCCCCCCTTTTTGGTTTCAGGAATCTGGATTAACTCGTCATTCCTCATATTAATGGGTTTTGATTACCCCGGTGGACATTGCATATAATGGATATAATTGGATGCCCTACGCGCCACACTCCGCATTTTTGCGGGTAAGTTGTTTTCAATGCATCTCACACCTTGTTACGATTCACTTCGCTCTTGCCTAGTCCACCCTAATGATTCATTGTTTTTTTTCCCACAGACTATTCACCTCATGGGAATAGTGACCTGGTATGCCCCTCCCTGGCACCAGGATTAGGTTAGTATCTACACCCACCTATTCACATACCCCCACGGTTGGAGTTTGCGCCATTAATATTATCCTTACTTCTTAGGTTGCCTCATACTCCCCTCTGTCCTGAAGACCCGCAAGCGGAGGTCTTAAGTTACCCTCTACGCATAAGTCGGGTCAAAACGTCGACGCATACCCCCAAAGAAGGGCCTGTACCACTTTTGATCACCCTGCCCTATTATCGGATGTTGCATCTATGCACCTACAGAATAATGACAAATGTACTGTAAAAAATAATGTTGTGGACAGGTCATACTGTACTGGTTTTCCTCTATAACAAGCATCAACCAAAAACAAGAAATACCTTGGTATTCTACAGCCTGTGATATTCACCCTTTCTTTCCAAGCACGAGCACATCTCTCCTCCTCTTTTCCCCTTGAGTAACTGGTTTACGTCACCAACTTGCACAGTAGTGTCTTTACCGATTTATTTGCATTTAATTTTGAAAATGTAAAAAAATGATATATATATATCAGAAAATTGTGGGTGTAGTTTGTATTTCTTCTTTCTTTCAGTGTGCAAATTTGTCAAATAAATTGTGACTTATTAGTATTGATCACTAGCGGTTGATTAAACAGGCAACCCCCATATGATGAATTCCTCACTTTGCGTTTTTTCTCAAATCAGTCTAGGACCAATTGTTTTTCATATTATAAATCTTACAAGGTCACATAGTTCTGAGCGAAAGGAGTGGGAAGTGTCGCTGATGTGGTGTCATGCAGTTATTGCAGGGGTATAATCTCTTCATCTCTTCTCCCTCTAGAGTGGTGCGGATTATGTTTTTTTTAGTTGAGCCAACTAGTCTAACAATCATGATTTCCAGCAGGTGTGGTTTTTATTTTCTCTTGGCATCTGTTCTGCTAAGTGTTCAAAGTTAAAGGATCACAGAAAGATAGTATGTGAGATATACAAGTGAGATGCAAGTAAACCTACCAAGTGGTATGAGGTTAACATTTAGAAATAGGCAGGTAAGGATATCTTAAAGATAAATATATGAAATCAGTTACTTAACTGTAAATTCAGTTCCCAAACAATAGCATCCCTCAGAGTCGCTTGCTGAATCGTCCCCATCAAATTGGGAGTATCTGGTCACACACTAGAGCAGGGCAGAAAATGCTTTAGCATAGAAACAACTATGAAACTGTGTTAGTCTAGTAGCCCCTCCACCTCACTGGAAATAACCACACTGAAGCTAATGAGGTGGAAAAGCACTGAACTCCACTCCCCCAGTAGCTACTGTACCTAAGATTCTGCTGGTACACACCAGACCACTACCTATTATCCCTGCTCAAAAACCCAGACTGTGGGACCTTCCGCCTGTGGTAGGCCATACCCTGTGCGGGAACTGTGGAGTTTGCTCCTTAACCAGTAGTTCAAAGTCTGTAGATGTAGGACTGGAATACCCTTGGGTCTAGACGAATCATGCAAATTGCAACTCTGAAAATGCCATCTACCTTCTCCGTAGCCCGTGCAACCTTTTATATATAGGTATGATGACCCAAAGGTAAAAGTATGAATAACAGAACATAAGAGCAACATAAAACGCAGAAAAACCATGACCAAACTCACGACACACTTCGTAGAGTCAAACCATGAAGTGAGAGACATCTATTGGACTGTACTAGATAAACCTTTTATTCCCCAGAATATGAGCGACATCAAGACTCTTCTCTTTAGAAGAGAACAGAAATGGATCTATAGGAACTGCAGTGATCTAAACTGCCTCAACGATGAGATCCCATGGAACCAGCTGCGCAATCTCTAACGAAGATAAAACTGTGGCATCGACAGGCACATGGGGAGTAAAATACAACATAACCCCCCCCACTTTTATTGATTTCAACCATGGAACGTCTACTCATATCCTAACTAGTGATTAGACCTTCTTAGCGGGGGCACATTTATCGATACACTTTGTCTGATGCCCCTCCATGGTTATTTTTATCAGGCCACTTGTGAGTATATCGATTGGGAGTGGCCATCCATCGAATTTAGTCCTTAGTCTCCACAAAAACATGGATATATAATTAAAAAATATATATTCATTCTGATCCCTATTCGTATGACAGAAATTACAGAAGACAAATGTAAAAAGCAAAAAAAAAAAAAAAAAAAGAGAACAGTATGGCTTAAAGACAAATGTATATTCTGCCTAAGTTTTAAAGAAAAGCAGCATTCAAAATTTCCATATCATTGAAAAGCGAGCCAGGACAGGGGAATAGAGCCCTCATCCCGCCCCCATATATTATTTGAGGCAATATCGCTACCCGGGAAGCGTGTATACACAAGTGCGGCCTGAGCGAGGTTAGCGCTCTAGTGCCTGCCTCCTTCCGGTCTCAGAACGTTCCCGACCAGAATGCGGTAGTGCTGGTGCGGCTCCATAGGAAACACATTTAGGATAGGTCTCCTATCGGTGCAACAGGTGCACGGAGTAAGCGAGAGGCACGACAAAGTGGTATCCGACCTGTGAAGTAAATGGGGTTAAAAATAAACAAGGGAGGCTCGTAATTACGGATTCTCAGTTCGACACAAGCATAGCTGCCAAGGTTTCAGATTGCCATGTGTGACATTTTTATAATTTCAGTGAAATTATGAGTGACATTTCAACGACTGAGTGACACTTTCTCGCGAGCAAAAATCATGCAATGAAGACGAGGGAAACTTCTAAATATCAGAAATTACAGCCATTTGAGCAACAAGAAACTCCAAGAACTTCTTGAAACTGCTGCAGAGCACCAGAAATGGAAGGACACAAACCCTAGTGCTCCCTCCTGTAACCTGACTGTACTGTAAATGAATGCATAACCATGATATTAAACAAGTTTTTCAGTAGCAGTACTTTATTAAAGTTCTGTGTACATATGCCGAGGAGCTGACGCTGGTACTGTGTTACAGAAGACTCTGGTGGCACTGTGATGGAGCAGGCAAAGCATCACCTGTTCAGCTCTCCCAGGCTCAGAGCACGTGCTCTTAGAGACACGTGTTGAGAGGAAGTTCTGTTGCCCTGACAACAGCAACAATTCTGTGGAGGGGGCAGGCCAGGCTGGGGCACCATGAGGCAGGAAAACATTGGACCTGGCAGGCTGGATAGGTCTGTTGCTGGGGGCAGCAATGAGCCCCCCTCTGGCTCCGCCTCTAATGATGCTGCAGACGGAGCATCATCACTTCAGGGCCTCTCTCTCACGTGGTGGGAGTCGACCCACCAGCAAAAACAGGATGTGAGAGAGAGGCCAGGCAGGCTGTACCGAAAGTAAAAGCAACCCGGGCTGGCCATCTGTTGTTGTGCTAGTGGGGGCAGGTGACGTCACTGGGGCCTCTCCTCCCCTTGCCTTGTAAAGTGATCATGAGGCCGGGCCATTGCTCAGCAACTGGACCCCTGGGCCTCTCTCATGCGTCCAAGCCCAAAGGATGTGAGCAGAGGAGCCACTGAAGTCAACACCACACTGAGGTGCCTGACAGTGTGTGACGTCAGTGTGTCAGTTGCCGGGCAGGCCGGTCGAAATTAAAAGAAAAACAAGCATTGGCAAAGCCAATAGGTCTCGCCTTTGGGGCCTTATAAGTGTTTAGCCAGAGCTATTGACTTTGCCAATGTCTTCAAGCTGTGCTGTAGAGAAGTGTGGCTGCTGTGCGGCATGCTGAAAAGTTATAATAAAAAAAAGTGTCAGAAGCATTTTTGTTACTTTATATATGACCAAGAAGGCATTATGTAAAACTGAACGACCATATTAAAAAAAGTATTTACAATAAAAAATTTCCTCAGTTTTCTTTTGTTCTTGCAATGCTGGCAATGGTTGTTTGTTAAAGCTTTTTTTGAGGGGACATAAACAATCGGAGGGTGAAGGTTGGGAACTAGTACCTGTATTATAACACTAGCAGCGGCCAGACGCTAGGGAGAATCAACAGATGCCAGATTCCGAGAGCAGGCTGAGGTGGTGCTGAGTGATGCTGAGGTGGTAGTGGTGGTGGTGACTGTTGCGGAGACGATGCTGAGGTGATGCTGAATGATACTGCTGTGGTGCGGAGTGATGCTGCTGTGGTGCGGAGTGATGCTGCTGTGGTGCGGAGTGATGCTGCTGTGGTGCGGAGTGATGCTGCTGTGGTGCGGAGTGATGCGGCTGTGGTGCGGAGTGATGCTGCTGTGGTGCGGAGTGATGCTGCTGTGGTGCGGAGTGATGCTGCTGTGGTGCGGAGTGATGCTGCTGTGGTGCGGAGTGATGCTGCTGTGGTGCGGAGTGATGCTGCTGTGGTGCGGAGTGATGCTGCTGTGGTGCGGAGTGATGCTGCTGTGGTGCGGAGTGATGCTGCTGTGGTGCGGAGTGATGCTGCTGTGGTGCTGCTGTGGTGCTGAGTGATGCTGCTGTGGTGCTGAGTGATGCTGAGTGATGCTGCTGTGGTGCTGAGTGATGCTGAGTGATGCTGCGGTGGTGCTGAGTGATGCTGAGTGATGCTGCGGTGGTGCTGAGTGATGCTGCTGTGGTGCTGCTGTGGTGCTGAGTGATGCTGAGTGATGCTGAGTGATGCTGCTGTGGTGCTGAGTGATGCTGAGTGATGCTGCGGTGGTACTGAGTGGTGCTGCGGTGGTGCTGCGGTGGTGCTGAGTGATGCTGCGGTGGTGCTGAGTGATGCTGCGGTGGTGCTGAGTGATGCTGCGGTGGTGCTGAGTGATGCTGCGGTGGTGCTGAGTGATGCTGCGGTGGTGCTGAGTGATGCTGCGGTGGTGCTGAGTGATGCTGCGGTGGTGCTGAGTGATGCTGCGGTGGTGCTGAGTGATGCTGCGGTGGTGCTGAGTGATGCTGCGGTGGTGCTGAGTGATGCTGCGGTGGTGCTGAGTGATGCTGCGGTGGTGCTGAGTGATGCTGCGGTGGTGCTGAGTGATGCTGCGGTGGTGCTGAGTGATGCTGCGGTGGTGCTGAGTGATGCTGCGGTGGTGCTGAGTGATGCTGCGGTGGTGCTGAGTGATGCTGCGGTGGTGCTGAGTGATGCTGCGGTGGTGCTGAGTGATGCTGCGGTGGTGCTGAGTGATGCTGCGGTGGTGCTGAGCGATGCAGCGGCGGCGCTGAGCGATGCAGCGGCGGCGCTGAGCGATGCAGCGGCGGCGCTGAGCGATGCAGCGGCGGCGCTGAGCGATGCTGCGGCGGCGCTGAGCGATGCTGCGGCGGCGCTGAGCGATGCTGCGGCTGCGCTGAGCGATGCTGCGGCTGCGCTGAGCGATGCAGCGGCGGCGCTGAGCGATGCTGCGGCTGCACTGAGCGATGCTGCGGCTGCACTGAGCGATGCTGCGGTTGCACTGAGCGATGCTGCGGTTGCACTGAGCGATGCTGCGGTTGCACTGAGCGATGCTGCGGTTGCACTGAGCGATGCTGCGGTTGCACTGAGCGATGCTGCGGTTGCACTGAGCGATGCTGCGGTTGCACTGAGCGATGCTGCGGTTGCACTGAGCGATGCTGCGGTTGCACTGAGCGATGCTGCGGTTGCACTGAGCGATGCTGCGGTTGCACTGAGCGATGCTGCGGTTACACTGAGCGATGCTGCGGTTACACTGAGCGATGCTGTGGTTGCACTGAGCGATGCTGTGGTTGCAGAGTGATGCTGTGGTTGCACTGAGTGATGCTGTGTTGGTGCGGAGTGATGCTGTGCTGGCTCTGATTGATGCTGTGCTGGCTCTGATTGATGCTGTGGTTGCGCTGAGTGATGCTGTGGTTGCGCTGAGTGATGCTGTGGTGTTGCCGAGTGAGAGATAGAGTGAAGATATAATGCCAAATTAGAGAGGGTGGTGAGAGAGAAAGAGAGAGAAAGGGTGTACATAGAATAAAGAGTGGAGCGGGATAGAGCGAGAGAAAGAAGGGGAGAGAGAGTGAATGAAGGAGTTTGAAAGAGAAACAGATAAAGGGGTGAGAGAATGAAAGGCTAAAAAAGATAGAGAGGGGCGAGTTAATTAAGTAGAGAGAGAATTAGAGAGGGGAGAGAGAGAGAGAGAAGGAGAGAGACAATAAGAGTGGGGGTGTGGAGTTTAAATAGAGTGAAGAAGTGACGCGGAAAAAGTAACCTTAAATATAGCTTTGTGCAAATAAATATTAAAAAAAAAAAAACAGTGAGAGACAAAAATACTGGTAATTAGGCTGTGACTCCCAATATAAAACAAATAGCGATATAAGGTGAAATCAACCCACCGAAGCAATATTTCTAACTAGACAAAAAAAGCTTGCATTTCAATGCTAATCGCTGTTGTTTTTCATGTGACTGTAGTCCAGGGCCCTCAGTTGGTAATGTGAGCTGCTGCTGCGATTGAAACATCAGAGTCCAGAGAGTTAATGAGCCATGACGAGGAAATGAGGAAGAGATAGGAAACCCAGATGCCAGCTGCGCGTGCATGCCATCGTGAACTCAAGCTGGTCGCCAGCCGAAAGCCAGTGTTTGCACTTCCAAAACCCGCTTACTAAAACTCTCGGCCAGACCAGCGCAAGCGCTGGTGCAGGCCGAGACCAAAAACACTGTGAATTAAGAACACAGGCCCCGTGACGCTCCCCTGCCTGCAAAATCTGGGTTCGAGTCGAGAGCATCATGATGAGAGGACTGAGGGCACAGGCCCTCTGAGGAATGAGTGAGTGGTAACGGACCGCCCCCCCTCCGGCCCCCTCACAGGACGAGATAGAGCAGAGACAGAGCCCTAGTGGCAAAACACCCACCAGCACCACCCTGTAGTCTCAAGATAACACTCAAGTGATTAGTACTTACTACTGGTACTCAAGAAGGATGAATGATAGTCTCATCACTGACTCAGGAAGGATGATGAGACAGAGCAGCCTTGCCTGCAGATGCTAACTGATGATGAGAACGGACAGGGGGCCTTTATGGATGACGGTACTCTCTCTTTCCCCCCCCCCCTGCCACTGTGCAGAGAGCCCTGCCTGGTGGTAACTGTCACGTACTGACCCGTGAAGATTATAAACTTACTGGTGCCCTATGATCAGATGAGACTCAGACAGAGAAGCCCCGCCGCCTGCATTTACTGTAATAATCACAATGATCAGACTGACTGCAGATTTAAACCAGGAGGCTCACTGGGAAGGTTGATGAGTGAGCAGCCCTGCAGATGAGATGCTACTGTGTGAAATTTTTCAGATGACTCATATGTAGTAGTATAAAACACTTACTTGAACTACAAGAGTTCAGAGACTTTTCCCGGTCCGTCCGGAGGCCACAGGCCGCACAGGGACACCCCCGCCGCGGCCACACAGCTCAGCTGCAGCACTGACTGCTCTGCACTGCATGATGCACTCTGCGACTGCATCAGTCTTGTTCTTCTCCGACCCCCAGACACTGCAGGCTGCTGACACTCTCCTCGTCCACCCGCTTGGCGGCAGTTTAGTTTGCGCCACCGCCCGCGATCACCGATGCCTCTTCTTGCGCGGCGGGTGGCCATGAGTCGACACTTGAGTGTCTGTGTGTCCTGGCACTGTTGTCACCGCGCCGGTGACAGTGAAATTTCACTCGGGGTCAGTGTCACTCTCGGCAAGTCCCCGCCGGTCTCTGCTGGGCTGGCAAAGCGGGTAATTTGCGGCGCTGCGCACAAAGACAGCAGTGCTGCACGCCACGGCTAGGACTCCCTGACTCGGAGATTGAGTCCCCCGCCGCTTCTGCCCCAGTGCTCACTTCCTCTTCCTCCGGACGTGACGGCAAGTACGGTCACATCCGGATTATAGCCATCACCTGGGCGCCCCTGGTGAGTGCCTGGCTGTGAGCCAGTAGCAGCGACTGCTGAGAGGGCAGCCCTGCCCCCCCGTAATTATTGGCAGCAGTGTGTGTCAAACAAAGCCGCGCGGCAGGAATAATTGCAGCCAGGCACGATTGTTACATTGTAGCCTAAGCGCTCCGAGTCAGCCACCAGAGCTGAGAGCAGTCAGATGGTGATTAACTATTTATGAACTTAGAGCCCAGCAGCTGCTGGCACCGTCTCTCGGAGCAGCAAAGAGGCGCCGTCGGTGGCACGAGCTGGCAAGTCGGCAAAATGCGTGACCATGCATTTCAGTGCGGTGATGCGGAACACCGCACTGAAATGCGTGAGTGTCACACCTGACGCGTGATACTTGGCAGGACTGCACAAGAACGACCTCAGCCAAAATATCGGGAAGGGCGAGTTAATGATTGAGCACTAAAGAACAGTTAACGGGTCATGTGCAATATTGGATAACGCAACAGATTTGATAAACCGATATCGGGTAATGGAAAGACTGTTCCCTATGGAGTGTGAAACATGTTGCATACTTAACCTTTAGCTGTAATGAAAAAATATCTCCCATAGGAGTGAGGATTTATTAATCCCAAAAGTAGTGTACAAGATGTGGTATTTAAGAGAAACACTGTAGATAACCAATCTGAACAAGTACGAGGAAGGCTGTTGATGCGATTTGTGCTTTTCTCATAATATAGAGTGTGACAACAGGGGGATGCTCCAGCTTGCACTCCAGTTTGAGTGATTTTTTCCGATGAAACTTGGTAAGAGACATCTTGATTATTCGTTTTATACAATTTAGTACCAATCACCAGTGAGGCTTCACGTTACTTTTAACTTGGTTTTCAATCATACCCTAGAGCGAGTGATTTGGCAGTGTGACCATGTCACAGCATGCTCTATAGATGGACATGGGATTTCCTTGATATAGCCGATATATGATTAATAACGGAGGGTCATTTTTCCCTGCAAATTGATCTACATAATGAAATGTGCAGCTCCTGGGGGAGCAAGAGAAATATATATATATATATATTTTAGAAAACGTTTGGTATTGTATTGGTTTAATGTTTGTCTTTTCAGAAATACCTGAAAGCCGCCACATAGAAAATGACAAGCAAGGTCATTATATGCAATAAGTCCTTTTGATACATACTTCCCTTTGATTACCAGGTTATTACCTGAAAAGGGTTGAGAGGAAACAAACGGGATCGTTAGTCCAGAGGAAGGCCAGACGACCTATAGTGGGCGAAAACAATTGGCTGAAACATGTCGACATAGAATGCAGTAAGGAGCGACACAGGGGTCCGGATTACCCTCTAGACCATCTCCATAGATAATTTTTTAATCCTATCCAAGGAACCCAAGATTAAAGATTTTCAAGGGTATCCTTGAGGTAGTTTTACACTTCTCCTACCATCGTCTGTCTATATGTAGCTTACTGTGTGGATCCCAACACATGTTTGTATGGTCTTCGCCCACCCCAGGTGCTGGTCTGTGCAGGGATGCTGACGCAGCCCTATGATGAAGCATGCCACTATCTAGTGGGTGAGGGCAGTTTTAAGGAACTTTTCGTTTTCCCAGGTAGGGGTGTGTCTCCAGATACACGTACCTCTTCCTCTTTTTGTGGTTTTTGAAGCTTATATTAGGGAGGATGGAAAAGCAGAAGTACCTCTCTCCCCTTTTTATTCGTGTGAGAATTGTGCCAGAATAACCTCACAGACTTCGGGAGGAAGGTAAAAAACAGTCAATTGTCACAGCTCAATCTCCACGAAAGGTGGCTGAGAGTGGACAGGTTCGGGTGGACAACCCTTCCCTGCGACAGAAGATCTTCCCAAAGGGGCAGCCTGAACGGAGGCTTGATGCTCATTTGCAGAAGCTCGGGATACCAGACTCTCAGTGCTCAGTCGGAGCCACAAGAATGACTTGGGCCCGGTCTCTCCTGATCTTCTTGAGCACTCTGGGCAGGAGTGGTATGGGCGGAAAAGCGTACAGGAGGCCTGTGCTCCACTCGCGACGAAAAGCGTTGCTGAGCAAGAGTAGCCTTGGAAACTTTAATGCGCAAAACGGCTGACATTGCATGTTCTCTTCGGAGGCGAACAGATCTAACCAAGGCTCTCCCCACTGCTGAAAGAGACCTTGCACCACCTCCAGATGGAGACGCCACTCGTGATCCGCAAGGCACCGGCAGAGTTTGTCCGCTCTGGCATTTAGAGAACCTGTCAGATGTTGAACCACCATGGAAATGCCCAGTTGTTCCAGCCAAGTTCAGAGACGCAGGGCCTCTTGACAGAGGGTCCACGACCCCACTCCGCCCTGCTTGTTGCCGTACCACATGGCGGTAGTGTTTTCTGAACACCTGAACTAGCCTTCCTTTGAGGGATGGTAAGGAAAATGCTACTTACCAGTATGCATCTGTTCTTGGCATGTAGAGCTGCAGATCCTCACACTGTGCATTAGATCGCCATCTGGTGTTGGGCTCGGATGCTTGCACTTTGTTGTCTTCGAAGAAGTCTTTGTAGTCATGTGATAGGTGACTCCTCCTCAGGACAATAGTGCGCATGGGCATCGACTCCATCCTCAGATTGTTTTTCGCCATATTGGGGAGTGATGGAGTTAGTAGAAAAGAGATGTGTGTGTATCTAATTAAGATAGGACTGGAGCACATACAGGTCCTGGGGAGGTGGGTGGGCGTGTGAGGATCTGCAGCTCTACATGCGAAGAACAGATGCATACTGGTAAGTAGCATTTTCCGTTCGAGGCATGTGAGCTGCAGAGCTCACACTGTGCATAGACTGTACAGCAGTATCTCCCCTAGCGGTGGTCACCTGTATGTGTTGCAGTAGTTTGAAAAAGGGTTTTAAGGACAGCTTGGCCCACGGAAGCTTGTTGCTTGGCTTGCACATCAACACAATAGTGTTTAGTGAAGGTGTGTGTTGTAGACCACGTGGCTGCCTTACACATGTCTTCTAGGGGAATGTTCCCTAAGAATGCCATGGATGCCCCTAGTTTGCGTGTTGAGTGCGCTCTAGGGGAACTGATAATGTGCGTTTGGCTTTTTGGCAGCAGATTTGGATACATTTAACAATCCACCTTGCAACCCCGGCTTTTGAGATGGGATTACCTTTGTGTGGTGGAGAGAAAGCCACAAACAATTGTTTGGTTTTGCGAAAGGATTTGGTTCTGTCAATGTAATACATAAGGGCTCTTTTGACATCTAGGGTGTGGAGAGCTCTTTCTGCCACGGAATCTGGGTTTTGGAAGAACACAGGTAGTTCTACTGATTGGTTAAGGTGGAAAGGCGAAATGACTTTGGGAAGGAATTTTGGGTTTGTTCTGAGAACTACCTTTTTATGATGCATTTGTAAGAAAGGCTCTTGTATAGTTAGAGCTTGTAGTTCACTGACTCTCCTGAGAGAAGTGATTGCAATTAGAAACGCAACTTTCCATGTAAAGAATTGAAGTTCACATTTATGTAAGGGTTCGAAAGGTGGACCCATGAGCCTGGTAAGTACTATATTAAGATTCCACACTGGGGAAGGTGGTAATCTGGGAGGTATGATCCGCTTAAGGCCTTCCATGAAGGCTTTAATGGCGGGAACTTTGAATAGTGATAAGTGTTGCCTGTTTTGCAAGTAAGCAGCAAGGGCTGCGAGGTGCAGACGTATGGATGAGTATGCAAGACTACATCTTTGCAAATGTAGCAAATAGCAAATGATGTTTTGCGTAGAGGCTTGTAATGGTTGGATGTTATTATTAGTGCAGTAAATAGCGAATCTTTTCCATTTAGCTGCATAGCAGGCTCTGGTAGTTGGGCGTCTAGCTTCTTTTATAACGTCCATGCAGTCTGGGGGTAGGTTAAGGTAACCGAATTCTAGGACTTCAGGAGCCAAATTGCAAGGTTCAGCTGAGATGGATCTGGGTGCATTATCTCTCCATGGCTCTGCGTTAGCATTGTTGGGGAGAGGTGTAGTCTTTGGTATGGGACTACTGATAGCTCCAGTAGTGTGGTGAACCACGGTTGGCGTGCCCATGTAGGGGCTACTAGTATCATTTTGAGAGACTGTTGTCGAAGCTTGCGTACTACAAGTGGGATGAGTGGGAGCGGTGGAAAAGCGTACACAAATCTGCCGGACCAGTTCATCCATATCGCATTGCCCTTGGACTGCGGGTGTGGAAACCTGGCGGCGAAGGTTGGGCATTTGGCGTTTTGGTGTGTGGCGAACAGATCTAAGTCTGGCTGGCCCCACATCTGGAAGAAAGGTAGAAGAACTTGTGGATGTAGTTCCCACTCGTGAATCTGTTGTGTCTGTCGACTTAACAGATCTGCAATCTGATTGTGAACCCCTGGTAGGTGTTCTGCTAGAAGGTATATGTTTTGTGGAATGGCCCACCTCCAAATGTCCTGTGCTAGTTGGGACAGTTGTGGAGAGTGTGTCCCCCTGTTTTTGTATATAGTACATAGCTGTGATGTTGTCTGTTCGGATCAGGACAGCTTTGTTTTGTACGTGGAGTTGAAAGGACTTGAGAGCTAGGAATATAGCTAGTAACTCTAGATGGTTGATGTGGAACAGCTTCTGCTGAGTGGTCCACTTGCCCTGTGTTGTATGGTGTAACAGGTGTGCTCCCCATCCTGTAAGGGATGCGTCCGTGGTTAGTACTACTTGTGGAACCGGCTCTAGGAACGGCCGCCCCTTGGACAAATTGTTGGTGTTCCACCACTGCAGAGAGCGATGTGTGCGGCTGTCCACCAACACCAGATCTGTAAGATGTCCCTGAGCCTGGTTCCATTGGCGCGCTAGGCACTCTTGTAGAGGACGCATTTGAAGTTTTGCATGAGGGACGAGAAAATGCAGGATGCCATCATGCCGATGAGCTGCATAAACACTCTGGCTGGAAGAGAGTGTTGCATTTGAAACCTGGGGACAAGGGTTTTTATACTGGCTATCCTGGCTGGGCTGGGGTAAGCTAGAGCAGTGGAAGTGTTTATTGTGGCTCCCAGATATTGAAGGACATGGGAGGGCTGAAGGTGGGACTTGGTATAGTTTATTGTGAACCCCAAGTTGTGTAATGTTTGTATCGTTTGGTGGGTGTGTTGGACACACTGGTTGGATGATTTGGCTTTGATAAGCCAGTCGTCCAGGTATGGGAAGACATGTATTTGTTGTCTTCGTAGATGCGCTGCTACTACTGCAAGGCATTTGGTAAACACTCTTGGAGCAGTGGTGACTCCGAATGGGAGTACTTTGAACTGGTAGTGCTGTCCATTGAGAACGAACCTTAGATACTTCCTGTGAGCAGGATGTATGGGAATGTGGAAGTAGGCGTCCTTGAGGTCTAATGTGCCAAGGAAGTCTTGTTGTTGTAGTAAGGGAAGCACTTGTTGGAGAGTGATCATGTGAAAATGATCTGAGTGTATGTATTGATTGAGAGGTCTGAGGTCTAAAATAGGCCTGAGAGTGCCGTCCTTTTTGGGAATGAGGAAGTACAGGGAGTAAACCCCTGTGCCCTGCTGTAGCAGAGGCACTGGCTCTATGGCGTGCTTTTGAAGCAGGGAAAGTACCTCTTGTTGTAAAAGTGTAAGATGGTCTGTGGACATTGGACGCTGTCTGGGTGGTATGGTGGGGGGTAGCTGTTAGCTCCAGACAGTAGCCATGTTGGATAATCTGTCTCACCCACCTGTCTGTTGTAATGGAGTTCCAGACAGGCAGGAACTGTGATAGCCTTCCCCGACAGGGGTGTTGTGGTCGGGGGAAGTGGAGGAAAGTCACTGTTTGGGAGTGGTGGAGGTACGGGTGTTGTTATTATTACCTCGACCTCTGCCCTTAGAGTTGTTGCCTCTGTAACCACCCCTAAAGTATCCTCTATTAGGAGAGGTTTGGGTGTTTGTTCGATAGGAAGAGGAACTGTCTGCGGTGGTATTCCTGGAGCCCCCTCTGTAAAAGGAGCGGCGAAAGGA
Source organism: Calotriton arnoldi (assembly GCA_963921515.1). Lineage (NCBI taxonomy): Eukaryota > Metazoa > Chordata > Amphibia > Caudata > Salamandridae > Calotriton > Calotriton arnoldi. Next base: position 420,356 of record CAWUFW010008815.1, read on the forward strand.
GCCACGTTGCTGCGGGGACTGCAATGCTCCCATTGATTTGGCAGTGTCAGTATCCTTCTTCATCTTTTCTAGTGCTGTGTCGACAGCAGGACCAAATAGTTGGTTTTGGTTAAATGGCTGGTTTAGTATGGTAGTTTGAACCTCTGGCTTAAAACCTGAAATGCGAAGCCAGGCGTGTCGTCTGATAAGCACGCTAGTGTTAACTGACCTAGCGGCGGTGTCGGCTGCGTCTAAGGCGCACTTAATGGAGGCATTGGAAATAAGTATGCCTTCTTGAATGAGGTCAGTGGCTTGTGTTTTGTATTGATCAGGTAGATGTTGAAGGAGGGTTTCTAGCTGATCGTAGTGTGCCCTGTCGTACCTAGCTAGTAGAGCTTGGGTGTTAGCGATGCGCCAGATGTTGGTGGCCAGAGGAATCTAACAATTTGGATTCTTTATCAGGGGGCGGAGCATCCCCTGAAGTTTGGGAATTGGCGCGTTTTCTGGCATTAGAAACGACCAGTGAGTCAAGGGGGAGCTGACCTTTGATGTAGGTGGGGTCATCGGGGGCAGGTCTATACTTTTTATCCACTCTAGGATTAAGGATCCTGGCTCTGACCGGGTCGTTAAAAATTTCAGGTGCATGTTTAATGACACCCTTGATCATGGGCAAAGTTTGAACAGTTTTTTGAGACCGTTCAAAAGTGTCTAGAAGAAAATCTTCCTCTGGTTGGTCGGTGTGAATATGCACCCCATGAAAAACGGCCGCCCTATGTATGAGTTGCCCAAAACCTATGTGATCATCTGGTGGAGATGGTTTTGTGGGATAAGGTGGAGGGCTGGGGAGGTCTGTAGGGTCTGGAGGGTCATTATAACCCCAGTCATCCTGTGGTGGATTATCTGGATCCAGATATAAATTATGAGGGTCATCCCCGTACCCCATGTTGTCCTCATACTCATGTGGGGGAGAATCCGCAGGTTGAGGAGGTGTGATAGGGATGTGGAGAGGAGGGGTGTTAGAGAGAGGTATAGGGGAAGAAGGAGGCATAGGGGAAGTGGAAGAGTCTTTCTTCTTCGGAGGGACAGGCTTGTGACGTGGCACAGAGGAAATGTGTCCTGTTTTAGGATTGATATAAAGTTTGTGTTGATTAGGATCGATGGGATCCGGTGTAAACAGTTCCTCTCCTTGAATATTAGTTTTCGGCGCCGACTTTTTCGGTTCCGATCGTGGTGATGGCTTCTTTAAATGTTCCTTTGCTTTAGAAGGCGTCGAGGCGTCCTTCGGTTTAGCTACAGGCTCGACCGGCTTTAGTTTAGGGGTGTGTCGAGTAGCTTCGGTTTCGGTGCCGAGGGATCCGCGTGCTTGGAGGCGGATTTGGGGACCGAACTGGATTTCGGCGCCGGGTGGTCTTTGTGTTTCGGCGCCGAAGGTGCCGGTGTAACGGGCACATGTGGTTTGGTCGGTGCCGAGGAACTAGAAGGCTTTGTTTTCTTGTTCGGTGCCGAGCCCAAAGGCGGGGCGTCCGAAACACGTTTACGGTCTCGACTGGGGCCCGTAGGCGAAGTACTGACCGGTGCCTTCGATTTTGCAGGGAGGGTTGGGGCAGGGGCAGTAGTACTCACACGCTGCCCTGAAGGGATGGAACTGTCGGAGTCCTCTGCCTCGGAGATGATAGCGAGGTCTTCGGAGTCTTCTTCCGGAACATCGGGACCCTCGAAGATGTTGACGGGTTCCGGAGTGGACCTGTGCGCCATGATGTGCCTTCGGGCTCGACGATCGCGGATTGTCTTCTTGGAGCGGAAGGAGGCGCAGGCCGGACAAGTGGCCTCGTTATGGTCTGGTGAGAGGCACCGATTACAGACCTGGTGGTGGTCACTGTGAGGAAACTTTGCTCCACATTGGGGGCATTTCGGAATGGCGTCCTTTCCATGGGCAGTAGGCCTTACGGCGTCGATGGGCCCAACGGCCCGCGTCGACGGCTGGAAAGGAGATCGAGGAAGGGACGTCGAGATGTCGATGTCGGTATCAGGCGTTGAAAAGTGGAAAACGCTGCAAAAAAACAAGTTTAGAACCGGAGTGTCGAAATTGCATCCGAACCCGATGGCGGAAAAAAACAATCTGAGGATGGAGTCCATGCCCATGCGCACTATTGTCCTGAGGAGGAGTCACCTATCACATGACTACAAAGACTTCTTCGAAGACAACAACAAAGTGCAAGCATCCGAGCCCAACACCAGATGGCGATCTAATGCACAGTGTGAGCTCTGCAGCTCACATGCCTCGAACAAAGGCTTTCAGTGCCAACCAGATCGCATGAAGCTCCAACACGTTGATATGGAGCCTGGCTTCTGCCGGAGACCAGAATCCTCTTATCTCCACCTCTCCCAGATGGCCGCTCCATCACTACTGTAAGATCTTGGTGGGGAAGAGAGGGGTCTGCCTCCGACCCAATCGCAGTTTGTCAGCCACCACCGCAAGTCGTTCGCAGTGCCATCTGATATCTGAACTAGGTCGGTGAGATTTCCCTGATGCTGTGCCCATTGGCACTTCAGGTCCCACTGCAGAGCCCGCATGAGCCATCTGGCATGGTCCACTTGCAGGATGAAGGAGGCCATGAGGCTCAGCCTCAGAGTCATTCTCAACAAAATCCAGGATAGAGGCTTAAACATTGGTATCCTATCCTGAATATCCTGGACTAGCCGCTCGGGAGGATAAGTCTGAAACTGCACTGTGTCCAGAACTGCTCCGATCAAAGGGAGCATCAGAGAGGGAGTCAGATGTGACTTTGGCACGTTGATAGTGAACCCCAGCGAATGCAGGAGGTTTGCGTAGTCTAGAGGAGGGAGACTGCTTGGTACGAGCCCACCTTCAACAACCAGTCGTCGAGATAGGGGGAAGACTGGGACCCCTGATCTCCGCAGATGGGTTGCGACCACCACCATCCCCTTGGGGCACTGGTGAGGCCGAAGGGGAGCATGGTAAACTGAAAGTGCTCGTGGCCCACTGTAAACCACAGATAGCGACGATGGGCTGGCAGAACGGGAATGTGGAAATCGGCGCCCTGCAAGTCCAACACTACCATCCAGTCTCCCGGGTCTAGGGCAAACAGGACCCGAGCAAGGGTGAGCATCTTGAACTTCTCCTTTTTGATGAAGTACTTGAGGGCTCCAAGGTCTAGGATAGGACGAAGGCCTCAGCCCCTCTTTGGAACCAGAAAATAGCAGGAATAGCAACCACAGCCTATTTCTGGCCCAGGAACCTTCTCTATAGCTCCCTTGGCCAAGAGAGTCTTGACCTCCTCGCGGAGTCAACTGATCGAAAGTTGGAGGCATCGAGGGAGGGGTAGCCTCGAAGGGGAGGGAGTAGCTCCTTCGGACTATTTGCAGCATCAACCTGTCCGATGTGATATCTTGCCAGTGGTGGAGGTGATGGCGTATCCTGCCACCAACTGGATGTCCATGATCTGGAGGGAATCGGACTAGGAAGGTTTTGCGGTGGAGGAGGGGGGTGGAGGGGCTGTGGCTTGACCGGACTTCTGGCCACCAGACCCGCAAGGTCAGGGTGAACCGCATCCACGGCCCGCAGGGGTTGTTGGACTTGCGGGATCCTCTGGCTGGAATAGGGCTGGCACGGTTGTAAGCCCCTTCCATAGCCACAGAAGAGGCTAAAAGCAGACACAGGCTGGGATAAGGAGGAGAGGCCGAGGGACTTGGACGTAGCCCGCGAGTCCTTGACGAGCTCAAGCGCTGCATCTGCTTTTTCTCCATAGAGACTGGAGCCATCAAAGAGCATGTCCATGAGGTTAGCTTGGACATCCCCCGAAAAGCCAGACGTCCTCAGCCAGGCATGGCGCCAAACGGCCACCGTCGAGGAAATCGCTCTGCCTAGCGTCTGTCATGTCTAAGCCACATCGTATGGCAAACTTAGATGCATCTCTCCCGTCTGTAATAGCTTGGGAGAGGAGAGCCTGGTCCTCCTCCAAGACTCTGGGCAGCACTCTCGCAACCGTATCCTATAGCAAATGGGAGTAACGACCAAGAGGCATGCAGCGTTTACCGACCGCAATTCTAGGCTGGTGGAAGAAAAGATCTTCTTACAGAAGCTGTCCAGCCTTTTGGATTCCCTGTCCGGAGGTGCGGGAGGGAACGCACCATGGGAAGTGGAGGCTTGGGCCATCAAGCTCTGTGGGGTGGGACGGGTAGAGAGGAAATGTAGGTCGCCCGGTGCAGCGCGGTGGCGGCAGGCAATGGTTCTAGTCAGAGGAGACCCTGTGCTGGGCTTAGACCAGGTGCCCAGTAGAACATCAGTGAAGGCCTCGTTGAAAGGCAGCAAGGGTTCTGAGGAGGAGACACCAGGCTGCAGGACCTCCGTCAAGACATTAGTCTTGACTTCCACTGTAGGAAGCTGCAGGTCCAAAACCTCCGCAGCCCTTCGCACCACCATTGCAAATCAATCAATCAATCAATCACGGCATTTATAGAGCGCGCTACTCACCCGGGAGGGTCTCAAGGCGCTGGGGGAGGGGGTAAGTTACTGCTCGAACAGCCAGGTCTTGAGCTGCTTCCTGAAGGAGAGATGGTCCTGGGTTCGCCGAAGGTGAGTGGGGAGGGAGTTCCAGGTCTTGGCTGCCAGGTAGGAGAAGGATCTTCCTCCGGCGGTGGCTCTGCGGATGCGTGGTACGGTGGCGAGGGCGTGGCTGGTTGATCGTAGCTGGCGGGTGGGCGTGTAGAAGGTCATGCGGTCGTTGAGGTACTTGGGGCCCAGGTCGTGGAGGGCCTTGTGTGCGTGGGTGAGGAGTCTGAACGTGATTCTCTTGCTGACGGGGAGCCAGTGCAGGTCTTTCAGGTGTCCGGTGATGTGGCTGTGTCGGGGATGTCCAGGATGAGTCGTGCGGAGGCGTTCTGGATGCGCTGGAGTCTTTTTGAAGTTTGGCTGTGGTTCCGGCGTAGAGGGTGTTCCCATAGTCCAGTCGGCTGGTGACGAGTGCCTGGGTGACGGTCTTCCTGGTTTCAGTGGGGATCCATCTGAAGATCTTGCGGAGCATGCGCAGGGTGTTGAAGCACGAAGATGAGATGGCGTTGACTTGTCTGGTCATCGACAGGGAGGAGTCCAGGATGAAGCCCAGGTTGCGTGCGTGGTCCGTTGGCTTGGGCGTGGTGCCCAGGGCCGGGGGCCACCAAGAGTCGTCCCAGGCGGAGGGTGATGAGCCCAGGATGAGGACTTCCGTCTTGTCTGAGTTCAGTTTAAGGTGGCTGTTCCTCATCCAGTCGGCGACGTCTCTCATCCCGTCGTGTAGGTTGGCTCTGGCGGTGGTGGGGTCGTTGGTGAGGGAGAGGATCAGCTGGGTGTCGTCGGCGTAGGAGATGATGTTGAGGTTGTGTTGGCGTGCGATGGCTGCGAGGGGGCTCATGTAGACGTTGAAGAGGGTTGGACTGAGTGAAGATCCTTGTGGAACGCCGCAGATGACTTCGGTGGCCTCGGATCTGAACGGGGGAGGCGGACTCTCTGGGTTCTTCCGGCGAGGAACGAGATGATCCATTCCAGTGCTTTCTCTCGGATTCCGATGTTGCTGAGGCGCTTCACTAGGGTGCGGTGGCAGACGGTGTCGAACGCCGCGGAGAGGTCCAAGAGGATGAGGGCTGCTGTTTCCCCATTGTCGGTTAGGGTTCTGATGTAGTCGGTGGCTGCGATAAGGGCGGTCTCGGTGCTGTGGTTGGCCCGAAACCCGGACTGCGAGGGGTCGAGGGATCCATTCGTCTCGAGGAAGGCGGCAAGCTGTCTGTTGACGGTCTTCTCGATGACTTTGGCCGGAAACGGAAGGAGCGAGATGGGACGGTAGTTCTTGAGGTCGGTGGGGTCCGCCGTTGGTTTCTTCAGGAGGGCGGTAAGCTCGGCGTGCTTCCAGCTCTCCGGGAAGGTGGCGGTGTGGAAGGAGGAGTTGATGATGTCCCGGAGATGGGGTGCGATGGTGGCGTCGGCTTTGTTGAAGACGTGGTGTGGGCAGGGGTCGGTTGGTGATCCGGAGTGGATGGAGTTCATCGTGCGGGTGGTGTCTTCGGTGCTGATCGGGGTCCAGTTGCAGAGGGTGGTGGTGGCGGGCGTTGGTTCGGCGGTAGGGTGCGTGGTCTGTGCGTCGAAGCTGTTATGTATGTCGGTGATCTTGCGGTGGAAGAACGCGGCGAGTGAGTTGCAGAGGTCTTGCGAGGGGGTGATGTCGTTTCCGGCGCTGGGGTTGGAGAACTCTTTGACGATGCTGAAAAGTTCCTTGCTGTCGTGGGCGTTGTTGTCCAGTCGTTCTTTGAGTGCCGACTTCTTGGTGGCACGGATCAGCTGGTGGTGTTTGCGGGTGGCGTGCTTGAGGGCGGTCCTGTTGTCTGTGGTCTGGTCGAGTCGCCAGGCTTTCTCGAGAGTGCGGCAGTTCTTCTTGGATTCCTTGAGTTCGTTGGTGAACCAAGGGGTTTTCTTGCTTCCGGGTCTGCTGGGAGGGTTTTTTAGTGGTGCGAGGTCGTCGGCGCAGGCGGTCAGCCACTTGGCGAGGTTGCTGGCTGCTTCGTTTGGGTCCGTTGTGTTGGTGGGTGTGTTCTGGCTGAGGGAGGCGGTGAGCTGCTCGGCGGTGATCTTGCTCCAGCTCCGGCGAGGAGCCTGTTGGGGGTGGTGGTGGGTCGCAGTCTTTCTGAAGCTGAAGTGGACGCAGCTGTGGTCGGTCCAGTGGAGTCCGGTGGCGTGGCTGAAGGAGATGTGCTTGCTGGAAGAGAAGACGGGGTCAAGCGTGTGGCCGGCGTAGTGGGTGGGCGTGTTCACCAGTTGCTTGAGTCCGAGGTTGGCGAGGTTGTCCAGCAGGGCGGTGGTGTTTCTGTCGTTGTTGTTCTCCAGGTGGAAGTTGAGGTCCCCTAGGAGGATGTAGTCGGCGGAGGGCATGGCGTGCGGGCTGATGAAGTCTGCGATGTCTTCGCTGAATAGTGTGCGTGGTCCCGGGGGTCTGTAGATGAGGGTGCCTCGGAGGGTGGTCTTGGGGTCAGTGTGTATCTGGAAGTGTAGGTGTTCGGCGGCGGTGAAGGTCTCGTCGGAGTTAGTCGAGATGCGGATGGTGTTCTTGTGTACGATGGCGATGCCTCCTCCCGTCTGGTTGACGCGGTCCTTCCGGGTGATCTTGTATCCGTCCGGGATGGCTATGGCGATGTCGGGCGCTGAGGAGGCGTTCATCCAGGTTTCGGTGAGGAAGGCGACGTCCGGTGCTGTTGCGTCGAGCAGGTCCCAGAGTTCCACGGCGTGCCTGTGGACGGAGCGGGTGTTCAACAGGATGCATTTCAGGTGGTTGCTGCTGGTGCTCGACTTGGCGGAGGTGGTGCACGTCCGGGGGCAGGTGAATCGGCAGGCTTGGCAGGTGAAGGGTCCGTGGGTGCGTCTCGGTGAGGCTCGGTAGCAGGCAGGGTTCCGGCCGGCATTGAGTGCGGTGAGGGTGGCGGCGTCGTAGGTCCGTCGAGTGATGTTGCATCGGTGGGATCCAGGGGTCCTGGCGCTGGGCGCGGGCCAGGCGCGGACGGGCGCAGACGGGCTTACCTTTGGCGCACCTTCGGCGCTCCGTCGGTGATCCCGCTGCGCGCGGCCGCTGCGCGGTCGCTCAGGGGGCGTCATAAGTAAGGAGCCTGGAGGAAGGAGCAGCTGGGTGGCGGGAAAGTCCCAGGAGCAGCGGGCAGCGGGAAAGTCCCAGGAGCAGCGGGAAAGTCCCAGGAGCAGCGGGCAGCGGGAAAGTCCCAGGAGCAGCGGGCAGCGAGCGAAGGAATCTCCAGGCAGGAGGCGGCAAGGCAGGCAGGAGCGGCAGCAGTGAGTGGGGCTCCCTCCTCTGTAGTCCGATTAGGGGGGGGGAGACCAGCATGTCAGAATCAGGAGAAGTGTCCAGGCCACTGGCATCACCCAGCTCCTCATACCAGTCACGGTCTTGATTGGGTTGCAGGTTTTCTAAGGCATCCTGCTGCCCCTCCCAATCCTAATCATCCATGACTAACCCTTCAGAATAGGGCAGGTTGAACAGCATGGAACCGCACGGCTCAGTCGGCACCGGTCTCTGCATTGTTGGACACCCGACCGGCTCTGCATCGTTCGTCTGGAATGCCCTAGACGTCAGAAACAGTGCCGGGGAAGGTCGCAGAGGTACAACCGGCGCCAGTACGGATCCAGGGACGGATCCAAGAGGAGGCCGCGGCCGGAAGCACGGAATCCACAGGATCTCCTTCAGCTGACCTGCAGGCCTGAAGGCGCGCCGGCAGGTTCAGGCCACCCAAATATGGCGCACATGGAGTTATAAAAATTCTTTTAATTAGGGGGGGGGTCGCTCCCAACCCTGGAAAGGGAAAGAAACGCAGAGCTGACCCAGACACCCGCTCCCCAAAGCGAGGCCTCGAACGCCGAGGCCCCTCCATCTCGTCGCACGTTGCAAAGTCAAAGCACGCTTCGACTTCTTGTGCTTTTTATGGTGCTCCTTACCGGACAGATGACTTTGAGGAAGAAGACTTCGATCCCCTGGACTGGTGCTCGGACCTGCCTCTCGACAAACTGTGAGCAAGATCGACGAGTCGACTTCCGTGGCACTGGGCCACGATCAGCTTTAGGGACCACTCCCTCAAAAAGCCTTCGGGCCATGGCCTGAGTCGGAGCACAACTTAGTGTCATGGTCGCCCTCCACACACCCAAGATGCACCAAATTGCGGTCCATGACCGATATGGCACGGCAACCGGCGCGGCATGACTTGAACAGCGAGGTATTTTTACTAGACATCGCTACATACCAAAAGGAGGAGTCGATAAAAAGTAAAAAAAAGTCTGTCAAAAAGTGACCGTGCGTAGCCCTCTTCAACGGATAGGTCCTGGCTGGAACGAAAAGAAAAGAACCGATGTCAACGCGCTGGGGTGGTGCCTATATAAATGACGCAGACGTCACGACAACGAACCTGAAGCCTACAATGTCACGCGGAGTCAACCAACGCCACCTACTGGCACGCAGGGGTACCGCTATCAAAAGTCTTCCGGATCCAGCCTGATGCCCGGAAGTTCAAAGGTAAGGAATCTGCGGCTGGATGCCTCAATCAGATGAATCCTTTAGCTTAGGCCACTTGGAAATCTATTTGGCCGACTTATTGGAGGACTGAGAGATGGTTCTATGAACAACAGGTTATCCACTGAGGAATTCCTGGTGTACATCTCAGTAAGGTTTTCCTTTGGGTTTGTTTTTTTTGCATTCCTGGTTGACTCATCCCAGGGCAGTGGCGAGTCTTCCTCTTGGTACAGTACATATCCCTGCTCTCTCAATCATGAGGGTCTAAGCCAAAAAGTTGCTGCAGATTGTAAACCACAGTTTGCGCTCAGCATTAAAGCAGTAAATACAGTTGTCATGTGTGTCACCTGGATGAAGATTCTTCTTTCGCCATGCGCACAGGGACTGAAATGGGTATTCTTAGTTGACATGCTAAGGGAAAAAAAGGGTATTATGTTGGCCCCATAACTCACAAAGAAAACAATTGTGATAGGAGAACTACCAAATGCTTTGTGTAAATCCAGGAAAGGTGCAAGTCTTGCAATGAAAGGCCAACTTAAGGAAATCTATTGGGAAGGAGCCCATGCCCTGAATTTGACAGCAAGCTGCAGCTGCCATTACTGGACAGGTGAACGGTATGGACGTCTTTTCTCCTCCATCTCTTATTGGCTACTGTTGGGGGTGGAAAGTAGTTGGGGGCCCCAGAGGAGTAGCAAAGTGCCCCCTTTTCTACCCGCTAAGTGTCCACTGCGTGGGTGCAAAGTGACTTTCGCAGTCTGTGTTGGACAAAGTGGATGCAGCCCCGCAGGAGTTCTAACATACATGGCTTCCTGCAACAGCGTGGGCCATGTGGTGTGCCCTGGCCCCCCCCCCCTCTCCTTCCTGGGAACTTCGATGCTGCACAGTCATACAGCCCCACCACCACCCCAGCCTTGCTGGAAGAGGGGGGCGGGGGAGGCGCAGGACCCTGGTCCAGACTGCAACACCTTGTGCTTGAGGCAGACGGTTTACTGTTCGTGCTGTACCCTCGCCTTGCTGTACACATTTGTGGGGACATGCGAGTCAGCATTGCAGAAAGGCGACATAAGGGAGACTGACTTGGCTACTCCCATCCACCCCAGGTGATCCGCCATAGATATCCATCGGAGAGAAATCGTGGCTAAAAGAGAAAGGCCCATTGGCCCAGGCCTAATCACAGACCAACACATTTTGGACTCAGTCAGGCACGATTGGGCCCCCAGGCCGAGGGAGAGTTGAACCAGCGCTCGATGGAGTATGCGGTTACCTGGGCCATTCTGCAGGCAATCCAGGACACTAGAGAGGTGGTGGAGGCAAAGATAAGGGAGGTGACAGTGGATGTGACCCTACTTCGGCAGGACCTTCGCAATGTGGCCCACTGAGTCACAAAAGCAGAAAACAGTGACTGAAATGGACCCGGGAAAAACGCCTGACTCAGATGGCTAGCCCGTGAAATAATACCATAAAGTCCAGCAGGACTAGACCTTGCCACCATAGTGGGTTATAACAAGGGAGCCCCTCCCCCAGAACCATGTGCCTTGTAAAGACCTATCTCATTGATCAATATCAAACTTAACACCTTCACCAAAACACTCACTCGCAGGCTCCTTCGGGTTCTTCCTGATCGGTGTGGCTTTATGCTGGGCGGCACTGTATCAGACTCCTGCAGTCGGTACTAGCTCGCGCCTCTGAGATCCGGAAAACATGTGCCATTCTCCTTGTTGACTTTGAGCAGGCGTTCTACTCAGCTGACTGGCCAGTCTTAGATGACGTGCTAGGATGCATGGGCTTTGGGTCACGATCTTGCAGGTACGCGAGGCTCCTGTACCCCATCAACCGGACGCTCGTTGAACCCTCCCAATCTGTGGCGGAACCAGGCAGGGTTGTTCCTTGTCACGTCTCCTCTTCGCCATTGCGATCGAACATCTAGCCCAGTTCATCTGCTGTGATGCCCAGTATGGGATAGGCGATGGATGGGGAGGAAGACAGAATTGTGCTGAAGGCGGACTATTGACTTCTTTATTTATCAAATAGGTGGGTCCACGCATACCGTCTATGTTGTCTCTGTAGGACGAGGCCTCAGGCCTACACATGAACTGGTCCAAATCCCTGCTAGTCCACTTTGGAGGACACTCGGATGCTGTTACTTGGCAGACTGACATCCCAATTTGCTGACTCAATTTCTAGCATTTAGGCCTACATATCTCAGTGGAGCCCACCCTGACATGGTCACTCAATCTTTGCCCCTTGTGGCCCGTATGAAACAAGACTTCTGCAAATAGGCAGCTCTTGCTTCAGATCAATGGGCACAGATCTTGCTTCAAATCCTGGGCAAGGTTGCGATGTTTAACATGATTGTCTTGCCAAGACAATCATGTCCTACAAACTCTTCCGCTGACTATCCCTGCACCATGGTTCTTAAATTTTATTGCCCTGGTTCACTCCTTCCTTCTTCTGGGCTGGATGCCATACCCTCACTGCTTTCGATAAATGCTGCCAGTTGACTTACGATGGTGGGCTAGGAATGGCAGACATTTGGCTTTACTACTGGGCATCTCACACGTAGTAATTAATGACTGGCTAAACGGAGGCTGGGGAGACTGAGCATATAGACTGGAGGTGTACCTCCTGGATTTGGACAATGTTCTCCACATCCTCTACAGAGGCTCACTGCCCCGCGTTCTCCCCCCACTTACTGAGGTAGTAATCTTCATGTGGCAGGCCGCGCTCAGGATGATTGGCTGGGAGAGGAAATTAACACAGAAGACCACTCTTTAGAAGGGCTGTTGAATTTGCCAACTGATGCAATTAGAAGCAAGTGGAACAAAATAGGAATCACTTACCTGGGTGACGTGTGGTGAGAGTCCTCCATAAAGTCCTTTGAATAACTGCAATCTATATGTGCCATGTCCACCATTGAATTTCACAAATTCCTACAGCTGAGGCATGCACTCTCATACCACCGGGAAGACATTGATCAGCCCCCCAGAATATAACCCGCTTGAGACTAAACTCCTTCAGGGTGTACTGCGTAAAGGGAGGGGAGGTGGAATCTCTCAGTTATACAAATCATTAATACTGAACTCCCCAGATAAAGTAAGTCGATTCCATCAAACAGAGATGGGAAGCCTGGGTGGGGCACCAGGACTAAGCCGACTGGGGCTAACGCATGCATGGCCTCTGGCGTTCTGGTTATCTCCTGCAGTCTGCAACTCATCCTGCTTAACTATCTACGCACCTCCTACCCAACACCCAAAGACCTATGGAGAGAACATAGACAGGCATCTTCGGAGAGCGCTTAATGTTTGGAGCAGAATGCTGATTTCTATCATATAGTCTGGTCATGCCCAGTGATATGGAGTTACTGGAGAGCCGTCGGTGCAGGGCGGTATGGGGAGTACCTGCCAGGGTCCTCGAAAAACCAGCGGAGCTGTCCCAGAGAGTGAAAGACACAAATGATGGACGGAATGCAGAACAAATCAAACAATCACCCCCAGTACTAGAGATCGGAGTTAAATCCACCGTTCTTTTGTTCACGATGACCCCTGCGAAGGATTTAGGCCCAGATCTCTGTACTGGGGTGAATGTTTGACATTGTTCAACATTCTGTCCATTGATTTTTCTTTTTGCATTTGTCCCCAAGAGTAGCCCTTTTAGGTATCCTGGAGGACCTCACGGATAGAGTACAATGGTGGAAATTGCCATGATACTGGCAAAAACAGATATTGCGAGCAACTGGAACCCCAACCATACTCCAAGCATCTCCATGCGGCGATCTAAAATGGACTGGTGCGCTAAGTTGGGAGAACCTATATACTTGGCCAGAGGCTGTCCACATAAACACAGTGCAGTTTAGGGATGAAGGTGGAGCTACTATGGGCTCCTAAACGATCATGGGGGTGGTTAATGAGTTGAAAAAGTCTCGTAGCCCGAACGGGAGATTGTATGTTGCATTCTGGGATGGATATTTCTTTCGATGTAACCATTATAAAATCAATATGGATTGAAAATGGTCCGCACGTGTGAGTATTTGGCTGATGACTTGAAGGATTGGGCATCAATGAGAAGGGAACTAATGAGGGGAGAGACGGACGAGGCTACTGATGGCAGGCATGTTGTAGCAACTGTACAGCCTATACGAGGCACGGTGATCCATGCCGTGTAATATGTCATGATGCATGTCGCAATGTGTTTTTTCTAGTTTTATATCAAAACTATAAACAAAACTATTAAAATATACTATTATTAAAGCAATAAAAATGTGCTCATTAAAAAAAAAAATCTAATAAAGCCCATAACGTCAAATCAATAAAGGAGCTTCAAGAAAACATGTACGCTTACCTAAACCTAGGATGTTTGTTTATTGCTTCGTCTGGAAAAAACAAGGACTTGGAAGCACCACTCTCTACTGGTGTGGGTTCACATTCAGGAAAAGTAAACCCCGGGCATCCCAATCTAAAAAAAAAATAACCAGACACAGATAAGTTTCAAATACAATAAGGCACCTAAAGTTTTATGGTTTGCAAAGTTGATGGATGTTGAACAGAAAACTACACCAAGGAGGAAAGATCAGGTAGTCTGACATGACCAGAGCTTTTCTCCAATATAGATCACTAAACACAACATGGCATGAGGTTCCATATTCGTTTTACCAATACAGGTGTGACTGGACTGCTAAGCAACTCTGACTGGTAATTTGCTGGAAGAGCAGGACTTTACAATATGTCTAGCTATTTTGTTAAGATAATGGGTAACTGGGCAGGAATTTACAAGGTCACCGCAAGAGCAACAACCGAGTATGTGTTTTTCCCCATTGCCGGAGGCAATAGAGTTGCTGTTTTTTCCAAACATGCAGCCACCTATTCCAACAGAATAAAAAACATAAGCAGCTCATTTTGGATCAGAAATTGGAAAAGATACTGAGCAGAAAGTACTTTATAACATAGAAGAAAAAACACAGATGTGTTAAGCGATTTGTTTCTACACAGAGAGACTACATACATATTTTCTTTCTGCAGCTCAAGAGGCCACCTGCTTTAGTGAAAGTAGGCATAACCCACAGGGTAACAAATGCATATTGAGAAGCGGGTCGCTGGTTTGGGGAAAAGGACGGCAAGTAAAGTATTGGTGGCAGGGATCATCTATTGGATGAAAAAGCGTGGTGGTGGTGGTGGTGGAGGGGGGGGGGGGAAACAGTAAAGAATACCTCCTAATAGTAGAAAGGTCTAAATGATGAACCAGGTTGCAGTAAGTCTGAGATATGATGTTGAAACATCAGCAAAATCATGAAGCCACCTCCACTGGAAATATACACTATAGAACCCAGTACACAAGCAAGACCAATTCAAAACATGGTCAGGGTGGTATTGCTTTCCCAGTCATGCAAGGTTTTCGTACATTGTCAAGAAACTCTCATGCAAGCATCAAACCAGTACCAGGTTACTGAAGCTTTTAGTCTGAGGTCCCCTGGTCTTGTTTCTTCAAATAGTACGTTAGCTGTGGTGTCCTTTTGTACCATGGCCTTCTTAAATGACTGAAGCAAAAAAATATTTGAGCGCTGGATGGATACAGCACACACAGTTTCAGCATGTTAATGTGATAAGGCTCCTTAAGTAATCAGGAATACTCATCACTTCAAGGAGACATCCATTACAAATTACTGAAGGAGATTGCGGCTAGAATAGTAAAACTTCTCAGTCTATCACCACCAAGTGACAGACCATAGATGTGCAACTTTCACCTTCAGCTTGTCTTCCCACACCCTTGATTTCTATAACTACTGATCTTAAAGATACTTGCAAGAGGTTTCATATGCAGCTGCGCAAGCCTACATGAAGATGCAGAATGCCATCAGTCGCAGGACACCAGATTTGTCAGGTATGTCAGTAAGTGGCTTGAAGAACAGAATTCAGATGAATAAAGACTTTCCTTTATAGGTTACACTTTCACAGTTTCTGTTCATCTTTCTTTCAGTGTTGAGTAAATACTGGTCCTAAACGTCTACAGAACATGTCCGGCCCCGTCATTAATCTACTCTTTTAAATAAAGAGGCCTAACTATTTAGCTCAATGTTCAGCATTAGGCTGATCAGGTTTTGCTCAGCTAGAAAAGTGCTTCATAATGTTCCCCCATGTAAATGTTCAATAGTGGGAGGTTGCTGCCAGGAGAGGGTTTTTTTTACTCTGCGGCCAGGTTAATGCTGGCAGTACTAATCAGACTGAAGCGACTAGTCCGTTAGTGATTTCAGACATAGTTATTGTTTGTGTCTCCATTAAGTGACATCCCGCTATAGCAATGTTGCCCATAATTGAGATGCATTATTAGTAAAATGACTCACTAATTGGCCTTCTCCCAAACCACCATCCCCTTTCCCTGTCTGGTAGTTCGTCATCTCCAGTAACGCCCTTCCCAAACTGCTAGTGGATGAACACTTTACTTTTTGGACAGGTGGGCTTGCTGACGTGTAGTGCTATATATTTTGAGTACTGAATTCGGTGCACTCAGCCACCAATGAGAAATGCATGAACTCCAGCACCAAAGTAAAACAAGGCTGTGGCAGCGCACAATTGCCTCTACAATTAAGTTAACACAAAGATGATGGACAGAGTGCTGAAACTTTTCAGACACTCACCCCCACTCACAGATCTGGGTTGAATCCATCATCGTTCTTTAGCTCACTTCGCCACCCCAGTTCAGACACAGCTATATGCAAATCAGTCTTGACCCTATGCGTCATGGGAACAGTCCAGCCCGAACTGCCAAGCCAGGTCTTCCCTGGACCGGAAACAAGCATCCTGGGACCGATTTCGGGGTAACACCCCTCTTCAGCCAGGCTAGCTTGAATCCAGTGGCAAAGTGAGCAAGGGATGGATTCAACCCAGATCTGGGGGGGGAGGGGTGAGAAGTGTCTGAAAAGTTTCAGCGCTCTGTCCATCATCTCCTTGTGTTTGCTCTATAATTAAGTTGCCATTTGAACTTTTTCTCGCTGTATTCTCTGTCCAAGAGCTTCAGCACATGCGCAATTCCTACAAATAAAATACTTAGCCACCAATAGTAGTAATCAGCAGATAACCTCAAGTTGCTCTGTCTTGCAAGACAATTCATCAACATATTCGGAACACTGCCCAAAACTTGTATCAAGCTGAAACTACCTCCAAAATACTTAATCATAGCATAATTTTCCCAAAAGCTAAGAGTAAAGATGTGGGATTACTAAAAAGCAACTAGATTAACTGGGCTTTTACGGTATATCTTTATTTTAAGGTATTTATACAGAATTTAAAGGATAAGGAGGTAGGCAAAAAAAAGTAGGGTTTCAATATCAAGAGTTCATTTTGATAGCGCCATATCCATTTAATATCACAAGAAAAACTATTATGGTTGGTCCTCACCTTGGAAAAGCTGTAATCGTGCAGATGGCAACATTTTTTTCCAACAAAGCAGATGCCTCGAGCCGTCTTTTCCTCATGTTAGCTTCCACGGTGTTAAATTCGGACATGGTGCCACCATACGGTTGACCAGGCGTTCCTTCAATCATGTAGCTGCCATATTCTGGTCTCCACAGAGTAGGATGGCTAACCAGAAAGATTTAAAAAAATTGAATACAATGAACACAAGCAACATTAGTATGCAATATGAAAAGTTACTTACCTGTGGTAAATATCTTTCTGGTGGATACTCTAACTACCTGCAAATTCCTCACCTGTAGAAGATTACGTGACCTGTAGAACATTCGCAGGCATCAAAGTGGATCCGGAAACTTCAAAGCTCTCACAGCATGGTAGGGGGCGCTGGCTTCGTGTAGACGTCACAAGTGGTGTCAGATGATGCTGCCGAAACCATATAGCACCCACCCTGGCGCAATGTCAGTTTCCATCTGTTTTTCTAAGCCTTCAGGACGAGCGGATGGACTGGCATCAACATTGCATAGTTCATTACAAAAATGAAATATCTGGGCCGCTTATTAACTTTTTCTAAACAAATTCATCAAACAGGGAGGTGGTTGGGCCAGTGAGGAATCCGCAGGTTATGTACTAGAAAGATCATTACCTCAGGAAAGTAATTTTCTCTTCAGATGGATGAGTCTACCTACAGACTTCTCACCTTTTGAAAAGATTTAAAAGCAGTACCCTTCTAAGGAGAAGGGTTGATAGATGGTTAGATGAGGATATCCTGAAAAACTGTTCTGGTGAAGTAGTTGTCTCTAGGCACTTCGGAGTCCAGGCAAAAATGCTTTTTGTAAAATGACGCCCACGTAGCTGCCTTGCAGATGTCTGATCAGAACTCCTCTGGCAAATGAAGAAGAGGTCAATCTGACTCTGGTGGAATGGAACCAGATCTCTTACGGAGGGTCTTTCCTTGCCAAAGATTAGCAGGTATTCATAAAGAGGAAGGTTCACCTGGACAGAGTTCGCTTCCATACCGAAGGTGGTGAATGGTGAGCAGAAACTCAAAGCCTGTAAGTCACTGATCTGTCTGGCTGAAATGATTGCCACCACTAAATACTATTTTCAAAGTTAACATTTATAACTGGCAACTATACAGGGGATCAAACAGGGTCCCTGTTAGAAATGGGATTTTTGGTAGGCTAGGGCATGTGCCAAAGCCAGGCAGAAACCACCACTCTAGTCAGGATAAGGGAGTTACACTCCTAAAATAACCCCTGCTCACCCCCTTGGTAGCTTGGCACGAGCAGTCAGGCGTATCTTAGAGGCAGTGTGTAAAGCATTTGCACATAACCAACAGTAATACAGTGTAAGCACTACAAAAGGACACCACACCAGTTTAGAGAAATATCCAATATTTTTATATACTTAAGACAAGACCAACAAGCATTGGCATAGCCAATAGGTCTCGCCTTTGGGACCTTTTAATTGTTTTCCTTGAGCTATGGGGGGTGGGGGGAGTGGAAGGTAAACAAGGCACCACGGACAACGGGAGGGCGGGGCAGTAAAGAAGACACCACGGACTGAACGTAAAGCAAACAGCTGCCCAGGCTTTTCGATGAAATTATTACAACTTATTGCACAAGGAGGTCGGCGTTGGCAGCCCCGGGTGCTGTGTGCTTCAGATTTGGAACAACAAAGGCAGAGAGGCAGCCGCACACGCTCGCAAACCACACACACTCATTCAGAATCTGAGACACGCAGTTACACAGGCAGACAGAATTACAGACACGCAGAGTCAGAAACACGCACTTATACACACACTTACAGACACACTTAGAACAAGGACAAAACTGGGGAGAGGCGCACTACACAAAAACCACCTTCTGCCCGCCACAGGTCATGACGGACCTGTGCCAAAACTGGAACCGAACCAGAAAAGCTCGTGACTATGATCGCACAACTGCCAGGACCGTCTCAGATGCAAACAGTGGCAGCATCGAAACACTACCCCGTGGTAGGGGTAACATTCGATCCAACAGTACCTGTATCAGTGCTGGAGCGGAACTGTGGAGTAACAAAGGTAAAACAGAAACAAGAAGACAGCAGTGCCAGAGCTAAAGCAGAAATAGAATTGCTTTAAATAGCTTGGCAGGCCAATTGCTCGTTGCAGATATTTCTGTGTAACTGCAACTACAAATGCTGGTAGCATGGATCAAAGTTTCATCATTCTAGTGTCGGTAAAATTAACACCGATTGGCTATCCCGTTAATGACGTCACGACACCATTCAAACCCTCAGCTGACATAATCCAAGGAATGCTTATGGTTGCCGACTGTTATAAATGTAAGACTGGGTAAAGAGATCTGGTTTCCCTACACCGGATGGCCCCAGTAACACCCACTATTCAAGCGCCTAAAGATCCCTCCGTTCGTTACATGCGCTGTATAAAGGAGCAGTGTTTTTGGAAGTAACATGGACGAGTCTGCTTTGCTTCTGTTCTGCCTGTATTCTGGTAACGGCTCGACTCGGACTTCCTACTTTGACACAGAACAGTTGGCAAGGGCACAGAACGGTGCCCCTTTCCTGGCCCGAACCTCTTAAAACATTCCCAAAATAAGGACCAGGCCATTATCTTCAGGTTATGTGTTTAAGCAAAGCTCCATTTTCAATCCACTATGCCTTAAAGTGTTAGTGTCTCATTTCCGCGGTTGTTTCGTCCTGCACTTCGGCACACCTCGTGTGAAATACACCAACAACCTGTGCGCTCGTTCAGTTCCTCCACCTCGTCTGTCAGCATTCAGTGTGAAGAAGCTCTGAAAAAAAGGGAGGGCGAGGCAAATATCCCGGTGTTTCTGCTCCCCCCCCGTTCCCCCAGATCCCTCAGCTGCTGTATTTACCCCGTGCTCTCCCTCCCTCGTTAACTAACCTTTTCACACCAGCGCGTGGGGCAGAGGGGGATGGCGGGGAACGGAGCGCTGTCTGTCTCTTCAGCTATCTGCCTGCTGGAGCAGAGCCTGGCAAATCACTCCTTTCACACCCTGCCTCGCGCCACTGCCACGGCTGTTGGTATATTATTATTCTGCCGCCCCCCCCCCACGAAGTCAGTGCCCCTGATTTAATATTTTGTAATAGACACAGAGAGCCATATTTGCAGATAGTTTTCGCATTCTGGTTTCGTGTGTCAGTTTCATCAAATTCCAGGCTTAGGAGCTGCGGTGCGTGGAGCAGAAAGGGCGAATTTTACAGTGGAATGCTGCGTCGGAGCCTTAAACTTGTGGGAGAATCACGCGCCGCTTCACAGTGAGCCCGTTCCCTTGGGATGACGTGCAGGATCGCGTTATTATTATTTACGGCGCGGTTCCAAAGATATGTACCTGCACCCAGCACCGTACAGTCGCCACCAGATTCGGTAACACTGCAACACCTTTAGGATTTATCCAACCTCTGCGCCCGACTCGCTTTTCGGTTACAGTTGCTTTCCTTTATTGGCAGTCATTTACATAGCGCTGCATACCTCGCTGTCGGCTTCTAGTAGTATATATATATTAGCTGATTTGTTATGGCCTAATTAAAGTGGTGAGGGTGGAAAGCATAGAGTCAGTCTCTGTTTGTAAAGGAGTTTCTGGCCAGCCACCCATAAGACAAGCAGTCTCTGCATGGTAACAGGGACCAGACACGCACAGCGTTTACTTTTGCTTAAACGCGTAAATGTTTTGCATTGGGTTGTTTTGCCACTCGTGCACGTTTGGCGTTTCCCTTGCGGGAGCGAGCAGGGGCACCATCTGTTTTCAAGATAATTACAAACAGATGGCGCCGATGCTCGCTCCCGCAAGGGAAACACCAAACGTGCACGCGTTGCAATAGAAAGCAATGCAAAACGTGCACGCTTTTAGTCAAAATGCTGATCGATTCCAAAAGGTCCCCTCCTATGCAGCGCATGCGCGCTGCGTAGGCGAGACCTAAAAACGATAAAAATCCACAATACAGTACTTAAAAATCTTCAGTTATCAAAATATGCTTTAAAAACAGTTCCTTGATGTCGATAGCTTCGTCCGGGGCTATCACGGCGTCGTGAGCAAACAAATCCAAACAGTTCTGGCTGACCGCGGCGTCGCGGGCCAGCTACGGTGTCGGGAAGACCAGCAAACAGTACCTTTTAGAAATGCAGGGCGTCGGTGACCTCTAGTTGAGCTTTTGAAAGCACGGCGTCCACAGGAGTCGGTTCCGGAGGTCGGTGCAGGAGTCGTCGGGGCCCTCGAAGTCACTCGCGTTGCAGATCGATCTCCTCTCTGTTGAAGTCAGGAGCGCTGGCGTCGGCAGGCGCCGGGTGCTGCGGTGCGAAGTGCAGCGCCCTCAGGTCGCGGTGCGAGCAGCGGCTCTCGGTGTCGGATGGCGGCGGTGAGACCAGGGTCGTGGTGCGAGATGAAGGCGGTGCTCATCACGGTGCTGGCAGGTCACGGTGCAAGCAGCGGCGTCGTCGTTGCTGAAGCGCTGTCGGCTGACGAACTGGAGTCAATGGCGTCAGTAGGCCAAGGCTGCGGTGTGGGATGAGGGCGGTGCGTCGTGTAACTTTACGAGCGGTGCCCTCGAACCACGGTGCAGCAGCGGCGTAGATTTCGGCATGGGGCGTAGTCGTCCGGGATACCCAGGCGTCGGCGTGAAGCGAGGCGGTGTGGAGTGCGCTGCCCACAGGTTGCGGTGCGAGCAGCGGCTCGGTGGTGGCGTCAGTAGGCGGCGGTGAGACCAGGGTCGCGGTGCCAAGGCGTCGTCGCAAAGCGGTGCGGAGCCCACAGGTCGCGGTGCGAGCAGCGGCTCAGTGGCGGCGTCAGCAGGCGTCGTCGGTGAGACCAGGGTCGCAGTGCGGCGGTGCCCTCTGCGGTGCCTTCAGGACACGGAGTCGGCAGCGGCGTCGTTGAGTTGCTTTTCTTCTGTTGCAGCACAAAACACACGGTCCCCAGTGCTGAGGGCAGAAGAACTTGAAGTCTTTGCTGTTCCTGAGACTTCTTGAACAGGGGGCAAGCTCTACCTCAAGCCCTTGGAGAAACTCACAAAAGTAAATTGCAGAAAGTCCAGTCCATTCACTGCCCAAGACAGAAGCAGCCACTGCAGGCCAACACAGCAAAGCACACAGCAAAGTGGTAGTTCCTCCTCATAGCTTCTCCGGCTCTTCTTCTTGGCAGTCTTCTTGATCCAAAAGAGTTCTAAAGTTCAGGGGTCTGGGCCCCAATATTTATATCCCAAAATCCTTTGATCTCTTAGGCAGAGAGTGTCTGTTCCCAGCCAGAACCAGTTCTGCCTTCTCTGGTGTGATTTCCTGGCAGGAGGTGGAGACGGCATTGTCAGAGGCAGACCAGGCCCTTTGAGGTGCAAGGAAATCTCCTCCGCCTTCCCCCATCGCAGCCCAGGTCTATTCAACCCTTTCCTGACCTACCTAGACTATCTGGAGCCACTCCTGCTCCCCAGCCTTCTGTCATCCAAAACCCAGACAGGCAATCCACATTCCAGCAGAGGTACACGGGATGACTGAGCAAGAAAATACCTACTTTCTAAAAGTGGTATTTTCAAACACAGAATGTAAAAATCACCTTCACTGAAAGATGCATCTTTAGATTCTGAGTTCAGGCATACTAAACTTTATTTTCCTACCTAATTCCCAGGGCCAGTTTTGTCTATAAGATGTTATAAACAAACTTCCCATTCTGTCCTATGGGGAACAGGTAGCCTTGCAATAGTGAAAAACGAAATTGGCTGTGATTCACTATCAGGACATGCCACACACACCAGGGCATGTCCTACCTTTCACATACACTGCACCCTGCCCACAGGGGTACCTTGGGCCTACCTTAGGGGAGGCTGACATGTAAGAAAAGGGAAGGTTAGAGACTGGCAAGTGTGTGCACTGGCCAAGTCAACAGGGCAGTTACAAACTGCGCGCAGACTCTGCAATGGCAGGTCTAAGTTACCTTTTCAGGGCTACTCACGTGGGTGGCACAATCAGTGCTGCAGGCCCACTAGTAGCATTTGATTTACAGGCCCTGGCACACTCAGTGCACTTTACTAGGGACTAACAAGTAAATCAAATATCCAATCATGGAAACACCAATCCAGAACACAATTTACACGGAGAGCATATGCACTTTAGCACTGATTAGCAGTGGTAAAGTGCCCAGAGTCCTAAAACCAACACAAACCGGTCAGGAAAAAGTAGGAGGAAGAAGCAAAAAGTTTGGGGATAACCCTGCAAAAAGGGCCATTTCCAACAGTCCCCATTAAAAATGTTAGCACATGGTTAAAGTTTCACTGAGTAACAACAAAAGGCAAATACAGATTACTCAACCCCTTTATAGAAATGCATTACAATAGGGCATTTGAACAAAGTAGGCTGCTCTGGAAGACAGAGGAACACCAAAAGTGCTGACAAATAACCCTTAACAGTGCCAACAGCACACCCACTCTGAGCAAGGTAAAGAGCAAACTTCAAAACTTGAATTTGATTTAGTGGGGATGGTATTAAAGGAGGGGCGGGGGGGGGAGGCAAGTCAAGAACATGACGTCGACCACCTCCAGTGGCAGCTGGAAAGAATTTAGAAGTCCCTGCTCAATCTCCAGACATGAAGGTGAAGACCTCGGAGATTGGGATGCGGTTTCATTGGGCGAGAATGTCCTGTCTAAATGGCAGCTTCAGCAGTCGACATACCACACCGTCCTTGGTCAATCGGGGCAATGATAAGGGCTTAGGCTGCGCCCTGGCAGATCTCCTTCAAAAGTTGAGTAATCAATGGTATCGGGTAAATGTAGCTGAAAGTTCCACCACAACTAAAAAGTGTCCCCAAATAGTACAGACCTGCTGACATTGAAAAATTTCCGGGGAGGCGAATAAGTCAACCTGAGGAGTGCCCCACTGGGTGAAGATGTCCTGAACTACCTCTGGCAGGAGACACTACTCGCGATGGGCAAGAGAACGCCAGCTAAGACTGTCGGCTCTAATAATCAGAGAACTCGCTAGGTGATTGGAGGTTAACAAGATCTCGACGGTGAGCCCAAGCGCACAGTCTCAACACTTCCAGGCAAAGGAGGCAAGACTACTCCACCTTGCTTGTTGACGTCTCACATTGTTGTAGTGCTGTCCATCAAGTTCTGGGCAGACCAACCTTGAATGAAGGGGAGGGAGGCCTTTAGCACCAGCAAATTAGCTCGCAGTTCCAATAGATTGATTTGAAGCACCTGTTCCGCTGGAGACCAACGGCCTCTTATCTCCAGATCCCTCAGGTGAGCTCCCCAGCCCTGAGGTGGCGGCATTCATCAGTACCATAGCCATGGTGGGGGGGGGGGGGGGAGAGAGTAAATGCCACCACGCCCTGCACGCACACCTCATTCACCCACAAAACCACTTCAGCTGAATCTGGGGAAGATTACGATTGAGTCCGACAGGTTTCTCTCATATGGAATCCACTGCCTGCACAGGCACCACTGGAGGACCCTCATGTGCCAATATGCGTGCATGACTAGGAGAATGCAGGAAGCCAGCAAGCAGGCCTAGATATAGTACCTTCAGGACTGGAATTCTTGCGGCCTGACTGACGAAAGAAACCATTTTGTGTACGTCAGCCATCCTCGGAGGTGGAAGAAAAGTGTGAAACTGGAGGTTTCCAGTACCAATGCTATGGATAGAGGTTGGAGCCTGCAAGAAAGGAAGGCTGTAACCTCTATTATTGAGAATACCCATTGGTCAGAAGTGATGGCCTTCCAGGCTGGTAGGCTCCATGTGGATTTGGGAAAGTGGACTAGGTCCGTTTCCCTGGTGGTGCAGGAGAGGAAGAGGCAGCGGTGGAGGAGGAGGAAGCTTGATGGGCAGATCTACTGCCTTTACCCCTTTACTGGGGAGGGAGGGTGGGGGGGGGGAGGGAGGGAGGAAAAATCAGCTGGCTCTGGGGCAGCTGGGCCTGGCAGAGTTGGTGCTGACAAAAAGGAGAAACCCCAAAAATAAAAATTGACAGTAGTGTTTCTGGAACCGAGGCTGCCGAAGAGCCAGCGTTCGCCCCATTGCCTTGCTGGGCGCTCCCCGAAGAAACTGTAGGGAATGTGCCTGCTACCTGACCAGAGGAGCAGGAAGTTTGGATGACCAAACTCGCCAGTAATGGATGCGCTGAGAGCAGGATCGCCCAGAGCAGGTCAATATCACATGGCCACCAGTCGATTCACCACTAGCACTGTGGTGGGCTTTACACAGTCTGCTATAACAGATTATACCAGGGCTTCATTGAAAAGAAGCAGAGGTTCTAAGGTTGAAGCCGATGGACGTAGAACCTCAAGAACATTCGTTTTCTCATCTACACATGGCAGCTGCAGGTCCAGCACTTCTGCAGCTTTCTGGACCACAGAGTGGAAGGACATAACCTCTGGGGTTGGGGGCCCAGTGGGGTCTCCATCTCTTTGACGAAGTATGAAGTTCACCGGCCAAGGATAAGCCTTGCAGCCGACACTGGTGTTCTTCTCAATCATCCACAAAGGCATATAGGTTGAGGGGGTCAAAGTCTGATCTGAAGAGATCATGAAATGTTTGCTAATACTCCTCTGGGCTTCCCTCCTAGACCTTTTCTGAGGAGGGGGCCCCGTAGGTAGAGGAGGCAGCGCAGTCTGCAAACTCTGCGTCGGTGGAGGTTGCAGCGCCGAAGGTTTCTGTGGTGGCGCCGGCAGTGGGGCATGTAGCTGCATTCCGGAGTAAAGGCAGGAACAGACACTGGAGCCAAAAGCCAGGCACCATAGGCATGAACAATGTGAGGCCGAAAGGCATCCCAGTGCCCAGTGGTGTGCCAGAGGGAATCGTGGCCCTGGCAAAAACACTAAATAGAGCATTGAGAAACGAAGCTCGGACCATATCCCAGCACCGGGAAATACGGATATATTGGAGCCAGGGCGGATGGATCTGGGAGTGTTGACAGTGGTGCCTGTAGAGGTCCATTACGCTGAGATATCTGGTTCTGACTGAAGCACAGGAGTGGAGCCGCTAGGAGGGGGGCAAGTTGGTTTCACCATAACCAATTCTGGCTCCGAGAGTGAAGATCCTGTGAGACCGGGGTAAACTAGGTGATTGACCTCTAGGTTTTGGATTTCCTGTGCTTCTTTTTTATGTAAATTGCCAAGGAGGAGTCCTGCGGCGGAGGGGGCCCGAGGCACATTGTCGGTGCCTGTCCCTCCGCGCTGCTGACGAGGAGAAGGCTCCGCTGAGGGTGAAGCCAGGAGAGGTCCCAGAAGCAGGACCCGTCGGGGCACATTGCCGGTGCCCGGAGACTGCAGAGACATCCAGAGGGGCCTCAGACTGCCGTTGAGTGGGGCTCAGTCATCCTGTGGTTGGGGGGTATGTCGGGGCACATTGTCGGTGCCCGCCCCCGGTGCCAGTATTCTTTGGAGGGCATTGGCTGTGTTTAGAGTCCCATAGGAGGGGGGCTCCAACGTGCCCAGTACTTGTTTCCTCCCTCAGCTGCACGACAGAGGCATTTTGGGAAATTCTAGAGTCCCAGAAGAGGGGCTCCCCCGTGCCAGTGTTCTTGTGGGCAGATTCCTGTTAGAGCCCGGAGTGGGGCTCCCATCGCTGCATTGTTGGCGCCAGTGCTTGTTGGGTTTACCCAGCTGCCCCGCAGGACAGGGGGCAGCTGCAACGCATTGGGGGCATTGGATTACCCAGGAGAACAGAGAGAGGCGTGAGAGACCCTCCTTCCCTAGCGCTTTGCGCACCTTTGTTTTCGCTGCCCTTGCAGCCAGCCCTGACTTTGCGGGACATAGGGCTTCTGAGCCCCTGAGAGAGGCCCGTTGGCCTGGGCCCAGTTTCAGAGTGTTGTGCCCCTCATTGGGGGCGACTGGGGCTTATGCTTGTGAGGCCTAGCGCCTCTTATGATTTATGTACAGGTGATTTATGCTAAGGCTATGCCTGCGCTAAGGGGTCTACGCTAATGCATTTATGCTGGTAATGTTTTCCCCCAAATTGCTAATGTGTTGTTCATGCTTTCACCCTAATGGTGTCGCCTCCATGCCCACATGTTCAGGCCTAATGCTGTGTCGCTAATGATGGTGGTGCCTCTATGCACACCTGGTTTTGCGTAATGCTAATGTTATGTATGCACAGTGTGATGGTATGCCTAAGGTTGCATTTTATGCTAATGCCAATCTGAATATGCATGTTGCATTTCCATGCCTAACCTAAGGTTCTCATCCCAGGCCTCCTGTTAAAGTGATTTATTCAGATGTGTTCATACCTAGGGTTATGCTAATGTGCCTAATGCTTTTTCCTAGGGTGGACATTGCTGAGGTTTATGCCCCGCCTAAGGTGGCCTACCCCTAATGAGTGTCTCCTATGTTTCCATGCCCAATTGTTGCCCACAAGGATCCTGCCTGTAAGTGCGGGTTGTTACACAGTTACTGATGCTTGCACATTTATCCTGTGTACTTGTGATGATTCCGGCAGCGGCCCGATTGGCCCTGCCTTGTAAATAGTCCCCCTCTGTAAATGACTACCTGGTGCCAGTTGGCTCCGTGTTCACCATGTGATTGCATCCTACTGTATTTGGTATAATACACAAGTTATTTTTCATGCAACCTGGTGTGGTCTCCTTTTGTAGGGTGCCTGGTGTGTCACCTGTGAGTGTGCTGCGCAGATGCTTTACACATTTCCTCCGGAATTTGGCCCGCCCGCTCTGCACCACGCTACCCGTTTCTAACAGACACCATGCCACCTCAGTTCGGACCCAGTTATATGAAAATCAGCCTGGACTCATTGAAATGGCATGGTGAGCAAACAAACAATGGATTTAGGCCCAGATCTCTATCCTGTAGGTGAATGTTTGACATTGTTCGGAATTCCATCCATCAATTATTCTTTTTGCAAACGATTGTCCGACACTCATGAGCTGCAATCTGCTTTGTATTGCAATGTTGCCTTAACTGGAGGCAATTAACCAATATTTATAGCTTCTCTAGCCGAGAAGCCACAGTTGTAGTTTGTTCTTCTAAAGTTTTTTTTTTTAAATTAATTTCAATTGTTGAAATGGTCTATTGAAAAGATTTTCATTAAGCATCAATAAATTATTTAATTACATGAGGGACGCCAACAGGGATGCTATATCAACGCAGGGTCCTTCCCATTAGCCACAAGAGATTGGAATGGGATTGCGTCTCTTCTCCTCCCACTTCAGCTCAGTGCTCACTTTCCTCAGTCCCATTCTGTAATGAATCATTCTATCTGTAAAGGGTGGTACTGAAAGTGATTAAAACCACCTCTCATCAAACTACTCTCCCCCAGACTCCAAGCAATTCCTTGATAACTACGCTCTTCTCAAAGGGATTCCTGCTTAGGAGGTAAGAGAAATGCTTTTCACAAATGCTGTTAGGCGCTGGGTGCTCTTAAACATATAGGTGGATTCCGATTACTAAGTGGAACTCTGCTAGTTTTCCGCCCAACTGCTACAGCCCTTCCTCCACTGGAGATAAATTTCACATTAGGCAAAAGCCACTAACACCACGGAAAAATTACATAGTTTTAAAAGCAACCATGTGGTGCTGTGGTTGCGCCCACGCTTAATAGTTGCCTCTTATCCAACTCTAATTCACTGATCCATTGTTCAGCTTTGTGGTGGGCAGATTAGGGGTAGTTGGGGACGAAACTCTTCTATGTAAAATGAAAGCCCACTAGACACCAGGGACTTAGTAGGATAGCAGCACAGCACAATGTGAACCCCCCACCACTGAAGAGGTATCACTGGAAAATAAAGAGTCATTCCTTTTCAGTTTGTTTTTTAATTTTTAGTTTTGAAACATGTCGTGCTGTGAATGTCAAGAATGCCCGTTGGAATTGGGTGTTTTTAAGCATGTGAGGATTTTCATCACTTGCTGAAAGTCTCTGCTATCTTTAGCTAGCCACTTATTCTAACAAGCATTTGAAATGCAATCGGTCTCGCCTTTGGGACCCTATATGTATTTAGCTATGCAGCACATTAGCCTGGGTGCTGAAACATCTACTGTTCTTTAACATGGAGGGAAAATAAGCACCAAACTGCGGAATACGCCAGGTATGGGAACACATGGAGAGAAATACTGCTTGTCAGCGGGAAATTGTATTGTCCAAAGCGGTTTTTAATATAAAATCAGACCCTTTGTTGGTCATATCACTGAAAATACAAGATTTGAAAAAAAATATTATTGTCTACAGGTGCTTGTTGAATACAGTTTCTATAGCCTGGAATCTAGAGAATGCGAAAGTGATTCTGGTATTTTACTGACCTCTGCTGGTCGTTTTCTATCAATCAAGTTAAATAGAGGCAGTGGCCAGAAAATTAAAAAAAGAAAGTCCCCAAGTAGAAAGCAATTCTGTTATTTTACTGACCTCTACTGGTCGTTTTCTATCAAGACAGTTAAAATAGAGGCAGTTGAACAGAAAAAAAAAGTCCTTATTCGAAGGCGGAAGCAGACAAGTCCTAGGGCTGATCCCCAGATCCCACAAAATACATACAACAAAATTTCCAGACTGTCTAGGCTCGACCTAAAAATGTCAAGTAAGATGTTGAACGCTGTATCATAGAGATACCACGTACTGCCCCTTTCTACTCTGGGGCCCAAAATCAGCTAACATTTTAATTTTTAAAAAAAATTCCCAACACTCAAAATGAATAAATATGAAGGGAACAACGCAGACATAATTCCTGAACTATAAGTTTCAGACATCTTAGTGGCACATTGGACCATTTTAGCCAACAATGGTACTTAATCACTAAACGTCTGTAACTAATCACTTCTTTGCAAGTTCCAGGTTCTCTAGTGAAAACAAGTGATGCATGTAAAAGGATCAGGACAGTAAAGAAAATCTACATTGTTAAACATGAGAAATACTAATGCAGCATACGGTACACACACACACACACACACACACACACACACACACACACACACACACACACACACACACACACACACACACACACACACACACACACACACACACACACACACACACACACACACACACACACACACACACACACACACACACACACACACACACACACACACACACACACACACACACACACACACACACACACACACACACACACACACACACACACACACACACACACACACACACACACACACACACACACACACACACACACACACACACACACACACACACACACACACACACACACCAGATTGCAGTGAGCAGAGTCCAGGAAGTGGTAATGAGGCAGACTAGTGCGGTCCCTTTCCTAAAAGAGTTAAAAAACGATTTTCCCTATCTGTGATTACTGTCTTTGCCTGTGGTTGTTACAGTTTAAAATTGTAGTTTTAACCTGCCCGTGATTGCATATTTAATTAGCTGTTTTGTGTTCAAACTTGCTGTTTTTCCTGCCCATGATCGCTTCCATTTAACGTGTTAAATTGTGGGATTTGCAGTCCTAAATCTCTGTAGTTTTTCCCTCTCATTCCCAGTGACTATCAGTTTTCCCTCCAAATTTCCCCTTGTCTCTGTGCAAAGACCTGTATGTTAAACAGTGCACCCCCAGCCACCATTTTGTGTTAACGAGTCAGTGAAACCAGCCCCGCCTACCCCCCTCCCCCCCAGCAACAGGGATATTCTACATCAGAGTGTGCTCTGAGGCAGCAGTGATCTTCTGTGTGCTGTTTAAACTGTGTTTAATAGGGACTGTGCACTTCGTTTTTTTGTCCAGGAGAGGGAGTAAAGCTTTATACAAACACTATTTTCAGAGGACAAGTTAGGCCTTTACCTGCAGAAGTCCAAAGTTTGGATTGAGCCTGTCTGTCTCCTAGGAGATTCTGAACAAGAGAAGCAGCTCCCAACTCCCTGGCCAGCAAACCTTGTCTGAGGTTGCTGGGACCTTATATAGTCTGCTAGTGGTAGGTACATGTATACACTGATTGGAGGTTGTATCTGATGTTTCTATTGGATTAAGGTTAGTGTCCTCATTTGTTGGGTATTTGAGGGTTCTGATTGGTTTCTGGGTCTGTGATTCAATCAATGTAGGGTTGGGGCTAGGGTTAGGATTTCTATTGGAAGTAGGGACTAGGGCTTCCTGTGTTATTGGTTGTTGGGACTAGGGTGGGACTAGGGTTAGGCCTTTAATTGGAAGTAGCGATTAGGGCTTTTGGTGTCATTGGTTGCTGGACTAGGTGTGGTACTAAGAGTAGGGTTAGGCTTTCTATTGGAAGTAGGGACTAGGGCTTCCTGTGCCATTGGTTCCTTTGACTTGGGTTGGGACTACTGGTAGGGCTAGGGCCTCTATTGGACGTAGAGATCAGGGTTTTTGAAAGTTATTGGGTGCTTGGACTAGGGCTGAGATTGGCTGTAAGGTCCTGGTCTCCTATTGTCTCTAGATTTTAGGGCTAGTGTTGTGATTGGATAGGGTTAGGGCTAGGGTTCCCATTGGCTGAAGGGGTCACCTGATTACTAGGGCTACAAAAGTCCGAGGCCTAGGGCGTCTCAGCCCGGGCGTCGAGGACAAGGGCAGAGAGGACAAGGGCAGAGAGGACAAGGGCAATTACCTGTTTGAGCCTGTTCGAGACTGGTTGGGAGTAGGGCCAGAAATGCTGCCCATGTTCATATCCAGTAAGAGCCACCCCACACCATCCACAAACAGAGTAACACACTCACACCAAATGTACACCATACACAACACTATGCACGGACCAATGTACCAGCATGCACTACAAACACAACCAAACCACAGCTATACACCCTTCTATCCCAACTGCCACACATACCCACCATCACCTACAAACAGTACACAACTCTATCCTATACCACTAACCAATACACTCATCACTAACAACCCCATTCAACACAATACATAACTGCATCCCATCCAGACACACTCCCTGCTCTAATTACACCTATTACACCACCTTTTATCACTAACAAACATATATTCATCCTTCCATCATTTGTTCAACAAACACCCTCCTCTCCCTACTACCATAATAACACTAACGCACAACACACACACTGCACACCATCACACTTTAACTCATGTAACAAACCAGTTTAAGACAAACTCTCACCTCTACTTCATTCCCTCCTACACACAACATACACTCTACTCATAAACACATCACCACCCCCTCTACCTTACAACCTCCTCTCACAAATACTATACAACCAAATCCATTGCAAGAAACAAATACACCAGCTACTCCTCAAATCACTACTCCTCAAAAACAAAACATATCACACACACCAGCACAACAAGATCTTCAAAGCGCAACACGTCAAAATACATAGCATCACAAAATACAAACATACACCCACCTTTCAAACCACACAAAGGAACAAACTCCAATGCTAAGCTTTCTCTCTTCCACCACACCGAACACAGATACAACAACACAGCAACTTTCTTCTAACCGCCTCTCATCCATTGGAGAATTTAGAACCTTACTACATGACCCACATGCTGCACCACCACCCCTGACTCATACACCTTCCGCCATAAACACACACAAACAACATAAGCGACGTGCCACACCTCACAACTTCGCTTCCCCATGTCTACTGCACAACAATGTTACACCACGAAACCAACATAGCACACCAACTCACTCTCAAACACCATCTCCACCACATACACACGCAGACCCATCAAAATGCCTTCTTAGCATGTTGGATGAGGAACAGGATACAGAACAGCTACACAATTGCTATCCTAATACAGCTAATGCCAGCACTAAAAACACACCTGCTACAAACACAATACTGTTCACTTTACTACAAAACAAAGTCTCGCTATCACCAAAGGCCATTCTCTAAACTGTCTACTAATAACTGCTCGATCCCTCTCTAAAAACAAACATCACGTCTACGACCTTCTCACAGATGCAAAACCAGACATATTATTCATAACTGAATCATGGTTGGGAGATGATATGGCTCCAGTCCTGCATGAAGCCATTCCTCTAGGCTATCAAACGATCACCCAAAATCGTATAGGCAAAAAAGGAGGTGGTCTAGCTGTTGTGTTCAGGCAAACATTACATATCACTAAAGTTGATGACATCTCCATAAAGAATTGTGAGGCTCTTCTAACGAGATGCAATACTACACCGTCTTCATCCTGTAACTTCCTTCTCCTTTACAGACCTCCACCTAGCAAGGCGACATTCCCAGACGCACTTCTAGACACAGTTTCAAACCTGATAACAATACACTCCAACTTATGCGTTCTGGGTGACCTCAACATTTGGTTTGACAAACCCATTATGACACATCCAAAAACAATAAATCACTGGCCCAGAGGCACTGAACCTGCATCCGATTGTCCACAAACCCACACACAGCGCTGGACATATCCTAGATGTCATTTTTGCGAATACTGAACTAGTTACCTTTCAAACTAACTCCAGTCACATGGTCAGACCACCACTTGCTTGCTTTCCAACATAAAACAACATTAAGGGACTCACCTAAAACTAGCTTACATCCATCCACCTATCGGCTATGGAACAAACTCAATTTGAAACACTTAGAAACACAACTAACATAAAGTACAAATCTGGAAACAATAACTTCGGTTCAAAATCTATACGAGTGGCTACAGGAAGATTTTGACATCCTGATACCACTTAAAACCACACAACAGCGCAAAAGAAAAAAAAGCACCTTGGAGAAACATAGAAATAAAAGACATAAAACAACAAAATTAGAAAGCTGCAACGTACCTGGCTCAAAACAAAACGCCAAACAAGACAAACTTCACCTACAAAAAATTAACAGATTATACAAGTCAGCTATCAAAAAAGCCAAGAAAAGGTACTATTCAGACAGAATTCAAAATGCTAAATGTGCAAATAAAGAATTCTATAAAATACTCAATGAATTTCACAAACCAAATTGCCTAGAAGGAACTCATCCTGTTACTCAAGATTTCACAGACAAACTGGAAAATCATTACACGGACAAAGCAGACACATTGGACTCGTACTTAAAACAGAAACAAAGCACCAGCACTAACCCCTGTACAAAACAACAATCCAAGAATACTCTAACCCAGCCTCTCCGTTCCTTCCAACACATCTCACACAATGATTTTATGGACCTGGTCAAAGCAAGCAGACCTGCTGGCAGCCCTTCTGACCCCTGTCCACCACAAACTTTCAAGACAATTCTTTTAACAACCTCTGCTGCCACTCCAGTAAGAAGAATTATCAACGATTCCTTAACTAGCGGAATATTTCCAGAAGAACTCAAAAAATCATACATACGCCCTTTACTGAAGAAAACAAACTTGGACCCGCTGAACCCTGACAACTACAGACTCATTACAAATGGACCTTTCCTGGGCAAACTGATAGAAAGAGCAGCGTTCGCCCAGATGTCACAATTCATTGAAGAGAATGACATACTCTCAGACTTCCAAACAGGATTCCGTCCGGGAAGAGGCACTCAATCTGCCCTTCTTGCCATCTGGGATGACCTGAAGAATACAGTTGACCGCAGCGGGGTTGCTGTGCTACTCCTTTTGGACCTCTCGGCTGCCTTTGACACGGTTGACCATGACACTATGAAACAGAGACTCTATGAAGCCGGCATAGAGGGAACTGCTCTAGACTGGATCGCGTCCTACCTTCGAAACCGAACTAATGTCATCCATACCCCACCTTTCTCGTCCAAACCATACTCCACAAAAGCAGGGGTCCCTCAAGGTTCTATCATCTCGCCTATGCTTTTCAACATCTACATGAAATCATTACCGGTACTGATCAATCAATTTCACCTCACGTGCTATAACTATGCAGATGACACGCAAATACTCCTTCAACTGAAATGCCCCAAAGACATTGAAAAATGCCCAATTTTCAGTTGTCTCAGAGCCGTGGATCAGTGGATGACTTGGAGCCATCTCAAATTGAATGCTTCAAAAACGAAAATACTCACGTGTGGCGATTGGAAACATTACGACCCGCTTGCCTCCTGGCCTGATGAACTGGGATCACCACCTAAATTATCGAAGGAAGTAAGAAACCTCGGAATAACCATGGACTCCAAGCTGTCGATGAATGCCCAAGTGGACAAACTAGCAAAATCAAGCTTTGTCACTATAAAAACACTGCGACGAATTTTCCCTCATTTGGGATTTCCACACAAGGTCCAAGCTACCATCTCCCTTGTTCTGTCCAAACTCGATTACGCCAATAGCCTCTACCACGGATCACCTTTAACGACCATGAAGAGACTACAACGGATTCAGAACTCGGCTGCCAGACTACTCTTGCATATCAAACCGCGAGACCACATCTCACCTGCCTTGAAAGCCCTGCATTGGTTACCGGTTGCCAGAAGATCCACGTTCAAGCTACTTTGTATCACCCACAAAGCAATACATGGGATGGGACCGCTCTTCATCAGGAATAAAATCACCAAACACATTCAACAAAGGAACCTACGCTCTAAAAGGGCATCTCGCCTCAAAATCCCAAGATACAAGAAAAAAACCATGGGTGGCACATCCTTCTCTGTTCAAGCAGCCAAACTATGGAACTCATTACCCCCCCCAACATAAGATCCACCGACAACCACCTTATCTTCAGAAAACTACTCAAGAATTGGCTCTTCCCCACATAAGCACCATACGCAAAACAGAAATTTACAGCATATTCCTCTGTATATAACCATTTATTTTCACTATAGATATGTACCTATCTTTGTGTATTGCTTTGTGTAAACATGTAGAATAATTATGTTGTTGTAAATAAATAAATAAAAAACATCTTTGGTCTACATGTACTTACTTCCATTGTGCATCTATGTACCTTCCATGTACTTGGATCTGTGTGTCGTTACCTTTCTCCTGAAAAAGCATATCCAATGCACTACCCTATTTCTCATCCTGTACCTCTATCAATATCTTTAATCTATATATACTTACCTCCTTTATGCATCTATATACTTTCAATGTACTTATGGATCTATATATTTATCACTTTCTTCTAATTTAGCATTTCAAATGCACTACCCTATTTCTAAGCCTATACTTCTCTCAATATATCCTCTGGCCCAACCTTCTGACTCATCTCAAACTTCTTTCTACTACTCTTTCCAATGCACTACCCTATCTCTCACCCTATACATCTATCAATATATCTATCAATATATCTTCTACATCCACTCTCTCATTTATCCCATACCACTACTATGATCCCAAAATAACCCTTTCGAGACTCTCTCCTACTCTACCCTCCTTGCATCATCCGACACCTCTTTTTCCTATACCGATCCCCCAAAACAAACCTTTATAAACTCTCCCCTCTGACTCTTCCCCTCAAAAACCCCTTTTTACTCATCCAAAAGCCTCCTCCTACTGCCATGACCTAAAAAAAAAAAA
This sequence comes from Calotriton arnoldi, assembly GCA_963921515.1. Taxonomy (NCBI): domain Eukaryota; kingdom Metazoa; phylum Chordata; class Amphibia; order Caudata; family Salamandridae; genus Calotriton; species Calotriton arnoldi. The sequence goes on from CAWUFW010008815.1 coordinate 456,158, forward strand.
AAAAAAATCTCACTCTTCTGTCCCTCCACTATCCTTTTCAATCAAAATAACAGACTAACACGTTCACTTCTCAATTTCCATATTCCACTATACTAATTCACCACTAATCCTTTATGGGTTCCAAAGTAGCGTGCTACTCGCCAATGAAGCGTTTCAACACCCCATCATGGTTACCAGCGCTATATAAACGCAAACCTTTTTCCCTTTTCTACCCCTCCCCAACCCTTCTCAATCCAAATTACTGAATAACATATCCACCACTCAAATTACTTTCATGTTTCGCCATACTAATTTAACAGTAATCCTTATGGGTTCCAGAGTAGCGTGCTACTCGCCAATAAAGCGCTTCAAAACCCCATCAAGGGGTAGCAAGCGCTATATAAATACAAACCTCTTTCCCTCTTCTATCCCGCAACCTACCCTTCTCTATCCAAATAACTGAATAACATATCCACCACTCAAATTACTTCATACTTCACTATACTAATTTTCAACACTAATCCTTTATGGGTTCCGGAGTAGCGTCCTACTCGCCAGAAAAGCACTTCAACACCCATCAGGGTAACAGGTGCTCATGAATGCAAACCTTTCTTCCCTTTTATCCCTCCGCTACCCTTCTCACTCCAAATAATTGACTAATACCCACCACTCAAATTACTTTCATATTTCACCATACTAATTCAGCACTAATCCTTTATGGGTTCCCGGAGTAGCGTGCATCAACACCCCATCAGGGGTAACAAGCTCTATATAAATACAGAGCTTTTTTCCCCTCTTCTATCCTTCTGCTATCCTTCCAAATCTAAATAACTGACTAACCTATCCACCACTTAAAATTTACTTGCATGTTTCACTATACTAATTCAACACTAATCCTCTATGGGTCCCGGAGTAGCGCGCTACTCGCCTAAAAAGCACTTCGACGCCTCGTCAGGGGTAGTAAGCGCTATATAAATGCAATTACAATACAATACATACACACACACACAGACAGACACACATTCCTATTGTTCACATTTATGTGTTGTCACCAGCTTTAAATAAAATGAGATATTGTGGTTTATAGAATGAATAACGTGGAACATGTCAAAGGTCAGACTTTTTGTTCAGAAGCTCATACAGTAACAGTTTACATGAATGATGTATATATTTAAATAGTTGAATACTGGAGATCACCCACTTTTTACGATACCCGGTTACCAAAGTTCACTTGGCATAAGCAGAGGAAGCACTCCGCAACCTTCAGGTGGAAACTCGAGTGAGAAGGAAAGATTTCTTACCCATTATCTTAGTTCTTCTTCATGGGACTCGCCACTGAAAACATAAGCACTTTATTTATAGTCCTGCCCAAGTGCAGGATGCGAAGCACTTCTTTCAAAATGTTAATATTTGCATTTCAGGATGGGCTGAACTTTCGAAGTTACAAAAAACAATTTTGCAGCCTATAAACTAGCTATATTGGTAAAGTCCATTAATTTACTTTAAAAAAGAAAATGTGTTAAAAAATTCTGGAAGGTAGAACGCGAGAGTGAGAAGCACTGGTTTCACATGGATTGGGCAGTAGCCTGCAGGCCTCTGTGGGACCTTGCTTGGCTGCCCAAGCAGGCTCGGCCGCGCAGCGCATACATTGCCACAACGACTAGGACAGTATTGGAGATCTGGGATAAGATAGCTTTGAAAAAGGGTCTGACCACCTTCCCATCCCCACACACACCTATAGCCCATAACCCCGCCTTCCTCCCGGGCTTATCACCCTCATTTCGTAGCTGGAGGGAAGGGGACTGTCTGGCACTACAGGATCTCTTTGTTGGAGGAGTCATGAAGACGTCCGATGAGTGTAGGGCTGAATTTCACCTTCCGGCTACCACGCGCCTTGAATGCCACAAACTGCGGCATTGGACGCTGCACCCCGAGGTCTACCCTGCAGTTGTTCGCCCATACACTCCCTTCGAGAAACTCGTCCGCGTCTTCAACGGCACTCGAGGGCTAATATCCAACACATACCGGGTGCTGCAGCACTCACTCCTGAGTCGCCCACATAAGTATCAATCCGCATGGCACAACACTACCTCATGGGGAAATCGCTTCTGAACAGTGGGAGGCACTGTGGCGAGATATCCCTATAATCTACCGTAGCCTCTCCTCACGTGAGACTGCATACAAGGTGATGTTCCAGTGGGACCGTACGCCAGTCCGTTTGTCTCGAATCTACACAGATCGCTCTCCTCTGTGCTGACGCTGCAGGGAGGGCAAAGGAACTTTTTGTCATGTGTGGTGGTCATGTAGAGTGATTGCACATACTGGAAGGAGATTCTGGGGCTTATCAAGGGCATTGTAGGTTTCCCTGTCCCGGGCCTTTACCCCACGATCATACTTGGCATACGCCCCACCAATCTGGATGCCATGACACACGCAGACTGGGCCCTCATCAGCCACTTATTGCTGGCAGCGCGACAGTTCACGGCAATCATGTGGAATCAACCTGCTCCGCCCTCGATTGCACAATGGTTTGTGTGAATATGGCACCTTCTGGCATTAGAACAGCTATCCCACAACCGGACTAATACAGCCCAAAAATTCCAGCGCATATGGCGACCATTAACACAATACCTCATACGCATAGAATTTACATGCTTCAGTCCGCCAAAAAGTTGAGCTCTGCAACTCTTCGATTAGAGGCACCTAACGCCGTTTATTCTGTGTATCTCTCGGAGACAAAGTGAGCACGAGTGACTGAGCGAAAAGTACTGTACTGTCTCCACGATCCCTGAGGGATCAGGGTTATCATGTTCGATAGTTGCCAGAAGCTATTCGCTCCTTGTTAAGAGGGGCTCATAGTGGCACTGTGAGCTAGCTGGTCTACAGACTAACATATCCGTTGGAGGTGTCTGGAATCAGTCTGGACTCCAATCCCTTAGTTTATGTTGTCTAAATGCACAGATCCTATATAGATTTGTAGGAACTACACAACAGCACGTCTATGACTATTATGACACCTGCAAGTGCCACGGCTCTCCTCGGTTAATATGACAGGTCATTGTGGGTCTCTCTCCAGCAATTTGCCAGTGCCTTACCAGCAGACTGAATAAGATTTAATACAAATCCTAAGTGAAGGAATGAACGGTATCCAATCAAGTCATCAGTTCAGCCGCAAACTCATCTATAATGGCTACACAGGGAAATTGTTCAGGTCTACGGCGGTCATCTTGGTTGAGATTAACAGGTCTCAAACCAAAGGTCCAAACCAACAACGTACTCTGAACTTACCTTTCTGGCACTACATTATTTGGCAGTCATAGTAGATGAATTGAGCCAGATGAATTGAGCCATATGAAATGAGACATGGAGACCTGAAATGCTGTAAGTCGGGAAAAGAAGAGCAAACAGAAAAAAAACATAACTATCCTTACAGTCATAATTCACACCGAGGGTTCAAACCCCCCCAGTGACCTCAAGGCTGACACCACTAACAAAACCGGGCTTAACAGCAGAGACGCGAGCCAAAAGGTAAAGTGGTTCACCACCCAGATGCAGCCCCTTGCAGGTACGATTTAACAATTTACCACTTCCCCTTACTCTCCCTCTTTCATTACTCACTGTGGTAGGGAGAAGTATTTGAATTTCCTCAAAGAGTGGAGTTCCATCACAAACGATGGATGGATGTATGCTGAATATTGTTTTAAATTCCATAATCACCAGTACAGTCAATATCTGGGAGCATTTCCGGATACTATCCATCTGAAATGTCACACACTGCTGAAGACAAAAATTCTGGCAGAGGCAAATCTCTTCTCCTCTGGACTCCAGTGTCCTGCATCTTCCTGGTGCTGAAAGCCCACCTCCACATGAGGCCATTATAAAAATGTTTGGAAGACCAGTGGAGCCAAGTGTCCGGCAAGGAAATTAATTTACATCACGACATTCCATAACATAGTAACCGATGCCTCCCTATCAGATTAGGGAGTCCACATGGATTACCTTCAGATTCAGGGAGCTTGGTCTCTGAAAGAAGCATCATATCACATCAATCTGCTGGAATTTAGAGTGGCGCGCTTGGCCCTGAAAACCGAACATCCCTTTCAGGACGAGCAGGTCTTGTTCAGATGGACAATACAACGATGCACTATCTGAGCAAGCATGGAAGGATAAGTGCCGGAGGCTCATCTCTAGAGTCCCAGACCATCTGTAATTGGTTAATAGCTAGGATTATGGAGATTACTGCAGGCCATCGCCCTGGGGCACAGAATGCTCAAGATGGATTCAAGAAAACTGTGAAAGTGTCCCCAACAACTCAGTTCTTCACGATGTCTTCGGCGACTGGGGTTTACCCACAATTCTTGACCCAGAATGATTCTAATAGCACCAGAGTGGCCCCACTAGTGGTGGTTCAAGGATCTCTTCCACTTGTCAGGAAGATCTCACAGGAAGGCGCTGTGCAGACCAGATCTGCACAAATTCGGAAGCCAACTTTTATATCCCAACTGGCTGTCCTTGAATTTGGTAGCTGGTCTACTGAGCTCATTCAATACTTAAAAATTCCGCAGGACTGCATGCACATTTGAAGAAAAGCTAAACGACCATCTAGGGAAGCTTCCTTCTCTTTCCAATGAAAGTCTATACGTTAATTACAAGAATAATCTGACAAAATGTGCTTACTGCCTCCTGTCATGCGAGGTCATCTGTGATGAGATCAGCAGTCAATGCAGGAGTATTATGGCTGAGTAACGAACGTAACTAGCGAATTTTAATGTTTACATTTTAGATCTTTATAGTAAGACCCATTCACCCAAGTATGTTTTTTATTTTTTGGGAAATTAAAATTTTTTATTACATAGATTAATACATTTTTAAAAAATGGACCAGAGTAGTCAAATATTACTTTCCGTAACAAAATACTTGACAACTGCATCCCCCTCCTTCTTCCCGCGGCCAAACACTTAGAAGACTGAAAACCAAGGCGATATTCTGGGCCTCCAAACAAGGGAATATCAGCTCTGGGGGCCAAGACAGTTACCAAGAATTTCCTGCTTCAGGTCTTCAAGAATATCAAGGATGAAATAAAGGCGGTCAGGACAGAGTTACAGTATGAGCTGAAGAAAATACGGAATGATGGTATTAATTTGAGAGACGGAGTCAACAATCTTGAAGGAAAACGTCACTAGCAGGTTGAGCTGAAAGCTGAAGACAGGGCTGGCTGAAATCCAGGGAATAGGAATTAGATGTGAAGATGAAGCCAGGATAAGGTCAAACTCTGGTTCGAGAAGAACTTTCCTTGGGGTCTCACTAACCCACAAGTTGCGGTAGAAATCTGAGCTATGGTGGCCTCTAGGGGGAGGTGCAGAGCTCAGAAATTCCACCTCACTGGCCAGAGTATGGGTGGTTTCAAATGAGGTGGATGCAGTACTATAAAACCCTGATAGACATTTGGTAAATTTAACAGTATTTACTGCTATTTAAAGTTAACAGGGATTCCCAGCCTGACGATGGGGAAAGATCCCGACTTGGAGAAGTCCTTTGGATGTCCCAGGGAGCTAACCATTAAATCTGGCTTTAGATTATTCTGTACTAAGTATATTCTATCAGTAAGTAATAAGTAACATTCGGAAGGGCATCTAGTTCTAGATGTCTCAGTGGTTGTAACAAGCCTGGCATGTTTTCCATACTATATGGTTGTGCTAAGTGAAGTGCACTGTATTTGAAGGAGGTGAAGATGATCTCCATTCTCCTAGAACCTATAATGTATGCAGCTCGTTATATGGGTGAAGAATCCCAAAAGCTCCCCCATTTAGGTACACCAGGATTTTGTATGATCTGTGCCTGGTGGCGGCCTGTATAGATACTGCAAGGCCTGTGGTAGAGGGAAGTGACTGACACTGCAGGCTTGGTAGGCTGGCATGGATTGGTGTTTATTATCTGACCAAATCATGTCTACACAGTCACAGGCAGTGCAAACAATTGATAAATTATAGAGAAAATGGCTTTTTTATTATCGGCTTGCGATAGGAGTGTTCCTATAGAAGGAAAAAGCTGGCATTTTTTCCTCGAAGAATCTCGAAAAAAGACTGCAGTTGGAAGAGCCTTAAACCCTTACTTATTTCAGAACAGATGAGTGCTGGCAGTTTATGGTTGATTGCTAGCAAGCATCGTCTCTGTGGAGTTAACTGATAACCAAACTGAGGCAAATTTGCTTTATTTTAGGAATGAAAGTTAAAAAAAAACAAAAAAAAAACATTGAAGGGCTTCTTTGTCACCATAAGACAGAAAACGACTCTTCTGTCCCAACACATCCACTGCAATACGACACAGTATTGTCTTCAGGCGTAAAGAAGCCGGGAAGCAGCTGAAATTCATATCCTAAACACTAGCCTAGTTTTGATAGCTGGCAATCACCTTGCCTCCCCCACCACTATAAGGTTCCTAACCTTCCAGATTTTGGAGATGTCATCAAAAGCCAACACCAAATAGCAAAGTCCATCTGAGAAAACCTCGATTTAGACTCGTACATTTTTAAATACAGGGCCTAAAGAAAAAAAAAAAAAAGGCATCCTAACAATAACCTAGTGAGTACTGGATCACTAGTCCATTGGGTCCTATCTAAACCAGGACTACCAGTTAGCACTGTGGGTAGTTGGACTTCAACCTAAATGTACACCGAGTCACCGGAGCATTCCTACTTGGAGCACTAAAGACTCTTTTGGGTGATTGCCTAATTGTTTAAGTGGTGGAGTTAGGCTATACATTTTAGTGCCTCCACCTTTCTTTATGTCCGTGTCTGACTGTTGGGGGGCACCTTTTATTCCCCCCTTATATCAATGTGGTACTCAAGCATCCTTCGTACAAGTGTGGTACCCAGTCTGGTGCAGAGACGCCAAATCTGCATTCCTTGCCCACTTTTCAGATTCTTTTGCCAGAGTTCAGCTCTTGATAAACCCCAGGAACTGAGCATCGAAGATCATAGGGTAGACGTGAACCAAACCCTCACATGACATTAGGTATGGACCCAATGTCATCAGAAATCTAGGTAAGATAATATACCAACTTTTGGAGCCCCATCTCATCTGTAGACGGCACTAGAAACCTGTTTTTTGGGTATACATTTGTTTTGATTCAACTAATTGTTGTGATAGAGGGCTATTTCAGGTGTCACACTAAATTATATTTTCTAACTCTCTACCTCATGGACGAAGCCTGGAGAACTTTCTGCTCATCTAAAAGCCATGGACCTAAAATAAGTTAATTTGTCAAGAAGGCCCGGACATAGCAGAAGAAAAACAACAGTACTCCAATTGTGTGCAGCCCAGTAATCATCGACTGCCACACAATCCTCGAAAAAGGCCTTCCAGGTATGCATTTTTAATGCTAAAGTTTAGAACACAGAAAAAGAGGATGCTCAGCTATACAGGACATGGAACTGAAGCAGCTTTTAACTGAGAATGTGTCCTACTAGGCACATTTCTCCAACTCCAATGTAGATCGATCAGATTTGGAAGAAATCAAGTCTAGGGTAACTCTTAACACTTTGGAACCTGGCCAGGATGAGGATGACAATTTTAGAATAAGTCAGTGCAATTAAACAATCTTCTCCCTACATTCATTTTAGGTGAAAGACAAATGACATTTGAGCCCACAAAAAGAACAGAGGTCCACCATTAGGGCACAAGACATACTCTAAGTTTGGTTCCAAAATTCATCCAAGTTTTAATGCGACAGAAATAAATTTGATCTCCATCCATAAGCTGGTGCCAGAACAAACATGACCTGATATCATAAAAGCTTAATGAATATTGGACACTGCACATATGAAGCTGAAACACAAACTTGCTAGTCCAAAAAATAGAAAAAAACTAATCTCGAACCTTAGGTGGGGGGGCGGGGGGGGAGGGGTAGTCTAGAGACAAGATAAATGTAAGCTTTGACAGTTTGTCATTAGATTGGCAAAGAAAATAAAAAGACATGACAGACTAAACCTTCACACTAATGAGTCGGCTAGAGACTCCTAAATAAGTCACTCCCATGGCACCACATGAAGACTCACAGGTCAGTACTTCACATGTCAAGTAAATATATAACCTTAGGATGGAGCAGAGCTGTGAGACCTTGTTAGTTTTGGTTACCCATCATAGCAAGTCATCACAAGACATGTGCCCAAGTCCACCTCTTAACTGCAGGAATATGCCTAGCATGTACAATATAAAAACACAGGAGCTGAAGACTACTGATACAGATAAGTACTACTGATCTACAGGTCCATTAAATTTTGGCTTTCATCAAACTATGCTTTTATATGGAGTGGTTTGTCATTGTAATGTGCATTAGGTAAACATGAATTCGGTCACAGACAATACCACCACTTGAAGTAGTGTACACATTTTTAGTGAAACAGGATCCAAGGGGTATACACAAAATAAAAGGAACATCACTCTGCATTCGAGCTAAAGGATGCTCAAAATCAAACATTTCACAAACAGGAAAATAAGCATCAGTTTCCTTGTTCAGAGAGGCTAGTTTGCAGCCAAGGAATGAGATTGGTATTTTATAACACAGTTTAACAAGGAATAAAAGCACTCATTGTGCGCAACTTAATGGTAATAAGGATTGGATTACCACCAACAAGCAAGTATTGTTTGATCTAGATTTTGTATATGATATTGCTTGCTCTTTGTCAAAAATCAAATCTCTTAATTCAGTGTTACGTGGCTTTGTACACATTTGAAAATGTCAGTTACTCACTTTGGATTAGCCTTCTCTCCTTTATCCTGTAGTATCTCAAGAAGCTCCTCTCCTTTAAGGACCAGACGAACTTTTTTATTCTCGTGGTCAAAAGCAACCAGCATGTACTCCACCTATTGCAAACAGGCAGATCACAAAAAATAAAGAGGTCAAAATTAAAATCCTGGTACTTATGTTCTACACTTTTATATAACAGGATCAGTCTAAAGCATGGCCACCATGGTTCTGCAAAAGATAACCAGGTGAAGAGAACCATCAATGGGCATTTCCCGTTTCAAAAGTTATATGGAGCAGTGACCTGTGTATCCAAACAGCATTTCCGCTTCTACAAAAAGGTAGAGCTAAGCAAAAATAGTGGCATCACCCGAATGTTTAGAAGTAGGGCACCAAGGTAGTAAAGATAACTTAATTAAAAGAAAATCACCACAACTTGCTGAAGATATGCAGCACCAAAGTACTGTTTAAAAGGTGAGAAGATATGTTTTCCAGCCTACAGTTTGTCAAATGTCCCACATCCACCACCACAGCAGAGGAAGGCCTCCTATATTACAACAGTCGCCATGGTAGCAGACGTTCTCAACCTCTACCCCTAAACACGGTAGAATCTGCCACTAGGGACAGAGTCATCGCATAGGGAAAATTCCATAGTAGAAATTTTCACCAGGTCTATGCGAAGTCACAAGTGGATACTAGAAATACACTAAAATGGGTATTCATTGAGTGTACCGACATAGCAAGCTTCCTCAGCATGCTGGTAGTTCTTCCATCATATTGAGTACAGAGGTAGTGCCTACAGAAAGGTTGACTGGTCATATTTCAGTTGTTTTTGCTGAATTTCGCTAGTAAACTGGTACAAATGAGGTGAAATATTTGCCCAGACAGCGTTGACGTGAATAAATGACATTTTTTGATAGTATTACTTCATAATTTTGCCACATTAGGTCGCATAACTTGCCTTTTCTTGCTGCATAATTTAGTCAACCCTGCTGCATAATTTGGTCCCCCACACCATATAAATCACGTGTCCCTGCCCTTAGTGCCCAAGTCTTTTTGACCTGGACTGTAGACTCATTCAGGAACAGTTGAGATTAGTCCGTACCATCTTTGACAAAACCATCACACACGTTCCCAGCAACTAGAAGGGAAGGTAGATAGATGTGAGCAGCCATGTTGCCCCCCGCACAGGCAACACATAGGTGCTGCCTCTTTGCACCCATGCATCAGAGGAAACCATCAGGCCAATTCGGAGGCATGGCCAACTGCCCACTTCTCTGATGGAGTGGAGGAGGAGGATAAGAGAATAAATGGGAGGGTGTGTCAATTTTTGGTGGGGACAGATAGTTGTTGCAAATGGGCTGCTTAGCAAGGGAGAGGGGCTCCTCCTAGTCAGAAGGACGCAGTAATTGTGTTGCAATTATACCTACCCATTGCTATGGCTATTATAATATCAATATAACAGAATCTGGTGACTCATAAAATGTCAGTCACAGACAGCAATCCACAAAACAAATTTTCTAGTTTGCCTATCATTGTCATTCAACCCACGCAAGCCTAAAGCGTGAAATTTAACTGATGTGCCACCTGGGGTATATATTTATTTAACCTTAAGAAACGTGCTACAGACCCTAGACCAGCGGTATTCAAAATGTTTAATGCCACGTCCCCTCCGGGTGTAATAAAAAATAAAAATTAAAAAATATCACAATTGTTCTAGAAAGTTAGTAATGTTTTTTCCACTAATAACAAAGCACTGTTAGCATGAGGATTGTCTTAGACAGCACCTGGCAGCGCGCCCCCCTCCCCACCCCAATCGATAAGGCTTCCTCCCAGTTTGAAGACCTCTGCCCTACACAAAAGTATTGTAATGCTGAAGCACGGTCACAAGATGACACCTAGGGTAGTAAGAGGCAAAGGGGAGGGAGTGGTGAAGATGACAAAGGCCATGACCAGGATGCAGAGCAGCGAAAGTTGAAGGAATGAGACCACACAAACAAATGCCACTAAGACGCTTACAATAGAGCGCTAGTAAACACTCTCTCCCACAAACAGCAGCAATTCAAGACAACATCCTGATTCACCAACCCTCTCATTCATCCATCCATGTTCTCATTCAAACTGTTTATGCACCCACCTATTTATCCAGCCACTCTTGAACTAACATCCATTCACTCACTCATTCATGCATTTATTCACGGATGCATCGATTCTTTCTCACATTCTAGTCACACGGTCACCGATACACAGGTTTGTCCATTAATAAAAAAAACACTTTTACTCGGAAAAAACAAATAGCTTCATCACTGGAGTCCCTTCTGACGTATCTACTGGAGTGTCTTGTAAGAGACTGCTGACAAGAGTTCCTAAAAAGCCTTCCATGCTTCCATCCTCTACAGAAAAAAATAGGTTCAATATTCACGAAAAAACATAGCCAATGTATTTTCTAACAGCAAAAGATTGTTTTCTTTGGTTCGGAATACCATCACGGCAGTGAATGTAGTTGAGACAATGACCGTTAATCCATCGTCTGAATCGGAGTTTAGGCCTAAAATAACAGTATGCAGGGTTGTCTGAAATGCTGTGGCATTAACAAGCAAAAGTGCACTCCTCAATAACGTTACCATTTGTATTGGAAAGCGTATTACAATAAACATAATTCGTAGTCAACGACTACGAAATACATTTTACACCCCCTACCCTTATTCTAGCAATCTAACCTATCATATATTGTTCTATGCCTGAAATATACTCCAGGAATTTGAATGTGTATCCATAATATTCATGAATTATTGTGTGTGGTATTCTCGGGCCAGGGACAAACATGGTAGCAGTGCAACTACTGTTGTGCCAGTGAGGCAAATGGACACCAGAGTGCAGGTACTTTGTCATACTTCCCTGCTTTGGCTTGTGAACTAAACTATCAATGATCAGATTACAGACACTTTTGGTGGCAGTTGTGTTTAAAAATAGCCAAACATACACCGCACAACATCATCCAGATTATACTAGTGGTTCGTCTTTTGGAGGAAGGCAGTGCGTAATGACTCATATGAAGTGACATCACAGCAAGTGATGTCGCAGACCTATTCTATCCCTTTTGAGGTCATTGGCGAGTACGTGCTCGACTTAAGCAAAGTCACTTAGGAGGCACCTAGGCGTTTCCAAATAACACTAGACCAATATGTTTCAGCTAAATAGGTAAAACTCTTCAACAAAACTAAGGAACCAACACAAAGTCGAGCAGGTTACAAATGACCCGAAACTTTAACTTTTTAACAAATAAATAGCCAGGTTTTAACTTGAAATGATCACTGCAACAAGTTAAGACTACAGTCTTGCGAAAGATTTGCTTCACATACAATCACCAGAGCAGCTTGATTGCTGACCTCAGATTTGTTTCACCAGTACAAATTTTATCAATTATTGTTCAACATTGACACTAGTTGATAAGCAGCATAAGCAACAACAAGCAGGTGTCTGAGTGAAAGAGTGAGAGTAATAGTACGTTAGAAACGGGAGAGGACAAAAGGAAGAGACATGAAAGGAAGAAGGTATTGTCTGAGTGAGGTACAAACCTGAGAGAGAGCAGGGATGAAGAGGATGTTTAAGAAGGGTTTACTTTTTAGGGGAAAGGATGTTGGAGGGGTGTTATTGTAAAGAACTCTCCAAACGTAATCGTGAAGAAAGTACAAGTTCTTTATTGTAACACCAACACAGGCTCCACAATAGCGGAGCGCAAAGAATGCGGCCACGTCGTCAGCTGTCAACTGCCAGCTCATGACAGACGGTGGCGGTACGGTGTCCTCGCAGGGACACAGAAGTATAAACATAACACATCCTCCCCCTTAAGGAAGGAAGGAAGGAAAATACAGGAGTGAAACAATAACTGCCAGGTAAAGGCGTGTGTGTGTGTGTGGCTACCCACAAACATAATCTGAGAGTTTGACTGGAGGTAACAACCTCCTACCAGCTCCGCTAGTGCGGATAGGGGGAGAGGTGTCATGCAACGGTGTGGAGGGAAGCTGCCTTCCAACTCTGCCTGTGACGTTGTGATCAGCTAAGACAAGAACGTGCGCAGCCGTGGGCTGCAAAGTCGAGCTGAGTGCTGTTGTATTACTGGCTAAGGGCTCATGGTCAGATTCATCGTCAGACACACCAGTGGGAGCTCTGCTGGGTTTACTGGTCAGGGGAAACTCACTGGTGAAATTTAAAGGCAAGGTACTGTCAGGGTCCCTTGAGGTTTGTCTGCACAGGGAGAGGGCAGAGAAGTGCCATACCTTATCGTCGCTCAGGAGAGCGGAATTGCAAAACACCTTGTGTACTACAAGGGGTGGAGAGTACCTATCCTGGCCTTTGCTTACGTGCCCACTTCTCTTGACCCTGACAATGTCCCCGACGTGGAGCTCAACGGGTTTGCAACCATGTTTAAGGTCGTACTTGACTTTGCAACTGGATTGTGCCTGTACCACTCTTTCCCTTACACGGTCAGCTGACCAGTGCACTCTTTTCGCAGCTTTGGTCCACCCCACGTTGTCTTTGGACAATGGAGTCCTGCCCCGCATAAGCTCAAACGGGCTGTGGCCAGTTGTGTCGATTGGAGTAATGCGATAAGCCCAAAGAGTTTTGAGAATTTCCGGTCTCCAACTCAGGTTGATACTGCAGGCCAACTGGACTATACCTTTGATGACCGTGTTAAAGCGTTCAACAGCACCGTTGCCCGCTGGATGGTAAACAGAAGTGGTTTTACGTTCCATTTGGTTTCTTTGCATGCAAGTCTTAAAAACTTCTGACATAAATTGGGGCCCATTGTCACTGACAATCTGTTTGGGGAGACCTTCGTGTGTGAATAGGTCGTCTAAAAATTTAACAATGCATACAGAATCAGGTTTGACGACATACTTAAGCTCAGGCCACTTCGTAAAATGGTCGATAACGACGATTATGTACCACTGTTCCATTTGCTCAAGAATAGGACCCATTATGTCCACTCCAATCCTCTCCCAAGGCATGGAGGGGCATGCGATGGGGTGCAGTGGTGGTCTGAAAGTGACCTGTGTTTTATCTGAGTTGATGCATAGGGTGCAATCCCTGACCATCCTTTCTACAGCCAAACTAATGCCGGGCCACCAGTAGCTGTTTTTAACCCTGCTCTTGGTTTTCCCTATGCCTAAATGTCCTTCATGGCACAAGTTCAGTATTCTCATTCTTAGATCACATGGAGGAACAACTCTACCGCCCCTCAATAACAGACCATTTTCATGTGATAAATCATCCTTGACCTCCCAAAAGTGTCACAAAGAGTCAGTTAACTTGTTTTTACAAGACCACCCTTCGCTTAACATTTTTATAACCCGGCATAAAACAATGTCCTTGTCTTGTTCACTCAACCATTCCTCTCTCGAAATCCCATCAAATTTTTCATTTATGCTGGCTATGCATGACTCTTTGACCTCCCATGGTTTGTCTTGGTCACTTAACCAAACAGGCATTCTGCTCAAGAAGTCTGCCACCACATTTTGTACGCCTGGGACATATTGAATTTTGTAATTGTAATCGAAAAGGCACACTGATAACCTTGCTAGTCTTGGTGAAGCAGCGTGCAGTCCCTTGGTGGTGAATACTTTTGTTAAGGGTTTGTGATCAGTGCAAAGAGTGACTTTGTTGCCCTACACAAATTGTCTAAAATGTTCTAGGGCCCATACACATGCTAATGCCTCACGCTCTATGACCGAGTACTTTTCCTCAGTGGGGGTCAATGAGCGTGAAGCAAAAGCTATTGTACATTCCACCCCCTTAGTGTCTTTTTGGATGAGTACCGCGCCCAATCCCTTTGAACTTGCGTCTGTGGTGACGATATTCTCCAGCAACGGATCGAACCCTTGCAAGGGCAAGGCGGAGCACAATTCTTTTTTTAGCGATGCAAATGCCTATTGACATACGTCCGTCCATTCGAACTTGTTTTTCAATTTAAGTAGTTGTCTCAATACATGTGTTTTGCATAAAAAGTTTTTTATGAACTTCGCGTAAAATTCGACCAGTCCTAGAAAGGATCTTAATTCGTCCTTGTTGCTTGGCACTGGGGAATTCTTAATGGCATGCAGAAGTTCTCTTTTGGGGCCAATACCTTCACCAGTGATTTCGTGACCAAGGTAGCTCACTGAATTGCAAGCAAACTTGCACTTTTCGTGCTCAGCTGTTAACCCTTTTGCGTCCAGGATTTCCAAGACTTGCTTGACTTTATTGTCATGTTCTTCCCTTGCTCTTCCTATTATGAGGATATCATCCTGGAACATTAGTATGCCAGGGACTCCATTGAAGAGGTTATGCATCAGTCTCTGAAACATCGCGGCAGCAGATGCCAGCCCAAAAGGCACTCTGGTAAACCGGAAACACCCAAAGGGCGTGATGAAGGTGGTTAGCTTCCTGCTGTTGCGATGTAGGGGTACCTGGTGGTAGGCTGATTTCAAATCAATGGTTGAAAACCACTTAAACCCTTTTGTGGTAGCCAACATTTCACTTATCTTTGGGAGGGGAAACTGCTCTACAACTATGTTGTTATTGAGGTCGCGTAGGTCTACACACAACCTCAGTTTGCCATTGGGTCGTTTGGCTACGACCAAAGGTGCAACCCACTCCGAGGATTCAACTTGTTCAATGATGCCGTCTTCGAGAAGTTTATCTAGTTGCGTTTCACTTCATCTTTAATGGAGAAGGGTAAGTTTCTTGCTTTATGTACCACTGGGATGGCATCCGGTTTCACAATGATTCTGTGCTGGTACCCTTTAAGTGCACCAATTTCGCCACTAAAAACTTTTGGGTATTTGTTTAACATAGACCTGCCATAGTCATTGTTATCTTGAACCACTAAGACTGGGTCTGATTTGCAGGGATCGAGTATAATCCCCAGGTTACCCTGATCCATCCACCCTAGTACTGATGGACCTACTTTGGATACATACAGTTTTCCTCTAGATTCCCTCCCCTTGAATGCGAAATTTATTTCCTTGAAACCACATACGTCAATTGGGTCACCCCTAAATGACTTAATAGTGATGTCAGCCTTATCAAGATGCCCACCAATGCTGGGCTTGAACTTCTCCTCCCAGACTTTGCTGTTGACGATTGTGTATGGGGAACCGGAATCAGCAACTATACTGATGTCAACCCCCCCCAATGGTCATGTCACAGATAGGCTTCTTTTTTCTGGTGGTGTTAGCATCACTGATTTTGTCGACCTGCTCGTCTTCTATGTTTAGAACGAATATGTTGACGTCGTCTTCATCGGACGTTTCCTGGTTAGTTGCTTCATCCTCATCTACGACTTTGACATAACGTGTATTTTTCTTCCTGCAAGCCTTCTGAAAGTGCCAGATGACGCCACAATACGAACACCTTACTCCACGAGCAGGACTTTTCATATCATCAGCCATATGGGAGGTGTTTCCCCACCTGTAGCAACGCCTCTTGTTCCTACTCATGGGTTTGTTGTACCAAGTTTTTGAACCCTTGTTGCTCCAGGTTTGTTTTGCGCTTGGACTCAGTTACCTTGTTCACGGTGTCCGCTTCCTTCTTCTCTTTGTTTTCGTTTAGAACAGCTTTAGCGCAACGACCCGTAAGCTCAGCTTTCCTAGCAATGTCTATAATGTTTTGTAGGGGGTATTCGCCCTTGGCCCACAAGCTGTCCTGAATGTTGGAGTTGGACCCTTGCATGACTATTTGATCTCTAATAAACTCGTCGTGTAATCCCCCAAAACGACAATTTATGGCTAGGTGTTTTAGAGCCGACACATAATCTTCGATGGATTCATCCTTGCCCTGCTTCCTGTGGAAGAATTTGTACCTATCAACTCCCACGCAAACCGTGGGTTTGTAATATGTATTAAGGTCATCAATGGCATTTTGAAATACATCACCTTCACCTCTTGTTTTTTTGTTGATTCTATTATACACTTTGATACCAACCGCACCAAGACAGTGCAGTAACATTTTGTACTTCCTTTCAGCTTTAAACTCTTCATCATCAAAGTTTGAGATGTAATTTATGAAGTATTCTCTCCATTCTTCCCCCTGGAGTAATGGTTCACCCCCTGTGGGCAGGAATGCTTGAGGAGGCGATAGGTTCCAGAAGGGTCCAGATGCCATTTTTGGATAAAATGGATGCGTAGAATTAAATCAGTGGATGATACGTTTATAATAGCAGAATGTGCCTGTACAGTTTGTTCAAAGTGTGGTAAAATAGCGAGGTAAAATACTTGTTCTCTTAAGGTTTACTGAGTTCTGGGCACTTAACACTGTCGCGCTGTGAGGGTAACAATAAAGTCTAGCGTGTGCTCTTATTCATTTAATCAGTACCTGAGTTTTGCTCAAAGATGCTCACACTGCAGTGGCTTTTTATGTGGATGACATACTTCGAGTTCCGATCTCCCGGTGTTGAATAGTGTTCGTCTTCCGATCTCCTGACGAAATCTAAGATGGCGGCACGCATACATACGTGACGCGTCACCACATAAGCTGGAAAGCCAACTTGGATTGTTAAAGATGTCCGCCACTGCGTCAACGTCGTTGCGTCATTTCCATAAGCAGTGCTCAGCCTCAGCTGCTTGTGACGTGGGTAACAGCTGACAGTTGGTGCCCGTTGAAAATATGTTAAACTGTCACTGACTCCAACTTTGGGTTTTCTCCTGTGTCTTGAACAACTGCCGCACACAGTGACTTTACAACGCTGTTGCACCAGACTTCACGTTTCTTTAAACTGTTTACACCTCATATCACAGTTCACGCTTCATTCAGTAGAATTTTTTTCTCTCTCTTATGGATATTCTACTCGTAACACAAAGGATGTACCACACAATATGTATCACTCCACTTTTTAACTTTCCGGCATGTTTCTTTCATCCATTAATTTTTTTTTCCCAGTACGCCGCTTCACTTTTCATTTTGTATTTATCCATTTAGTAGTCATGCATTGGAAAATCGTTGACTGACCTCTTTTTCTCGTAAAGTTCAGTTGCTCTTATGTGCTTGTGAGGCAATTCAAGTTGCTTATTTGTATTTTCCTTTTTCCTAGTGCTGAGATGCCTTTCGCATACTTGTAACGGAGTCTTCTCTCAGGATTTCTTTTCCTGTACATCTGGTGGGTTCGCGTGTTGGTGATCGTCGCCAAATTTGTAAAGAACTCTCCAAACATAATCGTGAAGAAAGTACAAGTTCTTTATTGTAACACCAACACAGGCTCCACAATAGCAGAGCGCAAAGAATGCGGCTACTCCGTGAGTCGTCAGCTGTCAACTGTCAGCTCATGACAGATGGTGGCGGTACGGTGTCCACGCAGGGACACAAGAATGCATAACATATGGTGTCCTCGCAGGGACACAGAAGTATAAACATAACAGTTATAACCTAGGCACCCGGTCCTGTATCCTCCTCACCCCTTCCTCCTCTGTTCCAGTGGACTATCCTGTGGAACCCTGAGAAAGAGGCTATTTAGAATGTTGGGTCTGTAGTGTTTCACAGAGCTGCCCTGGCAAACTGAAGATGTCGATTGTACTGTCTTGTGGTTTGTGGCCTCCTGGCCTGCCTGGATACGTTGGCATAGGCCTGGCTGCCATGATGACTTTTGCGCACGTTACTCTTAGCCGTTATTCTGTCGCCCTCTGCTTCTGCCAAGTTATTTTAGAACTGTCTGCATTTTCTGTCTCTCACCTTTTCTCCTGTTCCCTTTGGGCTCAGTCTGAACAACAGTTACAAGGTCGAAAAACAACGTCCCTAGTTCTTGCTGATATGGCCAGTCCCTCGCACCTAGACATAACACTATGTACAGCTGCCATGGAGAAATTGGTGTGCTTTTAATATTGCGGTTTTCCCGCTTAGGAGGGACTTGGAGAAAAACCTTTCCAGGGAGAAGAGCTGTGATAGTCTCTAGATGCAAAGACTACATCAGCAGACAGAGGTATGGGGGTTCGCTAGTCAAAGCCCAGAGGTCTTCTATGTGTATAATAAACTAGCTTCTAGCACGGGGAGGGTGGTAAGGTCATTTAGCCCTATAGCCACTGCTTTATGAAATGCTTTCCCCGTTTGTATTCTATGGAGTGGTAACTATGCTGATTATATTATTCTTATGCATTATGCTGATAGTACTGACACGTGTACTGTATCTTAGAGCACGTAAGTTGAAATAAACATTTTAACCTATACTGTGTCTCTTCTTACGCCCGTTGTGGACAGGTATGAGTGAGTGACGAAAGGGTGTTCTTGCTACTGCGAGTCCTGAGAGAGAGAGAGAGAGAGAGATAGATACCGTGTTCTGGGTTGTCTAATCATTGGTACATTGTTGCTAATGGGACGCTAAGGCTAGTTGGGTTGGGGTTTTAGGCGCTACGGCTTATGATAGGCTCACCACTATATTCCGAGGTCCTATCATCCTGTGCATAGCTCTGTGTGTGCAGAATCCCTATAACATGGCGCGACCAACGTGGGGCTGATCTGCGAGACGCTTGAGTAGTGCTTGTGCTTGTCCACAACCCCCTCACATAGGCTTCCGGAAGCGTGTGTGACGGTGATACCTCCTATATTGTCGTTTTTGTAGGTTCTTTCAAGCTTGAAGTTGTTAAAAGGTTTCTTAATCGAACCCTCTATTGTGCTGCCCCCTGTTAGGTTGTCGAACATCCCCGATCGTAATGGCGGGTGTAAACATAGCGGCACATAGCCGCACAGCGCTCCGGGATCACTTAAGGGTGTATGGAGTGCCAGACACGGGAGTCGAACTGATCTTTGTGGTCCAAGCCGATCCGGCTTTCCACTTTGAAGTATTCTACTCTTGGGTCACCTTTCCAGCGGTGGATGCGAACGATAATCTGTTCCATGAATATGAACCCACCGTTGTTCCTGCTGCCTATAGACCTTATACTAATCTTGAAGTACCGCTCACGGCTTGGCCGCACCGTGTTTGGTTTGATGGCGCCCTCCCACAACCGGTTACCACGGTTCGTTTAGGCCCCTTGTCTATTGATGGGGCCACGTGGCCTGTTTTGGCCGGGTACACCCCACATCCGCGATATATGCAGATACCAGTCGCTGACCTGCGCAATATGTATTCGGCTTTGGTGCGAGTGCATCGCGCTTTAGTGCAATATGTTACAGGTAACATCCAGGGAGCCCCACCTGGAGTTGCGGGCCATCCAGCTGGCGCAGGCGGAGTGACCATAAGTCCTGTCATGGTGAACTCAGTGATGGGCAAACGTCCACAAAATAAGGATGATTTTCCCTATTGGCTTGCAGAGAAATTTGACCAGCTGGAGGCAGTTTTTCCAAACACAACACCGGTGGATAAACATAGAATTCTTACGATTAGTTTGCCAAAAGACTTAATTCCCGAGTTGGCAGCATGTGACAACTGGGGTAGGGTATTCGCAGCAGTTTATTCGAAGTGTTTCGGCACTCCTTCCATGACGGTTCTCCCCTCTGTCATTAAAAAAGTACAGGATGAACATGGCCCTGAGGCGGCTGTAGAATTAGGGATGAGACTAGTGGGAGTGTTTGAAGTAGTAGCTGAGTTGATCCTTGCGAATGTCAAGGGCGATGCAGTGAACTTTCAAGTAACTAATGCTTTGGCTTTGGTCCCAGAATTGGACAAGCCTCGCGAATTACCGAAAATTATTACCCAGGCTTACAAAACTATTGGCAGGAATAGCCTGGGTAATAAGCCTTTTGCAAAACAACAAACACAATCGCAACAACAACAACAATCCAAACCTCAATCTGAGAAAGATGAGAGACCAGTCTTCACCAAAAAGAGCTGGAGGCTGAAAAAACAGGGTAAGCAACAAAAGAAACCGGGGTCGAGAGGCGCATCCCCGGTTTCAGTCTCTTCTGAACGCACTTATGATTTACGCGATAGGGCGAGAATTAAATCTCCGGATAGGTTTCAGATCCCTGATACGCGTTCTCCTCGTTCTTCACAGGCACAGACAACTTCACAAGGCAGTGGAGGAGATCGCCAGGATAGAGGAAGGGGTCGAGAGGCTCCCCAGGGACGAGACCAACCTCGACAACAAGTCACAGGGAAAGCAGAAGACTTTCAACGTTCTCGCCCACAATTTCAGAAGAAAGTTGCCGCTGTAACAGCGAAATATGCCACAGACGGTGAGAACGAGACTCCTGAACTGGACGTGGGCAGTAACCCTCCTAGACAGCGCCGCGGAAGTTACCATAGTGCGGGAGGCGCTACGTCCTCATATGGAGGCGACAACAACTGAAACGTTCATTACTGTTGAAACAGCAGACACCAGAGTGGCACCCCCTGACAGACTACATAATATTGTTCTCCAAATTGAAGGTGATATACAGCGGGTAATTAAAGGTATTTTTGGGGCAAATCTGACCTCTTCGTATGACATTTTGTTAGCGGAGGTTGATTGGCCACCCCCATTCGTTCTTGCTGCACGTAAAGGGGAGGAGGTAATCCTTCCGAGCTTTTCTCGACATGTCCTAAAGGACAAAGCGGAGGCTCTTGCAGCTGAGTGGGCTGTGTCCCTGGCTCCTGCGTTATACCGCAACCATGTGGGTTGGGATGAAGACTCTCCCCCCCATGAGATACCTTTACGGTCCCTACCGCAGCCACAACCCCAATATCCCATTAAACGTGACGCCAAAGGCCCCGTTTCTGAAATTCTGACTCAGTTAGAATATCAGGGAGTAATAGAAACATGCGTATCACCCATGAATAATCCCCTTTTTGCGGTTTCTAAACCCGATGGATCGTACCGCCTAGTATTGGATTACCGGCATTTGAACTCTCATTGTCGGACCTTTGCGGTGCAAAATACCCACAGTTCTGCGCTTGTAGACAGTCTTGTTCGTAAAAAATATAAAACGACACTTGACCTATCCAATGAATTTTACACGCACAACTTAGCCACGGAGTGTAGCCAATGGAGCGCTTTTACCTCCGGTGGTAAACAATTCAAATTACAGCGACTCCCTATGGGCTACAAAAACAGTCCAGGTGTGTTCGCTGCCCGTGTTGTCTCTTTGTTAGACGGCATAGACCCAGATGCATGTTCGTACGTCGATGATATTTACCTGACAGACGACGAGTTATACCCGCATCTTTCCAGGGTGGACCGCATTATTCTCGAGTTTGCGGTTTTAGGTTACAAGTTTAACTTTGCCAAATCACACATTGCTGAATTAACAGTTTTGTTTTTGGGCTACGAGCTCAACAATGAAGGTAAGGGCTTAGCCCCCCACTTCTTAGAAAAATGTGCACTTATGTGCCCTCCTACTACTCTGAAAAAACTTCAGTCTTTGCTGGGTTTCCTGAACTTCGGGCGTACTTATATTCCCGAATACGCCCAGCGTATCAAGCCATTGTATGCCTTGATACAAGCTAACTTTTTGAAGTCTTGTTGCCTTCCGGAGCATTCCTCCATTCTGCAGTCTTTGCAGACAGACCTTCTTGAGTCTAAACACCTGTTGACGCGTGATAACCACACAAACCTGGTGATTAGAATAATTCCGGGGGCAGTGGGTTTCACGTACTTAACCTTTAACGAAGGTGACACAGTTCCGATCGCGTACAAGTCACATCTTTACACTTCCGCAGAAATGCGCTTTTTATCCGTGGAGAAAGTTCTGACTGCAGTGCAGATGGCGATTCTAAAGGAACGCGCACTGGCACAGGGAAAAACGCATTCTGGTGGCAACACCATATCCTGCCCTAGAGGCAGTGACAAAGGCAAGTGTACCGAACTCTAAAGCTTTGCACCCCCGTTGGATTCAATGGCCAACCTCTTGGACGTCTCCGGATGTCACTTTTATTTTCGATTCTTCTCTACAGACTCAGGAGTTTTTACAGTATGAATTCGTTCATCCACCTCCTCTGTCTCTGCTGCCGCTTGAGGATTACGAATGTGTGATCTACACCGATGGCTCGGCACAACCGGCCACGGGGTCCAAGCATGCTTATTCTGCCGCATGTGCTATTGTTGCAGGTACCTTCGTGAACGGAAAGTTCAAATCCACTGTAGTGCACACTCAGGCACTCGGGGACAGTACTGCACAATTGGCCGAGCTGCGCGCATTGGTGCTTGCGCTGGAGTTCGTTAATCCGGATGTGACCACTCTTATTGTATGCGATTCTTATTACTGTGTTCAATCTTACAATGACAATCTGTTCTTTTGGTCGCAAAACGACTATAGAGACGCTAAAGGTAGCACAATCAAGCATAAAATGCTTTGGGTTCGGGTGGCAGAATTGAGACAACATCTGCCACTCACACAGGTGGTTCACACCCTAGGCCATCAGCGGGTGGGCGCACACGCTGTTGGTAACGGTCTGGCAGACGAAGCTGCCAGATCAGCAGTAGTCACGTGTTCAGTAGCAGCAGTTACTAGATCCATGTCTAAAATTGATACTGATATTTTGGCGGCTATTGCTGCAACAAAGGAAGGTGCTAAATACCCTAGGGGTTTTCCTTCCAAATATTCTTACCAGTAAGGTCCCGAACAGGCTCCTTATGTAACAATACCGACGTTGGTGATCGGCTGATCCCCAACGCGGACCGCAGACTTTCCTTGATAACGGCAGCACACGAAGGCATGGCTTCGGCTCATGCTGGAGTGTCTGCGACCGTTTCCATCTTGCAACAGCGTTACTGGTGGCGTGGTTTATATAAAGACACCCGTACATATGTGCTTTCTTGTGACGTTTGTCAGCAGCCTTCCACGGTTACACGACCACCACAGACCTCGCTCTGCATTTCTAACAGACCCTTTGGGTGTGTTTACCTGGATCACTGCGGTCCATTTTCTTCAGACACTGCCTATAAATATATCTTAGTGGCAGTGGACTCGTGCACACGGTTCATCTGGGTCTGGCCACAACGGAGTGCTGACGCTCGAAATGTCATCAGGGATTTGCGTGTCTTTGTGGGAATTTTCGCTTGTAGCACCTTCCATTCTGACCAAGGTCCAGCGTTTGCCTCTAAGGCGTACAAGGACGCAATGGGTTCACTGGGGGTGAGGGTGAAATTCTCGTCTCCGTATCGGCCTGAGGGCAACTCGATCGTTGAACGAATGAACCGTGACTTAAAGCAATCCTTGACAGCTAGAGTCTTAGGTACTGGCAGGAACTGGCTGGCCCACTTGTATACTGTACAACGTGCACTTAATAATCTCCCTAGAAGACCTCTGGGTGGGCGGACCCCATACGAAATGCTCTTTGGCATACGAATGTTTGTGCCCGACCTTGATGGTCTAGACATGGCGGCGCAATCCGCCAAGTTTGATGTAGATAACCATTCTACTATGTTACAGGACTTACAAGAAGCCCGAGACAAGCTTGCAGTCGCACATTTACCTTCAGACACAGAAACTGCTTTACAGATTCCGGTTGCCGGCTGGCTTCCGAAGATTGGAGATCTGGTTCGAGAGAAGGTGGAGAACAAGAAAGAATTCGGCCCCTCTTATCGTGTACCGGTTCCAGTCCTGGGCTTGAAGGGAACACGTACAGTCATCTTACCACCGCTTCCTGGTCGCAAGGAGAACAGATACATCTCAGTGGAAAATGTCAAGCTACAACATCTGGCCGATCCTGAATAGTGTTACACCAGCGGTCTCTTGTCCTGCCATTTACCGGACTTGTGTTCGTGGCCCTCCTGCCCAAACGGTCACTGATGTTACAATTGAGATGGTTGATGTGCCTGAAAGTATACTCGAAACCCCTGTCTCCCCTTGCATCGACGAGAACGAGTATACCTATCCCGATACCGAATCGGTGGCACACTTACCAACAACGCCGCTGAGCCAAACACGTTATTCCTTTGACTCGGATTCCACCTCATCAATTGACCCGTCCAAGTTCAGTATTTTTGTATCCTGGTTTAGAGACAATTTTTTGATTCCCCCCTGGACATACATCTGGTTGGTGCTGTTACTCATTTTTTTGTTCATGTCCATTGGCTTTGTCACCGTGTTTTTTCTACTCATCAATGGTCACTATCTACCAGAACGCTCTGCTGTGAACAGTGTTGCTGGAACTTTGGCTCCACATTCCTCATCTCACATCATGAAGCGTGATCACACATTTGTGAACATTTCAGCTTTTCCAGTTGCTGATGGCATCGTATGGGATGCGGTAAATTTTCAAATTCATGGACCGACAGAAATCATTAATGTACCCAATGTCCTTCGAGTTTCGATGGGTGATATAGTAAAAAGTAATATTCATTCTGACGATTGGGATGTGCATGCCGTTGAAGCATTGTTTGCTGATTTAAAATATTATGCTTCCTTTAATTCTGAGGATTTGTATATGAATTCTGCGAATTATGCCGATTTGTATTGCTACCAGCATTGGGGCAACCATTTTGTCCATAAACCAAGTACAATACGTGGTTCTTTCGCCTACACCCAATGGGAACATTGCCCAAACCCTTTACCGGGTAGCTCCCAGACTCTTAGAAATAAATTTACATATTTCACTGATTTTAATAAATCGAAGCCTGGGTCCTATTTTTTTAAATTAAACGCCAATTCCACTCAGAAAATTATGTTGACCCACACCAAATTGCTATATTCGGGTTTCTTTTTGAGCGCCTTAGCTGTGGGTGGTTATGAGTACTGGAAGGACACTGTAGATTTGAAATCAATCTGGGGCTCAAAACCATGGCAAGTGCAAGGCACCGAGGCCTTGCATCGTGCTTGCCTTATCCCGACCCAAATTATATTTCTGAATACTTCCATCTATCAGACTACATGTTGGGGCTTGGATACCACCAAACAATTAAACGCGCCTTCCATTCCATCCCTGTCTTCCACTACAAACACTAGCGTGCACCTTAATATGTCCCTTGCGACTTTGCAGGCTTTGTTGCAGAACAATTCGTTTAATGTTTCTACGCTTGTTCAGTCACCCTGGTTGGCTTGGCCGATATCATCTAATGAGTGCCAACTGCGTTTTCATGACTCAGTCCCTGGCTACAAACAGGATAGGCCAGATCCTCGGTTTTCAGACTCCCGTACTGTCACAACATATTCTGTTGGTAAATTATGTAAACAGTGGTTGCAGCATTCTTCCCTAGAATCTGTTAAACAACATTTATCCCTCCTATCAGGCAACATTGATCTGTCCGACTTTATATTGGGACCTCGTGGCCCACGACCGAAGAGGTTCATTTATGAAGCTTATAATGAACTCTGGAAGCGGTCGCAAATGGAAGCTGCTTCCCGTCTACGGGAAATAGACCAAGCCAATTTGGAAAAGGTGCTTGCTGTTGTTGACAATAGTATTAAATACCCTGTCTTCCCGCATTTACACGTTAGAGAATATTGTGTCCTCGGTTGTTGATATTGTACAAGATTATGTTTCTGTGTTGTACCATGGTCAAAATCAGTTACGTTCAGTTATGCAGTTGCGTGGACTTTGCAAACACTGAAGCTGGGTAAAGTTCCTTGGCATGTTTTGAACACCACTGCCTTATTTCTGCCTTTTAATTTAACTGACAAACAGCAGTTCATGTCCATGAAGGATGCAGCTTACACTCTGTTACATATCGAGAAAGTGGAGCCGTGCAACACGCTGAATGGGACCACTGAACCGTAGTATATGTGCGCAAAAAGTTAAGATACAGTAGCTCATTAACATGCCAAAAGTAATGCCATAGATATACTATGTATTGAAAAAAGAATGTCTAATGCTTTAATGTAAGACGTTATGGCACAACGTGCTACTCAACTGCTGTCTGTAATGTATTACTGAAAATGACAATAAACAGTGTATATAAAAAAAAATTTAAAAAAGGATTGTAGCTTAGGTTTACAACCAAATTTACCTTTCTGGCAAAGCCCAGAGCATTATTAGTGTGTAGCATGGTGGGTTGGTATCTCTAAGATACAGTGTGGTAGTTTAAGGAACCTAAGAAAACGTACAGTGTGTCTGCAGGATATGCACTGTACATATGATATGATGGCAACAGGAGCTAAAGCACTCTAGTTCAGTCGTCAACACCAACTGGAACCCTAGAACTAGGTTTCACAGTCAAACATTCACAGAAAGTCAATTTTCTTGCCTGCATAATGCAGAAAAATACCTAAAGACCTCTTCAACCAGGCCTAAAAAGCATATACCACCTAATAACACTGTTAAACAAGCATTGGCATAGCCAATAGGTCTCGCCTTTGGGGCCTTATAAGTGTTTAGCCAGAGCTATTGACTTTGCCAATGTCTTCAAGCTGTGCTGTAGAGAAGTGTGGCTGCTGTGCGGCATGCTGAAAAGTTATAATAAAAAAGTGTCAGAAGCATTTTTGTTACTTTATATAGGACCAAGAAGGCATTATGTAAAACTGAACGACCATATTAAAAAAAGTATTTACAATAAAAAATTCTCAGTTTTCTTTTGTTCTTGCAATGCTGGCAACTTGTTTCTGCCTATTGCAATGGTTGTTTGTTAAAGCTTTTTTTTTGAGGGGGCATAAACAATCGGAGGGTGAAGGTTGGGAACTAGTACCTGTATTATAACACTAGCAGCGGCCAGACGCCAGGGGAGAATCAACAGATGCCAGATTCCGAGAGCAGGCTGAGGTGGTGCTGAGTGATGCTGAGGTGGTGGTGACTGTTGCGGAGACGATGCTGAATGATACTCAGGTGTTGCTGAGTGATACTGCTGTGGTGCTGCCGAGTGATACTGCTGTGGTGCTGCCCTGAGTGATACTGCTGTGGTGCTGCCCTGAGTGATACTGCTGTGGTGCTGCCCTGAGTGATACTGCTGTGGTGCTGCCCTGAGTGATACTGCTGTGGTGCTGCCCTGAGTGATACTGCTGTGGTGCTGCCCTGAGTGATACTGCTGTGGTGCTGCCCTGAGTGATACTGCTGTGGTGCTGCCCTGAGTGATACTGCTGTGGTGCTGCCCTGAGTGATACTGCTGTGGTGCTGCCCTGAGTGATACTGCTGTGGTGCTGCCCTGAGTGATACTGCTGTGGTGCTGCCCTGAGTGATACTGCTGTGGTGCTGCCCTGAGTGATACTGCTGTGGTGCTGCCCTGAGTGATACTGCTGTGGTGCTGCCCCGAGTGATACTGCTGTGGTGCTGCCCCGAGTGATACTGCTGTGGTGCTGCCCCGAGTGATACTGCTGTGGTGCTGCCCCGAGTGATACTGCTGTGGTGCTGCCCCGAGTGATACTGCTGTGGTGCTGCCCCGAGTGATACTGCTGTGGTGCTGCCCCGAGTGATACTGCTGTGGTGCTGCCCTGAGTGATACTGCTGTGGTACTGCCCCGAGTGATACTGCTGTGGTGCTGCCCCGAGTGATACTGCTGTGGTGCTGCCCCGAGTGATACTGCTGTGGTGCTGCCCCGAGTGATACTGCTGTGGTGCTGCCCGAGTGATACTGCTGTGGTGCTGCCCCGAGTGATACTGCTGTGGTGCTGCCCCGAGTGATACTGCTGTGGTGCTGCCCCGAGTGATACTGCTGTTGTGCTGCCCCGAGTGATACTGCTGTGGTGCTGCCCGAGTGATACTGCTGTGGTGCTGCCCCGAGTGATACTGCTGTGGTGCTGCCCCGAGTGATACTGCTGTGGTGCTGCCCCGAGTGATACTGCTGTGGTGCTGCCCCGAGTGATACTGCTGTGGTGCTGCCCGAGTGATACTGCTGTGGTGCTGCCCCGAGTGATACTGCTGTGGTGCTGCCCCGAGTGATACTGCTGTGGTGCTGCCCCGAGTGATACTGCTGTGGTGCTGCCCCGAGTGATACTGCTGTGGTGCTGCCCCGAGTGATACTGCTGTGGTGCTGCCCCGAGTGATACTGCTGTGGTGCTGCCCGAGTGATACTGCTGTGGTGCTGCCCCGAGTGATACTGCTGTGGTGCTGCCCCGAGTGATACTGCTGTGGTGCTGCCCCGAGTGATACTGCTGTGGTGCTGCCCCGAGTGATACTGCTGTGGTGCTGCCCCGAGTGATACTGCTGTGGTGCTGCCCCGAGTGATACTGCTGTGGTGCTGCCCCGAGTGATACTGCTGTGGTGCTGCCCCGAGTGATACTGCTGTGGTGCTGCCCCGAGTGATACTGCTGTGGTGCTGCCCGAGTGATACTGCTGTGGTGCTGCCCGAGTGATACTGCTGTGGTGCTGCCCCGAGTGATACTGCTGTGGTGCTGCCCCGAGTGATACTGCTGTGGTGCTGCCCCACGTGATACTGCTGTGGTGCTGCCCGAGTGATACTGCTGTGGTGCTGCCCCGAGTGATACTGCTGTGGTGCTGCCCCGAGTGATACTGCTGTGGTGCTGCCCCGAGTGATACTGCTGTGGTGCTGCCCCGAGTGGTGATGCTGTGGTGCTGCCCCGAGTGGTGATGCTGTGGTGCTGCCCCGAGTGGTGATGCTGTGGTGCTGCCCCGAGTGGTGATGCTGTGGTGCTGCCCCGAGTGGTGATGCTGTGGTGCTGCCCCGAGTGGTGATGCTGTGGTGCTGCCCCGAGTGGTGATGCTGTGGTGCTGCCCCGAGTGGTGGTGCTGTGGTGCTGCCCCGAGTGGTGGTGCTGTGGTGCTGTCCCGAGTGGTGATGCTGTGGTGCTGCCCCGAGCGATGCTGTGGTGCTGCCCCGAGCGATGCTGTGGTGCTGCCCCGAGCGATGCTGTGGTGCTGCCCCGAGCGATGCTGTGGTGCTGCCCCGAGCGATGCTGTGGTGCTGCCCCGAGCGATGCTGTGGTGCTGCCCCGAGCGATGCTGTGGTGCTGCCCCGAGCGATGCTGTGGTGCTGCCCCGAGCGATGCTGTGGTGCTGCCCCGAGCGATGCTGCGGTGGTTGCACCGAGCGATGCGGTGGTTGCACCGAGCGATGCGGTGGTTGCACCGAGCGATGCGGTGGTTGCACCGAGCGATGCGGTGGTTGCACCGAGCGATGCGGTGGTTGCACCGAGTGATGCGGTGGTTGCACTGAGTGATGCGGTGGTTGCACTGAGTGATGCGGTGATGGCGTTGAGAGATGTTGTGTTGGTGCTGAGTGATGCTGTGCTGGCTCTGATTGATGCTGTGCTTGCGCTGAGTGATGCTGTGGTGTTGCCGAGTGAGAGATAGAGTGAAGATATAATGCCCAATTAGAGAGGGTGGTGAGAGAGAAAGAGAGAGAAAGGGTGTACATAGAATAAAGAGTGGAGCGGGATAGAGAGAGAGAGAGAAAGAAGGGGAGAGAGAGTGAATGAAGGAGTTTGAAAGAAACAGATAAAGGGGTGAGAGAATGAAAGGCTAAAAAAGATAGAGGGGAGAGTTAATTAAGTAGAGAGAGAATTAGAGAGGGGAGAGAGAGAGAGAGAAGGAGAGAGACAATAAGAGTGGGGGTGTGGAGTTTAAATAGAGTGAAGAAGTGACGCGGAAAAAGTAACCTTAAATATAGCTTTGTGCTTTACCAGTATTTTTGTCTCACTGTTTTTTTTTTTTTTTTTATATATTTATTCGCGCAATTAGGCTGTGACTCCCAATATAAAACAAATAGCGATATAAGGTGAAATCAACCCACCGAAGCAATATTTCTAACTAGACAAAAAAAAGCTTGCATTTCAATGCTAATCGCTGTTGTTTTTCATGTGACTGTAGTCCAGGGCCCTCAGTTGGTAATGTGAGCTGCTGCTGCGATTGAAACATCAGAGTCCAGAGAGTTAATGAGCCATGACGAGGAAATGAGGAAGAGTTAGGAAACCCAGATGCCAGCTGCGCGTGCACGCCATCGTGAACTCAAGCTGGTCGCCAGCCGAAAGCCAGTGTTTGCACTTCCAAAACACGCTTACTAAAATTCTCGGCCAGACCAGCGCAAGCGCTGGTGCAGGCCGAGACCTAAAAACAGCTACCCTGTGATATTAGGGATAGGTCACTTGCCTACCTACCTAGAAGTGAGACAGACCAGGGCATTACAATTACATGGCACTTTAGGGGAATAGTTTATACTTCAACATATGCAGTGATGGCAGCAAGTCAGACAAGCTGAGGGACAGAAAACTATGTACCAGTTTAAGACCTTTCTAGGGATCAATCCATCTTCTCCCTAAGCCAAACAGTGATCACTCACTGCATGTGCTTAACTGTGTTGATTATCGAACTTAAGAAACAGGTCACTTTGCAACTATTTAGAAACCTAAATAACCTGCTCAATAAGCTGGTTCAAACAATTTCTGGAAAATATTCTACTGTAATCCTTTCAAAAATAGAACAATCAGGGTTACGAACCTACGCTAAGAGCTTAGTAGACAATTTAAAAGTAACTGTGTAGGGTTTGCCTTCATATATAGTTAAACCTAGATTAATATATTTGTTACTGTTGTTTTAATCTACATTACGTGGAACACCGAATCCTATCAAGTTTCCAGTTGTGATAAGAAAAGTTCAACATTTGATAACTCGAGTCAAATATCACTTGATCCAAATATGAGAACTAAGCATCAGGCAAGAGAAGAAAAAAATAGCAGTTTAATTTATGCAATGTAATACAGATTGCAGAATTTAGTGATAGCAGTTGACAAACCGGTTCAGTCAACAGCTCAGTAGTGCCCTGAAATACCATAAAACCGAAATAGATAACAGCAGGGGCTAAATCGGGAAGAACCGCATCGGTCTCCACTGCCTGCATTTGGAAAGAAATCCTCTTTGCAGACTTCTTAATTCTTCTTGGGACTTGCTTTAACAGAGAATTTTAGATCTTATACCGGTCTCAGGCTTTTCGTATAAAGAAGTTCCATACCCACTGTTTGCTTGAGACCTCATCCAAGGAGCTCGCCAGTTTCTACTTTAGGTATGAACTGTATTGTCTTTAATGTTATCATCACAACACTGTATATACCCAATTATTCAGAGATGGAATTAATATTTATCCGGCAGCAAGTATACCAGTTACAATCTCATAACATGCAACAGTGTTTGGTGAGAGCTGTCCCACTTATTTTTTGGTTAATAAGATACAGGCAAAGGGTTGTGTTCATCACAAGTCAATGCCACTTAAAATAATGCTAGTGAGAACGCTCCATAAACTCATCCACTGCAGAGGTCTGCAACCAGAAAGTCTCAAGTACTAATCCCAGCTAGCTAGTCCGTTCAGTCTCATTTTTCTGAGCAAAAGAAGCGGTACTGGTATAGCACATATAAGGGTAACAACTCTAGGACTTGCAGGGCTAACGGACGCAGCAGGTGTAACACTGGTTCATGCGGTGAATCAATGTTACTCAGTCAGTACAGCTTTTATGTGACATTTGTAGGTTTAACAATCAGGAGTTATACAAGCCTCTGGGCTTTCATGCATTTCTTTTGTGCACTGGTGTCTGG
This sequence comes from Calotriton arnoldi, assembly GCA_963921515.1. Taxonomy (NCBI): domain Eukaryota; kingdom Metazoa; phylum Chordata; class Amphibia; order Caudata; family Salamandridae; genus Calotriton; species Calotriton arnoldi. The sequence continues at coordinate 488,179 of CAWUFW010008815.1, forward strand.
CAGACCTACTTTTGAGATGTTGAGAAGCTGCACTGATTAGCTCTTGTAATGTCATCAACAGACTATTGATTACGGAGGTATAGAGAACAGGAGTTGGTCAGGCAGTTGAAGATGGGCATCTGAAGAAGAGTTGAAGTGTGATATGAGGACGACCCTGGAATGACTATATGAACCACCAGGATTTCAACAATTATGCAGAATTTTAGGTAAAGGGAAAAGGATCCGTTTCCAAGGAAAACTATACAATGTGCAAAATAACATTAGGTGCAAAGTGCTTTGTTCAGTAACATTGACCGATGGACAAGCAGGGAGGTTTTTAAACCAAGTACCGGTCACAGGGAATGCTAAAAGAACAAGCCATGTATTCAGTCTAAAATGCATTCAATAAAATCTATCCTGAACAAACAATTAATAAGGTTCAGTTTCTTGTGACAATATCAACACGGAGTGTCATCTCACTACTGGTTTAATATTTTCATTTAGCCTTCGGACTTCAAATATTCATAAAGCAGGTGCTTCACTTTCGATTTAGTAGTACCATCAATATATTCTGGGTATTCAAACAATTCAGAAACCCCCAAAGCAGCAAAAGTTGGTTTTACATACTTGAGCCAGGGTATGGCTTTCATGTTGGCCACTGACATGCAATCCTTATGTTATACACGGTCTAGTGTTTGTGGAACACTATGCCCTTGTTCTTGTCCCTTCATTCTAGGTTCTTGTGTTGAGGGGTTCGGTTCCAAGTCAGTTATAGTGCTGGCTTGGAGGCGTCCGCGCTCTCTCTCCTCATCGCTCCACAATAAACACCCGTTTCAACTACTTACCGTCTCCTGTGTGGTCATCTTCAACATTTTGGCCACGATCGTCTAACGTACTCCACGCACCTTAGGGGAAGCCTCGGCAGTGTTGGCGCTTGCTGCGACTATTTCTGCTGGCGATGTGCAGCATCCTGTTCAGCCTGGAGCACACGGGTGAGGATTAAAAGAGAGCGGAGGGGACAGAATTTGCCCTAGTGCTGGTATTTCCGAGCGGAATACGCGGTGAGAGGTATTTTCAGGCCCAACGTTAAGGTCTGCGTCATCTGGATGGTTGTCGCCTAGCAACGCCTACGCGAACCTTGCTTACGTCATCCTCAGCGTTGGTGAGTGCATCGTTCTGGTGACGATTTCTTGGAACGGCGTTAGCGTCAGCTGGTCACGCAAACGCCAGCAACGTCTCTGCCTACGTCATGCGTTGACAGCACGTCGGCGGCCATCTTAACTTCACCACAGCCAGTGGTCTCCATAGTAACACCAGCACTGAGCCCGGACAGTCGCAGCGGTGAGCGCCAAGCAGCGGTAAACACCACGGAAGCAGGTGTTTAAAGAAGCTAGTCTTCACTGTGGTTGAATTCTCTTTTCGGTAAGACTATTTTTACCGTTTTGCCCGTGAGCAAGATAGGACGTGTCACCACCTCTCGCTCAGAGCTTAACCACAGTCAAGTGGACTCTTTGCTCAATCTATTGGTACATTCTATCTCCACAAGTAACAACCGTCTTGGTGACTTCAACGACGATATGCACGTCTGCTGCATATTACTAGTGTGACATCTGCTCTTCATACTTTTCTGTGGAACCTGTAATGTTTCTAATATCATGTGTTTTCTCTAGGAGATATATTCCTTCAATTGTTACCCTTGGAGTTTCCAGGTGTTCCCCTGGTCTTAGATATTAACATGGCTGCATCTCAAATTACAGTGGCTTTACCACCTATTTTTCTAGCGCAACCTGGTACTCCTGACATCTCTTGGGAGGATTGGTACCCCATGTTTCAGAATTACTTGGAAGCTTTAGATGGTCAGGAGTTTCCTGCCAAAAGGAAGAAAGCTATTCTGTTGAGTGCCTTAGGTAAGGAAGGCCAAAGGGTATTTAAATATCTCCCACAAGCACTCCAAGCTAATGGTCAACCAGTACCCGATGAATATCAAGAAGCTGTGTGTAGACTTGAATCTAGATATACTAAGGAAGAGAACCTCGTTCTCAATAGGTACAAGTTCTACACTCAACACCAAAGGATGGGGGAGTCCATAGATGATTTTGTGTCAAGGTTGGGCGAAATGTCTGTAAAATGTAACTTTGGCGTTATGAATGAGGAATTAATAAGGGACCAATTGATAGTCCAATGTAATAACAAGAAAATACAAGAACGTTTGTGGGCAGCTAAAAATCCTAATCTGAAAGTTGCTATTGACTTGGCGAAAGTTGTAGAGCAGTCTGAGGGATGCATGAAGGAGCTTGAAAAAAGGAATTACAGTGCTGATGTAAATGAGGTTTCTGTCCAGGAACGTAAGGAGGAAGAGGACCACTGCGTTTCTGTTGTAAAAAACAAAGGAAGGTTTTTCAAGAAAGCGTCTACTGCAAGGGTAGGGATGAACCAAAAGAACGCTAGCGGCAGAATGTGTAATAGGTGTGGGAGCAATTTACATAACTCCGATTCTAAGTTTTGTTTTGCTTCCAGTCAAGAGTGTCTAAAATGTGGGAAAGTGGGGCATTATGCATGGATGTGTAGAAGCAAAAATTCCTCTAGTGTTGCCAGTGTTCAGATGGTGAGTGATACCATGAATAATATGGATAAGGATAAGATTTTAGTCATTGTTTCTCAAGATGAGATGTCTGATGAGGATAAAAGAATGAACAGACCCAAGGCCATGTTTACTATTGATGGGCGGGAGGTAATGTTGATGGTGGATACTGGGTCTAAATACACCATCCTTCCCAAATGTTTAGTGAGTGAAACCTGGGGTCATAAAAGTCTATTACCTAAAGATCTCTCCAGGGGGCTATCAAGGAGAGTCTATTGATATTTTCGGCTATTTTGAGGCCAATATAAATTTTTCGCAGCGTTCCATCCATGGTAAAGTATATGTTTCTGACCATGGCCCACCCATATTAGGATGGGTGCATCAATATGACTTACATATCATTGTTAATCCACGTGCACCTATGCAAGTAATGGTGGTACAAGATGAAGGTTTGGACCATATTTTGGGGGAGGCTCATGCTGTGTTTAGGGATGAACTGGGTCTACTTAAAGGGTATGTCCACCGAATTGTCCTCAAAAAAAGGTGCAATTCCTGTCCAACACAAAGCCAGACGGATCCCCATTGTGGTGAAAGAGGAGGTTAAGAGTCTCATTAAAGACATGCTTTCTTCTGGTGTCATTGAAGTAGTAGAAGCCTCTCCCTGGATTTCGCCAGTGGTCGTCACGAAGAAGGCCGATGGGAAACTGAGATTCTGTGTGGACTTGCGCACCTTGAATCAGTCAGTGGTAGCAGATTTGTTTCCTCTTACCAATATCACTGAGCTTGTTACCACACCCAAGGGGGCAACATTTTTCTCAAAACTCGACCTACGCAGCGCCTACCATCAGATCAAACTCCATGAGGACTCAAAGAAGATGACGGCATTCATAACTCCTGAAGGTACTTTTCAGTTCACGAGACTACCTTTTGGGTTGAACTCAGCCGCAAGTGTTTTTCAACGTTTGGTGTCGGATCTTTTTAAGGGGATTTGTAATACCATCTATTTTCAAGACGACATTTTAGTCTACGGTCAGTCTGTTGAAGAACATAATACAATTTTGAAGGTGGTACTTGACACTCTCAACAAGGCAGGTCTCACTCTGCGGAAGGACAAATGTAGATTTCTGGTAGAACAAATTGAATATTTGGGTTACACAATCAGCGCAGAGGGCATCCGTCCCAAAGAGGATTTGTGTAAGGCTATAAGCTCTGCTCCTCCTCCAGTGGATAAAGACCAACTCCGTTCTTTTATGGGATTGATAGAGTATTACTCTAAGTTTGTAAAAAAACTTTTCTGATAAGACAGCATGCTTACGTGTACTGCTCAAAAGAGGGGTTAGTTTTGAGTGGAAGGATGTACACCGTGAGTGTTTTGAAAGCATCAAGAGTGAAATTTGCAATGCAAATGTTTTAACCCCCTTTGATGTCCACTCCAACTCCATCCTTACAGTCGATGCTAGCTCCACAGGGCTGGGGGCAATGCTTTCTCAGAGTAAGGCTGGTGTTGAAAGAACTGTAGCTTTCGCTTCAAGGACTTTGACTGACTCTGAGAAGAACTACTCTGTGATAGACAGGGAGGCGTTGGCTGCCTCGTGGGCTGTGGAGTACTTCAGGACCTACTTGTGGGGGGACGAGGTTTACGTTGAAAACAGATCATAAACCTTTAGTAAAGGTTTTATCCCCTGGAGGGACTGGTAAAGGCTCAGCAAGGTTGGTCAAGTTGGCAGCCAAACTCCAGAGCTTCCAGTACCAGGTTGAGTATATTCAGGGCTGGAGGAACATACAGGCTGATTGTCTCTCAAGGTTGTCTGTCGACTGGCGTTCCACCACGGGCATGACACCCATTTTAGAGGATGATATTGCTGTTGCCTCAGTGCAGGATGTGGTTGTGGTCGGGGAAGGTACCTTTAGTGCCAAGGATTGGGAATAGGAGATGCAAAAAGATCACACTTTAATGGAAGTGGCTAAGTTAGTCAAATTAGGGGCCAGGAGAGAGAGTTGCCTTCCAGTTTCTGTGCGCCCTTACGCCAAGATCTTGGATGAACTGTCCTTGTGTGGGGAGTATGTTCTTGTCAAAGGTGAAATCTTTATCCCGCCTTTCGGCATTAGAAAGAAGTTGTTGGGGTTGGCACATGAAGGACACCTTGGACAGACTCTTACGCAGCGTCGCTTGAAGAATCACTTTTGGTGGCCTGGGATAGATTCTCAAGTTGTGGAGTGGGTGGAGAATTGTCCCTTGTGCATAGAGGCGAAAAGAGGTTGAAAATTGGTCACAAATCAGGTGAGACACATATAGAGAATTCCAAACTTCCTTGGCATACCATTTGCTTGGATTTTATTGGCCCCATCGGTGAGATGTGGGAGGATGACAGATTTGCTATAGTAGTCATTGACGTTTTCTCTAGATGGCTCACTGTTGAATTCACTAACAATATAACTACCGAGCGTACTATAAAATTTCTAGAGAAAGTGTTTAAGGAGGAGGGAATACCATCCACACTGATAATGGCACTCAGTCTCTAAAGAAATGCAAAAATTTTTAAAGAGCTGTGGCATAACTCATCACCGCACGGCTCTCTATAACCCTCAGGGAAATGGTATATGTGAGAGAGCAAACAGAGTTGTTAAGGGGATCATTCAGATGGCTACGGTCAGTGGGAAAGTGGTGCGAGACTTAGGCCCATACCATGTCATCTACTATCGCTCAACTTCACATGGCAGTGGTGAAAAATCCCCGTTTGAATTGATGAGGGGTAGGCCTCCGAGTGGTAAAATGATGCCTTCATGGATGAGACGCTTAGTCACGCTACAACATCCTCAAGATATGTTGGATGATTTTGATGCTTCTGTGAGTGGGTTGAAGGTGGGCGACCTAGTTAAGGTCAAATCTGGAAGAATTGGTAGAGGTCTTTCTAAGTTTAGAGGCCCTTTCACCATAAAAAAAATTCTCAAGCATGGAGTTATCCTAAACAATGGGGAGTGCTGGAATTTTCATAGAGTGGCCTTGTACAAGAAAAAATCTGAGCCCCTTTCAGCCCGGGGAAGGTACTGAAGGTACAGGTAATAGTGGTTACCTGCTAGCACAAGACTTTGGGGCTTCTGGGGGCCTCGCTGGCTCTACAGTGGGAGGGGGGGGGGGAAATTCTATAATTCCCTTGGGAGCTAATTCCTCCACTAATACTGAAGTGGATGCTTCAACATCCGCACGTCTGCTCAGGCCTCGCAGACAACCAGCTTATTTAAAAGACTTTGTTTGTGATTGACTTTGTTTTTCGTTTCTGGATTGGTTTTGTTTTTGTTATAGGAAAGGAAGAAGATGTGTTATACACGGTCTAGTGTTTGTGGAACACTATGCCCTTGTTCTTGTCCCTTCATTCTAGGTTCTTGTGTTGAGGGGTTCGGTTCCAAGTCAGTTATAGTGCTGGCTTGGAGGCGTCCGCTCTCTCTCCTCATCGCTCCTCAATAAACACCCGTTTCAACTACTTACTGTCTCCTGGGTGGTCTTCATCTTCAACATTTTGGCGACGATCGTCTAACGTACTCCACGCACCTTAGGGGAAGCCTCTGCAGTGTTGGCGCTTGCTGCGACTATTTCTGCTGGCGATGTGCAGCATCCTGTTCAGCCTGGAGCACACGGGTGAGGATTAAAAGAGAGCGGAGGGGACAAAATTTGCCCTAGTGCTGGTATTTCCGAGCGGAATACGCGGTGAGAGGTATTTTCAGGCCCAACGTTAAGGTCTGCGTCATCTGGATGGTTGTCGCCTAGCAACGCCTACGCGAACCTTGCTTGCGTCATCCTCAACGTTGGTGAGTGCATCGTTCTGGTGATGATTTCTTGGAACGGCGTTAGCGTCAGCTGGTCACGCAAACGCCAGAAACGTCTCTGCCTACGTCATGCGTTGACAGCACGTCGGCGGCCATCTTAACTTCACCACAGCCAGTGGTCTCCATAGTAACATCAGCACCGAGCCCGGACAGTCGCAGCGGTGAGCGCCAAGCAGCGGTAAACACCACGGAAGCAGGTGTTTAAAGAAGCTAGTCTTCACTGTGGTTGAATTCTCTTTTCGGTAAGACTATTTTTACCGTTTTGCCCGTGAGCAAGATAGGACGTGTCACCACCTCTCGCTCAGAGCTTAACCACAGTCAAGTGGACTCTTTGCTCAATCTATTGGTACATTCTATCTCCACAAGTAACAACCGTCTTGGTGACTTCAACGACGATATGCACGTCTGCTGCATATTACTAGTGTGACATCTGCTCTTCATACTTTTCTGTGGAACCTGTAATGTTTCTAATATCATGTGTTTTCTCTAGGAGATATATTCCTTCAATTGTTACCCTTGGAGTTTCCAGGTGTTCCCCTGGTCTTAGATATTAACATGGCTGCATCTCAAATTACAGTGGCTTTACCACCTATTTTTCTAGCGCAACCTGGTACTCCTGACATCTCTTGGGAGGATTGGTACCCCATGTTTCAGAATTACTTGGAAGCTTTAGATGGTTACTAACAAAATGTTTTTCTAACATTGACATGGAGATTTCGAAGATTTCCCGCGGTCTCCCTCAGCATTTCCCACGGCAATTTCATCTAAACTCTCGTAAATATATTACGACCTTCCATCCCCCGGTTGTATAGTAAAACACCTTGTTTCCTTGCTGAGGAAAATCTTTCCCCTCCAATTGCAATTAGGTAAGAGTCAAAGAGTTTTTTCCACGGTAGGATAGGGTCACTAGCTTCAGAGAGGAACTGTGGGGTTGGAGGCATACTTGCTGCTGCCATGGTCTACAAGGATAATCAATACATGTCACCAAAATAACTTATTAACACAACAATCTAAAATAAATAGTTGAAATAATAAGCTACCACAACAAGTTAACACAAAGGACTAAAATAATAACTGTGGCTGGCTGTGATTTACATACAGGGTGAAAATCTTACCCTTCAGTCCCAAAACAATGGAACGTGCTCAGGAACATGCACCTCCAAAAGATTCCAAACTATTTATGTATACTCTGCCAGTACTTGCAGCGATTACCGGCTTAGATGCCCCAGTAGCGTAGATATGTATGCACTGACAAGCTCAGCTGAGGGAGAAACAGTGTAACGGGAAGAGCGTGTTACAATGGTTAGCACGCTAGTGTTTCTCCCCTTCTTCCAGCAGACCACTTCCTGGTTGCTCTGTACGCTGGGTGTGAACGTGCCGGACAGTGCTCCCAGGAGAATGTAGAAACTACTCCCAGATCACACTGCGCAGAGGGTGTGCACGCAGTTGACAATGCCCTGCAGAATTCTAGAAGACGCTCGTCTCGATACCGGCTTCCTCCGTTGTCAAGGTAATGTCACGCACAAGCATTATTTGAGGCGCTACCCTTCCAACGGCACTCTTAATGCAGTTAACGATCCGCAAATAAAAAGGAAAATAAAAATAGGAATACCGGGGAGCGTAAAGTGGACACGCAGATACTGTCAGTAGGTAGCAGTTAAAATATATATATAAAAAATTTAAACTACCAAAACGCCACAAATAGTCACTCACCAGTGCATCAATCTTCCCAAAGTTTTCTACACGGAAGGCCTCAAGGTCCATACAACTTCGCACGCTGGGTTCAACGGTGGACGCCTCAGCTCATTGCCATTGTTAAGTGAACACCCTTAAACTGTGAAAACATGTTAAGTTCTCTTTATTGCATCGACCATAAATCTGCACAGCCACAACCAGGTCAGCTCAGCCTTGAATTCTTGCCGTTGCCCAGGAGCAGTCACATTCCCAAATGATGTATACAAAAATCCATAGGTGAGCATCACAGTTAAGTGACATGAACATGCATAAAAAGCTTATAGGCCATAACAAAGTGCTTCACCTTAGTACAACTGATTAGATCGCTGCACTGAGTAATTCACTGAGAAACATTCCTGCCTTGACAACATTAATATTAGAGAATTAAGGAATAGGTCACGTTTAAAGGATCCAAAATAAACAGAATAATTAGGTGAGATGAGCAACAGAAAGCAGCCACAGGGGATGAGGGGCTGCGTGATCAATAAAGGAATGAACTAAGCATTAGGAACAGAAAAGGTCTGTTTAAGCAAGCTTACTGAATAGAGCAAAACATACTACTAGCTAATCAACTGAAGTACCAAAAACCAACTAATCAAAAGGGTTTGCTCTGAAGTTCCATGATGCAAATGATACAGACCTACAAAAATCATCTATTTTAGAAGATCAGGACTTCTTTACAGCAGATGTATGAGACAGCAGCCTTAGATTAAATGTTCTCTGTACCAATGAATGATAAAGATGAAAGGGGTAAATGGGTGTTTAAGAGGGAGGCATACACATACTCTTCAACATACTAAATTTCCAAAGAGGATGAACTCTCCTGTGTGTGGCAGGCAATCTCATTAACATCAAATGAAGTTTGAACAGTTCTTTTGGGTGCGCGAGGAAGGTCTAGAGAGCATATACTTACAATAAAATCTAGTGGAAACCTTTTGCTTGTGGGCAGTGTGAAACTGTTACTGAACTTATTGGCCCAACCAAACGGGTGTTGAGATGTGGGTCTAACCCTGGGGTACCCTCCATCCCTCCCTCCCCAATAATGTCCCAGCCTGCTATTGCAGGAAAATGGATAGTAATTGCATTCATATAGCGCTTACTACCCCGACAAGGTGTTGAAACTATTTGCAGCAGGCAGCATGCGGCTCCGGAACCCAAAGTTAGTGGTTAGTCCAGTATTATTGGTTATTGTTGACTACTGGGATTTGTCTTGTGTGCCCAATCAAACCATTCCAGGCATTCACTCCAGTCTCTTGTGGTGCAATCTATTAAGAGGAGGTATTTAGGATCATTAGTGGAGGGGGTGATGGAGCAGGGTAAATGAAAATTTTTTAACCTCCTAATAATTTTCGTAAAATAATTAATAAACATGTTCGTTTAAGTAAATAACCAACAATATATGTTACATGTAAAGGGTTAAAGGTAACACGCTATTTTGTGTGCAAATTAATCAACTTATAATTGTTTACGTGTCTAACATAACGTAATATTTGCGTACTAATAAAATAATAAACGCATGATTTGTGCTTTTTAAATAAAACGTGTGGTGGCAAAATAAAGCGATGGTAAGTAAGGGACGGCTTTATATGTTGCTTTTTGTAAGGTAATACCTAATTGGGGTACGTAGAAAGACGGGAGGGAAACGAAAGGGTTTATATTCTTTATTTTAACAATATTTTGTTTATCTTTGAAAATAGTGCGCTTAGGCCTGTTGAGCAGCGATATAAAATGGCCGCCATTTGCTAGAGTACGCATGAGCAAGAAACCGTGTGGTAGAGGAGAAAGGCTGTGAAAAAGGATGACCACGTGTTCGTGCTGAGAGGCTAAGACGGAAGTATGGTCAAGGCTATTGTGACCTTTCTGAGCAAATGTGTGCCAAGATGATCAGCAAGAAGCGTGAGAAGTCAAACTGAATAAATGGACGGAACTGTTGAATCTAAAAAGTAGCAGAAAAAGATACAAATTGGACTGATCGAAACTGATGAGCAATGTCATGAACTGTGGGAAACGATGCAAGCATGGACATTCCACAAAGAACTGGTTAAGACAAGGAAGTTTTGATTAAAATGTATATGGACCTGAATGAACCAATGAGAAAGAATCACGCCATGGAGATGCAACATTTTTATTCAGTAAGCTAGAATTAGGGTATAAGAAGACCTACTCTTGGTGGGAGGGGTTAGATGCTGGAGAGTGAGATGCTGGAGAGTTAGATGCTGGAGAGAGTGGATGCTGCAGATGGGTGAAGTTGCGGTTGCTGATGCTGACGAGCTGATACTGCTATTTTATATTTCTAGTTGAGTATAAGATGCTGCTTTTAGAGAACCTTTTTATTCCTGATAGATTTTTCATTTAGAACTATTAGATTTTCCAAGACAGATAGATTGATCTTTTGGAGTTCTTGCTATGACAACCTTATTTTTCCGTCTAATAGGTATGCATTGCAATTTCAATTTATTCTTATATTGATGATAAATGTAATAATCTGAATAATAAGCTTAAACTTATTTCTTGCTTCGAAACTATATATAAACTTTATTATTCTTTAAACAAATCACTCAGTGATTCTTTAGCTCAATGATTAAGGTAAAATGTTAAAGAGTTTATTGTGATTGAGCTGGTCTTAATGACCATCAACTGATTCCTACTAGTTGGTCCATCGACCAATGAGCGGAATACCTTAAAGCAAATGAGAAACATTATGTCATGTTAAAAGAGGTATCCCGTCTCCTTCCAGCGAATCGTTTTCTCCTAGGTTAAGGACAGAGGTAATCCAGGGAATAAATGAGTAAGTGAATGTATATGCGGTGTTATGGGCCCCACCGTCATATGGATATAGTTTGTGTGTTGGAGGAATAGTTGCACCTGGATGACCGAAGCATATAGGAGAAGAATTTTTATTGTTAGCGCTGGATCAGATTTCTTGGTAGCAGAGTTATGGTTACTATAGATTAGTTTGGTGATTATTGATAAGTTCATGTCTAACACTTTATGTTGAGTCGCGTTATGTTACATGTAAGTTTTCACGCTTCGGGGAAGTAGGAAGTGGAACACGTGTGGCAAGAGAAGTCACATGGAATGGTGCATTGTCTGAGTTCATATTGGTGATAACACAGGTTGTGTTATGATAGGGACATTTTCCGTATAAAAGGTGTGTGAGTGAAATAGTGATCGGTTTTCTTGTGAAACTCTGGCCTTAACTCTCAGGAGCAGTATAGTCTCCACATGTGTTTTATCCCCAGAGAAACGGGTTTATCGCTTGCTTGAAAGAAGGGTAAGGTAGAGGGAAGTGCTACTTTATCGGCGAAACAGAAAATTCTGTGGTAGGGTAGAGGTAAGCGCTGCCTACTGGAAAATACAGAGTTCTTGTATAAATGGTCAAAGCTATCTCTTTGGTTTAGCGAATCAGAATGGAAATGTGTTTTAAATGTTGTAACTAACGAAGAATTGTTGAAAAAGAAATTGCCGATAAATTTTGTAAAGGAGTGGTCAAGAGCAGAACTGACGTAGACAAAAGCCGCGCTGGGATTGGACAGTGCGCTGTAGACAGAAATCACTCTGATTGGAGCTTTGGTGTGAGTCGCGCTAGGATTGGTCGAATAGCCTAGTGACGTGCAAGTTTGTGATTGGAGTGTTAGTGTGATTCGCGCTAGTATTGGTCCGAATAACGCATAGAGAACAGTGATTGAATTGCGGATCGTTTGAGGAGAAAAAGCGATTGTGAATCATGTCGTATTATGAGTATGGTAGAGAGAAAACGTCATGGATGTCGAAAGTTAAGAACTTCTTTAAGAAAGACAAAAAGGTAGTGACTAGAGAGGGACAAATAATTCCTCCGCCGAAATCACCAGCTTCGCATATGATGCTGAAATATGGATATCATACATGCATATGGTTAGAAAATTGGACAAAATATACCAAGAATGATGGAGCTTTGGCTTTCCCTGAGAATGGTTAATTTAATGTAGCTGTACTACGGAATTTGAGAGAAAAGATGGCAATGTTAGAACCTAGACCTAGACCGACACAGTTTGAAGCTTTAACTGAATGGGAAGATGAGATGTATGAACGAGAGAGATTCAGAGGATTAAAGAATCATGAGTTTGTGCCTGGAAGGTTATGGGGAGTAAATCATGAGGACAGAATAAAGCGTTGGAGATGTGCTAATATGACAGGAGGTTTGTTTCCAGCTTTTACAGTGGAGGAAGAAGCAAAGAGAAAGTGTACAGAGAAAAAGAAACATGTAGTTATAGAAAAGTATGTGTATGGTGGTAGTGAAACGGATGACGAATTGCTGGAAGATATTTTAAACAGAAACCCACCTCCATACCAACAGACTTCTGCGGTGGTGACACCTAATGCACCGCCAATGGAAACTGGGAGGAATAAAAATCCCGAACGAAGAGATGAGATAAATAGGTCACAAGATCAATTAAAAACTTCACAAATGAAGAGATAGAAAGTGACAATGCAACTGAATTAGCAAAAACCACAAGAGAATTGACTAAGATAAGAGCATTGACAAAGAATATGGAAGCTGTAACTGTACCAGTAACGATAGGTCCAGTAATGCCAATTTTTGAGAATCAGAAAATTGATGAACGTTCTTTAGTGATTCCCATGAATTCACATTTGCAAAGAAAAAGAAGGGATGGAACTGAATAATGAAGGTGCACACCATTTGGCTAGTACCTATAGACCAAGCCCACCTACTAATTTGACGATAAATGAGAATGAGATTAGGAGAATACCTATGGTAACGGAGTCTGCATCAGGGACACCAGAAAGAAGTAGCAATTGGATAGAATTAAATAGTACGCCTGTAGGTCAGACTCCAGATGAGTTAAATGAATGGATGAAAACGCTAAAAACAAAAGAAACAGAAGTAAAACCATTAGATGTAATTAGGTTGAAAATAGACATGGAAGAATTGATTTTAGGAACAATTGGTACAGAAAAATAAAAAAATTATCAGGATGATGAGATTATGTTTTTGTGCAAAAGTCTTACATGGAGAGCTAGAAATTTACATGACAAATTGGAAGAGACAGCAAGTGAACTACGAGTAGAGTTTGTAAAAGTGAGAACGTTGCAGAAACCATACAGAGTAGATTTTTGTGAGAAAGATATAGAGAATTTGAACACATCAGGAAGATTGACCCAAATAAAAGAGTTAATTGTTTTACTGAGAAAATGGGGTGATGTGGATAGATGGAGAAATAGATGGACGAAAAAGAACGAGAAAACAACAGATAAAGCATCTTTGGCTTTTGCAGTGACAGATAAGGAACCAGTTGTAAGGGAGTACCCGATGAGAGAAACTCCAGGTGGTAGTTATGTGCATGTTCCATGGACTAGACAGGATATACTGTCATTTACAAATGACTTCCCAAAGTTGAGAGAGAAGCCAGTAGAATGGTACAGACAAGTGGAGAGATTTGTTAAGGTTTCAAAAGTGTTGTGGATAGACTTAGATGGATTGTTTGATATAGTAGTGCCAGCTGATTTGTGGACAGAATGTAAGATTACTATTGATTGGCCAACTGTAGAATATCCAAGGGATGCTAAAACAGGAGCGCCAGGACCAGAAGTGATGAGGAAGTATGACCAAGTAATTACCTTTTTGAAGAATAAGATTCCACCTAAAGAAACAGATTGGGTAAAAATAGACAGAACGCAAGAAAGTAAAGAATCAGTGCATGCTTATTATGAAAGGCTGTTAGTTTTTAAACAGTATAGTGGTTATGAGACACTAAATGAGAAGGATATGAGTCATTTTGTATATAGATTTGTTTATGGGTTGAAACCAGAGATAAGTGAGATGATTAAACAGCATATGATTTGTTGGCAGAATAGCACAGTTGACGAAGTTTTGAGATATGCTAAGTATTGCTGTGATGATATTGAGAGTAGACAGTGTAAATTGAAAGAAAAAGCCATGTGGCCACAGGTGAAAGTTGCAGAGAAGCAAGAAGCTCAATTGAGTAATACCGGTAATGAAGCAGGACAGGCTAGATCTCGACCAAATATAGGTAAAGGAAAAGGACAAATGAGCATAGATGAGGCAAAGAAAAAGTGGCCATGCCACAACTGCGGAAAGCTAGGGCATTGGAGAAACGAGTGTAAATTTCCTCCAAAACTTAATGTGGAAAATCAATCATTAAATTCACAGGTGCAGAGTGAGGTAGTTACTCAACAGAGTCAGGTGCCACAACCACCACTTCCCAAGAGTGTTAACCAACAGAAATACAGTGCAGAAACAGGATTCTACGGAGGAGAACAGGTAACACAGTTGCCGCGTGCAGCTGCAATTTCTCAATATTGGTTACGACAGGATGAGGATGACACGGATGAAAGTTTGACGGTGCCTAGGAGAGGGGGAAGAGTGCGTGCTTGGCGCAACTCTAGAGGTAGATCAGTCTGGTCCATTTGTGGATGGAGAAGTGAATGGTGCAAATGTAACATTCCTTGTGGACACTGGAGCTACCCGTTCTACTGTTAGGTCAGTGGAAATTCCAAACCTTCCTCTCTCAGGTGAACATATCCAAGTAGTTGGAGTTTCGAATCAGCAAATTAAGACGCCTCTTACTAAATTAGTGGAGGTAAAGATTGGTCCATTTAGTGAAATGCACCGATTTGTGGTATGCGATTGTAGTCCCGTGAACCTATTAGGATGCGATCTATTGTGCAAGATGAATTGCACTATCTATTGTACTCCAGATGGAATTGCATTTCAGACCCCAGATGAAGATGTACTGTATAAAATGACAATGGTAAATTTAGAACCAGAAGTAAATAATTTGTTTCCTGTATTTGATGCAGAGAAAATCCCAATTGAATTGAAAAAGACAGTGAAAGAAGAAGTGTGGGACTTTACAGGAGAAGATGTAGGATTAATGAAAGAAGTAGATCCCGTTAAAATAACCGTAAAAGAAGGAACGAGTTACCCAAATAGGCCTCAGTATAAATTGACACCAGAAATAATTGAAGGAATAACGCCAGTAATAAATAAAATGGTTGAACAAGGGATTCTAAAAGAAATCATGAGCAGCCCAAGTAATTCGCCAATAATGGGACTGAAAAAGCCAAACGGAACATATAGAATTGTACAGGATTTGAGGAAGGTAAACAAAATTGTAGTGCCTTGTTGCCCAATAGTACCGAACCCTGCTGTGATTCTATACCAGATTCCACGTGAAGCAGAATGGTACACAGTAATTGATTTATGTCATGCATTTTTCTCTATTCCATTGCATCCAGATAGCCAGCCATTATTTGCGTTTAGGTTTGGACAGCGTATTTTGGCATGGTGCCGAATTCCTCAAGGGTACACAGAAAGCCCCTCAATCTTTAATCAGATTCTAAAGAAATCGTTGGAAGATTTAAAAATGCCAGAAAAATCAGTGATGGTTCAGTATATTGATGACCTACTGGTGGCATCAAAAACGAAGGAAGCATGTGTCAATGATACAATTGCTTTGCTGAATCATTTAGCAAAAAGAGGACAAAGTGTCCCCATCAAAATTGCAGTTTTGTCAACAAGAAGTTCAATATTTAGGGCATAAAATTGAGAAAGGAGTGCGAAAAGTAACGACTGAAAGAATAAAAATGATACAAGGAATGAGAGCTCCAATGACGCAAAGAGAGGTAAGAATGTTTCTGGGAATGGTTGGATATTGTCGACAATGGATAAGCGGTTTTTCGCTGATTGCTAAACCGTTGCAAAAACTGACAAAGAAGGATGTTAAAGATCCTTTTGAAATGAATGATGAAGAAATGAAAGCATTCAGAGAGCTGAAAAAGAAATTATGTGAAGCTCCAGCATTAGGAATGCCTGACTGAGAAAGATTTTGAGTTGTATTGCAGTGAAAGAGATGGATGTGCATTTTCAGTCTTGGTACAGAGACATGGAACTATGAAAAGACCCATTGCATATTTTTCAGCTGTTTTAGACCCTGTAGCGAAAGCGTTGCCTGGATGTTTGAAAGCAGTTGCTGCTACTTGTGAGAGTCTGGAACAGAGTGAAGGCATAGTGATGGGATATCCACTGAGAGTATATGTTCCCCATTCTGTGGAAATTCTCTTGACAAGAACGAAAACCCAATACATGACACAGTCGGCTGACTAGGTATGAAAAAGTAATTGAGTGCAGATAATGTGACCATTGACAGATGTATGAATGTGAATCCTTCGACATCTTTACCAGATGAAGAGAGTGTAATTGAAATGGATGAAGTAGATCACGATTGTCTGAATGTGCTTGAATATTGTACAAAACCGAGATCAGACATACGAGAAGAACCCTTAAAGGAATCAAATTATATTCTGTTTGTGGATGGCTCATGCTTGAGAACGAATGATGGAGTTCTAAGTGCAGCGTATGCGGTTTGCACAGTAGCAACTGTAATGGAAGCATCTTGTCTGAAAGGGATACGGTCTGCCCAAGTCGCAGAACTAGTAGCTCTGTTTCAAGCATGCAAGTTGGGAAGAAATGTACGGGTTACGATTGTGACAGATAGCCAGTACGGCTTTGGGGTGGTGCATGATTTTGGACAGATTTGGTCACAAAGAGGTTTCTTGACGTCTGCAGGAACGCCAATTAGAAATGGAGATTTTGTGAAAAAGTTGCTTGAGGCGATACAGCTGCCTAAACAGATTGCTGTTGTGAAGTGCAATGCACATAAAAATGGGGAAGACTACATAACTGTCGGCAATAAATATGCTGACGAGATTGCACAGTACTGTGCAAAGAATGTGGTTTCTTTAAACAGGAACCGAGAGAGAGAGCATATTTCTTGTCCTTTACTTTTTACTAACCCTGTTGAGACATGGGATGAGGTGAGACAGTTACAGGAAGCAGCAGATGATGAGGAAAAAGATAAATGGATAAAAGCAGGATGTAGAAAACATGAGGAAAATGATGTTTGGGTTTACAGAGATGAAAGACCAGTTATGCCTGATAGTATGATTTCTGACATGGCACAGATGTACCATGGACAAGCCTATATTGGGAGAGATTCAATGATCAGACTTTTTAGACAAACATGGTATAATCCAAAATTCAGAGCCATAGCTGAGAGTCTTTGTCAAAGATGTCTTATTTGTCAACAGTTAAATCCAGGAAGGAAGACAGTAGTGAGTCTAGGAACAATAGGAAGAGAAGGAGGTCCGTTCACTAGAATGCAAATGGATTTTATTGAAATGCCCCCGTGCAACAGACTAAGGTATGTCCTTGTAGTCGTCTGTTTGTTTTCCCGTTGGGTGGAAGCATACCCGACCAGAAGGAATGATGGAATCACAGTAGCAAAACTTATGCTGCGAGAATTCATTCCGAGGTATGGTTTTCCAGTCACGATTGAAACAGATAGAGGAACACATTTCCAAAATGAATTAGTTAAACTGATTTGTGAAGCACTTAGTATGAAACAGAAACTGCATTGTGCATACATACCAGAGGCTTCTGGAATAGTAGAGCAAGTGAATGGAACAATTAAGAACAGGTTAGGAAAAATGTGTCAAGCTACAGGACTCAAATGGCCAGATGCCTTGCCATTAGTTTTAATGACAATCAGAAGTATTCCGGAAAGGAAAACTGGACTCAGTCCCCATGAGATAATTATGGGACGAGCAATGAGACAAGCACATGTACCTGTCGACAAACTACTGACTAGAACTGATGATCTGGTGCTGGATTATTGCAAAGGATTGGCTGATGTGGTGCGTTCTGTGTTTCATCAGGTTGGACCGGATGAGACCACTCTTGAAAGAAAACCAGCTCACGACTTGAATCCAGGAAATTGGGTCCGCATAAAAGTCCACAGGAGAAGAAACTGTTTGGTTCCTCGCTGGGACGAACCACGACAAGTGATCCTGGTGACAACCATTGCAGTCAAATGTGTAGGAGTGAAACACTGGGTGCATGCCAGTCACACCATCAGAGTTCCAGAACCTGAAGATCGACATGTGAGTCGACATCTGGAAATATTGGATAACAGTTCAGCATCAGAAGCGGAAGAAGAAACTAACAGGGTGCCAGAATCTGAAGATCGACCTGTAAGTCGACATTTGGATGACCCAACTACAAGTGCAACGACAGAACAAGTAGAGGAAATAGCTGAAGTTCCAGAACCTGAAGATCGACATGCGAGTCGACATCTGGAAATATCAGATACCAGTTCAGAATCTGATACAGATCATTCGGATTGTGAAGAAATTCTGAAAAGAAATTGGAAATTTGAAAGCATAAGAGAAGAAACTGAGCAAGAAGATAGTAACAGTGAGCAACCAAGTACAAGTTGTGGTAAAAATCCTTCGGAGATAATATTAATAGATGAAGAAGGGAGAGTTTCAAACAGAAAGTTAGAAAAATCGGAAGATCCCCGAGGAGCAATAGGGACAGATAGTCAAACAAAAGAACAGGGAAATTTAGAAGCAGATAGAGAGACTGACACAAATTCGGAAGAACGTCGAGGAGGGACAGAAATAGGTGAACAAAGGAAGATAAGAAAAGAACCACAAGTAGAGGAAGAAAATGAAATTATAAGATTCAAAATAAGAGACAATAACGAAAAAACTGAAACAGAGTCTGAAGAAAGTGGAGAAGAAAGAAACCAAAAACTAGAGTCAAGAAAAAGGAATTGGAAAACAGAAAGAGAGGCAAAAGGAAGTGAGGCAAAAAGGCCAAGAAAAGGAGACAATTGGCCCAACGAAGTAAGAAAATTAAGATACAGAATCATAAGGTTAGATGGAAAAAGTGCTGAACAAGTGAATGAAATAGCAAGTCAGAAAGAGCAAGAAAAACAAGGTGGAAAACACTTGCAGAAAACGAAAAGAGTAAAGAAAGTAAATCCGAAGTATAGATCGCCTGAATGGTTGTATCTTGCTTTGACTGATATCAAAGAAGAAAAGAACACTCACGAGAACCCAGAACAAAGAAACCTAATGGGTGAAGGTGAGGTGCAACAAACTTGAAGAAGTTTAAACAATTTCTACCGGACTTGACAAAACACTGGATCTGACGAATTTCTACCGGATTTGACAAAGAAAGAATTCTGAAAAGAATTAAAAGAAAGTACCAAGCAAAGACAAAAACATTGGAGTGCAGAGTGGCAATTAAGTCATTTCTGAGGTGTAGTGACACAATTTTTCTGGAAAATAAATAAATAAGGTTATAAAACAAAATGGAGGATACTAGAGATAGAAAATGTAAATGTGAGTTTTTAAGTAGATGGTGTAAGATGTGCTTCTTTTGTACAGGATTATTAATGACAGTATGGGTGGTTTTAGCAATCACTATTCCAATTAGTTTAGCTGTAGTGGAAACTTCTAATAACACAGAGAAAGAAAAAGGAGCCAACACTCAAGAACCAGTTATATTAAAAAGTAGTGCAGAATTACATAAGGACAAATCAATAACAGATTTTTCTAAGAATGTTTTTACTAAATTATTATATGAGTATGTAGAAACAATGGATGTAAGAGATTGCTATGTTTCTATGCAATTGCCTGCATCTGTAGCAGAAGGTGTGACTTATCATCACCTTCCTTTGACGTATGGAACAACATGTAGTGTTTTAGCAAGTTTATTTTATAAAACAGGTAGATTAGAATATTATTACACTGACATAGATAAGATTTTTGTGAAAGTTTCTGTAGTTCCCGAGCTAAACAAAATAAAAGAGGGAAAAACGTTTGGTGAATATTTTTTAGAAGATAAGATTTTAACATTAGATAATATAGTTAAATACAACCTTACCTGTGAGTTAAAGAAGGAAGAAAAAGTATTTTTAGAGATGGTTGAAGAGAGAAGAGTGAAATTTCAAAGAAAAGTGATAGAAGAGACAAAAACACCTCTTTGGGCGTTTGAGGAAGACAATCATGACAAGAAAAAGACAAATGCAGCTATGACTCTGGATTGGCCCCATCAGGGAAGGTTGTGCATTAGAAGAAATAAGACAAGATATGACAATTATTTTGTGGGTTCCAGTATTTGCCATGACAATTATCAAATTTTAGGTGGATGGGGATTCAAAGGGGGAAAAGATCCAATATTTCCAGGGATCTATTATGTTTGCGGTAATAGGGCTTATTATAGGTTGCCGGACCATTGGTATGGGTCATGTTATTTAGGCCTGGTCTTTCCAAAGATTTTTCATATGGATAGAAAAGAAAAAGGAACACACAAAATTATAAATACCTTTACACGTAGAAAAAGGGAAAGTTTTTCAGAAATAGTAGGTGATATTTTTGGTGCATTGATACCAGCAGTGGGAATATCTTTGAATGCATTTAGAATTCAGAAATTATCCACAGTGGTAGATCGTTTATCTACAGATACTGCTGGAGGGTTCTTGATGGTAAATACAGAGATTGTTGCCATGAGAGCTATGGTGATGCAAAATCGACTTGCCCTTGACATTCTTTTGGCAAAAGAGGGTGGAGTCTGTGGAATGCTGAAAGTCCAACATTGTTGCACTTACATTCCAGATAAAAGTGAAAATATACAAAAGTATATAACAAATATTACAAGTTTGCACAAAGAACTTGTTCCACTGGAGGTTGAAAGTGCATTAGGAAAACTTGGTAAAGGGTTTTCTTCAGTAATAAATTGGTTAACAAGAATGAGTGGATTAATAATAGGGAAAGTTATAATAATAGCAACCATGATAATAATAATAATTTTAGTGCTGAAGCTTGTAATTACATGTATAAAGAGAAGAAGAAGACAGAATAAAATAGAAGAAAACATGATAAACAAGGAGAGAGAGAGAGAGAGAAATGGGTGAAATAGAGTTAGAAGAAATAAAAGAGAACATGTACAAGAAGACGAAGAGACAAGTTGAAAGGGATACAGTTGTGTAAACTAACAAAAGCAAACGGATAAAAGACATATGCTGTCTGAAAGAATTGTATAACTTGGGTTTTGTGGTGATATTAAAAATCACCAAAGGGGGAGTTGATGGAGCAGGGTAAATGAAAAAATTTTAACCTCCTAATAATTTTCGTAAAATAATTAATAAACATGTTCGTTTAAGTAAATAACCAACAATGTATGTTACATGTAAAGGGTTAAAGGTAACACGCTATTTTGTGTGCAAATTAATCAACTTATAATTGTTTACGTGTCTAACATAACGTAATATTTGCGTACTAATAAAATAATAAACGCATGATTTGTGCTTTTTAAATAAAACGTGTGGTGGCAAAATAAAGAGATGGTAAGTAAGGGACGGCTTTATATGTTGCTTTTTGCTAGGTAATACCCAATTGGGTTACGTAGAAAGACGGGAGGGAAACGAAAGGGTTTATATTTCTTTATTTTAACAATATTTTGTTTATCTTTGAAAATAGTGCGCTTAGGCCTGTTGAGCAGCGATATAAAATGGCCGCCATTTGCTAGAGGACGCATGAGCAAGAAACCGTGTGGTAGAGGAGAAAGGCTGTGAAAAAGGATGACCACGTGTTCGTGCTGAGAGGCTAAGACGGAAGTATGGTCAAGGCTATTGTGACCTTTCTGAGCAAATGTGTGCCAAGATGATCAGCAAGAAGCGTGAGAAGTCAAACTGAATAAATGGACGGAACTGTTGAATCTAAAAAGTAGCAGAAAAAGATACAAATTGGACTGATCGAAACTGATGAGCAATGTCATGAACTGTGGGAAACGATGCAAGCATGGACATTCCACAAAGAACTGGTTAAGACAAGGAAGTTTTGATTAAAATGTATATGGACCTGAATGAACCAATGAGAAAGAATCACGCCATGGAGATGCAACATTTTTATTCAGTAAGCTAGAATTAGGGTATAAGAAGACCTACTCTTGGTGGGAGGGGTTAGATGCTGGAGAGTGAGATGCTGGAGAGTTAGATGCTGGAGAGAGTGGATGCTGCAGATGGGTGAAGTTGCGGTTGCTGATGCTGACGAGCTGATGCTGCTATTTTATATTTCTAGTTGAGTATAAGATGCTGCTTTTAGAGAACCTTTTTATTCCTGATAGATTTTTCATTTAGAACTATTAGATTTTCCAAGACAGATAGATTGATCTTTTGGAGTTCTTGCTATGACAACCTTATTTTTCCGTCTAATAGGTATGCATTGCAATTTCAATTTATTCTTATATTGATGATAAATGTAATAATCTGAATAATAAGCTTAAACTTATTTCTTGCTTCGAAACTATATATAAACTTTATTATTCTTTAAACAAATCACTCAGTGATTCTTTAGCTCAGTGATTAAGGTAAAATGTGAAAGAGTTTATTGTGATTGAGCTGGTCTTAATCACCATCAACTGATTCCTACTAGTTGGTCCATCGACCAATGAGCGGAATACCTTAAAGCAAATGAGAAACATTATGTCATGTTAAAAGAGGTATCCCGTCTCCTTCCAGCGAATCGTTTTCTCCTAGGTTAAGGACGGAGGTAATCCAGGGAATAAATGAGTAAGTGAATGTATATGCGGTGTTATGGGCCCCACCGTCATATGGATATAGTTTGTGTGTTGGAGGAATAGTTGCACCTGGATGACCGAAGCATATAGGAGAAGAATTTTTATTGTTAGCGCTGGATGAGGGGTTATGTGGCACATTGACATGGTTGGTGGGATTAATGGATGAGCTGAGAAGGTTAGATATTGTTAGGTTGCAGCTGTATCACTTTCAGAGGAGCAGAGGTTGTAATCTTGTAAATGAGTTGTGGACTGTGTGCAGAAATACAATAATAGGGATTAAGGCAAACGTGCAAGTGACAGCAAGTTATGCTCAGGGAGAGGAGGCTTGCAGAGGATGGAAGGAGAGGACCACATGAAAGAAAATGAGGCACAACAGTCCAAAGTTTTAAGCAGAAGTGTTTGTCATGCCATATTTAAGAGGTAGAGAGGATATTTGAGATAGTATGCAATTTGGGGATGAAAGACTGCAGAAAAACAACATTATATGTACGTTAAGATAGTGCTATATTAGGTATTTTGATAGGCACAAGTATCAGGCAAACAGTCTGTCTGCTGCTATACCACTGTTCCAGCCAGGTCAACTAATGAGCTCAAGGGGTGGAAGCGAAAAGTAATCGCTAGACGCATACAGGTGGAAATATCAAGAGCTTTAGGCCACGCTCAAAGGAAGAATTAAACGCCAGTATCCCCAGACAGAGGAAGTGTATTGTGTGCACTTCTCTGGCAGGAAGGTGGAAATCCAGACATTGAGGTGTGGCGGGTGAGACTGAGCTTTCTTTAGAAATTCAAAGAAGACTTTGTTAGCCAGGGGCTACTGATTAGACTACCTGAAGCACTGGCCTTTGGTAGATGGTAGGGGGAAAGGGGGAAAATCTGTTCTGTTGTGCAAGGTGGAGGTGCCATAGGTGAGGCTCAGCCTTTTGGCTTCCTTCCCCACACTTTCAGTTGGGCTGATGCACAAACATCACACCTCTTTGTGCCTCTGTTGTGGGTTCTCAAAGTTGGCGACTACCCTGCTATGAGGGGCATCACAGAAGGAAAGTGGTGTCTCTACTGCAGAACACAATATGGGGGAGGGGCGGTGTGGGCTAGGAACACGCCTAGGTCCAGCATACAAGCTCCTTAAATGTACATGTATATACAAGTGGAGTATGCAGTTCCTAAAA
Source organism: Calotriton arnoldi (assembly GCA_963921515.1). Classification (NCBI taxonomy): domain Eukaryota; kingdom Metazoa; phylum Chordata; class Amphibia; order Caudata; family Salamandridae; genus Calotriton; species Calotriton arnoldi. Next base: position 511,913 of record CAWUFW010008815.1, read on the forward strand.
GAATCAGAAAATGAAACAGAAAAGAAAGTAGGTCAGGAGGGGTTTGAGCAAGCAGCTATGGGGGGGGGGGGGGGGATCAGATTGCTCAGATTGCTCAGAAGCAAGAGCCCTAACACACCCAGATGGGCGTCATGCTTCATCATCCGGCAGCTCCTCTTTGGGTTGGCGCTGCAATGCCCAACGGACCCCTCGAGGGGGCTCTTTGCGTAGGTCCTTTGAAATAAGACGTTGTGATGAATTGTAAGCGGAGGTGCTGTGTGTTTAGACTGGTCTAAGTGTGGTATAAAAATAACTAAGACCCTGAAAGTTTTAATACGTGGGACCTCTTGTTATAAAAACAAAAAGAAACAAAGGGTGGTGAAAGTGAGACAGTCAGTCAATATGTTTCGTGACATGTAAAGTCCCTGCGGATCGGAGCACTTCGTCAGGAAAATGTAACCTAACCTACCAGTGACTAAGATTAAAGTAGTGGGAATTGGCAACAATACCCAATCTCAAAAGACACCCTCCAAGTGTAGGGTATACCTTATGATAACTCAAATCCGACCTGTAATGGAAAAGAGACATATAGAGAGTGAAAATTAAAAACAAGGAGGCTATTCAGGTCATACCCTATTGTCACATAGCAATACATTAGGCAATTGTAGGGAAAAAAAACCAAAAAAAACACCATGCCGTAGGCGGAATCACGCCTGTCAGTGAATATACATACATGAACAAATAAAAAGAGGTCAACAAGAAGGTGATACACGTGACATATAACGAACACACACATGCCTCATCATCCACATGAGTGAGGATAACTACTATTGTAGCTAATCTGGGATGCAAAAATGAAATAAAATTCCACATGAAGGGTAAAGCTTACACAATCTGAGTAAGTAAATGGCCCCTTAGATGATGGCAGAGACCACGCTAGCTGCTGAGTGAAACTAGTAGAGAGAATTAACAGTGAGCACTGGAATAGTGGAGAAAGGTACATAAAGTAAGAACTATGCAAAATACTCACAGCGTCCAGCACGCTAGGAAAGTTGCGACCTACCCCTCTCTGCCACCCTGGCGGTAATGAGGGAGCAAAGGAAGCGGTATATATGCTGGAGTGATTGACAATTCTCACTCACAGGTGGGGGTAATCGCCTTCAGTGTCGAGCTAGACCGTAAATCTGATGCTCGATTTTCCAAGTATGCCGCTGCCATCTTGGGGAGGACAAGAGTCAAATTTCAAAATGACTCTTCTTAGTAAAATGAATGGAGGTCCCCATACAAGAGTTAGTGGGCGCTATGTGTGCTTCTAGTCTTCCGCTCCCGGCTGGCTGCTGGAAGAGAAAGCCAGTCAGGGCGGGTCACGCCGCCGTCTCTACAGCAGCCTGCAAAGGACATTTTTTGCAATTTTATATGGGGTAAATTTGACGAATTGAAGCACTTTGCACGAGAACCAGTTACATCACACAAGGTAACAAATTTTAAGGCACCGAGAGATTAAGTGATTTGCAGAGGATGTTGAGCAAACACCAAGACTCAAACCTGATTCCCTAGATCCTAAATCGGCAGCTCTAGCCGTACTATCACTTTTGATTAGAAGATCACCCCAAACCGTCTCTGGTGCAGGCGTTTGGTTGTGGTGCATGAGACTTATGAGACTATAGATACACTTGCAGCGCAAGTCAAGCAACAATTCTGTTTCCATACAACTACAGACAGATAAACAAATATCAGTGAAACTAATACATGCAATGTAGTTTCATACTTCGGCAAGTCCCAAGCAGTGCTCTGCTATATTTTAATTTTTCCTAGACTGAAATGTGAATTCAGAATCATCACAGTTTGTGTGCTTTCCCTTTATTTTATTATGTATTTTTCTTTCGTTTCATGATATTTGTTCATTCTCTCGTTTGCTGCTTCATATTAAGCTTTGCACCCTCTTGCTACATCCATTTTTATTTTGTTCAATTCATTTAGTTTTGCTCTCTCCTGGCTACTGTCAGTGCAAGGAGTTAACTCACCATGCAGAGGGGTGAAGGGGAAGCCAAGAAAGAAAAGCCAGAAGTAGGAGCGCAGGGCATTCATTAGCCTGCTGTGATAGGTGTTGTTGTACCAGCCCCTGTGAAAGAAACCCAGATTCCCTGCCACAGGATCAGTATTGTGTGGGACCCCATCCTCTTCTCTTGGCAGCTTGGAGCTGTACGTGGAGATGGATGGGGGGGGGGGGTCACTGCAGCTCCACGTGGACCACTGCTGGCCTGGCCACACAAGCAATTGGGCATGACCAGTCCCATCAGCAACCAGCGCTAAAGCAATGAGAGCCTGCCTCTATTCTCGCAAAATAGTACCCAACACTGGAATTAAGATACTATCTTGGTTTGTAAACCAAAACCTTTGTGATTTTATAAATGCTCGCCGAGATTTGCTCACAGCGCAGATTTGAAAGAGGCCTTTGGTTCTTTCATTGTGAGACTCATCATCCCACAGCACAAAACAAATAAAATCCCTCCTGCAATTGAGAAGGTGAAAAAGCCCAGTTAAATTATTTAACGAGTAATACTAGATATCCCTAGTCATTAAGCTCCAAATTCTGCAATGTCAACAAATAGGTACTACTTACCTATTCGGGTTCTTTGGGCCCCTCAGTCCTCTATGACCCGGTTGGTTTGTTCTCAAAGTGTACACATTGCCATAATAGTTCCTGGCGATGAACAAAACTACTTTGTGTAGATGTTAGAGATCAACTGCGAAGTACCCCCAAGGATCGTCGCTCAGCCCATGCTCTTCAACATCTACATGGTCCCCCTCGCCGCCATAGTCAGACAGCATGGACTCAGCATAGTATCCTACGCCGACACCCAGCTCATCCTCTTCCTCACGAGGCAACACAACACCACCAAACTCCGCTTCCAGGAAGGAATGAGAGACGTCGAATCCTGGATGAGCAGCAGCTGTCTGAAGCTCAACTCTGAGAAGACAGACGTCCTCGTCCTAGGACCCACCCGCTCAGCATGGGACAACACCTGGTGGCCCTCCGGACCCACCTGCTCAGCATGGGACAACACCTGGTGGCCCTCCTCCCTCGGTAGACCCCCTACTCCCATGGACCACGTCCGGAACCTCAGCATCATACTAGACTCCTCCCTCACTATGACCCAACAGATCAACGCCGTCTCCTCCTCGTGCTTCAACACCTCCACAAGACTTTCAAGTGGATCCCGCCCCGAAACCATAAAGACCGTCACCCACGCACTCCTAACCAGCAGCCTGGACTACGGAAACGCCCTCTACGCCAGAATCAACAAATCCCTGCTCTGGAAACTCCAGACCATCCAGAACACCACCGCCAGGCTCGTCCTCGGCATCCCACAACACAAACACATCACCCAGCACCTAAGAGACCTCCACTGGCTCCCCGTCGAGAAGAAAGTCACCTTCAAACTACTCACTAACGCCTACAAATCCGTCCACATTACTGAACCCCAATACCTCAACGAAAGTCTCCTTCCTCGCACCCAAGAGAGACCTCTGGTCCGCCGTCCTCTCCCTCGCCGAAACCCCGCACATCCGCAGAGCAAGAACGGGTGGAAGAGCCTACTCCTACATCGCGGCAAAGACCTGGAACCAACTCCCACTCAACATCAGACATTCCCACACTCTGCTCTCCTTCAGGAAAAGCCTCAAGACCTGGCTATTTGGCAGATTCAGAACTGCACGACCTCCCGTCCCCCCCCAGAGCACCTTGAGACTCTCACTGGCGAGTAGCGCACTTCACAAATCCCTGATTGATTGTTTCGATATGCTCCTTCTGAAAGAGCAGAATGTTATCACTCACAGTGAAGCCAGATGACTAGAGAGAGAGAATTTTAATAAAAACAAATGGTCTTGGTTAATGCCATACCCAATTAGGAGCCTAATTCTTAAAGAAAGTCACAAAAGTGCACCAATGGTATGTCTTCGCACTAGTGCAGATTTATGTAATTAATGAATTCCCAAAAGTTTACAGAATTAGACCGGGAAATCATACCCCTAGACAATATTTGTCAACTGTATTTTAGTATGAGCAAATGTACATGTGTAGATTTGCTCATGCGAAAATCTGTTGGGAAAGTGAGCTTGTAAATGCGCAACCACTTTTTTTTTTACCAACACTAGAAGAAGTTTTACTTCTGTCCTTGCCAGGAGTAAATTTCCAACTTTTCTCAGTATAGAAAAAGATTAGAGAGATCACCTCGTGAAAACTCTTAAAACATGCAAGTTAGTAGTTTTTGCACAGACTCTAAACGACATTCCAACCCTGAAACTATTGCTGACCGCTACCTCCACTCCCAGTATGTAGATCTGCGAAAAGGTGGCAAAATAAGGAAATTGCTGGTATTCCCGCCCTGCTATAGTATCAGCCTTGGCATAATCAGTGAGGCTATTATCAAAGCTCTTACATAATGAGATTGCTGCCATGCTTGGTTAAAGCACCACAGGGACTAGCAGATTTATGAAGCAACCTGTTCCATGGACAAATGGATATTTTAATAAATTCCACACCCCTGTGTTCAGCAATGAGCCAACCCTGCAAGAAGAGCTCCTCTGGCACAATATAGGATTTCTTTATTTTGTCTTTTTATATATCACAAACATTACCCAAAAGGTGTCAGATCACTTTACTTTACAGTAAACATATTTTGTAACATGGTTCTGTTTTGAAGCTCACCAGCGAGGTGGTAGTGCGAAGGTTGCGAGTTCCAAATTCTGGTTGTGCTACCTGTAAAGGACTATGCCAGGATGTTATGGACTGATTGAGATATTATAATGTTATAAGGAATGTTGTTTCTGGTCATTGGTTCCTATTAGAACCTTCTGGTTGGGTGTCGCTTGACCGTTATTTCAGGTTCCAGTCAGTTGGGGCTGGAGCAGGGTTGACTGCTTGAAGATGTGCGCGGTTCATGTTTTGCAGCAATAAAGGCTTTACTACTTAATAAACTGCCCCTTCATGTGCGTCCTATCGCTACATTAACTGACGACGAGGAGAAACTAAGCCAATTTCATCCGAACAGCACCTTCAGAACAACTCATTCAGAGTGCCCCGGTGAGTACTCCGCAAGCATGAGTCTTATCTGCGCATGTGCCGACACCTTACAGCTTCATATTTCTCAGGCATAATTACATTGCTGGAAATATAAACGAGGTGAGCTCATTTTGTGGACTATTCAAATTTGGATTTTACGGATTAATTTGCTATGTTTTTTGGGAGGCGCAAGAGCTGGGAAACGCTAGTCAGTAATCGTCCTCGTACATAATGGTTGAGGAGCATTCGAAGCTTTAACTTCTGTACAGCAGAACCCATTGCGTGCGTTCCAAAGCTACATTTTTTCATTGAACAAGGAAACATTTGTGTGCACTTACTGCCATCTAGTGGTGTATTATTGAAACACGTTATATGTGTTTGAAAACAGGCTTTTTCAAGTGGACTGGTTTCTCTTTTATTCAACAGTGAATGTTTTCAGGAATGATCATACCAACACGGGGCTCGAAAAATCATAAAATGGTTACTAGACCTGCAGGTCTAGTAACTTAAAAATTCTATTCAACCTAACTGTAATGCACTTGACCTCTATCTCTGAAAGCCAATCATATGTGAGATATACCTGCTGAATATGTTTTTAAAATAATAAAAATATTTTCAAAAAAAATAAATAAATGATTGTGTGGACCTTAGGTCCTTGAATAAGAACATTCTAGTGGATTGCTTCCCCGCTGCAAATACAGGAAATGTTGGCAGATTTTAGCAAGACAAGTGTATTCTCCACATTAGACCGGAGGTCAGCTTACCAGCACTTAGCGCTCAGTGAGGATTATAAATCTCTCACTACCTTCAACACACCTTTTGGGGATTTAGGTACCTGCGTATGTCTTTCAGACTGGCATCTGCAGCATCAGACTTCCAGAAATTAATGTATAATCTATTTGGTGACATGCAGAATGTTATGGCTTATCAAGATTTTATATTTACTGAATCTGAGCAGGAGCATTTGCATGTTTTGGAGAAAGTTTCAAGAGTGTTGCTAGACAGAGGTTTTACTGTAAAGAAAAACAAATGTAAATTCCTTGTGAGAGGGATAGAGTATTTGGGACATCTCATCTCAGCAGAAGGTATCTAACCTAAGCAGGATTTGCTGGAGGCTATAGAGGATTGTACCCCCTCCCGCCCCCCAAAACCAAGAATGAATTGCAGTCCTTCTTGGGGCTATACGAGTACTATTCTCGTTGTGTGGACAATTTTGCCTTACAAACTGAAACTCTCAGGAAACTTTGGAGAAAATGTATCAAATCTGAATGAGGAAAGGAAGAGTATTTGGCTTTTGTCAAATGTTTTTTTTTTTTTTTTTTCATGCTTTGGCTCTTCACCCTTTCAAAGATGATGTCCCAGTCACAGTTGGCGCTAGTGGTGTGGGTCTAGGAGCTGTGCTAAGCCAGTTTGACGGGGGAAGTAATACACCATTGCGTTCGCATCTAGGTCTCTCTCAGTCGGAATGTCACTATTGCACATTTGAGAGAGAGGCATTGGCATGTATGTGGGCTACTATTCATTTTTTGACATACTTGTGAGGAAGAAAGTTCTCTCTAGTAACTGATCATAAACCCCTAATTTACTTGCTTGGTGAAAATGTTAACAATGCGAGTCAGATTACTGGCAAAAATGTGCAAGTTCAATTTGCAAGTCAAACACATTCTGGTTGGGAAGAATGTGAGGGAAGATTTCTTGTCTAGGTGTTCGACAGACTCTCCGTTGGTTGGTGACAGTGGAGAGGAAATACTATGTGCGAGTATGATCGATTGCATAGTCAGCTCGGAGACCGTGGTGTCGTCTGATGAATGGTAAAGTTGTTCTGTGCAGGGTGTAAAGTATTTAAAGTTGAAGGAAGAGCTGTCCATTGAAGCGGAATTGGTGTTGAGAGATTGCTATTTAATTCCTCCCACTTTTTTGAGATCACTGTTGATTGGGCTGCCCCACTCAGGGCACACGGGGATGAAGGACACAAAGAAAAGGCTTTGCAAGCATTATTGGTAGCCAGTAATGGATGTTGAGATCTTCATAACCCATTGCAGGGAGTGGAAAAGTCTCTTTGCGCTTGTAATATTAAGTTATCCCTATGGAGTTTTCAGAGAAACCATGGGAGAAACTATGAATAAACTTTATTAGTCTTAGGAGTACTTTACAGGTGAAAATGGGGCATGCTTTAGTTGTGTTCAACTACCAGTCTAAATGGGTTGAATGCAAATTTTTGAGAGAACCCAATACCAAAGCTGTGGTAGACTTTTTGAAAACGTTGTTTCTCTTATCAGATAATGGGAGTACAGTTTAAATCAGCTTGTATGGAAAGTTTTTTGAATTCCCCTGGGATAAAACATTTGCCGGTGGAGGTGTAAGCCTGCAAGGTGGAGAGAGTGAACTGTATGTTGAAGGATACAGTTCAGCTGGCTTTGGCATCAAAGCGTGCAAGATGTTGTGGAGTTACCACAACACTCCTCATTCCAATACAGGTGCTGCCCCACTTGTGTTGTTGAACGGCAGACATTCCTCTAATGAATTGTGTTCGAGGTGGAGTATGGTTAATTTGGACGAGGTTCGGCACAGAGTGAGGTTGGCGCAGCCTGGAAATAAATTCAGGTATGATTAACATAGCAGAGTGAAAGATTGGTGAGAATCAAGAGACCTACTAATTCAAGGAATGGCAAAACGAAGTTTTATCCGGGTACACGCGTTGTGCAGGTGTCCAGGCATGCTGTTTTAATTGAGAATGGTAAATGGTGGAGAAAAAGTGTAGTGTTGATCAAAAATAAGAACTCAAAATCTGAAGCCAAGTTATCTGTTGAGCCTGATACAGCTGATAACATGTATGATACGGCTGTTATGAAGGAGTGGCTGTATTACGATGACAGTGTGGGTCACGAAGTACAGAAATTCTTAGTCATGTCAATCGTGACGAGACTGCTGAGGTGCAATCTTTTTGGAGGCTTTATGTGAGCAGTACTTTGCATGCTCGCAGAACTTAGCGACAGATTGGGGTACCTAGGTATTTGAAAGATTTATTTTTGTTTTGAAGGGGGAGGGTTTAACTATAAAATTATATACATTTTATATTCTTATTGTTTAGTTAATATGCAGAGTTTTTGTGTGTCCTTATTGCTCAATGTTTTTCTCTTGTTTTGCTTTGAGGGGGTGTTATGGGCTGTTTGAGGTATAATAATGTAATAAGGAATGCTGTTTCTTGTCAGTGTCTCCCATTAGAACCTTCTGGTTGGGCGTCGCTTGATAGTGACTGTTTTGCAGCAATAAAGGCTTTGCTACTGAAGAAACTGTCCCTTTATATGCGTCCTATCACTACACAGGAGTCATTCATTTTTAAAGGTTGGGTGTTCTAGCAGCAATGCTTCGACGTTTTGCGATAGTCTAGAACCTCCTGAAGTTGAGTTTGTCTGCCAGGTAACGGAGAGTGAATGTGTGTATAAGGCCTCCTGGGTGATGCAAGCAGTCTTGTATACATACAGCCCTGGCTTCAATGGGCAACCAGCATGTGTTATGTGGGCATTCGTTTTGGCCCCGTAGAATCAGAAACAAGTAGATTGATTGCGTGACTGAGGCAGGTTAAGAAATTACCAAACCGTGCCTTGGAACATGTTAAAATGACTTTTTAAATGCTGCGTGGCTAATGTTTAGCTCCCAGGCCTCGTGTAAATTGAGGGATGACAAAGCTTGGCGGAGTGTGGTTGGCTAGCTGTGTTTGATAGTATGCTGGCTTACCATTTCGGACCAACACAAAGCGGCCAAGGACTCCGGTGGGGCGGCTCTCAACTTCCAGCACAATTTAATTAGAGAAGCCATTCTCACCGGGAGCTGGTGCTTGAGTCCGAATTCCAAGCGCACTTGAGCTTGGCAGGTGTGTCGTGGTATGCGGTAAATGCTTTTGAACAGGACAGACTGTAGAGTGTTAAGAATCGTTGCGTCTTTGCCATCCCTCAATTTACACAAGGCCTGGGAGCTAAACATTAGCCACGCAGCATTTTAAAAAAACCGCCAACAAAGCCGCCAAATTAAAATCATGGTCGATGGATAAAGGTGAACTGGCAGGAAAAAAACACAGCTGGTCAGTCTTACAATCATACAGCAACTGTGGGCCCCAACCATACCTTATGGGTCACATTTCTCAAACCATCCAGCACTTTTATTTAAAAACACGAATGGGAGCCTTTCCTTCAAAAGACCAGGTGCCGCCCTGGGAACAAAGATGGTCGAACTCTCGCTGCCGACTTTGTGGTCGATTTGACGAAAGCTTGTTACATTTTCTGTGCATCTGCCCGGCTGTGTACTCTAAGGCAGAAACTACTCTGCCGTGCTTTCCAGGCACTCAATACACGATCATGCCGTTCTGCAGTGCTGACATTACTAAACAGCAAATCAATTCAGCTTTCCTGCAGGGCCGCCAAGTTCCTTTTACAAGTGAATACTTTACTTCCATCAACTCGGCCACCCCGGAAAGATAATAGCAGTCCCAGGCAAGAGAACCTAGAAGTGAGGATTTTGACTACCGCCAGTTGAACTGCGCGTCAATTCCCTATTATTGCTAAATAAATCAAATCCTTGTCGTCAAAATTCACAGGGCACTTAATGGACTATCACTTCTTTTAGACTACCATATTTTTGTAAAAAGTATTGAAATTTTAATATGGAATTTTTATTTTTTTAACTTGTAAATGTTTTCTTACTCACATATTTTATGTAAATTGCAATTTTAATTAATCTGCAAAAACAAATATTACACGGTGGTTACACGGTGTTAAAATGGAGGCGAGGCTGACTGAGTTTAGTTATAGATCGCCTGAGGAAGGATTGCAGGAGAAATCGCTGTTGCTTCCAATACTATGCGAAAAGAAAGTGCCATGTCAGAACGTTTACGAATATTTGTATGGTTGAGGCATCGCTCCCTACCTAACCTCTAAAAATGAGCTTGTTGAGATGCAGTAACGTGCCCTATGGCTACCCTCCCTACAAGCCCGTCTCTGAAGAGTCACGAAGCCGGTAAATATACCGGTTTACATTTTTAGGTCTCGCCTAGCGTTGCAGCGCGCATGCGCTGTTCGCTCTGCAAGACATATTGTGGTAGAGGAGATTTCAGAAGGGGACTTGAAGCCCCACTCATTATTTTCATTGGCTGGCGTCATCGTTTATGCTAAACGGTGGCCTCCGATTGAAAATGAGGCTTCTTTGTTACCTCCCTGTCTCCTTTTGGGACGGCCCATCCGGACTGGATCGTTTGCTTGACGGCTGTCGTGAGGGTATTTCTTATCTAAAGGATGCGTGTAGTGACGGATCATGTTTCCGAAGTTAGTCTGTGAGCTCTACTTTCTTTAATGAGTTTTTCCCACTGCAGGCACGCACAACGCGCATGGCGCGCTTTCACTTTCCTAGTTCTTTCCGATGTCCAGTTGGCGCTTGAAACTCGCCGAGACGAAAGCCCCCAGGCACCAGCTGCACCAACCCATCAGTGTGGCAAGGACAGGGGTGAGTGCAGCAAGCAGTGCCAGGCTGAGCTGGGTGCACCTCGAGTCTGACTGTAGCGCCTTCATTGACACATTGGAGCGGGGCGGACGGCCTGGGCTGCGGTGTCTGTTCCCACGGTTACTGGCTTGTGCAGGGAGGCACAGAGCTGCCGCAGTTCGGGTCCAAGGCAGCTGAAAGGTCGCCTCCGCCGGATGAAGCATCAGGCTGGCCGCTGTAGGCTCCGATGAAAGGATGTGGGCGAAGCCACAGACCCGAGGCCCTTCACCTCGGGCTTTCACTGGTGGCAAAGTAGAAAGAGTGTGAATCACTAAGCAGATCTGTCAACTCAACCTTCACTCGTTTACCGTGTGTGCTAGCCCAAAAATCCACACCACCCGCTAGAATCTGCACATACAGGGAGGGGCTTCACCTTTGGGTGTTAATTTTCCAAGTACAGCGACCTGCCCATCGAATAATTGAAACTTAGCATGGCTGAATTTAAAACTCACACGGCTCTCATTGTGGGTGTGCAAAATATGCAATGTTTGGGGGGGTTGCGAAATTCTCGTGTTTTTCGTGGACTACGCGGAATCTTGTGTTCGTTTTCTCGCAAGGTTAAATGCAACGTGCAAAAAAGAGGCCACACGACGTATCGCCAGGAAAATGCCTTGTTGGAAGATTCTCCCTCAAGTCTCCCGTGGGTAGGACATTTCATGCTACCATTTTGCACTTTTCACGTGACACGAAACCCCGATTTACACCAGACTGCGCCGGCGTAATAAAAACTATGTACACAGGTAGAACAGAAGCAATTAAAAATGGTCCCCTGTGCGCTTTCATGTACGCTCCTAGGCGCCCGTCATGTGAAGCTCTTTGCTATATTTTAGCATTATTTGACTGTTCTAGATTTCCCAACGAGTAGTTTCCATTTGATGTCTAAAGTAAAATGGAAGTATAATAAAGGAAACGAGTTTTGGCAAAGTCAGCAGCCATTTCCATGTCTGTCGGCATTAATATTGCCCCCTCGCACCCTCCCAAACGCCGGTGCTCTGCATTGACAAGACCCCCGCCGCCAAAGCCCTGCAGACTGAGCAGTTTCTAGTTTTATTAATAGAAGTAGATGAATTATCCTTTTAGAAGTTTTATGTGATATAAATTTACATGTATTAGCAACATTTTATTTATATAAGTTTGATATTATGATTTATTTGCTGTATACATCTACAATATTTTGAAATTTCTTTTTTTCTTTCTTGTATGAATATGAAATAAGCATTTTGTCAATATTTTAAATTAAAAAAACTTTTTTAATAAGAATGAATAGAGGAAACAGAATTGTTGTTAGTTTTTGGTAGTTTTTAAGAGACTATTCTGGTTCAGTGCACTCTGTTTGATAGATTTATGAATTAAGATATAGCACAAAAGAGATCCTTGTGTTTAACAGTTTGCCACCCCCCCCCCCGCCCAAACGCCTGTTCTCTGCAGCATAAAGTTTCATTAAGTTTATAATTCAGACCGGCGCACCCTTTCGTATTACAAACACGGGCGGCATCTGTACTGATAATACGAAAGCGGGAGCCGTGCTGAATTATAAACTTAATGAAACTTTATGCTGCAGCACAGCACCCGCTTTAATATTATCAATACGGGCGCCTCGCTACATTAAAGCATGTCGCCCGTTTTGATAATATGAAATCTGGCGCCGTGCTGCAGCAATAAATTTATACTTCGAACCAGCATACCCTTTTGTATTATCAACACAGGCGCCGTCACAGCTTTCAGCAGTAGGTCTCTCGACCGGTAAACACTGGCGCTTCTTCTGTGTTTGCTTATATAATGTCACATGGCACGGGGTGTGCAGTCCAGACCTCGTAAAGGGGGCAGAGTGGGGGACGGCTACATTTTGCACACCCGACTACATCCTGGTAAGAGAAAGCTGCTGTGGGGGGAGGGAGGCTGCAGGGCGTTATCAATACTCTGCATAGATGAACTTTTTTTCCCAATAGTTTATTGCCTTTCGTTAAGGGAAATTCCACTCTGCATTCGATTCCCTTAAGTGAGCTAAGGGTTACTTTCTAGAATCACCCGTTTCTCCTAATTACCTCTTTCCTGTGAGGGGGCTCTCACTCAGCCAGAACACATTTTACCGGAGGACAAAGTCGTGTTAATTACCCCTTTGCTGTTCGGGGTGGGGGACGGTGATGGCCCAGAAGACGCTAATATTTAAATCATTTCTCTTTGAGTAAAGTGTGTGAAATTGAGAAACCCCTTTTCTTCTTTAATTCACCTCCTCCACCATATCTTTATTATTCTCCCCCTTGATTTTTTTCTCTACTCCGAATGGGCACTTAACAATTACGAACCCCAATATTACGCGCAACGTAAATAAACACGTCACGATTTGCGTTGGCGTGTCACTGCCCTCCTCCCCATCTCTGGTAGAGAGATGGACCTTCCCCGAATTGCCCCACTTGTGTTGGAAGGGTTGGACAAATCTTAACGTTTTTTTCTTTCACGCTGTTGCTTCAAAAGTTGCTGGGCGAGATAACGTTAACTATTGCTGCACGACGAAATCTACAACACAACTTTCAAAGAGTCTAGCCGAAAAGCTGCACATTTAGATGCCAATTTCTGAAGGGAACTCGTGATGGGGGACACTGGAATAATGCAGTAAGGGACAACCAAATTATGCAGCAGGGTTTACTAAATTATGCAGCAAGAAAAGGCAAATTATGCAGTGTAATCTGGCACATTTTTGGATAATATTTATTAGTTTGTCATTTATACACATGGTTATACTGGTGAGGAAAAGATTTCTCCTCATTAGTACCAGTTAAACAAGCACATACAGAAATAGGTAAATGAACGACCAGCAAACCTTTGCAAAGGGCCTTCCACTGCACGCAAACACGTTGGTACGTTTTTTGTAACTTTAGATCAGTTTCAGCTAGAAACTGAACTTTTTTTGCTAAAATCTGCAGATTATGCAGCAGATGGTGAATTATGTGGCAAATGCGGCGAATCCATAGTTATTAAAAATAAGCTGCAGCCACAGAATCGCATGACTCCAGTAGCCCTGCTCATTATATAATCCAGAGAATCGAGAAGACAAGAGGAGAAAAATAGTGTCCCCTCTCAAAAGCACACTATCATTCTTTGAAGCCTTCGTGTACGGAGACTGCCAAGTCCTGTCAGTTGAATTAAGGCTTTCGACTAGAAAGCATCCAATGCAACAGTCCAAACTCGCCATCACCCACAAAATAATTTCAAAGTTTCTATCATTCCCAAACGCTCCTAATCTGAGATTTGAGTCTATCGTATACTAATCTTTGTCCTAGCTTTGTTAGTTGCTGCTGTTTAAGGGACAGTGCATGTAAGATTGCCATACTTCACTATTTTCACACCTTACATAAAGGAAACTTTTGCTATGATCAGAGACTAAGTCGGTCAGCTCACTTTCTTTCAGTGTTTACCACCACGCCTGTTGGACTTGGCCCTTTTTGGCCGGTTCACCCCTAAACTTTTTGCCTTGTATGTCAGTAGTTCTAAGTCTCTGGGCACTTTAGCACTGTGGGCCAGTGTAAAGTGCGTGCGCGCTGAGTGCGTGTGGTGAGATTGTCCTGCCCTCCCATAGGAATGCATGGGGGATATGTGTGTCCATGGTAATTCCTGGTGTGAGAGGAGTGCAGGGGCGAGTTTAGTATGTGCGAACTCGTGAGAATAAATGCTGCGCAATGGTGTGCGCAGATTTATTATGGCTGGTGTAGAAATGCCACTTTTAGAAGTTGGCATGTATGTGTGCTCTGTGCCTGCCTGCCTGATGTGAATTGCATGTCTGGATTGTGAGTGACAGGGGCTGGGAGGTGTGTGTGGCTCCAGGAGGGGCAGGATGAGTCAGCGCAGGGCTGAATAGGAGATCTGCATCTAGATGGGAGGGAGGAGTTGCACCTGGGACCTGAATAGGGCTGTGCCTTCCCTCCACAATGCTGGCTCCACCCCCTGTGGTGCGTCTGATGTCCCTAGCCTGTCCTGTGAAAGGAGAGAGGAGCTGAGCAAAACAAAGTGCTCCAAAGCTCCCCCAAACCAGTTGCATCTGGTTTTCCCTAAACCCTACACCTTTAGACAAAGGAAAAGGGTGTATAAAAGAAGGGGCTGTGACCCCATGTAAATGTTCACTCTTGCAGTTCAGTGTTTTTGGTGCTGTTCCTGCTGGGGCATGCTGCTGCTGGGGCCCAGGGGGGCTGCCATGAGGGCTTGCCTCCCTGGGCCCTGCTTTGCCCCTGGATGCCTCAAGGACTTCTTGGAGCCCTTTTGCCTTTTTCTGCCCAGCTTCCAGGACTTTGAAGGAGCTTGTCCTGACCCTAGCGCCTGGTGAGCGCTGTATGCTGATTTGCCCAGGAAAAGGAGCGGGGGCTGTGCAGCGTCGCGCTGCTTAGAGGGAAGAGAGAGGGAATCCCCAGATTAGGGATTCCCCCGTGACGCCTGCCGTGCGGGTGCCCACCCCGCATCTTTCTGTGTTTCGCGGGTGCCCACCCCGCTTTTATGCCGCATTCACTTTTATTTGGATGGCGGGAGCCCACCCCGCTGTGTGTTCTAAGTTGAGAGGGAGCCTACCCCTCAGTGCCGCCGAAGAAGGCTGTTCCCGGTCGCTGCAGCGCGACTAGGAAGTCAGGCACGTCTGCCTGGGACAGGGGCGGAGCGAGGACAGGAAGTCCCGCCCCGCCGCCAGAGATCCGACCGGAGCCTCGAGGGCTCCCTAGAGAAGTCCCGGGTCCCATGGGAGGGCCCGGGTGAAGCCGTGCAGGGTTGCGGGCGGTGCAGGGAGTCCCGGGTCCCAGGAGGGGCCCGGGTGAAGAGTAGCCGCCGGCAAGTCTCTGCGGGGCTCTCGTAAGCTGAGAGAGCCCCGCCCGCCGTCCAGAAGCTGCCGGTCCCGCCACCAGAGGAGACAGCGGGAAGCCGCCAGTGAGTCCCGGTGAGTGTGGACTCCAGATGGGTGGTGCCGTGCCAGTGAGGGCATGTGGCTGTTTCCTTGAGCGGCCCCCGCCTGATAGGGGGTCGCTCCAACGACGGGGGCCATATTTTATTGAAGGGCCCCAGTGGAGGCCCCGAAGGCACAGAGTTGCCAGGGCCCCCTTGCTCCCTTCCCAGTTGCCCTGCGAGAGCGCAGGCAGCTGCAACGTCGGGGGCATGTTTTGTTTAAAGCCTCGTGTCGAGGCCCATTTGCTGAGCGGCCCCGCCTGATAGTGGGCCGCTCCAACGAGGGGGACAATTATTTTAAAAGGGCCCAGAGGGGCCCAAGCCCCCCCCTTTGAGTGGCCATGTCCCCTACAGCTGCCCCGCTTGCTAGAGGGCAGCTGCATCGTCGAGGGAGGATTCCAGGCCAGAGATCCCAGTGGGGGATCGGAGCACATTGTCGGTGCTCGTGCTCCTGCCTGGGGGCACATTTGTTTTCAGGGCGCAGTCGGTGCCAGTGCCCTTATTTTGATATTTACAGCTGCGCAGCACTCAGTGCCAGCTACATCGTTTAGGCTATTCTTTCTTTGGGGGCACGTCTTTTAGAGGTAGGAGTGAGATGCACTCCTTTGCCCCATATCTTTCCCAGCTGCCCAGCAAGTAGTGGGCAGCTGCTACGTTTAGGTTTGCGCAGTTGCGCACCCTTGACTTTCGCTGCCCTTGCAGCGCGCCCTGACATTTTGGACACAGGGCATTTGAGTCCCTTTAGAGAGGGCCAGTTGGCCAGGGGGGACAGTTAGGTTTATAGGGCGCCAGGCCCTAATGTGATTCAGGTGCTAATGTGATTTTGGGTGCTAGGAAATGTAATTCATGTAGTATGATTTACGCACCCTGTTTTATACCTCTAATGTAATTATGATTATGAGGTTATTTGCATACTGTGGTTATGCTGGTGAGGTTGGCGCAGAATGTAATTCGCGCCTAATGTGATGCTGTGCATAATGTGGTTTATGTTACAGGCTGATGCTAAGTACAGTGATTACCAGTGATTACTGGCTGTACGTTTATGATGTGTTCTACATTTATTATAAGTGATACATATACTAAGTTCGCTTTGTGCTGGTTCTGACAGTGGTCCAGTTGGCCCTGTCAGGTGTAAATAATCCCTTGTAAATATGACCTAGTGCCAGGTGGCACCATGTATATTATGTGAGTACTATTCTAATGTGTTATGATAATACAAAGGCTATTTTTGATATAACCTTGTGTGGAGTTCCTTTTTGTGGTGTGCCTAGTATGTTGTTGCTGTGGGTGTGTTGCGCAAACGCTTTACACATTGCCTCCGGGATAAGCCTGACTGCTCGTGCCAAGCTACCAAGGGGGTGAGCAGGGGTTATCTTTGGCGTGTAACTCCCTTGCCCTGACTAGAGTGGTGGTCTCTGCCTGGCTTTGGCGCAAGCCTTAGCCAACCAGAGATCCCATTTCTAACATTGGTTGTCAGCGGTGGGGATTAGGACTTGCGTTTGCGCAGTACCACAGCGACAACTGGCTGCACTACAAAACTCTGCATTTTAGATAGTCACATGGAAAGGGATTATTGTTTCTGAGTTTGTTTTAAGTGTCATTTCTTTTTGAAATGTGTTTCTTGTGCACTATGAGTTGGGTGTCCTGCCAAGGACAGAAACCAGAGAATCTGGAGGAGTGACTGCCCTTGTGCAGACTGCTATTGGGTTGGCCTAAAGCTGGAGGAGGGACTGCCCTTGAGCCATTGTGCTGGTTCTTGGGTTGGCCTGCAGCTGAGGGAGGGACTGCCCCTGTGCTGTCTGCTAGTTCTTGGGTTGGCCTACAGTGGGGACTTAATTGGTATGGAGTCACTAGCTCGGGAGGGTAGATTATCCCCTAAGTGCAGTGTGAGTTTTCTGGATTCACCAGTAAGGGTGGGATCCAGTGGTGGCAGCGAAGTGTGTGTCCAGTGCATGAATTCCCCGTCCCGTTCCCAGAGTATGGTACCTGGCGCTCAGTAAGAGGGGTGCAGGTTGAGATTCAGGGACAGTAGATACTGTCTCACCGGTCTGGGGGGGGGTGTGTGTGGATAAATGGTGTGTTGCACTGGACGAGTGGGTGTGAGTTCTCTGAAATAAGGAGCTTGCTGAATACTTGGGTGTGAGTTCTCTGAAATAAGGAGCTTGCTGAATACTTGGGTGTGAGTTCTCTGAAATAAGGAACTTGCATTGGGGAGTAACCTTGAGGGATGGTGCAGGTGTCTCCCAACCAGTGTGGCGGAGATGGTTCAGAGGAACCCAACTAGGAACCGTTATAGTGAGGAGGTTGCAAGGCCTCACATCATGTCCTGCGAGGAAGGTGTGAGACTGGGCCGTATTCCGAGCCTCAATCTCAAGTCTCCGGTACTGGATGGTTCTTAGAAGGAACACCAGGAAAGGAACCTAGTCTGTCCTGTTGGACTGTTCTGTATGGGGGACCTCCCCGTAGTAGGTGAGCTGGAAGTGATTCCAATAAGAGTGGCTCAGGTGTCTTCCGTGGTGGAGGAGGTTCAGTGTAGCCCAGCTAGGTCCCGGTGTAGGGGCTCACATCTTGTCTCAAGAGGAGAAAGAGTGAGTGGTTCTGTCCCAAAGTGCCCGAAACCCAGTCTCAGGACCTGGATTGTTTCTTAAAGGGAACATCAGGTTGGGGGCCTAGGCTGTACTTGTAGGCCATTTGAGGAGGATCTCCCAGTGTCTAGAGGACGTGGAGCGTCTGTAATCAGAGCTCCAGCAGTCCTAGTGTCTGGTAGTACCACTCCCCTTGGGAGGGTGCAGAAGTCCAGAGTGAGGGGTGAGAGGGGGAAAAAGTACCCAGTGGAAGAGCCAGTGGGTCAGGGGCCAGCCAGCAGGGCTGAGTCGCCAATGAGTGACCATGGTGATGCCACTTCTGCCCTGGGTTTGCGCCGGGCAGACTGTCACACGACCCATTAGTTATGTGTCACCCTCGTGAAGTCCTGGTTCGCCGGGCATCTGACCAAAGGGTACGTCCCTGGGTTGGGGAGCCAGTAGCCGGTGTTTCCGGATCTGGACGGCAGGGCGACTGTAATCAGTGTCCTGGCCGGTTTTGCCTTCTAGGGGGTACCACTTCAGTTGGGAGGGTATCGGACTCTGGAAGGGGGTGCAGAGGGAGGAGTCCTCGCCTCTGACCCCGGTGCAGCCGGTGAATTTATTTCCCAGGTGGTAGACCAGTGATGGAGAGAGGTCCTGAACTGGTGGGAGAGTTGTGTTCTGGTAGGTGCTTCTCCTGGGAGAGCGCGAAACGTCAGAAATAGAGGTAGGGGAAGAGGATGCTTCGCCCGTGACCTCTGGTCAGCCTGAGGGTGCGGACCCTAGGTTGAAGGATTAGTGGTAGTTTGGAACTACACTGAGGGAGAGTGGAGAATGGCTATTGTATGCCAGGGGTTACTGCCCCCACTCTGGATTGGCAAGGACCAGTGGCATCTGGGTGGCCTAGGGCCTGGTCCTGGCCGTGGACAACTAAGGAGTACCGGTGGGGTAGCCTAGTTGGTCCTGAGTTTTTTTCTCTTAGATGGATTCCATGGGTTCCAAGTGGCGTAGAACCGGAGGGTGTCCCTGCAGTGCGGGCCCGCGTCCGTGTTCTATCGCCCCAAGCAGGGAAGCCCATCACGGTGGTGATCGGTCTGCCCTGCGTTTTGGCTGGAAGGGGGTTGTGTTGGACTTGGCCCTTTTTGGCCGGTTCACCCCTAAACTTTTTGCCTTGTATGTCAGTAGTTCTAAGTCTCTGGGCACTTTAGCACTGTGGGCCAGTGTAAAGTGCGTGCGCGCTGAGTGCGTGTGGTGAGATTGTCCTGCCCTCCCATAGGAATGCATGGGGGATATGTGTGTCCATGGTAATTCCTGGTGTGAGAGGAGTGCAGGGGCGAGTTTAGTATGTGCGAACTCGTGAGAATAAATGCTGCGCAATGGTGTGCGCAGATTTATTATGGCTGGTGTAGAAATGCCACTTTTAGAAGTTGGCATGTATGTGTGCTCTGTGCCTGCCTGCCTGATGTGAATTGCATGTCTGGATTGTGAGTGACAGGGGCTGGGAGGTGTGTGTGGCTCCAGGAGGGGCAGGATGAGTCAGCGCAGGGCTGAATAGGAGATCTGCATCTAGATGGGAGGGAGGAGTTGCACCTGGGACCTGAATAGGGCTGTGCCTTCCCTCCACAATGCTGGCTCCACCCCCTGTGGTGCGTCTGATGTCCCTAGCCTGTCCTGTGAAAGGAGAGAGGAGCTGAGCAAAACAAAGTGCTCCAAAGCTCCCCCCAAACCAGTTGCATCTGGTTTTCCCTAAACCCTACACCTTTAGACAAAGGAAAAGGGTGTATAAAAGAAGGGGCTGTGACCCCATGTAAATGTTCACTCTTGCAGTTCAGTGTTTTTGGTGCTGTTCCTGCTGGGGCATGCTGCTGCTGGGGCCCAGGGGGGCTGCCATGAGGGCTTGCCTCCCTGGGCCCTGCTTTGCCCCTGGATGCCTCAAGGACTTCTTGGAGCCCTTTTGCCTTTTTCTGCCCAGCTTCCAGGACTTTGAAGGAGCTTGTCCTGACCCTAGCGCCTGGTGAGCGCTGTATGCTGATTTGCCCAGGAAAAGGAGCGGGGGCTGTGCAGCGTCGCGCTGCTTAGAGGGAAGAGAGAGGGAATCCCCAGATTAGGGATTCCCCCGTGACGCCTGCCGTGCGGGTGCCCACCCCGCATCTTTCTGTGTTTCGCGGGTGCCCACCCCGCTTTTATGCCGCATTCACTTTTATTTGGATGGCGGGAGCCCACCCCGCTGTGTGTTCTAAGTTGAGAGGGAGCCTACCCCTCAGTGCCGCCGAAGAAGGCTGTTCCCGGTCGCTGCAGCGCGACTAGGAAGTCAGGCACGTCTGCCTGGGACAGGGGCGGAGCGAGGACAGGAAGTCCCGCCCCGCCGCCAGAGATCCGACCGGAGCCTCGAGGGCTCCCTAGAGAAGTCCCGGGTCCCATGGGAGGGCCCGGGTGAAGCCGTGCAGGGTTGCGGGCGGTGCAGGGAGTCCCGGGTCCCAGGAGGGGCCCGGGTGAAGAGTAGCCGCCGGCAAGTCTCTGCGGGGCTCTCGTAAGCTGAGAGAGCCCCGCCCGCCGTCCAGAAGCTGCCGGTCCCGCCACCAGAGGAGACAGCGGGAAGCCGCCAGTGAGTCCCGGTGAGTGTGGACTCCAGATGGGTGGTGCCGTGCCAGTGAGGGCATGTGGCTGTTTCCTTGAGCGGCCCCCGCCTGATAGGGGGTCGCTCCAACGACGGGGGCCATATTTTATTGAAGGGCCCCAGTGGAGGCCCCGAAGGCACAGAGTTGCCAGGGCCCCCTTGCTCCCTTCCCAGTTGCCCTGCGAGAGCGCAGGCAGCTGCAACGTCGGGGGCATGTTTTGTTTAAAGCCTCGTGTCGAGGCCCATTTGCTGAGCGGCCCCGCCTGATAGTGGGCCGCTCCAACGAGGGGGACAATTATTTTAAAAGGGCCCAGAGGGGCCCAAGCCCCCCCCTTTGAGTGGCCATGTCCCCTACAGCTGCCCCGCTTGCTAGAGGGCAGCTGCATCGTCGAGGGAGGATTCCAGGCCAGAGATCCCAGTGGGGGATCGGAGCACATTGTCGGTGCTCGTGCTCCTGCCTGGGGGCACATTTGTTTTCAGGGCGCAGTCGGTGCCAGTGCCCTTATTTTGATATTTACAGCTGCGCAGCACTTAGTGCCAGCTACATCGTTTAGGCTATTCTTTCTTTGGGGGCACGTCTTTTTAGAGGTAGGAGTGAGATGCACTCCTTTGCCCCATATCTTTCCCAGCTGCCCAGCAAGTAGTGGGCAGCTGCTACGTTTAGGTTTGCGCAGTTGCGCACCCTTGACTTTCGCTGCCCTTGCAGCGCGCCCTGACATTTTGGACACAGGGCATTTGAGTCCCTTTAGAGAGGGCCAGTTGGCCAGGGGGACAGTTAGGTTTATAGGGCGCCAGGCCCTAATGTGATTCAGGTGCTAATGTGATTTTGGGTGCTAGGAAATGTAATTCATGTAGTATGATTTACGCACCCTGTTTTATACCTCTAATGTAATTATGATTATGAGGTTATTTGCATACTGTGGTTATGCTGGTGAGGTTGGCGCAGAATGTAATTCGCGCCTAATGTGATGCTGTGCATAATGTGGTTTATGTTACAGGCTGATGCTAAGTACAGTGATTACCAGTGATTACTGGCTGTACGTTTATGATGTGTTCTACATTTATTATAAGTGATACATATACTAAGTTCGCTTTGTGCTGGTTCTGACAGTGGTCCAGTTGGCCCTGTCAGGTGTAAATAATCCCTTGTAAATATGACCTAGTGCCAGGTGGCACCATGTATATTATGTGAGTACTATTCTAATGTGTTATGATAATACAAAGGCTATTTTTGATATAACCTTGTGTGGAGTTCCTTTTTGTGGTGTGCCTAGTATGTTGTTGCTGTGGGTGTGTTGCGCAAACGCTTTACACATTGCCTCCGGGATAAGCCTGACTGCTCGTGCCAAGCTACCAAGGGGGTGAGCAGGGGTTATCTTTGGCGTGTAACTCCCTTGCCCTGACTAGAGTGGTGGTCTCTGCCTGGCTTTGGCGCAAGCCTTAGCCAACCAGAGATCCCATTTCTAACAACGCCCAATCCTAACATTATAATTATCCAGACTAGCTTACTTTTTAGGTCGAGCCTCTGCGGCGCATGCTGTATTGCAGTATGGACTCGAAGCCCTGCCCACTCTCCGCCCATACTTGTCATTGGCTTGTGTCATTGTCCTTCGTAAATGCTGGCCTCTGATTCGTTAATAGGCTTGTTAGTCCCTCCTTAGTACCCCCTTTGTAACCTCCCACGAGGACTGGCCCTTTTACTTTGGGTGTTTCACAGTACGTCTTATTTAGTCTGTAAGCACTATTTTCTTTAATGAGTTTGTCCTACTGCAGGCACGACATGCTTTCCTGCAACATTCAGCGCGCCATGCGCGCTTTCACAGGGCCCTTTTACAACAAAAAAACATTTGTCTGTCAACTTGACAAACAAATGCTTTTTCTGGTAAAAGGGCCCCACACCGCGCTTTCACTTTAATAGCAGCCACGGACCTTTCTTTAGACATGGCTCGTCTAAAGAAAGGGGCGTGGCCTCTATTAACGTGAAAGCACAGCATGGGGCGCTTGTAAACAACAAGCATTGCGTTTGCAATGCAATAGGTGTCGCATTTCAGAAACTTTGACCTATTGGTATTGTAAAGGACAATGCCTTTTATTATTCCAGGTTTTTTAAACACATAAATGAAAGGCATTGTCATTTACAATGCCAATAGCTCAAAATCTCACAATTGCGAGACCTATTGCATTGCAAATGCTTGTTTTATGTTTAGATTCGAGTATTCAAGTCAGTCAACAACTTCCGGGACATCCTGAACTTCTGTTAACCATTTGCGTATTAATGAAATTACATGCAAAAAAAAAACCATCAGTTATTTCATTTGTGGGGGACACAAACAATTCCACGATAAGTTAACTACGCCCATCTAAAAAAAAAAAAAAAAAAACAACACCTTGACTGAAATCTCATCTCATGCCTGTTCTTATCCATAAGCAAAACACAACAATCACAACTTGGGTACAGTAAACGGGGAAGAGCATTATGGAAACGCCTGAGGATTAAAAAGAACCAACTTATATAAAGAAATACTTCCGAGGCATTGCTCCGCACTAAAAATTGGCGACGTACACTGCAATCTTTCTTGAATCGATTTTTCGAAAGTTTTGGGGTGTCCAGAAAGTCGAAAGGGAACTAACTAAATAACTAGCAGTAATGTAGCTGGGTACCTGCAGCGAGGGGCACCCAAGTTAAGCGTGCGTTGGTGACTATCACTATGCCACGCCGCAACCATGGGAGAAGAGTGCAGACAAATGATGGCAATACCCAATAATCCGCCAGCAGAAACGATAGCTATCAGAGAATAAACATTGCAGCCAGAATGTCACGCCCCCACCAGTCACCATCTTAAGGCCAGTCAATGCTGTCCTGTGTGAAGGTGCTTTATGAGGGCCATCAGCTTGCCTGACTTTGATATGGCGGTCGATGTGACACCTGTGCGCATGTACGTACGTCTAGCTATACCGGTAGTTCCCACACACCCCAATGCTCAGACATCCACCTGCCGAAGCAGTGGGAGGACGTTGGATTTCACCGTATGAGAGGTGCAACTGATTCGGGCACACAACTGAGAGACGCAATAAAGGCAGGCAGGACTATCCCCCTACCCTCAGGCTCACCTCATCACCCCACTTGAGCACGTCCCGCTGGCGCTCCTTCACGCGGTGGTAGATGTTCAGAAACTGGCGAATTCCATGCCGCCTCACATAGTCTGCGTGCTTTTTGGTCTCCTCCCAGCTTAGCGGTGATCCTTGAGAGAGCAACCCCATATCGCCTCCTTCACCTCAGAACGGCGCGACTCTGCCCCAGTACTCTGCGAGGTACTGTCCGGACTCCGCCCCGCGTCACACGTTCTCACTAAAATCTAGTGGCCGTGAGGGGAGTGCGCATGCGTGCAAAAGCTTCTATTGAATGGGTGCTCTCCCGGTTGAGAGGTAAAATAAGCATAGTGCAGTTACCTCCGCTAGGGTTGATATAGGAGCGCGCGACACCGCCCACCGCCTCTTCCAGTCAGTCACGTGTCCTCCCCGCTCGCGTGCTATCGTGACTCAGCACTTTTCGCTAAAGTCCCCTATCATTCTATGGTCTGGCTGGGTTGTCTGGCAGCCAAAGTTTCAAATTTATTTATTTACTTATGTTTTTTAATGCATTTTATATAGCGCGGACTTTACCCAAAGGTGTCAGAGCGCTTCACAATAGAACCAAGTACGTTACATGAGGAGAATTTTACACATTACCGATACAAACGAGAAAGAAGAACAAGCATTGGCATAGCCAATAGGTCTCGCCTTTGGGGCCTTATAAGTGTTTAGCCAGAGCTATTGACTTTGCCAATGTCTTCAAGCTGTGCTGTAGAGAAGTGTGGCTGCTGTGCGGCATGCTGAAAAGTTATAATAAAAAAGTGTCAGAAGCATTTTTGTTACTTTATATATGACCAAGAAGGCATTATGTAAAACTGAACGACCATATTAAAAAAAGTATTTACAATAAAAAATGTCCTCAGTTTTCTTTTGTTCTTGCAATGCTGGCAACTTGTTTCTGCCTATTGCAATGGTTGTTTGTTAAAGCTTTTTTTTTGAGGGGGCATAAACAATCGGAGGGTGAAGGTTGGGAACTAGTACCTGTATTATAACACTAGCAGCGGCCAGACGCTAGGGGAGAATCAACAGATGCCAGATTCCGAGAGCAGGCTGAGGTGGTGCTGAGTGATGCTGAGGTGGTAGTGGTGGTGGTGGTGACTGTTGCGGAGACGATGCTGAGGTGATGCTGAATGATACTCAGGTGTTGCTGAGTGATACTGCTGTGGTGCTGAGTGATGCTGTGGTGGTGCTGAGTGATATTGTCTTGGCGCTGAGTGATGCTGTGTGATATTGTCTTGGCGCTGAGTGATGCTGTGGCAGCGCTGAGTGATGCTGTGGCGGCGCTGAGTGATGCTGTGGCGGCGCTGAGTGATGCTGTGGCGGCGCTGAGTGATGCTGTGGCGACCCTGAGTGATGCTGTGGTGGTGGTGAGCGATGCTGTGGCGGTGCTGAGTGATGCAGTGGCGGCGCTGAGTGATGCTGTGGTAGCGCTGAGTGATGCTGTGGTGGCGCTGAGTGATGCTGTGGTGGCGCTGAGCGATGCTGTGGTGGCGCTGAGCGATGCTGTGGTAGTGCTGAGCGATGCTGTGGTGGTGCTGAGTCATCCTGTGGTGGTGCTGAGTCATCCTGTGGTGGTGCTGAGTGATGCAGTGTTGGCCCTGAGTGATGATGTGGTGTCGCTGAGTAAAGCTATGGTGGTGCTGAGTGATGCTGTGGTGGCGCAGAGTGATGTTGTGGTGGCGCTGAGTGATGCTGTTGTGGCGCTAAGTGATGCTGTGGTTGTGCTGAGTAATGCTGTGGTTGTGCTGAGTGATGCAGTGTTGGCCCTGAGTGATGATGTGGTGTCGCTGAGTAAAGCTATGGTGGTGCTGAGAGATGCTGTGGTGGCGCGGAGTGATGTTGTGGTGGCGCTGAGTGATGCTGTTGTGGCGCTAAGTGATGCTGTGGTTGTGCTGAGTAATGCTGTGGTTGTGCTGAGTGATGCTGTGGTTGCACTGAGTGATGCTGTGGTTGCACTGAGTGATGCTGTGATGGCGTTGAGCGATGCTGTGATGGCGTTGAGAGATGTTGTGTTGGTGCTGAGTGATGCTGTGCTGGCTCTGATTGATACTGTGCTGGCTCTGATTGATGCTGTGGTTACGCTGAGTGATGCTGTGGTGTTGCCGAGTGAGAGATAGAGTGAAGATATAATGCCCAATTAGAGAGGGTGGTGAGAGAGAAAGAGAGAGAAAGGGTGTACATAGAATAAAGAGTGGAGCGGGATAGAGAGAGAGAAAGAAGGGGAGAGAGAGTGAATGAAGGAGTTTGAAAGAGAAAAAGATAAAGGGGTGAGAGAGAATGAAAGGCTAAAAAAGATAGAGAGGGGAGAGTTAATTAAGTAGAGAGAGAATTAGAGAGGGGAGAGAGAGAGAAGGAGAGAGACAATATGAGTGGGGGTGTGGAGTTTAAATAGAGTGAAGAAGTGACGCTGAAAAAGTAACCTTAAATATAGCTTTGTGCTTTGCGCGAATAAATATACAAAAAAAAAACAGTGAGAGACAAAAATACTGGTAATTAGGCTGTGACTCCCAATATAAAACAAATAGCGATATAAGGTGAAATCAACCCACTGAAGCAATATTTCTAACTAGACAAAAAAAAGCTTGCATTTCAATGCTAATCGCTGTTGTTTTTCATGTGACTGTAGTCCAGGGCCCTCAGTTGGTAATGTGAGCTGCTGCTGCGATTGAAACATCAGAGTCCAGAGAGTTAATGAGCCATGACGAGGAAATGAGGAAGAGATAGGAAACCCAGATGCCAGCTGCGCGTGCACGCCATCGTGAACTCAAGCTGGTCGCCAGCCGAAAGCCAGTGTTTGCACTTCCAAAACCCGCTTACTAAAACTCTCGGCCAGACCAGCGCAAGCGCTGGTGCAGGCCGAGACCTAAAAAGTAAAATAAAACAATAGATGGCAGTCACACAATAAACAAAAAACACATTAGGATGAGGATCTTACAGGTATAGATTACAAATTTACAATATTGTAAGAACTTCCTTGAGGGACATGAAAAGGGATGTATTAGTTCTGGAAGTGTCTTTGGAAGAGAATAGATTTGAGGTCAGGGTAGAGGTGGTGGTACGGAGTAGTGGAGGAAGCGAATTCCAGATTCTAGCCGCATTGCCTGAGAAGGATTGAGCCATCGATCTTTCTCTTTTGAAGGTAGGGGGCTCAAGCAGTACGTTTTCCGCATTACAAGAAGGTCTAGAGCCTCCAGAGATTTTAAGTTTATTCGCCAGGTATCGAGGGGAGGAAGTGTGCAAGGCTTTGTGGGTGATACAGGCAGTCTTGTAGATTGATCTTGCCTCGATGGGAAGCCATCGAAGAGAAGACAAAATGGGTGTGATGTGGTCACTTCTTTTGGCCCCAAAGACAAAACGAGCCGCTGAATGGAGAATGGATTTAAGAGGGGAAAGGTGGGATTTGGGGAGGCCATCAAGAAGAGAATTGCAATAGTCCAATCTAGAGAGAACCAGAGATTGGACCAAGGTTTTTAGGTCATGCTCCGGAAGAAACGTCGAATCCCCCAGAGAAGGCACAGTTGGTATCGTGCATTCTTTGCAGTGGAATTGATGTGGGAGAGTAGATTGAGCCTTTTTTTTAAAGTATGACACCAAGGGATTTAGCGCTGTCGACAACGATAGGTTTATTGTTGAGTAAATTCAGCTGATCCATCCAAGATTGAACAGGAGGAGGAGAGAGTGAGGTAGAGAGGAGGAGGAATTCAGTTTTGGAGGGATTCAGAATGAGTTGATGAGCTAACATCCAGTTTTGAATAGAGTTGAGAGTAGAGTTGAGGATTGAGATATCGTGTGCGGAAGACACCTTAAGGAGTGTCATCCGCATAGAGATGGTAAAGGATCCCAGATTTACTTAGGAGATTTCCCAATGGTTCCAAATAAAGATTGAACAAAGTGGGTGCAAGGATAGAACCTTGAGGAACGCCTTGACCTACCGCCAATGAAGACAAAAGACTGTTCGCTATTTCGATCATTTGGGATCTGTCCGAGAGGAATGAGGCAAACCATTTGCCAGAAACCCACAATTCTGTTCAGTGACAATCTCTAAGAATAGGAAAAGTGGGGTTAAATACCGTAGGTTCAGCTGCTATCCTAGGTGGAGAAAGTTGTATCCATTGCGAAGATTGCTGGACCAAGTGATCCTCAAGACTCTCCAGGCTCATCATCGCGAGATTTCCAAGATGGCCGCCGAAGTGCACAATAAGAAAGGTGAGCGGTCTAGTTTGCCAAATCTAAGGAAGGACATGTGCGCGCTAGTGACTTGCGCTCATCGCACTTCAACTGTGACTCCTGTGGTGGCAGCAGCGTCTCCTCAGCGCGCCTGTCAACTGTGAGGAATCCTGTCAGAGACACTTTCGGGAGACTAACGCAAGTGTCTCAGAGAAATTTCAAGATTCTGTGAGTAGCGTCTTAGGTGTTTTCGAGTGGCTGGAGTTTGACATTTTAATCGAGTGCAATTCAGCCAACTACGTAGAGGAAGTTAACTATTCAGAGACTGTAGATTCTTAGAACCCAGGCGCAAGAACTGTAACTGCAGTACAACGTCTTTACTGAATTAATCTGGAAAGTTTGAATTTGGCAATTTGAACCGAATAGCATTATTCAGTCTCAATCTCCTGAAATTAAATCTCTGGAGGGAAGCTTTGTTATTACGAATGCATGCTTTAAGTTCCTCGTGAGCATCTTCATTCAGAACTACAGATTACCACAAGAAGTTCATCAATTGAGAATTGAATCAAGATCTAAATATATATATATCTAGCAACTCTACCCAAAAGGATATAATACAAAAATTCGCTCAATTGGGAGAACTTATGGAGTGAAAGTATTTAAATAGACTTAACCATCTGAAAAAGACATTATATTCAAATACCAAATTTTACATTAAAACCGTTCTACAGAGAGAAGCATTCCTCCAAGTGCAAACAGGTAAAAAGAACTACAGAGCTTAGAGAAAGAGTAATTGGGATTTAGTAGGAGATAACGTGTCCCTAATAATTTTGTGCTAATCTGTTACAGGTGCCCCTTCAGCCACACCAGAGATCAGTGTAGGAGGGAAAACCAGAAGCACCTGACGGGAGGAGTCTCTCTTTATCCCATTCCCCTTTCCCCTTTGGTTAGTGTTAAAGACTGAGGTATATATATTAATGTAAATCGGTCAAGGGCACTGACAAAGGGAATAGGGAGAAAAATCTTCTGCTCCTGAGGAAGTCGAACCCGAAGCACCCGACAGATTGAAGTGCCACCCATATTGGGAACTAGACTTCCACCCGAGCAGAAATGACAGAGGGTATAGATTTGAAAACCTTAACGACCATACTAGAGAGCATGCAAAAGCAATAAATGACACGGCAGAAGAAAACAAAGTCTTGAGAGAAGAATTGCGCAGGTCTATTCAGGAGTCATTACAGATTAAACAAAGGATGGAGGAGTTAGTAGCTTCAACAGGGTCACAATCTGGGGGAGCTACAAACATTCCTAGTGTTTCCCAACCCACAGGGTTATCAACCCAGGTCATACATGCAGTCTCCCCAATTATTCCCTTGGCCCAACCAGAGCATTTTGGAGGTGACCCACATAAAGCCCAAATCTTCCTCACTCAGTTTTCCCTACATTTTTTGTGTCGCCCAGTTATTTTTTCTGAGGACCAATCTAAGGTGGCATTCATATTATCGTATCTGTCAGGAGATGCAGCAGCTTGGTCAATGCCCATAGTCAATAGAAATGACCCAGTGCTATACAACTTTCAGGACTTTAAAACAGAATTTTTGAGGATATTTGATCGTCGCACAGCCGCGCAAGCAACAGATAACGAACTGCTGGATCTTCGACAGGGAAACCGAGACCTCGTGGCCTATATAGCCCAATTCAATAAATTAATAGTAGAGACAAATTGGCCAAATGAAAAAAGAGCAGCAATTTTTTATCGCGGATTGAAGGAAGAATTGAAGGATGCATTGGCACAAGTTCCTAGCCGACCCTCGGAAATTTCAGAACTCATAGATCTGGTTTTGCGAATTAACCATCGTCAAAATGAACGTAGGTCGGAAAGGAGGAGAGACTTCCGACCACTTCCTCCCAGATTTGACAGAATCAAGAGTGACATCCATAAGGCTTCCGACAATGTCCAGACAGAAGAACCTATGCAATTAGGAGCAATTTGTGGTCCTCTTTCTAAGGAAGAGAAAGAGAAGAGAAGGGTAAACCAATTGTGCCTGTATTGTGGAGTGTCAGGACATTTTGTCAAAGAGTGTCCAAAAAAGCCTAAGAGTGGACCACAGGTAAAAGGCAGGCTCCATCAGTAGAAGGAGTTGCTCTGATGGAAGCTAATGATAAGTCAACTCCAATGATGCAACGAGTGGCAAATACTTTGCAATCCTCAGCTCCACATCTAGTTCTGTCATTCACAATCCAGTTTCAAGACACAAAAATCTTAGGGTTTTCAGTTATGATTGATTCAGGTGCCACGGGCAACTTTTGCGACATAAATTGTGCCAAAAGAATGGGAATCCGATTTGTACCTAAGAAGATCTTAGAAGCAGTCAGAGCAGTGGATGGACTAACTTATCATCAGGCCCTATTACCCATGAAACTGAGTCACTGCTCGTCATGGGATTGAATGGTCATAGAGAACAAATAGCCTTTAGTTTAATTGACAAACCCCAATTCCAGTTCATCCTGGGACTACCTTGGCTCACCGAGCACAACCCCCAAATAAATTGGAGTCAAAGAACCGTTGTGATGAATTCCACGTATTGCATGGAAAATTGTTTTCACGAAAACCTCAAATGCACAGAGAAGTCTCAGACAAGTTGTCTGGCATCAGTCCCCATCAGCATCTGTACTACCGAAACGGAGGAAATTCCTTGTGAGTATCGAGACTTGGCCAAGGTCTTCGACAAAAAGGAAGCGGAAAAACTGCCCCACACAGGCCGTACAATTGTCGAATTGAGTTGGATCCTGGAGCAAACCTACCCTGCAGTCGAGTGTATGCTCTGACAGAGGCAGAGAATCCCCATCTAAAGGAATATCTAGATCAGTACTTAGCCAATGGATTTGTACGCCCATCACAATCCCCGGTCTCTTCACCCCTGTTCTTTATTCCCAAAAAGAGTGGCGAGCTTCGTACTTGCATAGACTACAGGGCAATCAATCAAGTTACTGTGAAGAATCGTTACCCCTTGCCCTTAGTATCTGAGATGTTAGATCAAGTGAAAGAGGACAAAATTTATACGAAACTGGATCTCCAAGGTGCTTATCACCTGGTCCGAGTAGCGCCAGGTGATGAGTGGAAAACGGCATTTCGAACTCGCT
Organism: Calotriton arnoldi; assembly: GCA_963921515.1. NCBI lineage: Eukaryota > Metazoa > Chordata > Amphibia > Caudata > Salamandridae > Calotriton > Calotriton arnoldi. The sequence goes on from CAWUFW010008815.1 coordinate 543,033, forward strand.
ATGGGCTATTTGAATACCAGGTGATGCCATATGGGTTATGCAATGCCCCAGCGGCATTTCAGCATTTTGTCAATGACGTGCTACGTGAATTCTTGGACAGATTTGCCGTCGTTTACATCGACGATATTTTGATTTTTTCAAACAACCAAGATGAACACGTGGCTCATGTGCGGACCATTTTACAAAGGCTGTTGGAAAACAACCTTTACGTCAAGCTTGAAAAGTGCGCTTTTCATGTAAATCAGGTGGAATTTCTAGGATTCATATTATCCCCGGAAGGAGTCGGTATGGATCCAGCCAAGGTGAGAGCAGTTCAAGAGTGGCCAGCCCCGAGAACCGTAAAAGAAATCCAAAGATTTTGGGGTTCGCAAACTTTTATAGAAGATTCATTTCGAATTTTTCATTTACAGTCAGCCCCATAACACGTTTGTTAAAGAAAGGGGTCAAATTTGATTGGACACCAGAAGCAGATTCAGCCTTCCAATTCTTGAAACAGTCATTTGTTACCGCACCAATCTTGTTGCATGCCAACCAAGAAGAGCCCTATTTCGTCGAGGCAGAGGCCTTTGGGGGAATCCTATCCCAGCGGCACAAAAATACCGGCCAACAACATCCAGTGGCCTTTTATTCAGAAAAACTTACTCCTGAAGGAATCAATTATTCAATTGCAGATAAAGAACTTTTGGCGGTTAAGGAAGCATTTCGAGAATGGAGGCATTATCTAATGGGAGCACGTCACAAGATTACAGTGTTTACCGATCATAGAAATCTGCAGTTTTTAAAATCAGCACGAAATTTGACTGCTCGCCAGCTAAGATGGTCACTGTATTTCGCGGACTATGACTTTGTGATCACGTATCGTCCTAGGATGGCAAATGGAAAGGCTGACGCTCTTTCAAGAATCGATACCGAACTGGTGGAGAAAGCTTCGAGCAAGGAACCCATCATTCCGAAAGAAAAATTCATTTTGGCAATCCAATACAATGATTTAAAAGCTGAGATTAAGAGGAACATCTCTACAGAAGAAATGTCAACACGGTCAATAGAAGTCCCAGGGAGAGAAATTAAGGACGGATTGCCATACCATCAAGGATTTCTTTTTGTCCCAACAAAAGAAGTTCAAGAAAAAATCCTTCATGCTTGTCATGATAATCCATTAGCTGGTCATAAAGGGATGCATAAAACTAAGGAACTGATCAAGAGAACCTTTTGGTGGCCAAATATGGAGGCTCAGATACGACAATATGTCTCCACCTGTGAGAGGTGCGTTAAAGGGAAGCCTAATAGGTCTGCCCCACAAGGGTTGTTAATGCCATTACCCACAGCACCCCATCCATGGCATACTGTCACAATGGACTTAATAGTGGATCTTCCCCCCAGTCAAGGTAATAACACCATCTTAGTCTTTGTTGACACCTTTTCTAAAATGGCACATTTCATACCCCTGAAAAATATTCCCAGCGCTCCCCAGGTAGCACAGTTGTTTACTCAACATGTTGTAAGAGCCCATGGGATTCCAAAAGTTTTAATATCCGATAGAGGTTTCCAGTTCGTTTCTCATTTTTGGAAGGCATTTACAAAACAATTGGGAATAGACTCCCGATATTCCACTAGCTACCATCCAGAAACAGATGGACAGACTGAGAGAGTCAACTAGGAGTTGGAACAGTACTTAAGGTTGTATCCTTTGGATCAGGAACAAGAGTGGTCCGAGTTGGTTTGGACTGCAGAATTTGCATACAATAACTCCATTCATGGTTCAACAGGGTTCACAGCTTTTTATTTGAATCATGGGAGACATCCAAATGTTTTTCTAGGAAAAGAGAGTGAGTCAGTTCCAGCGGCAGAAGAGTTAGCACAGGAATTACAGAAGTCCTTTTTAGCAGCCAAGAGAAATTTAGAGAAGGCTAAAGAAACTTACAAAATCCAGGCTGACAAGAAAAGAAAAGAGAGTCCAATTTTTAAACAGGGAGATAAAGTTTGGTTATCCACTCGTCATTTAAAGTTAAAAGGGAACATAAAATTCCACCCAAGGTTTATAGGGTACCTTCAAGGTGGATAAAATGGTGAACCCAGTGGCAGTTAAGCTTCATTTACCAGCCCATTTTAAAATGTGTCATTACTAAAGAGAAACCCCCCAGATGTTAGGTTGAGCCCCTCCCCGCCCCCGATTCAAGTGAATTCAGAAGAAGAATTTGAGATCAATCAAATCCTAGACTCAAAATTCAAAAAGAGGGAAATGTTTTATCTAATCAATTGGAAGGGATTCGGGCCAGAAGAAAGGTATTGGGAGCCCAGTTCAAATGTTCACACACCCAGATTAGTTAAAAAATTCCATGAGAAATACCCAAACAAACCCACGGGAGGGGGTCTCCTTTTAGGAGGGAGTACTGTCAGGAACCCACAATTCTGTTCAGTGACAATCTCTAAGAATAGGAAAAGTGGGGTTAAATACCGTAGGTTCAGCTGCTATCCTAGGTGGAGAAAGTTGTATCCATTGCGAAGATTGCTGGACCGAGTGATCCTCAAGACTCTCCAGGCTCATCATCGCGAGATTTCCAAGATGGCCGCCGACATGCACAATAAGAAAGGTGAGCGGTCTAGTTTGCCAAATCTAAGGAAGGACAAGTGCGCGCTAGTGACTAGCGCTCATCGCACTTCAACTGTGACTCCTGTGGTGGCAGCAGCGTCTCCTCAGCGCGCCTGTCAACTGTGAGGAATCCTGTCAGAGACACTTTCGGGATACTAACGCAAGTGTCTCAGAGAAATTTCAAGATTCTGTGAGTAGCGTCTTAGGTGTTTTCGAGTGGCTGGAGTTTGACATTTTAATCGAGTGCAATTCAGCCAACTACGTAGAGGAAGTTAACTATTCAGAGACTGTAGATTCTTAGAACCCAGGCGCAAGAACTGTAACTGCAGTACAACGTCTTTACTGAATTAATCTGGAAAGTTTGAATTTGGCAATTTGAACCGAATAGCATTATTCAGTCTCAATCTCCTGAAATTAAATCTCTTGAGGGAAGCTTTGTTATTACGAATGCATGCTTTAAGTTCCTCGTGAGCATCTTCATTCAGAACTACAGATTACCACAAGAAGTTCATCAATTGAGAATTGAATCAAGATCTAAATATATATATCTATCTAGCAACTCTACCCAAAAGGCTATAATACAAAAATTCGCTCAATTGGGAAAACTTATGGAGTGAAAGTATTTAAATAGACTTAACCATCTGAAAAAGACATTATATTCAAATACCAAATTTTACATTAAAACCGTTCTACAGAGAGAAGCATTCCTCCAAGTGCAAACAGGTAAAAAGAACTACAGAGCTTAGAGAAAGAGTAATTGGGATTTAGTAGGAGATAACGTGTCCCTAATAATTTTGTGCTAATCTGTTACAGGTGCCCCTTCAGCCACACCAGAGATCAGTGTAGGAGGGAAAACCAGAAGCACCTGACGGGAGGAATCTCTCTTTATCCCTTTCCCCTTTGGTTAGTGTTAAAGACTGAGGTGTATATATTAATGTAAATCGATCAAGGGCACTGACAAAGGGAATAGGGAGAAAAATCTTCTGCTCCTGAGGAAGTCGAACCCGAAGCACCTGACACCATTTAAGCACTGTGCCTTCCAAGCCCATTCTCTGTTGAAGAGTGTTGAGGGGAGTGTTGTGATTAACAGTGTCAAAGGCTGCAGAAAGGTCTAGAAGAATCAGAAGACAAGACTCCCCCAAATCGAGTACATGCAGCGCATCGTCGATCACTTGCAGCAGGGCTGTTTCGGTGCTGCAGTTTTGAATGAAACCAGACTGGAAATTGTCAAGAAGATTATTATCCTTAATATGTAGGGAAAGTTGTTTCGCTACACATCTTTCTGTGATTTTCGCAAGAAAAGGGAGGTTGGTGATGGGGCGGAAGTTGTTGAGGTTGTTCGCATCAGCAGAGGGTTTTTTAAGAAGTGGGGAAACCTGTCCTGTTTTAAGGGCAACAGGAAGGGAGCCTTGGCTGAGGAAGAGGTTAACCAGACTGGTCCAATAGGAAAGAGTATGGGTGTAGAAATCAATGGCAATGTCACTAGGGATGGGATCAAAAGAATGGTTAGAGGTTTTTTTTTCGAGGATGCATTTGAGGAGGGCATCTTCAGAGATGACGTAAAAGTTCTGCCAAATGACTAAGGATTTGCGCTCCTCTAGGGGGTAGGATGAATGACCTGATCCACCAGTGATTTAACTTTTTCATCAAAGAATATAGCGAATTCTGATGCTTTCTTTGGAGAATCGTCAGGCTTGATAGTTGAGGGAGAGCAGTTTGGATTTTTGATGAGGTCAAATAGTTTTTTGGGTCTGTTCGAGGAGGGTTCTGAAGTGTGACGCTTTTTCATGGAAGATGTGTTTGTGGTATTTTGATCTTGCTGAACGTAGAATAGAAAGATTAGTGGTGGATGGAGATTGTCTCCATTGTTTCTCCAGGATTCTCAGGTTCTTCCTTTCTTCAAAAAGGGATTTATTGAACCATGGTGCTGAAGGAATAGGCCTTTTCCTTTTGCTTTGAAGTGGAGCGACATTATCAATTTCGACTGCAAGGACTGAGAGGCATTGGGAGGTAAGATCGTTGACATCCAAATTAGGGTCTAACCTTGGAAGTGATAGCATAGCAGAATCACAAAAAGTGTCAAGGTCAATGTTTTTGGTGTTACGGATCCAGGTAGTAGTCCTTTTAGGTTGGCCAAGAGTTATAGAGTGTGATAGGTGAAGAGAGAAGGGGATGAGGAAGTGGTCATACCAGTCTACTTGAATAGGGATAGCAATAGTAAGCATGTCTGCTTTGGATATAACAAGGTCCAGAATTGATCCCTTAGAGTGTGTTGTTTCAGTGCAGTGTTGGATAAGATCATTTGCTGAGAGAAAAGTGGCAAGCCTATTGGCAGCTGAGTCTTCCAAAGAGCCCCAGTGAAGATTAAAGTCTCCCAGGAAAATCTGTCTGTCACTTTGAGAGTATTGGTCGCTGATGAAGTTGGTGAGTTCCTCCAAAAAAGAAGGGCAGTCACCAGGCGGGTGATAAATGGCATGAAATCTGAAGGGGGAGCAGTGTTGCACTTGAAGCTCAAGAGACAGGCATTCGAATGTACGGAAGGAGCTGTTAGGAAAAGCTTTAAATTGAAGGGAGTTTCTGAAGATGATTGCAACACCTCCCCCAACTTTGTCTGTTCTGTCATTTCTAAAGATAGAATAGTTGGTGGGTAACAGAAGATCAAAAATAGTATGAGAGGTGTCGTTGAACCAGGTCTCAGTGAGGAATAGAATGTCAAGATTGTGGAGAATGATGGTGACAGAAATTTCGAGTTTGTGTTTAATTGCAGATCTGCAGTTGTGGAGCAAACAGCGCAACTCTGACGAGACTGTTTTGGTGACGGGGGCGTTTGGGCTTTTAGGGGTGATAGGGATAATGTTCTTGTAAGAGGGTGCCAGGGTAGAATAAGCTGATGTTTAGTTGTGACAGAAGAGATGGTCGGAATAGTGCACAGAGTAGACTTACTTGGAGAGGAGAGTGGAAGGGGGGTGGCGTTAGAAGTCTTGTAACTAGCCAGTAAGTTAGCGATGTCTGCAGAAGACAGATTGTGATTGGCTTTTTTGGGGCGCGGGAGCAAGGTACTCCTCGGGAGTTTAGGGAAGTGAGTATTTGCCAAGGGAATTGGGTTGTTTGGAAAGGTGGATATCTTAGTGCTTAAGAGTGAGATGGTAGCTTCAAGCTGAGAGATAGAGGAGATGAGAAATCCTAATTTATTTTCTAGAGAGAGTAGGGCTGAGCACGGAATGTTAGGTGGCTCGATGGATACAGGAGGGAGTGCAATTGGCGAGGGAGGGCAAGGAGAGGTGGTGGTGCGGGGGGAGTATTGGGGTGCAAGAGTAAAAGGTGGAGATAGGTGGTGGTTGAGAGAGGTTGTTGGTGCATATGAGGTGGAAAGAGAGTTATCTTTGCTGATATTGAACAGAGGAGAAGAATTGAGATCAAATTTAGGAGGAGACAGGTGAGGAACGAGGAGGGAGGGCGGAATGCAGGGAGGGGAAAGAGGGGAGTCGTAGAATGGCAGGAGGTTTGGGGAGAAGAGAGTTGAAGGGGCTGGAAAGGTCCCGTAGGCTAGGAGAGGTAAATGTATGGGGACAGGCACCAAGCAGAGTGGGGGGGATTGGGCTAGAGGGTAGTTGAAGAAAGAATATGGTTCTGCTAGGTCCGGGTGTGGGAAAAGGAAGGGATTGCCAAGGGGGAATAAAGGGTTGAGCAGCATTACTGGAGGAATGGGAGGATGAAGAGAGATGAAAGGGGTTTGTGCAGAATTCAGGGTACAAGGAGAGAATGAGAGCGGGTAGGGAAGAAGAGAAGGGGGGAAAAAGCGGGAAAGTATGGAAAGTTAACTGGGAGATCAGGTTGTAGGAAAGGTGGATTAAATAAGGGGGTGGTGGGCAGGGTTAGGGGGGAGGAGGTTACCTTGGAATACCAGGATGGTGCAGAGTGGAAAAGGAGAGTGTTAGCCAGAGTTGTGGCTGATGTGTTGAGGGGAAGTTCCCATTGGGAGGGGGGAAGAATGGGAGATGAGGGAGCAGGGGAAGGGGGGCACAGGCTCAGCCTGTGCCTCCCAGGAGAGCGGCCTATTGGAGTATAGGGGGGTCAGGGGAGGAGATAGGGAGTAAAGGGCGGAGCTGGATGAAGAATCAAGGGAGATCACAGGAGTGGGGAGTAGGGAAGGGAAGAGGTGGTCGAAGAGAGAGAGACAAGTGTCTTTAGCTTGAATCAAGACAGTACCATTGTTATATAGTGAAATAGTGAGTGAGCCATTAAAACAAGTAGAGGGGGAGATTTTTAGCTGCTGCACAAGTGGGATAGATGAGGAGGAGGTGACGTTGAAGGAGTTATAGAAGCTGGTGGACCAGGAAGGGATGTCATGAGTGAAAAAAATGAAGTCATGTTTTAGCCTCCCATAACGACCATTATGGCATTGGTCAACAAAGAGGGAATCAGGAAATTGTTCAATGGTGTTATGCTTGAACCGTTTTGCTGAAGCGTTAGACAAATTAGGGGGATAAATGATTTTGAAACAGTTAACTCCAGACTTAACTCGAATGGTTGCCATGTTAGGAAAATGAGGAGGAGGACGGTGGAGGGGGGAAGAGGAAGGTGCCACCAGGGTAGCGACAGCAAAAAGAAGAATAAGAAGAAGAGGGCACATATTCCAGTGATCGAAGGAATTATCCGATTAATGTGAGGTCAAGCGGCATCAAGGTTAGCAGGGCAAAAGTCTCTGGTCCAACCAAACATTTACTGCAGCATCAAGGTGGAATATTAGGCCCTCAGTAATGCAATCAGGGGACAAAGGTCACAGTAAGTGTTAAATCATGCCGACATTTTGGGTTCAGGCATAATCGGGCGAGTGAGGTAGACACCCGGTTGGAAGGGAAACGAAAAATGGTAGGGTTATCAGGGTAAAGTAACTAGATTGTCCTGTATATCTAATGGCAAAAGAAGTTTTAGGTGGATAGCTGCTCAGAGAACGCCTGTCAGTAACACAATTGCGAGGAACGATCTTTGGCCCCCATTTTAGGTCCAGACATTTATATGTGCCCTGGTTGAGCATAGAGTGAGAAGATCGTAGAGCGTCAGAGAAGAGTGACCAAAGTAGGGAAGGTGACCAAATTTGTCCCGCTCTTATAGAGGTAACAGGATGGGCTGAATGTCAATTTGTACATAGAATGCACGTTAAGAACACTGTTGTGGGGCCGGTTGATCACCGGATGCCATTTTGAGTCCAGGCATATTCCGGTAATCGTATAGCTTGTACAATTATCAAGCTTCGAGAGCCCCAGGGGGCAGGGTGGGGCGGGGAATAGAACCTTGAGCCCAGGGAGCAGCAGCGGGGGTAGCACCTCAATCACCGGGAGCCCCAGGGGGCTGGGAGCCGGTGGGGAGGGGGGGTAGTACCTTTAACCTTGGAGGGGTGGAAATTACCTCAAAACAGCTGCATCAATTGGTGCTTGCTCCCCGCCGCACTGCAGCCAATACAAAATCTGCGCGGCCTGCTTCTGTTGCAGCCGGGCTCCTACCAGCTCATGGGGGCGTCATCGACCGTACAGAATATTACCAGCAGCCGGGCCTCTCAAGACGCCTCCCAGCACGTCCCCCAAGTCGGGGCAGGCCGGCGTGCAGGGTTCCAGTCGCCAGTGCTCCGTCAGGAGCGGACCCCACACTTCACCAGCAGCAGCCAGTCGATGTCGCAGGTAGGCCGCACGGACCCCGCAGCGCCGCCAGCGGAAGCGAAGTCCGGCATCGCGAGCCGTCCGCGCCTGAAAATCCTCCAGGGCACTCCACCAGAGCCCCCACGGGTGGCACTGTCGAGTAGGGTGGTCGTCAGGCAGCTCGGTAGTGGAGGCTCCCCCTCACATCGGGGCTGACTACGCCCTGGCCGCCATCTTAGGGCTGCGACTCCCGGAGGCACATCGGCGTCGAGAGGACCTTCTCAGTCCCTACAGCCACGTATAGCCTGCAGCCACGCAGTTCCTGCAGAACTTAGGGTCTATAGGCGGCCGACCAGGCTGAGCGATGGCCGACGGTCACAGGAGCACTCCCCCGGTAGTAGGCGTCCTTGCTCCACCACAGCCAGCAGTCGAGGAAGGTGAGCAGAGTCAAAACAAATACTCTGCTGCATAGAGATTGTAGGGAGAGAGTTGCAGTGAGAGCCAGGGCGGCGGATGGCCCTGAAGGGACCTTCCTGCGTGAAGCTGAAAAGATTTTCAAGTTAACCTCCAAGGCGTCTCCCTGCGTTCCTATATCTCATACCACCAATCTTTCATCGCAACAGCTGCATTGCAAGAGAACCTAATAAAATAAAAACATTACAGTGACCTCCAGCATCTCTAAACCTTCCGTCCAACCACTCGGGGTCCACCCTCACTCAACTGGTTTGTGATCCGGACTACGTGTAGCAGGTGCTTGATCCACTCTGCAACAAACCAAGCGGGATAACATAATCTACAGGCGTCGCAGAGGGGTCTCTAATCACTTTACGGGCCATGACGGTAGTGCCGGTGGCGCTCGGTTTGAGTCTCGTTCGTCGTCAAAGTTTCCAGTAGGGGAATAGATTGCAATGAGTGACGACAATTTCATAATTCCAGGGTAATTATGAGTGCCATTTCAACGACTATGGGTGACACTTTCTCACGAGAAAAATCAAGCAGTGAAGATGAGGTAAATATAAACACAAACAAGCATTTGCAATGCAATAGGTCTCGAATTTGCGGGAGTTGGTTATTGGCGTTGTAAATGACAATGTCTTCTACTTATGTGTTTTGGTTTCGAGTGCAGTGGCCTTTGGGACCTTATACGTGTTTAGTGATGCAGTATTATATCCTGGCTGCTGTGCCGCCAGGGATTGAATAGCTACACAATTACTATACAGTGGTTCATGCTGTCTGATTCAGGAATGCACAAATATACTCCAAATTAATTTAAAAAAAGCAACATCTGAAGTTTGTGGTAAGACAAAAAACAGTGCACACAGATGCCACAGGCAATTTTACTTTAAGGAGTTAAATTCTTTCTTTCAGTGAGATAAAAAATTAAAGAAACAATCGTGCAGGGCTCATGTTCCAATGGGATCCTTTACAAATATTCTTTAACTTGGCAAATCCAAAACTGTGTTCGTAAAACTCATCGCAACAGGCATGCTAATATTTCTTCTGAGGAAAGAAAAGCCCTTAGAGATCTTGGAAGTGATCGAACAATAGTAATAAGGGAAGCGGATGAAGGAGGCAATTTTGTTTTGATGCATAGGTCGGATTATAGTAATGAGATCAAAAGGCAACTGAGTGATACTAACTGCTACAGGAAATTGGCAGGCAACCCTACTTGGGAAGTGGGGAGACTGATTGCAGACATCTTCTTTTGGAAAGAGATGGGTTTGGTGGATGAAAAGGAATTTAAATACTCACATAATACGAGTCCAAGATTTCCCTTCATCTATATGCTTCCGAAAATCCATAAATCCCGAGAAAATCCCCCGGGTAGACCTATTGTTTCCAGCTTTGGCATTCTGACTGAACATCTTTCAGAATTTGTAGACATATTCTTAAAACCACTGGTGGTGAACTTGCCTTCTTACATCCGAGACACCATGGATGTGTTGAACAAACTGCAGGATGTGGTATGGGATGAGAGCATGAGTTTTGTTACACTTGATGTAGTAGGACTATATACTTTCATAGAGAATGATCGAGGACAACTTGCTTTGCAAAAATTTTTAAGGAATAGGAGTGCTAGTCTTTTGGAACACTCCCAAATGATTCTGGAAATGAGTGACATGATTTTTAAGAATACTTTTTTCTCTTTGAAGGGGAGTGGTACCACAAGATAAGAGGGACTGCCATGGGGTCACGGTTTGCTCCCTCTTACGTCAACCTATTCATGGGGTGGTTTGAGAGGGAGCATGCTTGGTCCTTGAATGCAGGAAAATGTTTGGATTTCATCCTTTTCTGGGGACGTTTTAAAGATTACATCTTTGTCATCTGGAAAGGAACCAATGAGAATCTTGGAGAATATGTGAGTTATTTAAATAACAACAGTCATAATGTTTGCTTCACAGTGTGTCATGACATGGAGAAGATAGATTTTTTTGGATGTACAGTTATATGTAGCCAATAATGGGATTCAGAGCAGGCTATTTCGGAAGGAAACCACCACGAATAGCATTTTAAGAGCAGATATTGCCCACCTCCCAGCCATGATTAAAGGTATCCCTTATGGGGAAATGGTAAGAATTTGCAGGAATTGCAGCACAGATGAGGATTATACTACATATTTACGAGATCTGAAAATCAGATTGAGCAATCGAGGTTATCCTGAACATATTTTGAACCAAGTAGAGAATAGAGTTAACGGGATAAAAAGGCAGGACACGTTGGTGCCAAAACTAAGGAAACAGTCTCACAAGAGACTAACCTTTGTATCTACTTACAGCACTGAACATAATAAGGTCTTCAAGGCTTTAAGCAAAATTGGGATCTTCTTAAAGGTGTTCCTGGATTAACTGACTCCATTTCCAACAAACCTTTGGTGACATATAGGAAATGCCTTACAATTGGTAGCAAAATCACCAGGAATTATCTGGAACCAGTAAGAGATTCAGTTTCTAATTGGTTACCCGCTCAACCGAAGCGTTTCTTCACATGTGGCTCATGTAGTATCTGCAATTTTGAGTTCAATAGATTAAAGGAGTTTAAGTATAATATGGGCAAAGCGTATGGCATAAATGAATTTATCAACTGTAACAGTTGTTTCGTGATATATGTCATGGTATGCAACTGTGGTAAAGTGTACATTGGGAGTACGAAAAGAGCGTTGAAAATGAGGATTCAGGAATATCGTAGATCCATTGCTAATGATGACACAAGATCTCCTATCCTGCAACACATGAGGGTCTGTCATTCAGATAACCTCCGGTTCGAATTCCATGGGATTAAGAAAATTGACAAGGATAGGAAAGGTGGTAACATGGAACTAAGACTAAGACAGGAGGGGGCTAGGTGGATAAGTGGACTGGGGTCAGAGCGATTTGGCATCAATACAGAGAATGAGTTGCATTACTTCCTATAACATTTGTATTTTGGCTTTGGCTGGAGGTTTCACAAGTGGGGGGGCCATCCTAGTAAAATGAGAGGTGAAAGGCTAGTAAAAGAGGTTACCTGGTTAACAGTACATAGTTGGAGAGGTTGTCAGCATAAGTTATGGAGGATGGATATGCATTTGCTTCCGGTCTAGGGACCGGCAGGACAATGGAAGGTCGGTGCTCTACACCAGCAGTTTAAGTGATGTGGAAATATTTTAAAAGAGTTGGCTGAAGTATATATTCTTTCTGGCGTAGTGGGTTCTAGAGCGGAATATTGTATATTGTTGATGAGGGCATCTCGGCATTGATTTAGAGTATTGCTAGTTCTTTGTGTAATACAGGGTGTCCTCTGGTTCGGCGGACCTGTGATTGGCTGGAAGAAGAGTTAGTGTTTTCTAGAGCTGAGAGGTTTGAACTACTACTGAATTACCATTGCAGCAGAGAGTTACATGAGTTACAATGGTCTGATAATAATTTCTGACCAAGTGATACGCTATCCTACAGAGGGCTCCGCTTATAAGTGACTTAAAGACACACACAAAAATAGACACTTGAGGATCAAATTGTTGATGTCGGCATCGGATTGGAGGATAGCTAGTCTTAGTAGAATACAGGGTGTCCTCTCTGGTCCGGCGGACCTGTGATTGGCTGGAAGAAAAGTTAGACTTACAGATACACACAAAAAAAGACACTTGAGATTCAAATTGTTGATGCCGGCATCGGATTGGAGGATAGCTAGTCTTAGTAGAATACAGGGTGTCCTCTCTGGTCCGGCAGACCTGTGATTGGTTGGAAGAAAAGTTAGACTTAAAGATACACACAAAAAAGACTCTAGAGATTCAAATTGTTGATGCCGGCATCGGATTGGAGAATAGCTAGTCTTTTTTATTTTTTAATTTTTGTCTTCATCTCACCGATAAGCTACTGCAGATCTTAAAGCCGTCAATTCTCACTGGGCGCCCTGCTTTACGGCTAGCTGCACTTGCTCAGGCCATCCTGACCAACCCCTGGTAGTAAGGGCTTGGTGTAATCATAGGACCGGGGAGGGTACAATCCCGTACAGCATATATTATCAGTTATTGTCAGTTATTATTCTCAAGTCCCGGCCCCAGCTTAGCAGAGGCTGCCAGATGTTGATTAAATCTTCCCGTTTTTCATCTTGTTCCAGGCATGCCATAGCAAATGCAGCTTTAAGCCACTTTTCTCCAGTCGGTGGATTTGGATCTTTCCATTTAATACAAATCTCCCTCCGGGCCAAAATCACTAAATATAACAACAACCCCCTCTGGGGAAATGACAAGTTAGAATTGGATAGTCCATTACCCCCAAAGAACACCAGTGGGAGGTTCACCTCTATATTAACTTTAAAAATTCCGGTTACAGTATCTTCCACCTCTTTCCAGTAAGTTCTCAACTTGGGACAATCAAAAAAGATATGGATATCATTCGCATTGGGTATCCGGCACCTGGGGCAATTTGGGGGGGGGCAACGGGGCGAACCTGGCAATCCTAGCCGGCGTATAATATAACCTATTAATAACAAAAAAGTGATTCTTCTTTAAACTAGCTGGTTTGATGTATTTATAAAGAAGTTTCAAGGAGGGCTCAAACTGGTCTACTGAATAAACCTCTAAGGGGGATTGATTCCAAACTGAAGATTGTACAGGTAAATCTATATCATCAGCTTCTAAAAGCTTCATATACCATATAGATATCTCTTTTTTCCTTGGTTGAACTGTTTGTAAAAAGTGCTCTATTTCCCAATTCCCCCTTATATCAACCATTTCTGCGTTATACCAAGATGTAAGTTGTATATACTTGAATTTAGAGAGACCAGGGCCCACCTTAGCTCTTAATATTTCCCATGGGAGAATCCCTTCTGCGGCTACCAAATCAGACCACTTAACCACCCCCGCTCTCTTAATTGGTATCGCCAAGCTATCACTTAAGGAAGGCGGAGTTCCTGGGGAATCCCATATAGGGGCAAAGTCAGAAAAATAACCTATTCCCCATCTACACCTTACTTTATACCATGTTTCCAAAGCATTTTTAAGAACCTTAAGCCGTACCCGTTTGAAGTATCTTGGAGCTCCAAACTTATATAGGAAGCCCTCCCCGCCTCCGCCTCCCTCCATCATAGCCAACTCGCCCAACAACCTATCCCACGAAGTCCCCTCTGGGTGAGAAAGCAACATCCTGATGCCTTTAAACTGAAACGCTACTAGATACCATCTAATGTCTGGAAGAGCCAACACGCCTTTAGTAAGCTTCCTCCTCAGCTTCTTCCAAGACATCCTTGCACCTTTATCTCCCCAAATAAAACTCCCAATTTTCCCCTGGATCTTACCTATGATCTTACTAGGAAAAGCCAGAGGGACAGCATTAAACAGATAAGTCAACTTGGGAAGAACGACCATCTTCACCAAATTAACCTTCCCAAAAATCGTCAAAGGTAGGTTCCCCCATCTGGCAAACAGGTGGTCGATTTCTTTCGCGATTTTATTCAAGTTAATCTGAGGGATTTTATCTAGATCTTTAACTATCTTAATACCAAGGTACTTTAACTCACTACTGGGAGTACCTTCCCATTGGCCAATATTCCAGCACATCACTTCCGTTTTAGAGGAATTGGCTAAATAACCTGAAATAGAGCCAAATTCCCCCAAAGGGCCCCAATCCGAGGAATAGCCACCCCCGGATTGCTGGTATAAATAATAATGTCGTCCGCATACAATGCTAACTTACACTGATATGATTGAGATTGAAAGGGACAGATTGAGTCATCTTGTCTGATGGCTTAGTGCCAACGGTTCAATATAAATATTGAACAACAAAGGGGAGATAGGACAGCCCTGCCTAGTTTCCTCTTTGAAAATCAAAACTAGGGGTCAATGAACCATTTAGCAAACTTTTTGCAGATGCTCCCTGATAGCAATTTCTGAGAGTTTGAATAAAAATGGGACCAAATCCCATTACCTCAAGTACCTCCCAAAGATACACCCAGCACACCCTATCAAAGGCTTTGGCCGCGTCCAAAGCCACTACTGCCAAGGGATCTGATCTTACCACGGACAAGTCGATGTTCCCGATCAGCATTTGTATCTGTTCCTGAATGTATCTTCCTGCAATAAAGCCCTTCTGATCTATATTGATCAAACTGGGAGCCAGTTTAGCCAACCTCCCTGCTAGAATGCCCATAAAGATCTTATAATCGGCATTCAGCAGGGAGATAGGACGATAGGAATCGGCCATTAATGGATCTTTCCCTGGCTTTAATATCAGTACGATAATTGCTTCCTTCCAGGAACTAGGGACATTACCCATTGGGCTATAAACTGAATTAAACAGAATATCCAATATCGGTATCAGATCATCTGATAATAATTTATAAACTTCACTCGGTAGGGCATCCAGCCCGGGGGCTTTGTTATTTTTAGAGTTCTTTATTTGATCTCCTTTGATTATCAAGGAGAGCCCGACTAGCCTCGGTTAGAACAGGCAGAGATTTACCCTGTAACCAGGATTGCATTTTATCTTGAGAAGGGACCAGATTCTCATTATAGAGGCCCGCAAAAAGGGAAATAAGGCAGGATTGCACGTCCTTTGCATTACTAGATTTATCCCCGTTGTTATTAATTATTAGTTCATTGATATTATTTTTAGAGCGATCTGCTCTTGCTTTCCACGCTAATAAAGCGCCTGCCCTTTCCCCATATTCAAAATTTTGCATATTTTTAATAAGCCATTGAGCCCTACACTTCTGATCCAGTTTATTCCTGAATTCCAACCTGGCCCCTTCAAGTTCCCTCTGAACCTGCACTGTCCTTCCTGAATTCCCTTGGCTACCTTGGTACCTACATTCACTTTCTAATTGGGAGATCCTTCCCTCTATTACTTGTAACTCCTTGGCGTTCTCCTGATTTTTTGTACAAATAAGACCATGCAGTCTACCCCTCAAACAAGCCTTATAGGCATCCCAGACAAAATCCATAGTCGTCGAGCCCATGTTTAGTGAAAAATATTCTGAGCAAAAAGATTTAATGGCCAAGATAATTTCGGGGTCTAATAACATTGTTCTATTCAACGTCCATCTTGTTTGTAGAGTATTACTTTCCCCAAGATACAACAACAAAATAGGGGCATGATCGGAGAGATGACTGGGAAGAACAGATATCTCTTTTATACTCTCCAGAGCATCCCGACTAGCAAGAATATAGTCTATTCTTGAATAATGGTGATATTTTTTGCTATGGAATGTAAAACCCTGGAGCTCTCCCCTTTTAACCCTCCACACATCACCCAAATCCATGTCATGCATCAAATTTTTCATGGCTCGACTTGATCTTGGGGCCCCTACAACATAACTCGCGTTCGATCTATCCCTTAAGTGGTCCAGAAGAACATTAAAGTCCCCTCCTATAAGCAATGGTGGCGTTGCCAATATCAAATTCTCTTGAAGTTTACAAATATAGTTAGGATCATCCACATTGGGACCGTAATAAGAGGCGCAGGCTTGTTCTAACCCACCCAAATCTAACTGTGCCACAATCCATCTCCCGGTTTGATCGGTCTGGATGGATTTAATGACACATGGGATCCCTTTCTTTACCAAAATTGCAACCCCCCTACAATTAGTTGTCTGTTGCAAAAAACAGTAACAATTCAACCAGGGAATTTTGGAAAAAATTGACCGACTTTCTGCATGGGTCAAGTGTGTCTCTTGTAAGAGGAAGATCTGGGCGGGAGAAAGCTCTAGATACTTAAATATCAGCCTTTGCCTACGTGGGCATCTCATACCATTTATGTTCCAAGAGATGAAGCCAACTCTATTATCCCTTATGGGATTACCTGCCATTAATTTGTGAACGCCCAACCCTAATTAAACAACCTTTCTTCCAATACCAGCAAGATAAGGACATTTTTTCATTTTTTCCCATTGCTCCCCACCCAGTGCACCCCAACCACTCCCTCCCCCCTCCCTCCCCTCTCCAGTGCCCCCCATCACCCTGAGGAACCCTCCCTTCCAATAGGCTAAGCCTATTTGGTCAACCCTACCTCGGGAAAAAACTAAAAGTGATATATTAAACCTGAGAACTTAACACCAGGAGCACCCTTAACCACGACTCCCCCCTGCATTACCCTCCTTTTCTCTCTGAATTTTTTCAATAAGGACATCCACCTCCTCTGTTGTGTGAATCAAATGCATGTGGTTATTCCACATTACACGTAATGTGGCTGGGAACCTCAACTGAGCCTTAGCCCCCAGGCTATTTAATTCATCTAGCCTCTTTCCCAACTCCCACTGCCTTGCTGCAGTTATGTAAGAAATATCCGATCTAATAAGAAAAGTAAAGGGGGTTGATCAGTAAATGTAGATGCTATCGTGCCTTCCTTAAGTGCCAAAGATAGTATCGACTCCTTAACAGAATAGGACAGGAAATTAACCAGAATCTTCCTTGGCTTTTGCCTGCCTGGGTTCCTCTTAAAGGGATCTCGATGGACCCTTTGGATCTCCTGCACAAGATCTATACTGGGCAGAGTTTTTGCTACAGTTCCTTTTAATAAAGCGACCACGAATCCCTTTATGTCCGACCCTTCCAGGCCTTCTGGAACATTTAGAAATTTCAGATTGTTTTTTCTTGACTGATTTTCCAGACGCTCAAGACCGTCCTTTAATTCCTTATTTTGAGCAGATAATTTTACTAAATCTGCAGATGTTGTATGGATCACTTCTTTGAGCTTAGGAATCTCTTACTCAATTGCATCTGTCCGCAAAGTTAAGTCTTCCACTTTCTGAGCCAGCTCCTCACAGGAAGATCAAATAGCCACCTGGTTTGCTTCGGATACTAAAAACCTGCTGGCCAACTCTGCTTGATTCATCTCCGATACTGTGAACCTGCTTGCCATCTCCTCCTTCAAACCCGTAAGTATATCTACTAACGAATGGATTATAGGGGCTGAGACAACTCGCTCCTCAAGACCCGAAGGACTTTGCTGAGTACACGCCTCTTGCTGGACTTCCAATGACTCTTGCACTTCCAAGACAGAAAATCTATTAGAGAGACTCACCGCAGGATGGATAACAGGTTCAGTTACCGAGACTGTAGGAGAGGCTGTAGCCTCAGCTGTTATCACTACGTGAGACACTGCGGAGGAATCTAAGGTCTTTGGATTATTCAAAGGTATTGATGATCTAACCCCCTTTAGCTTACTCGATGCAGTGGGAATCTCCACTTCTGATGCTTCAGGGGCTTCTTCTACTTGCTCTACAGGCTCTACAGGCTCACCCTCACTACCAACTAAGGAGACCAACTTCCCAAGTCCGGTCCCTTCTGAATTAGCCCCTGTTATAATCTTCATAGCGTCAGGAGGTATTTTGGCAGCCTTTATGTCGGGAGTAGCCGAAGCCATAGGTGAGGACGTAGACATGGAAGTAGACGTGACTTTATAATAGGTTTTAAGAGACAGGGTAATTTTAGCCTTTAATGAAGTTGTTTTCATGCCTTTTCCTCCCCCCCCCCTTATTAGCCTCTCTTCTCCTTTTAGCAGATCCACCGTCAACCAAAACCCCCCGTGGGTTTGGCAGTGCTCTAACTTTAGAGATGGGAGGAGAAACTCGGGGGGGCAAACTGGACTCAATAATTGCAATGTTGGAGGCAAGATGGGCAGCTCTAGCACGCAAAGTATATCTACTTATTTTTGGAGGAGAGAGACCCACTGTTGTCTCGTCATTTATCTCCATACGGTAGGGGGGCGCTTCTCCCCCCCCTAGCGCCCTCAAGGTCACAAAGGCGCTGGTCAATTGCGGGGGAGGTAGTTATCAAAATTACTATGCTTCCCGAAGAGGATTAATATCCCCCTCTTACCTTCACATAGACTAATACCATCTCGCTGAGTCGAACACTGGTCTAGGCGCAGGCTTCCAAATTGATCGAGCTTCCTCTGTTGCTGCACCAATCCCCTCCGTCATTATTCTTAACCACGAAGCCCGAAGAGATGCCGAGGAAAATGCCACCTAAACATGTGCTGACTCTGCCTTTCATGAGCCGGAACGAGAAGCAAGCGTTATTCCGACGCCTCCTCTCGTGCGCGGCTTCACCCCACCTCCAGCGCCGATCTCCAGTCCCAAGGCAGCAGGAACTTTCCCCGTCAATCCGCCACAGTCTCCACAATCAACGCCGCCACACCTCTCCCGCATCGCCAAAAACAGGTAAAATTATATGCAAAAAAGAGAGACAAAAGAGCAATAAAAAAACAGGGAAGCGGTGCTTCTACATAAATAAACGGGGCTCCGGTTTCAGTCCTCCATGAAGATCCCGAGGCAGCGTGACCGCGGCCGTTTAGCTAGCGGCCGCCATGTTCCTCCTATAATTCAATCTGTCGGAGAATAGCTAGTCTTGGTAGAATACAGGGTGTCCTCTCTGGTTCGGCAGAGCTGTGATTAGCTGGAGGAAAAGGTAGACCTAAAGACACACAAAAAAAGACACTTGAGATTCAAATTGTTGATACCGGCATCGGATTGGAGGATAGCTAGTCTTAGTAGAAGACAGGGTGTCCTCTCTGGTCTGGCGGACTTGTGATTGGCTGGAAACAGAGTTAGAGATCATGTGACAGGATATCCTAGGGATGGTTAACTAGTGAATGGGTAGTGTAGTACAATTTGTATGTATAAAACATCATTGGGGATATGTATGTTTTAAATTTTAGGCCCTGATCAAGTCCAACTGGGACGAAATGCATTGGCTGGGCCGAATGGATTGCTTCTGTCAAATTGGCATTTTTTGAATAAAAAAGGATTCAAAGCAACTCACAAGACTCCTGAATAACTTTTATTCTTCACATCATGACTACTTGATCTATTGCTGGAGAACAGTTTAATCATCTGTTGATCTTGGAACAGATAATCCTGTATAGAATTGAATGCTCCTTTTCATTTGTTATTTCTTGACCTTGTGTTGGGGTGGCCTCTTGGCAATGGGGTCACAAAATAGAGCATTGGATGAAACAGAATCTGTATTAATTACATACCAGTTCGCCGTTTGGAGCCCACATTGCCAGTGTGCTGTTTACTGGCTCCAAATAGACTTTATTTATATGCTACTACTGCCACCTTCTGATAAACTTCACTTCTTGCAGGAGGAAAAACAAAAGGTGATTTTCCTGACGAGTCTGTGGGTTGTAAGTACAAACCACACACACCATCCATGCATGCCATAGTGCGCATGCTTGTCTTTTTCTTTTTGGTCCTGAGGAAAGCCATTTTGACTCTGAGAAGCAATATTAGAAGATGGCTGAAACATGTAGACCACACTGAGGATAAGTGGGATCAACTTAACATCCCACATCTATTCCCCACTGATTTTAACCTTGGCCAAGACATCCCTCATTAAAAATTTGAAGTCAATTGACGGGAATTCTTGAGCCTATTTTAAAACTGCACCTTTCACTACCTAACTCACAATCAATGTTTTCCCCTTAAAAACCAACTCTGCTGTAATCAGGCGTCGCAGTACACCCTGGAAGCACTCAGCGACCAGGGTGGGAACCCAATGATGAAGCATGTCACCTACCAGGTAGGCGAGTGAGGGTTCTTTTAAAACACCCTGTGGGTTTCAAGGCAGTGCACCTAATAAACCATAAGAAAGTGGTCAAGTGGTCATAGGAATAGTAGCTAATGAAACAGGAGACTTGTTCTAATTTTATTATATGGTATTTACACAACCAAAAACATCAGCCCTGCCAAGTGCCACGCATCTTGCGTTAGAATAACGCATTTACTGTAATTTCCCGCATTACCGCAATGCCTGAGATTGTCACGCAAAAGAAAGGTGTCCTGAAGTGCTATAAAACCGTGTAGTTCCAGTTTCTCGCTTTGCTGGTACGGCATAATGCTGAGCTAATTTTTTAAAAGTCAACAGATGGCGCTATGTACAACGGGAGGAATAGGAATCTCAATATATTATGACGTTAAAATATCCTTCTATCACAGAAACTCATATGCGAGCCAAACGAGTTTCTGACATTTGAAGACCAAAACACAAAACCACACACCCGCCTAATGAATGTAAAAAAGCCCCACCTGCTCAAACCATAGTATCAAGCAGATGTGGATGTCCAGCCGCAAAATGAAGCTTCTAAATACATGCCAAAAACTGGGTCAGTCTACACTGCAATAAAAGAGGGGCCCAATTGGAGAACTGTACAGGGAAAGATCCCCGCTGAGGCCCCTCTCACATCCTGTAGTAGGCCTCGGGTCCCACTTGGCAAAGGGCCAGGACAGACTCTGTCAATTGATCATGATCTGATCATGCCATTCATTTGAATGGTTGCCAGCCAGGGAGGCTGCAAGCTGGCTAAGCCAGGGAATCTCTGTTTAATTTATTGTTTCTCTGCAGCCCATCCCGGCTACAGGTGTCCGACCTAGGCTGTGGACTGTGCCATGGTACTACTAAGTGTGGGTGACATTGTACTGTTAACGAGAAAGTATCACTCATAGTTGTTGAATGTCACTCATAATTACACTGAAATTATGAAAATCTCACACATAAGCAATCTGAATCCGTTTTAGATCTCGGATCGGGGGTTTTTCCGGGATGGTATCCACAGCGGCACTACGGACGTATACGCGCATTATGAGTGACGTCTTTGGCCCATTATGAGTGTGTGACTTGACATTGAATTTTAGATTGCTTGCACGCTAGTGATGGAGCAGGGTAAATGAAATTTTTTTTAACCTCCTAATAATTTTCGGAAAATAATTAATAAACATGTTCGTTTAAGTAAATAACCAACAATGTATGTTACATGTAAAGGGTTAAAGGTAACACGCTATTTTGTGTGCAAAATAATCAACTTATAATTGTTTACGTGTCTAACATAACATAATAATTGCGTACTAATAAAATAATAAACGCATGATCTGTGCTTTTTAAATAAAACGTGTGGTTGCAAAATAAAGCGATGGTAAGTAAGGGACGGCTTTATACGTTGCTTTTTGCTAGGTAATACCTAATTGGGGTACGTAGAAAGACGGGAAGGAAACAAAAGGGTTTATATTCTTTATTTTAACAATATTTTGTTTATCTTTGAAAATAGTGCACTTAGGCCTGTTGAGCAGCGATATAAAATGGCCGCCATTTGCTAGAGTACGCATGTCCAAGAAACCGTGTGGTAGAGGAGAGAGGCTGTGAAAAAGGATGATCACGTGTTCATGCTGAGAGGCTAAGACGGAAGTATGGTCAAGGCTATTGTGACCTTTCTGAGCAGATGTGTGCCAAGATGATCAGCAAGAAGCGTGAGAAGTCAAGCTGAATAAATGGACGGAACTGTTGAATCTAAAAAGTAGCAGAAAAAGATACAAATTGGACTGATCGAAACGGATGAGCAATGTCATGAACTGTGGGAAACGATGCAAGCATGGACATTCCACAAGGAACTGGTTAAGACAAGGAAGTTTGATTAAAATGTATATGGGCCTGAGTGAACCAGTGAGAAAGAATCACGCCATGGAGATGCAACATTTTTATTCAGTAAGCTAGAATTAGGGTATAAGAAGACCTACTCTTGGTGGGAGGGGTTAGTTGCTGGAGAGCAGATGCTGGAGAGTGAGATGCTGAAGAAGTTAGATGCTGTAGATGGGTGAAGTTGCGGTTGCTGATGCTGACGAGCTGATGCTGCTGCTGCTATTTTATTTTCCAGTTGAGTATAAGATGCTGCTTTAGGAGAACCTTTTTATTCCTGATAGATTTTTCATTTAGAACTATTAGATTTTCCCAAGACAGATAGATTGATCTTTTAGAGTTCTTACTATGACAACCTTATTTTTCCGTCTAATAGATATGCATTGCAATTTCAATTTATTCTTATATTGATGATAAATGTAATAATCTGAATAATAAGCTTAACCTCATTTCTTGCTTCGAAACTTTATATAAACTTTATTATTCTTTAAACAAATGACTCAGTGAGTCTTTAGCTCAATGATTAAGGTAAAATTGATAAAGAGTTTATTGTGATTGAGCTGGTCTTAATCACCATCAGCTGATTCCTACTAGTTGGTCCATCGACCAATGAGCGGAATACCTTAAAGCAAATGAGAAACATTATGTCATGTTAAAAGAGGTATCCCGTCTCCTTCCAGCGAATCGTTTTCTCCTAGGTTAAGGACGGAGGAAATCCAGGGAATAAATGAGTAAGTGAATGTATGTGCGGTGTTATGGGCCCCACCGTCATATGGATATAGTTTGTGTGTTGGAGGAATAGTTGCACCTGGATGACCGAAGCATATAGGAGAATAATTTTTATTGTTAGTGCTGGATCACTAGCACTAGAACGTGTAATTTATTCCATTTTGTCGTGTAGCTCTGCAATTAAGTCTCGGCGATGTGGGGTTTATCCTACCTGTTACGCCTCAAATCCTTGACGTTTAGGACCCTATTTTAATAACTTTTGCGATCGTCGTTTTTTGCTAACTAATACCAGCATTACGGACTTTTATATAATACTGACCACTTTTTTGACAATTGGGAATACTGTATCTTTCTTATATTTAAGAGCGGAACTCTGTATATTACTATCCTATTTAAGTCCTGGTTGTCATTTTAATTTAACCGACCCCAACTCTATGCCCTATGATATAGTTTTGAGTAGTGGTTTGATCTCTGGGGACTCTTGCCATTATGATATTTATTAGCGCATACAGCATATATGCCGGTTGTAACTGTCTAATTAGTCTATATATACGCTTGTGACATATATCTTTCATCATATATGTGTAATTATAATATATGTCCCACTTTACTAGGATACTGGCTGCTTTACTTGCTATTCTCATTACTACCCGTATTGTGGTGTGTACCTGGTTAAAGACGGATTTGTCTGAACTTCTATTCGCAAGCAGCCTACTGTTCAGGTAAGACTGCTTTTATAAGTTGCCTCAGTTTTGAGGTGTTCTGGTTTTTGCTTATTTGATATGCACCACCTATTTTCAATTGCGGCTAATACTCAGCTATTCCTCTTGCTAGATTGTTTGGACGTACTTTATCAATACCCTTTGAGACATCCTTAGTTCTCGAGTGCGGGCACAATTTGCCATTATTTATCGTATGAGGTGAGACTTATGGCCTGTTGTACTGATATCCTTGGTGTTTTGGATGGTTATCCAATCACCTTTCATATTATGATTCACCTGGACAGTTATCTAGATTTTAACTTCCTACAAACTCAATTTTCAGTTTGTTTTTCTGTACCTGTCTCCCTTCAGCATATGTACTGTCTTTCCCACTTCTCATTGCCTGCCTTCCCCTCTCTCCCCTTAACTTTCTCCTTTTTTCGTTACTAATTGGTTTGTAATATAAACATTAATATGTATAAATGTACAGTGCACTGTGTATGGCATAATATTTGGTATATCTAGGTGGCTATAAATTCTTTTTTTTAAATAAAAAAAAGAAATATATAACTTATGTTAAGTGTAGTATCATTGTGACATTGTTTAATTGTATATATATACTTTTTATGCTATATGGTGTCCCATATATGCGTTGTCTAAGTTTTTAGTTTTGGGTCATTTTTATGTTATTGAATTTGTATGTATTATGTTGATGTTTGTGTTATAATTGTGTAATTTTATTGTGGACGTTGTGATTTACGTTTTGTTTATATATATGTTTCCAGCCCTGATGAAGTTCCGTCTGTGGAACGAAACGCGTTGGCTGAGGCTGATGTCCATTTTTTACTATCAACGACAATAAAGATATTTTCTGGATTTACTTGGAGAAAATTTACTTTATTTTGGTGCACCTTCCCTTCTGTACAAAGTTTCGTATCTGGTCTCCAGTGGAGCTGAACTGCGGCAAGCTCTGGAAGTGGTTGCACAAGACCCTTACTACTTACAAATATTTGGGATTTGATGTGCTGAACCTTGGTCAGCCGCTGATTGGAGTGTTTTTTTGTTACCAATCTGAAACCTTGACAGCTATGAAACAATGGGGATCTGTACACGATCAAAACGATAGGCAGAGTCGACACATGATAGAGGTTACTGGTTGGTAGACTGTTCTTGCATTATGATGTAGTGTTCCAGGACTTTCAGTGGGCCTTGTTCCACTGTGTCTTGGACCTGGTGATAATTTGTTAACATTGATAAATACGATGTCGATGTACAACATGATATATATACGTATAATAACGAACTTGTGTCTCCGTTGTTGAATTCACCTGATATGATCTCCCCCTCAACCTGAGTCAGTAATACGTGGTCAGGCAGGCCCTACGACCTAGTCCTGAAGCAACCCTTAGACTAGCGATCAAACAGGAAAACCCAGATCGATCCCACAGATAGGCAGCAACACCACAATGGTCTCAGGAGATTGGCCCCAATAAAACACACTTGGCTGGAGGAGGTGTGTATTCCCAAAACACCATAAAGTCAGATGCCACACTAAGTTAGTAACACTCAGAATACAGCATGCACACTACACACAGTGATCATGCTGTGTGTAGTGTCCCCATGCTGGACATGTACCCACTGGACCCACATTGTGTCCACACAAGGTCGAAACCCACCTGCGCTTCATAACAAACAACCAGATTTATGGCCCAGTGACTAGGCCCAGATTTCTGTCTCCAAAGGAATGTACAACCTATTTTATGATGCCTCATGTAATGTATAAATGACAGCTTCTCACCCCGACTCTGTCGCCTGTTCTCCCAGCTTCTGGTTCCTGTTTTGCCAAACACTTCTTGTCTGTCATTTTTTCAAGGTAAATTCATATTCGAGCAACATTTTGGCAAGCCAACCAGGAGAGATTGGTTCTTCGAATCGGACTGCAGCCGAAGGAAAAGGACCCCCCACCTGTACAGATTCGATATTGCGCAACAAGAACGGCAAGTTCTGCTGAATCTCCGTGGCAGAGGTCCGCCCTGAAGCCGCTGTCGGTGGGTAAGAGACTACATCTGATCCTTAGTCCCAGCATTTGGCTTATTGTTGTTGTAAAGTCATCCTGTGCCCTGGGCACCCCCCAACTTTTTGCTGACTGGAACTGGTGGTAACTGACTCTGACTGACCCTGGGCTCTGTCTAACTAGGCCCAGGGCCAGTGCCAAGCTGAAAGGAACACATTAGAATACAGTTAAGACACCCAACATACACTACAGTACACTATGGGATGGTGGGGTACCCCTGTAATTGGCATGACCTACCCCATAAGCCCATAGTATATAATAGGGCAGGGGATTGAAACTACCTAGAAGTCCCCAGTATCCTGGGGCATGGCAGTTTAGAGGCTAGCAGCCTTTTTGCACTTGCATGTGTGCACTGCTGAAGCCTGTGGTCAGTTTAAAAGCAGCTCTGTGCGCCAGGATTGCTCTTAAACATGTAAATTGTGGCCAAACTCGACTTTGGGGTTTGGGGCACTTAAAACTGGTCAACCTAAAATGTTTTGGCATAATAATGACCCCCAGGGTCTCCCTAGGTATCCCCGGGGTGGGGGGTCAGGTATCTATAAGGTAGACCCTTATAAAATGAGTTTATATATGCCCTGGGTTAAGTGAAATTCACATTTCACTCTCCCCATTGTGTAAAGTGCTGCCCAAATTCGACTTTGATGCTGGGGGCACTGGGCATGGAGGATCTGCAATATTTTTACAGATTCAGCACCCCTAGGGTCTCCCCTAGGTGACCTATGGGGTGGGGGTCCTGTGAAAATAAGCCAAGTACTTATAAAATATGTTTTTGTAAGTCCTGGTGCTGGAAAAATGGCCCATGTCATTTTTCCCATTGCAAACCCCATGCCCCATAGGTTAACATGGGGGAAAGTTATTAAACAATAGCTTCTGATAGGAGAGGGATAAAGATTCCATTCAAAGACTCACTAGAATGATATTGATAAATCCTACAATATGATGTTATTGAATTTTTCCCAAAGTGAACAGACAAGAAGTTATAACACTTTCTTAGTTTTAGTTCCAAATCCAGCCTTCCAGTGCTCTGCCCTGATTGGTCAGAGTTAAGGGGATTAGCCAGCCTGCCTGAAGAGGTGATAAAGATCCCCTGGGGCCAGCCAGATGAACTGGGAGGGCAGTGAGCTGTTCTGCAAGAATGCCAGGCCAGGGGAGGGGTCGTGAACAATGAGCTTCAAAGGGGCAGAGCCCAGAGCAGTGTCATTTACAACTTTGAACCCCCACCTCCGCCAGATGGCAGGATTAAGGAAGATATGTGCAGATGTAGGGAGGAGAGGCTAGGTTAATTAGCCAACTCAGTGGGAGTGTTTAGCCAGCTCTTACCTCCTTGCTGGAAAATCAGCCATTATGGATTTGGAAGCTTTGTTGCACTCTGGGATAGAATAATGCCACACTCTGCAGGAAGGAGTCACTCAAGTGGGAAGTTACCCTACTCCTATTGGTGAAGCTTGACCTCCTGGATGACCCAGAGACTGTGGAATAAGTATCCGAGAGAGGCCCAGCCCCTCAGATCTGCTGCTTGAAACTGAAGAAAGCAAGACTGGCCCTGCTGAAAAGTTCTGCTGTGCAAAGACTTCTAAGGCCTGACCTCTGGAGACTGCACCACCTGAAACTACAGCTTTGTGGACTAACTGTGCTGAGTAAAAGAAGTCAAGAGTGGACTCCCTGCAAGCTACAGGTTAACAGAGCTCATCTGGACCCTCACCACCAAGAATCATCAACCTGGGGAGCTACCAGTGGATTTGTAAGGGTGACGTCCAGTGCATTGTGGGAATTGAAGTCCTCAACTTTCAAGGACCATCTTGGAGCTTCCAGACCCTTGGAGTAAGTTTGAGACACTTTGGGACCATTTGAGGAACTTCAGGAAGAAGTTCAAGAAGTTTGGGGAACTTTGGAGGAACTTTGACAAAAAAGCTCCATAGGGGGACCGACTCATCCTGGTCAGCCAAGTCGCCTGCCTTCAACCGCGAGCCGGCCAAGCCCACCAGGTTCGTCCCGCTAAAAGCTCCATTGCATCGACTTCCAGAGATTGACCGGGACTAGAGAAAATCTGAAGCCGGCGAACCCTCACCGGATCCGGCTACATGAGGAGCATCGAGAGACCCCGCGAGAAAAAGCTCCAGAAAAGCTTCTAAGTCCGCTCGTAGAAAAGCCGACCGGGAGCAACCGCGAGAGCCAAGCCGTCTGTCTTCACTCGCGTGTCGGCCTGGATTTCTGGATTACCCCGCTGAAGCGATCTTGAGAAATTTTCTAAGTCCGCTCCAGGGAAGTTTACCGGGACCTCGTCACAAGTCAAGCCGGCGAACCCTCACCGGATCCGGACTGGCTGGGAGCTTCGAGGGGCCTCGCGAGAAAAAGCTCCAGAAAAGTTTCTAAGTGTGAAGGTAAAAACTTTAACCGGTACCTTCCGAGGGTGGTAGCCGCTCAGGGCTCCATCGCGGTCGGCCTGAAACTTTGACTTTGGCCCGGTCTATCGCGAGCCTATGTCCCAATATGGTGCTATATGCTTCTAAGTGCTATCTTTTATTTAAACTTTGAAAATTCATATCTCCGGTTCCCTACATTGGATTTTTGTCGTTTTGGTGTCATTTTAAAGATAGAAATATTTCATATTTTTATAAATTGGTGTTGGATTTTTATTATGAGTTGTGTCTTAGTTATTTACTGAATTGGTGTTTTTAAATGCTTTACATACCTGTCTTTGAAGTTAAGC
Source organism: Calotriton arnoldi (assembly GCA_963921515.1). NCBI lineage: Eukaryota > Metazoa > Chordata > Amphibia > Caudata > Salamandridae > Calotriton > Calotriton arnoldi. Next base: position 571,358 of record CAWUFW010008815.1, read on the forward strand.
CTGCCTGCTCGCAGCCAAGCTACCAAGGGTTGAGCATAGGATTATATTTCTAAGACCTATGCTGGGTCCTATCAAGTGTTTGTGGTCTTATTACTAGTGGCAGACCTACATTTGCCCCTACCAATAACCCACTTTCCAACAATTGTAAACTAGGAAAGGTGAGGGTTGTTTGTCACTTGGACCGCTGGGCGTGACACAGAGGGTACGTTTGTCTCTGGGTGTAATACAGGAACTGCTTGGACCAGTGGGTGAGACACAGAGGTTGCGCTTGTCTCTGGGTGTGATACAGGGATCGCTGGGGAAGGCGCAGAGGGCAGGCTTGATCCCTGGGTATGATAGGGGGGTTGGGCCTCACTGCTTGGACCACTGGGTGCGACATAGATGGTACGTATAGGCTCTGGGTGTGATATAGAGCCAGCATCTCGATCTTAATTTTTTAGTATAAAGGAGTTTTCTCAGTATCACCGGTCTCTTAAACACTGGTGGTGTCTGAAAGAAGTGAGAAGTGTTATTCGCTTGGATCAATGGGCGTGATACAGAAGGTACGCTAAGCCCCTGGGTGTTAAAAAGGATGCAATTCGGACATTAGGGAAAAATTTGGACCTTGGTGAGTAAGGTGCCACTTGTACTTGGCCAAGGAGGGCCTGTAATTGTCGAGTTGCTCCTTCTTCTCCGCATATATTGTTGCTATCTTTGTCCCCGAGCCGATATTGACAGACTATCGGGCTCACTTAGTTCCGTGTACCTCACAGTGCCTCCCCTTGTCATTGAGCGCCATGCGCTAGGAGCGGGCTTAGGTTTTTTGGACAAAGTCATCATTTTTTCCTCTGTCACTTTTTCTCTTCTATTTTTATTGTGGTTTTCAATTTATGCATTTTTCTTGATGCTGATAAAATGATTGCAACTGTGTTTCATGTTGAATGTTATGTCTTGTTAATGTTTCAATGTGCGTATTAAGAAATTATTAACAAAGAGGGAGACACAAGGAGGGAGGGCTATTTTTAAACAGGTCCAGCATACGTGCCCAACTACTGAGAACAAGAAAAGTAGTATGCAGTTCCTATAGGGTACGTGCAAGTGACCAGGGGAAGGAAAGCTACAAGTAAAGTTTAGCCAGAAAGGGGACGGGGAATTCCTCCTTTCGGATAAAGTGCCCTCACACACCCAGCCCGCTGGGTGTCATGCTTCATCATTGGGCATGCTCCTCATCGGGTCGGCGGTGCAATACCCGACGGGCACCCTCAGTGGGGGCTCTTTGGCAGAGATCTTTTATCCTTGCCGTATGGTGAGTGTGTGTGAGGGGCCCTACAGTGTAGATGTGTAGTATTTGAAGAGGTGTGTTAAAACAGGGAAAGGTGGTCAGGGTCACTCATTTAATAATCCTGCCTCCTACCCTGATTAAAAAAGTGTGTGGCGACTATCTACAGTAATGTTGCAGCTAGTGGCTCTTATATGGTCAACATGTTTCTTGCCTGACAGTCCAAAAAATAGGATCAAGCGGCAATTCTTCAGGACCATGGAAATGAATGAAAAGTGGTTTAAAATCTACACTAGTGACTGGTAGGGTGGTGCGATAACCTAAATATTACCAGTTCATATGCACCATCGGCTTGAGGTGTCCGTGGGTGCTGTAGCCAATCTAATTGTTAGTTAGGACTGGCCTCATCGGTCATCGACAATGAATGGGCGCGTTTAATCAACGCGTAGTTTCAGAGACTCGCGCCCACTCGGCGGAGGACCTAACCAGTATTGCCGGTTCCGGAAGAAATTGCCACTTTTCATATTTGCTATTCTACTGCTAAAAGTACAATTTAGACTGTTTTGAACTAATCATTGCACTTTCTTACAGGTTGTTGTTTATCATATGTGTTGATTATGTTTTGTGAAAGTTTGTTTGATGCATCTCTGTCCTAAGCTGAGCTCATAGTAAAAGTAGTTATTGCCAGTATAATCCGTTGTGCATATTTTCCCCATGATCAGAGTAGAATGCAGAATTTTTTTTAAAACCTTGAGAAGTTAGAAATGTAATATCCCTTAAAAAGGTTCCAAGTCATCATGGAGTAGCCTTTAAACCTCATGCAAACTAGATTTCCCACGCAAGCTAAAAAGTTAGATACATTTTGGCGTGAACGGCACACATACACTAAGACGCATGCATTCTCCTGGCCAGAGGGGGGAACCTTCGACACCAACATAATAGAACACACAAGGACACACATTCAGACCAAATGTGTTGGGCAGAAGAAGGCTAGAAGAGAGGCAATGTTAGAACTTTGGGCTGTCTTCAAGGTGGCCCGATCTACCATCCTGTTCCAGAATCTGCAAGCCAGGCATCTGCACCTCCCCCATCATACACCGGCACAGAGGTGCTCTCTCTGATGCCAGCTGTTCCTGCAGTAGGTTACACCAACCCACCGTCTGAGGGGGCCGAAGGGCCCCCCACCGGGCAGCAAACCACTAGATCTAGGGCTGGGAGGTTGCCCGACTGGCTAACCTAAGAGACTTTAGCCTCACCCAATTTCGGTGCTAGAATACCCTGAAGCTCGCCCCCCCCATCCGCCTCGTTTATCCCAAAAAACATACTCTCCACGAGTGGCTTGGAACCTCATAGCTGGTCTAAACAGTAAAACAGCTAGTGAGGAAGAGGACACCAGTCCCCCTGGATCCGACAGCGAGGGTGAGGATGCAGGATAGTCCTGCCAGAAACCGGCAGGACACCCAAAGACACACACACTACTGTCTACCCCAGGCTGCCCTGAGAGAGGACCCCATGGTCACGATGCTGATAAACGGGACACCTTACCACTTTCTACTAGACACAGGGGCGTTGAGGTTGTGCCTACGGAAGGGGACAGTCGCCCTATCAAAAAACACTGTAACCATATAAGGGGTCTCTGGCACAGTGGCAGGGATCCCCTCCACAGAACCCCTCGAGCTGGACATAGGGGGGAAAGGGTGAAGGAACAGTTGTTGTACTTTCCCTCCTCCCGACTTATATCTAGGGACAGGACCTAAAGACCAAACTGAAAATGTCAATCCAGTTTGCTGAGTATGGGGCTATAGTCTGCTCCTCCCCTGGAGTTCCCCCCTCAGGTCACCGACCAGCAATACACTCCCTCGCCACATGGACGCCAGCCAGGGGGGCCCTGGTCCTTCAGACCCCCTTCACGGGGGGGTCCTGGAGTATACAGGAAATCTCCTCAAGCTATGCAAATTAGCTTGGCGGTGGGCATGCTGTGCACACCACCTCTTTGTGGAAACTGCCAAAAAGATGAAGACTTTGTTAGCCAGTAAAGTACACAAGGGGCAAGAGATCCAGGTCCTCGACTTGTGCATGCCTGCTGAGTCCCTCGAGGCGAGGAACCTTCCCAAGTAAGAAAGTGGCACAGACAAGGTTGCCTGGCACTATGTGGTACATCCCCCATGCCTGAAGCCCCCTACCTGCTGCCGAATGCGGTGCCCAAGTGAGGAACCATTGGAGGGAACTCGGCACACCTGACAAATGATACACCACCCCAAGGAAGTGCCCTCATCGGCCACGTGGGTAGAATCCCGAAGCAGGAGGGGGACTGGCCACCACACGCCCCCCTACGCAACGGTCCACCAGGAAGGACCAAAACCAGGAGAGAGCCCGGAAAAACGTCACTAAGCCGGGCCCCCTCAAAATGAGGAAAACCATCCCCAAGTGGGCCACATTGGCTGCAAGCGTGCAAATGGCACCAGTCTTGAGAGGGACTCCACCACGGAACCCCAGAGGGCTCTGGCTCAGTTATGATGGCAGGGGTCAGGAAGGCTGGTGGCAGCCAAACCCTAGAAAGTGTCTGCTGCCTCAGAATGGGCCACCTGACCATCCATTGCCGCCTGAAGGCGTACCATGAGCAAAGATCAATAAGCCGGGGCCAGTCCCCGCAAAATCCCCAAGCCCAGATCAACCAGAGCACCTAGCTCATTCAGCCACAAGGAAATCAGTCAGCAAACACACTAACACAACAAGGACCAGGTGGCTGGCCAAACACATGGCCACAGCAGCAGGCAGGGAACCCAGCTCATCAAACACTGGGGCCACAGCCACGGCAGGGAGGGGTGACTGTCTGGGGAGGCACTGCCTTCACGCAATCGCCGCCCAATCCAAATACGCAGTAAATCCAATCCCCCATTATGACACATCCACTTCAGAAAATTCACCACAACAATAAAGACTAGTGACACAGCATTAGGAGAAAACTACAGGCTTTACTTGCGTTCAGGAAACCTCAGGGTTGCGTGGTCAATCAGTAATCCGCGCTAAAATCTGTCATTTGGGTGCCTGCAGGGGCCTAGGCCCTACTCTGCTGCTGGTTCCCTGGAGTGGGGTTGGCTGGCCATGCCCCGGGGGCAGGGCAGTCTGAAGAGGGGGCAAGGCGGCCTGACCAGTGCATAAAAACAGACACCCATGTCCCTTCGTCCATGTCCAGTTGGAACGGGATCCTATGACTAGGTCAAAAGGACCCCATTTCTCGACATTTTTAGGCTTCCAGCTAGTGGAATCTCCCTTTTAGTTCCAAAACGTGGCGACGCTCCAGTGTTGGAAGCCAGGTTTCCCGTAAACTTGGGTTAATGGTGTTACCCATAGAACTCCGTAGTCCAGCCACAATTTTGGCATTAAGTCAGTAGGGAAATTCACCAGGACAATCAGCCATCTCAGTTTGTTACTCGCAGCACGACAGGTCCCAGCCACGCATCTGACTGCAGTCGTAAGCAGGACATTCTGCCTCCTCCTCTCCCCTAATGCTTCCATACATCCTAAAGACTGCTCATTGGATCATGTCCCTCCAAAACAACAAAAGAAGCGTGGCACCGGGTAAGACGTCCCTGATTCCCCCCCCTAATGGCGGCAGACCCAAAGCATCCTAGATCTGAGGGATAGAGAAAAGGGCGCCGGGAGGAAGGGAGGTTCTGTAGTTGACCATTGCAGCCCCCAGACAAGGTGCACGGAGACGTTCACCAAACCGCACCCAGCTTGTTGAATAAAATAACACAGGGCCTCACGAACTCGTCCAAGTGAGCAACAGGCCCGATCCCTGTCATTGCCACATCTGAGTCACACGGGGGCCACAGAGCGCCTTCTCAACCCCCACCAGTATGTCACAATAAAACCAACACTACAGAAGACCTTAAGAAGGCGTCCAATGACCTGCAGAAAGTAGCCCAAAAACAATGCTTCCAGAAAAAGGCTGTAGCTAAAACACCCAACTCCATTAGGGAAAACCTCGTTACACGCCACATGCAGGGACCAGAGTGTCATATACGTGTCCTGGGGACACGTTGCAACTACCCAGCACCTCTCAAATTGCAACACGCCAGTTAGATCTGCACTGTTATCCCCAAATTCCCAGAACTCTCTCTCTCTGTCATTGGCAGCAAAGAATGTCCTTTCAGGGGATGAGTACCTCTGAGAGGGCACTCTAGCTCTTTTAGATCTCCTAAGTGCAAGACCTGCACCTTCTCTGTCACTCAATTCAGAATCCTCAGTATCCTCTGGAATGGGTTGGAGCGCACATTCATCTGGCGGATTCAGTCTCCCTCTTTCTTTCTTGGCCAACGTTCTCCAGCTGCCAATTGAGGTTCTACAGCATTAGGCCCTTTGTCGGGCCTGAATCTGCCTCAGTTACCACCACAGGATAAGCCTTTCCTGCTTCAGTTCCAACTATTGACTCCTCAAGACCCCCCTCAGGCTAAACAAGTGTTGTTTCCATCTCCTGCTGTCCCCCTGCAGCTTGACTAACCTGCTCCTGCGGTCTCTCAACCACCACTGGCACTTCTGGGAGAATTGCTGTTAAATCAGCAAGGGGTTAGCTACTGCGAGACTCATTTCTTCTGGTCAGGTAAGCCTCAACCCAATGCAAGAAGATGCCCACAATCACGAGGATGTATCTCAGCCCATTGCTAACAGGCATCTCGATAAAGTCCAACTGCATCCTGTTGAATGGACCACATGATCTTCCTAGGTGGCTCAGGGTTACTGCAGTTCTCTTCCCTACACTGTTCTGTTGACACACAACATATCTGTGACACAATGCTTCTGCCATCAATCTGAATCTAGGATTAAACCAAGTTTGCCTGAACAAGCGGACCATGGCATCCCTCCCTACATGAGCAAGACCGTGATAATGCCTAGCCATTGGTGGCAAAACACTATTTGGCAACATAGGTCTTCCATCTCCTGAAACCCAAAAGTCATTGTCTTTCTTGAGACAACCTGCTCTGACCCAACTTTGCTGTTCTTTCCCTGACACCTCTTCCTGAAGCCTCTTTGCCTCCTCCCATGTATCAGCAGTTGCCAATAAAAGGATGTAATTGGTCTCATCTGTTCCCTCATTTGTGTACTCCCCATTAAATGTACAAGAATTATAAGCTCAGCGGTTTGCGACCTCATCAGCATACTCTTGCCCACTGTCACATAGTCATGTCCACTGCTGTTTGCAGAGCATTACACAACCGCAACTTGAGCAGGCATTGCAACGCCTCAAGACGTTTCCTCACTTGCTCACCATTTTGAATGGGGGAGCCTGAAGAAGTCATAAACCCCCTTTGGGACCATAACTGTCCGAAGTCATGCATGACACCAAAGCCATACTGACTATATGAAAATCGTCACTTTCAGCTGGTCCGAAACACAGCATGCTCTGGTAAGAGCAATCGATTCAGCCACTTGTGCAGAGAATAGTCCTTGAAGTCAGGAAGCTTCAACTACTCTTGAGACAGTACAGACTGCATAAGCAGCTCTCAATTTCCTTCATGGTCTTGCAAAAATGAGCCATCCACAAACAGTTCAATTTCTGATTCAGGTAGTGGCTCATCTTGTATGTCTGGTCTTGGCTTGGTGCACAGTTCAGTGACATCGAGCCATGCTCCACTTTACCATCATCATTCTCGGTAAGGGGCAACAAAGTAGCAGGATTTAAAACAGCACAGCGCTTCAATGTGACATTCTCAACCGCAATTATGATTTGCTCGTACTTAGTGAGGCGGGAAACAGCCCTTACAACGCGGCTGTTTCCACACCTGCCATTACAACGCATGTGTTACAATGCATGCTTCATTACAACGTGTAGCCTTTACTACGCATTTTTTTGCTACGCATGCCTTTCCAACAAATTTCGTTGGAAAGGTATTTATGGTAAAGGCATATGTGTAGTAGTAAGGGCATATGTGTGGAAACAGGCACGTAGGTAGGCAATCCACATTGTTAGAGGAAACGGAGGGACTCTTCCGCTTCCTCACAACAACATGCACTGCCCCTCAGATGAGCTGCCTGCACGGGGAGAGAGGTAAGGGGGATTGGGCCTGGAGCTACTATTTTAGGGGTTTGAGTTAAAGAAGTGCTGGGGGACAGGGGGTAGCGTAGGGGTAGTGCTTTATGGTTGAGGGTAGGGGAAGGGCTGGGGCCAGAGGGGTCATGCAGGGGTAGTGTTTTAGGGTTTAGGGAAGGGCTGGCGGCTGGAGGGGGGGAGTCGTGCAGGTGTAGGTTTTTAGGGTTTAGGGCAGAAGAATAGTATTTTTTTACAAGTGTTGGGTGCCGGGTGGGGTATGCCAGGGACCAGGATTAGGGTTTAGGGTAGGGGTCAGGGAAACCTTTGCTGCGCATATGCCTTTAGGGCGAGAAAGCAAAAGACACACAATTGATGGACGGAATGCAGAACAAATCAAAACATTCACCCCCAGTCAAGAGATCTGGGTTAAATCCATCATTCTTTTGCTCACCATGCCACCTCAGTTTAGACCTGGCCATATGCAAATCAGTCTTGACCCTGTGCCTCATGGGAACAGTCCAGCCCGAACTGCCAAGAAGTGCCAAGCCAGGTCCTCCCTGGACCGGAAACAAGCATCCTAGGACCGGTTTCGGGGTTTTAGGCCCAGATCTCTGTACTGGGGTGAATGTATGACATTGTCCTGCATTCTGTCCATCAACTGTTGTTTTTGCATTTGTCACCCCGAGTGGGACGGGTATGCCCAGACGTGGGTCCCGTGCTCTCCATGCCACTGGAATCTAGCTATCCTGGCTCAAGAGGGGTGAAACCCCGAAACCGGTCCTAGGATGCTTGTTTCCAGTCCAGGGAGGACCTGGCTTGGCAGTTCGGGCTGGACTGTTCCCATGTGGCACAGGGTCAAGACTGATTTGCATATGGCTGGGTTCAAACTGGAATGGAATGGTGAGCAAAAACGATGGATTTAGGCCCAGATCTCTGTACTGGGGTGAATGTATGACATTGTTCTGCATTCTGTCCATCAACTGTTGTTTTTGCATTTGTCACCCCGAGTGGGACGGGTATGCCCAGACGTGGGTCCCGTGCTCTCCATGCCACTGGAATCAAGCTATCCTGGCTGAAGAGGGGTGAAACCCCGAAACCGGTCCTAGGATGCTTGTTTCCAGTCCAGGGAGGACCTGGCTTGGCAGTTCGGGCTGGACTGTTCCCATGTGGCACAGGGTCAAGACTGATTTGCACATGGCTGGGTTCAAACTGGAATGGCATGGTGAGCAAAAAACGATGGATTTAGGCCCAGATCTCTGTACTGGGGTGAATGTATGACATTGTTCTGCATTCTGTCCATCAACTGTTGTTTTTGCATTTGTCACCCCGAGAGGGACGGGTATGCCCAGACGTGGGTCCCGTGCTCTCCATGCCACTGGAATCAAGCTATCCTGGCTGAAGAGGGGTGAAACCCCAAAACCGGTCCTAGGATGCTTGTTTCCAGTCCAGGGAGGACCTGGCTTGGCAGTTCGGGCTGGACTGTTCCCATGTGGCACAGGGTCAAGACTGATTTGCATATGGCTGGGTTCAAACTGGAATGGAATGGTGAGCAAAAAAACGATGGATTTAGGCCCAGATATCTGTACTGGGGTGAATGTATGACATTGTTCTGCATTCTGTCCATCAACTGTTGTTTTTGCATTCGTCACCCCGAGTGGGACGGGTATGCCCAGACGTGGGTCCCGTGCTCTCCATGCCACTGGAATCAAGCTATCCTGGCTGAAGAGGGTTGAAACCCCGAAACCGGTCCTAGGATGCTTGTTTCCAGTCCAGGGAGGACCTGGCTTGGCAGTTCGGGCTGGACTGTTCCCATGTGGCACAGGGTCAAGACTGATTTGCATATGGCTGGGTTCAAACTGGAATGGAATGGTGAGCAAAAAACGATGGATTTAGGCCCAGATATCTGTACTGGGGTGAATGTATGACATTGTTCTGCATTCTGTCCATCAACTGTTGTTTTTGCATTTGTCACCCCGAGTGGGACGGGTATGCCCAGACGTGGGTCCCGTGCTCTCCATGCCACTGGAATCAAGCTATCCTGGCTGAAGAGGGGTAAAACCCCGAAACCGGTCCTAGGATGCTTGTTTCCAGTCCAGGGAGGACCTGGCTTGGCAGTTCGGGCTGGACTGTTCCCATGTGGCACAGGGTCAAGACTGATTTGCATATGGCTGGGTTCAAACTGGAATGGCATGGTGAGCAAAAACGATGGATTTAGGCCCAGATCTCTGTACTGGGGTGAATGTATGACATTGTTCTGCATTCTGTCCATCAACTGTTGTTTTTGCATTTGTCACCCCGAGTGGGACGGGTATGCCCAGACGTGGGTCCCGTGCTCTCCATGCCACTGGAATCAAGCTATCCTGGCTGAAGAGGGGTGAAACCCCGAAACCGGTCCTAGGATGCTTGTTTCCAGTCCAGGGAGGACCTGGCTTGGCAGTTCGGGCTGGACTGTTCCCATGTGGCACAGGGTCAAGACTGATTTGCATATGGCTGGGTTCAAACTGGAATGGCATGGTGAGCAAAAAACGATGGATTTAGGCCCAGATCTCTGTACTGGGGTGAATGTATGACATTGATCTGCATTCTGTCCATCAACTGTTGTTTTTGCATTTGTCACCCCGAGTGGGACGGGTATGCCCAGACGTGGGTCCCGTGCTCTCCATGCCACTGGAATCAAGCTATCCTGGCTGAAGAGGGGTGAAACCCCGAAACCGGTCCTAGGATGCTTGTTTCCAGTCCAAGGAGGACCTGGCTTGGCAGTTCGGGCTGGACTGTTCCCATGTGGCACAGGGTCAAGACTGATTTGCATATGGCTGGGTTCAAACTGGAATGGCATGGTGAGCAAAAAAACGATGGATTTAGGCCTAGATCTCTGTACTGGGGTGAATGTATGACATTGTTCTGCATTCTGTCCATCAACTGTTGTTTTTGCATTTGTCACCCCGAGTGGGACGGGTATGCCCAGACGTGGGTCCCGTGCTCTCCATGCCACTGGAATCTAGCTATCCTGGCTGAAGAGGGGTGAAACCCCGAAACCGGTCCTAGGATGCTTGTTTCCAGTCCAGGGAGGACCTGGCTTGGCAGTTCGGGCTGGACTGTTCCCATGTGGCACAGGGTCAAGACTGATTTGCACATGGCTGGGTTCAAACTGGAATGGCATGGTGAGCAAAAAAACGATGGATTTAGGCCCAGATCTCTGTACTGGGGTGAATGTATGACATTGTTCTGCATTCTGTCCATCAACTGTTGTTTTTGCATTTGTCACCCCGAGTGGGACGGGTATGCCCAGACGTGGGTCCCGTGCTCTCCATGCCACTGGAATCAAGCTATCCTGGCTGAAGAGGGGTGAAACCCCAAAACCGGTCCTAGGATGCTTGTTTCCAGTCCAGGGAGGACCTGGCTTGGCAGTTCGGGCTGAACTGTTCCCATGTGGCACAGGGTCAAGACTGATTTGCATATGGCTGGGTTCAAACTGGAATGGAATGGTGAGCAAAAAAACGATGGATTTAGGCCCAGATATCTGTACTGGGGTGAATGTATGACATTGTTCTGCATTCTGTCCATCAACTGTTGTTTTTGCATTCGTCACCCCGAGTGGGACGGGTATGCCCAGACGTGGGTCCCGTGCTCTCCATGCCACTGGAATCAAGCTATCCTGGCTGAAGAGGGTTGAAACCCCGAAACCGGTCCTAGGATGCTTGTTTCCAGTCCAGGGAGCACCTGGCTTGGCAGTTCGGGCTCGACTGTTCCCATGTGGCACAGGGTCAAGACTGATTTGCATATGGCTGGGTTCAAACTGGAATGGAATGGTGAGCAAAAAAACGATGGATTTAGGCCCAGATATTTGTACTGGGGTGAATGTATGACATTTTTCTGCATTCTGTCCATCAACTGTTGTTTTTGCATTTGTCACCCCGAGTGGGACGGGTATGCCCAGATGTGGGTCCCGTGCTCTCCATGCCACTGGAATCAAGCTATCCTGGCTGAAGAGGGGTAAAACCCCGAAACCGGTCCTAGGATGCTTGTTTCCAGTCCAGGGAGGACCTGGCTTGGCAGTTCGGGCTGGACTGTTCCCATGTGGCACAGGGTCAAGACTGATTTGCATATGGCTGGGTTCAAACTGGAATGGCATGGTGAGCAAAAAACGATGGATTTAGGCCCAGATCTCTGTACTGGGGTGAATGTATGACATTGTTCTGCATTCTGTCCATCAACTGTTGTTTTTGCATTTGTCACCCCGAGTGGGACGGGTATGCCCAGACGTGGGTCCCGTGCTCTCCATGCCACTGGAATCAAGCTATCCTGGCTGAAGAGGGGTGAAACCCCGAAACCGGTCCTAGGATGCTTGTTTCCAGTCCAGGGAGGACCTGGCTTGGCAGTTCGGGCTGGACTGTTCCCATGTGGCACAGGGTCAAGACTGATTTGCATATGGCTGGGTTCAAACTGGAATGGCATGGTGAGCAAAAAACGATGGATTTAGGCCCAGATCTCTGTACTGGGGTGAATGTATGACATTGATCTGCATTCTGTCCATCAACTGTTGTTTTTGCATTTGTCACCCCGAGTGGGACGGGTATGCCCAGACGTGGGTCCCGTGCTCTCCATGCCACTGGAATCAAGCTATCCTGGCTGAAGAGGGGTGAAACCCCGAAACCGGTCCTAGGATGCTTGTTTCCAGTCCAAGGAGGACCTGGCTTGGCAGTTCGGGCTGGACTGTTCCCATGTGGCACAGGGTCAAGACTGATTTGCATATGGCTGGGTTCAAACTGGAATGGCATGGTGAGCAAAAAAACGATGGATTTAGGCCTAGATCTCTGTACTGGGGTGAATGTATGACATTGTTCTGCATTCTGTCCATCAACTGTTGTTTTTGCATTTGTCACCCCGAGTGGGACGGGTATGCCCAGACGTGGGTCCCGTGCTCTCCATGCCACTGGAATCAAGCTATCCTGGCTGAAGAGGGGTGAAACCCCGAAACCGGTCCTAGGATGCTTGTTTCCAGTCCAGGGAGGACCTGGCTTGGCAGTTCGGGCTGGACTGTTCCCATGTGGCACAGGGTCAAGACTGATTTGCATATGGCTGGGTTCAAACTAGAATGGCATGGTGAGCAAAAAAACGATGGATTTAGGCACAGATCTCTGTACTGGGGTGAATGTATGACATTGTTCTGCATTCTGTCCATCAACTGTTGTTTTTGCATTTGTCACCCCGAGTGGGACGGGTATGCCCAGACGTGGGTCCCGTGCTCTCCATGCCACTGGAATCAAGCTATCCTGGCTGAAGAGGGATGAAACTCCGAAACCGGTCCTAGGATGCTTGTTTCCAGTCCACGGAGGACCTGGCTTGGCAGTTCGGGCTGGACTGTTCCCATGTGGCACAGGGTCAAGACTGATTTGCATATGGCTGGGTTCAAACTGGAATGGCATGGTGAGCAAATAAACGATGGATTTAGGCCCGGATCTCTGTACTGGGGTGAATGTATGACATTGTTCTGCATTCTGTCCATCAACTGTTGTTTTTGCATTTGTCACCCCGAGTGGGACGGGTATGCCCAGACGTGGGTCCCGTGCTCTCCATGCCACTGGAATCAAGCTATACTGGCTGAAGAGGGGTGATACCCCGAAACCGGTCCTAGGATGCTTGTTTCCAGTCCAGGGAGGACCTGGCTTGGCAGTTCGGGCTGGACTGTTCCCATGTGGCACAGGGTCAAGACTGATTTGCATATGGCTGGGTTCAAACTGGAATGGCATGGTGAGCAAAAAAACGATGGATTTAGGCCCAGATCTCTGTACTGGGGTGAATGTATGACATTGTTCTGCATTCTGTCCATCAACTGTTGTGTTTGCGCATATGCCTTTGACATATATGCTTTTACAACAAAATTTGTTGTAAAGGCATTCATGATAAAGGCATATTCGTTGAAATAACATGCATGGTAAAGATTTGCGTTGTAATGGCACTCGCGTTGTAACACATGCGTGGTAAAGGCATGCATTACAACGGAATGCAATATAACGTCATACATCCTAGTGAGGCGGCTGTTTGTCAAATGCGGTGTTCAATTTCTGGTTAACAATATTTAAACGGAGTGGAGAACCTCTCTATGCTGACACCATTGCCACCAGGGATTTGAGACATACTGTCAGCACTGCAGCTACTTGGTCAAGTGTAGCAGAGAAGTATGCAACAGGTCTTCAAGCACCTCCATGCAATTGCATAAGCACTAAGAGAGCGCAACCCTCTCTCACTGCAGAAGAGAGCAAATCATTTATTGTAATCAGGCATTCCCAGTCCTGGGGCACGACAGAGAGAGACTTTCTCTCAGCTCTAGGAAGTCAACCAAGCAATCGTTATTCCATGGTACCGGATCCAACACATCCTTGTGTGTCAGCCTCTGTTAAGGCTTCGCCACTTGGGAAGAGTTGGGTATCCGTTGCCGACAGTACCCCCCCATTCCCCAAAACGTCCTGACTTCTCTCTGTGTTGTTAGCGCATTCATTTGCATAATCACAGAGATTCTTTTTTGTGACACCTTCCTTGCTCCTTTCTCAACGTGATGTCTAAGATACTGAACTTTCCTTAAACAGTACTGCAACTTGTTTTGGGACCCTTTATATCCATTCTCATCTAAGTGGTTCAACAGTGCGATTGTATCAATCTTACAAGCTTCTTGTGTATTGGACGCAACCAACAGGTCATCAGTGTATTGCACCAGGACAGAGTTACAGGACATGATCAGGGGATACAGGTTCATCTTGAGGATCTGGTTGAAAATAGACGGACTCTCCGTATACCCTTGTGGGACTCAGCAGCATGCCAAAATACGGTTGCCGAACTGAAATGCGAAGAGGAACTAACTGTCCTCATGCGCCGGTATGGAGAAAAAGGCCTGGCACTGGTCAATGACAATGAACCACTCAGTCACTCATGGAGTATGAAATAAAATCACAGCTGCATTTGGTACCAGAACACTACAAGGAACCGCAATTGAGTTAAACTTTTTAAAATCCTGAACAGTGCGGTACTTAGCGCTAGGCTTCGGTATCCCCATGATGGGTGAGTCACATGGACCTCCCATAATCTCCTTTAAAATACCCTGTTGGATCATTGATTTAGTCACTAGAGTGATCCCAACGATAGTTTCAGGGGTCAGATTATATTCTATGGTTCTTGAGTACTCAGCATCGGGCTCTATTTGTATATAAACAGGCTCAACTCCTTGAGTCAAATGTCCTTTCCTGAAAAATCACAGACCTCAGTTTCACCGTGTCTTTGAGATCTGGGGGTAACCATTCACTTGTCACCATAAGAAACAGTTCAGTTTTTGAACTCTGATTGGCCAATTTAAAAGCACCTCATCATGAGTCTAGAACTCCACACCCTTTGTCGTACAGTAAATGATGCAATTTAACTTGTACAAGAAATTGTGTCCCAACAGACTCATAGGACTCGAATCACATACCACAAATTGTTGATTCTCCTCAAATGACCCTCATTGTAGAGGTACTTGCTCCGTTATGGGGCATGTCATTTGCTTGTTTGCAACTCCTACAACTTGGATTCTTTTCCCAGAGATGGGTGGGTTTGGAACTTCCACTTTTCTAACAGTAGAGCCGGTAACATCAATGTCGATCAAAAATGCCACAGACTGGCCGTTCACCTCACCATCTACAAATGGACCACTCTGGTCTACCTCCAAGACTGCACCAAGCCTGCTATCTTCCTCCCCCTCTTCAGGCACCACCAGGCTAACTCTTCGGAGCCATCGTTCTCGAAAGTATCAAACATGGAATACTGTTGGAACGGGTTATTGTTCTGGAAGGCATTATGATTCATATTTGGAACTTGGTTTGAATTAAATCTGGGGCCATTCACATTTTGCTGTGGCATTGGGGTTACAGAACTCGCATCACTGGAGCTTGGTGCTCATTGAAATTCTGCACTCTTATTCTCTGCACATTCTGTGACTGCTCAGGGTTATTATTCTGGGGCTGTGCAAACCTTGAATTTTGCACCTGATTAATAGGATTAAGATGGCATCCCTGCTTCCAATGCCCCAACTTACTGCAATAGTGACAAGGGTTGGGTTTCTTGAAAGTAACTACATCAGTCCCAGTACTTGGATCAATCAGAACACCACAACCTCTACCTTGTGGTTGAAATCCACTCCCACCTTGCATCACAGGAACTCCCTCCTGATACACTCCTTGCATAGGAACAACATTCTCTACAAAGGGTGAACTCTGACTTCCTTTCTGAGTGGCTTTTATTTGTGCAACCATCAATTTCTCTTTTAATTACTTCTGCTTCATTTCTATTTCATCATTAAAATACTTCAAATATTTTAAGGTCTCCTCAACTGACTTATTCTGCCAACAAGTCAAATGCTCAGGCCTCAATCCTGTCACAAACCTGGACACAAAATGTCCCATACTCTTTGGGCTCAGTAGTCTCCATTCCACTGTACTGCTTAAACACCTCCAACAATCTCTCATAATAGGCATGGATCGACTCTTTGGGCTCTTGGGTCGTCCTGTCAATATTGACCCAATCAATGTCTTTAGGTGATACCTTTGATTTCAGAAATGTCATCACCTGCTGATACTTTTCATTACCAAGTGCGACTGACCGTTCGTCCCCAGATTTCTCATTGGCTCCTTCTAGGGCCAATCGGTGGCTATTTTCCATTCCGCCCACAAATCACTTGGAAACACAATATGAAACAAAGTATTCAAATCAACCCAGAAGACCTTTGAGATTTTCACAAACCGCTCAACCTGCTTGTACCATTCCACTGGCTTTTCTTGTAATTATGGGAAATCATTAGTGAATGATGCAAGATCACTCCTACTTCAAGGCACATGGACGTAACCTCTGCTGGGCACTTCTCTCAAGAGAAAATTTGAGGCACCTGATCCTTCTTCTATAGAAGGAGGCAGTTCTCCCATAGGTCTCTTTGGGTCTTTCTTTTTTACCCATCTACTTTCCCATTTATCTAGCTCACTCCATTTTTGAATGTTATGAATCAGTTCTCTAATCTGTATTTTCACTCTCGATGTTCTCATGCAGGTTATGTACTCCAAATGATATCTGCTCTAAAGACTAACAGTGTTAGCACCAATTAAACCCACAGAACATTCGAGAAGTCCATGTAATCGACTCCAGTAGTTTTCCACCTTCTCACAGTAGAAATTGGTAACTTCACTTGATTTTCCCATCCTACGGTTTCAGCATCAGGACGACCTTGGATATCTCCCTGCTACTGATATGACATAAATAGGAGTCTTCTCTTAGTTCGTTAGCATCTTTCATTCTTGCCAAAATCTCTCCTCCTGGACCTCACTATCTCTAATACACAATATGCCTTTCACTGGCTATGAGATTCTATTCTGTTCTGTATTGCACTTGTATAGCGCATGGCTACTCATAGGCATCCCAGCGCTGTCAGTGCGGCAAGACCGAATAGAAGAGGGTTAGGGTCATTTGGTCTGGAAGAGCCAAGTCTTTAGAAGTTTTCTGAAAGGAATTTCCATTTTGGCTGATCTGAGAGCGAGCAAGAGGCCATTCCATAGCTTAGCTGCGTTATAAGCGAAGGAGCGCCCTCCAGCTCTTACTTACCAATCTAAAGCTAGGAACTATGGCTAAATGGGCCATAGAAGAACGCAAGGTTCTCCTGGGGAGGTAGGAGGCTACTAAAGAATGGGAGATCAAAGGCCCTTTGCTAAGGAGTGCCCTGCAGGCAATACAGAGTGATTTAAACTTGATCCTTTCTGCCACTGGAAGCCAATGGAAGGAGGCCAAAGCTTTTCGGGCGGATTGATGTTGAGGCAGGTCACACAGAACTCGAGCAGTTTAGTTCTGGATCACTGGCAGTTTTCTTATTGTGGTCTTTGGAGCACCTAAGTATAGAGAATTGCTGTAGTCCACGCGGAAGAGAATAATAGCCTGGACCACCAGCTTCTTTGCGGTGGAAGAAAGGATGAGGAGATTTTTACAAAGCATCCTTAGTAGGCAAAAACAAATGGCTCCGAGCTTTACTGCTTGGGTGTTAAAGTTCAAAGCATTGCCCAGCCACATTTCAAGGCTTTTGATTGCAGCTTTTGGAGTAGGGTAGGGGCCTTAACAGCATGGCCAGTCCAGATTGTATGAAGGTGCCCTGTTAATACCTAGCATCATAAGCTCTGTTTTACTTTCATTTAACCAAAGGCAGGAGCTGTTCATCCAACCTGCAACTTTCTCAAGGCAGTGGCCTATTGCGATGGAGGGGGAGTTGTCGCTATCAGTGAGAAAAAAAAAATTGAGTGTCATCCGCGTAAGACATATAGATAGCCCAAAAGGATGGACAATCTCAGCAAGTGGCCTCATATAAATATTAAATAGAGTAGGGCTCAGAGACAAGCCCTGAGGAACTCCGCAATCTAAGTAGAAAATATCTGGCATGAATCCTCCTTTGAAGACCTGGAAGGACTTATTTTCAAGGAAGGACTTCATCCAAGAAAAGGCTTGTCCTGAGATCTCTACCTTCTGCAATCTCTCGGCATGACTGTCACGGTCCACTGTATCGAATGCGGAACTAAGATCTAGGATGATAATGGCTGCTGAACCTCCTTATCAAGCAGTTTTTTGGGTTCTTCCACCACAGCCAAAAGGGCAGTCTCTGTACCGTGAAAGGGTCGGAACCTAGTCTGTGTGGGTTGCAAAATCTCATGATTTTCTAAATATTCTGAAATAGTGAGATTGACGTTTTTCTAGGGTCTTACTTATCCCAGAAAGCAAGGAGATTGGTTAATAATTGCCCAGGTCCAGGGGGTCCAAATTAGGTTTCTTTATTCATGCTTTGACCATAGCATGTTTCTATGCTACCAGGACTGTTCCCACAGCCAGGGTCAAGTTTACCATATCCAAAAAGGTAGGGAGTATCTGGTCTGTTACTCTGGCTAGGATGCGAGGAGGTGCTGGATCTCTAGCAGAGCCAGATTTGACTTGACTTGAGATCATGTAAACACACCTGCAAAGAAAGAACATTGCAGCGCAAACAAAATGTTCACGTTGAAGGTTAAACATTGAAGACCAAATGCTTACGGCTTTTAGTTAAGCTAACTTAATAAAACAGACAATGTGCACAGTAAATACTTGATTATATATGCACCTACGATTATAGAATAAATGCAAAGCATTAATGAATTAATACATGTGTACATAAGAATAAAATTTCAGTAAAGCAGTAACTTGAAATGCACAAGTATAAATGTGAATGAGAACTACATTTTGTAACATTGTAATGAAGGTATTAATTAGAGCACACATCTATATGAATGACTACTTCCCACAGTGAATGCACTTTAGCAGTATGTCTAGTACTTAACTGTACATTAATAAGGTAAAGGCACACAGTAAATATATTGTGCTAATGCACATAAGTATTGTTCTTTGGTGACGTGTAGGGGTGGAGCTTAAATTGCGCGTTTCCAACAGAAAACTCAGAGAGGAACCAAAATACCCTTTGGGTGACACACTATGGGAATCACAGAGGTTTAGTTTACATGTTTAAGCCACACACTTAAGTGCATTAGCCACGCCCCTTTGGAGACACCCACGCCACATAAACACATTTTTCACACCATTTAAAGCCCTGTAGTGTTTTTTTAAAAAGGTGAGTGTTCAGCTATATTCTTGGATTAGATATGGAGCCAGGCTGTCCACATGAGGTCCTTAGTGCAAAGATGGGAAAGACCTCTTGCCTTGTTTTTTCTCTTTTTACACTTCATCATTTCTGTCTGAAAGGTGTCCTTGCCATGGGTGTGAAGCGAGCAACCTCAGATGGTGAGCTTGTTATCCGAGTAGGTAGAGGTGCTAGTTGCAATGGCTTTTTAGATGATGCAGCTAGTTTTGAGGGTAGTGGGGGCTGGCAAGAGAAGCCTGTGGAGTTCCAGCAGGGTGGGGTGACGGGGACATATTTATTCAGGCCCTAATGAGGGGTGCTGTAACATGTAGGATGTCCGTAAGGGAAGCCAGTGTGTATTAAAATTCCAAGAAGGTTTTATAGATACCCAGTGCAACATAAGGTGAGTGGCACAGAAGTTTTTTGAGCAAGAAAGATATGAAAGCAAACAAAACAGTTGAAAATAGCCTGGCTTCTATTAAAGGAATCCCTCAAGTCAGTATAAAATACCAGAAACTACCAGAATTCTTAATGTAGGCTAAAAGGGTTTAATGTCATGTGCTGTGAGCCGTGGCTACAAGAACCCCATCAACAACCTCTGCAGTCTTTAAAAATGCTGCTATTAATTATCAATATACACTTAGGTGGTTCCAGAGTGCATTTCTTTTTGTACACAAGAATGGCGCAGGTTCAAGTAACAGTTTTGATTTTTCCCAGTTTAGCAGCACACCTGGAAAGCTCAAGTCTAAATGCAGTTAAATGATGCTGCGAGGCTTGTTTCACTAACCAAGTATCATAGTGCTGGACTGTGGCTGTAAGACCCCAGGGAGAGATTCCAGGCCCCTAGGGTTGCCAACTGGCCAGTATTTTACAGGCATGGCCAGTATGTTTGTGTTTCAATCAGAAGAAAAATTAAATAGAGGAAATCAAGCTAGTATTTTTCTGTGTTTTCTGCAAACAGACTAAGGCTTGAACTTTGTCTGTAACACCTTAGACAAAGAAAAAAACGATAGCCTAGAATGTTTACTCCAATAATTGCAAGGGCTGAAATCAATTCAAGCATTCTACCCTTCACCTTTTTCTTCTTCTCTTTGAGACTTCCTAAGTACAATGTGGATGCCCAAATGTGGGCTCAGTAGCTCTCTAGGTCATAGGATGCAATCTGCTTGTCACTGAAGAGGGATAACAAGGCTGGGACCAGCCTGGGTTGCTTGTGTTTTTGTTGAGAGGTGATATGGCTGGACTGTTCCTATCTGAGCAGAACCAAAACTGATTTGCATAAGGTTGAACACTGATCATT
The DNA here is from genome assembly GCA_963921515.1 of Calotriton arnoldi. Lineage (NCBI taxonomy): Eukaryota > Metazoa > Chordata > Amphibia > Caudata > Salamandridae > Calotriton > Calotriton arnoldi. Next base: position 591,612 of record CAWUFW010008815.1, read on the forward strand.
GTAACACAGTGAGTACCAACATATGGACTGGAATTCTGCCCAAGTAATGCCCAGTGTCTAAATTAAGTTCACCATTCCTCCCATTGCATTTTGTTTTTCTTAGCAGAGTAAAATTACAGCAAAAACCCCCCCAAGATTTCAACATATCTTCTCGGGATATAACTATATGGAACAAAAAAATTATTGGTGCACTGACGAAGTAAAATCTCTCAAATTTAGCAGTGTAAGCAAAATATAAAGACAATGATTTAGAGAATGTGATGTAAATAGAATAATAGACTATATCAGCATAGCTGCCTTTAAAATCAGGAAAGCCAAGAAAAGCTTCTACTATGTATCTTCCAAGTTTGACCTTGACGAAAGAATACTTCCATATTGTATAGTCTACTTTAGGTTCCTCATCTACCAAACAACTATGTAATGATCTTAGTCAATTCTTTGGAAAGACCAGAGGCGAAGATTATGCTATATAGTCTTTGTTTTTTTCTCCAGTATTTCAGCAAAAGTCTATACTACATTTCCCATGAACACTAGGGAAAACAGAGTCAACAGTTAAACCAATCACAAGATCAATGACCCCAGAAGAGACTTCCTGTGCCTCCTCTTTCTTCGCTGCATTAGCAGCGGATAATTATTAAACGTCCTCCTTGTCACTTCAGATATTAGTGTTAAATTTCTGTCTTTAGTCGTTGATTAAAGCCATCGTCTCTACATTGTTTTTTTTATTGCAGGTTTAACATATGCTGCGGGGTCAGGATTATTACAGCCCATGCGCAGCATTCAATATTGTTTGTAGGGTCGTGAGTTCCCTGCGATGCAGTCCTCCAACTGCTAGAAGGCACACCACCCTGCATTACAGAGCCTTCCTTCCTGACTCACTATGCCATCCGTACCTTCTGCCAAGCTCATCTCTTGAGGTTTTTGGTCCTGCAAACACCTTGCTGCTGCGTGCCACACTACCTGGCGTGTATTAACAGCAAAACACTCAAATACGTGCTGGCAGCACATGCGCGTGTCTCACTAGGCCTTCCAAGACACTGTGACTGTCGGACCGGGGCTCGTAAGCGGGTGTCACAGCTTCGTATTACAAAGAACATACTCCCCTGAATTTTGGCAGAGTAACGAGCCCACCAACCGGTTTGTCAGCCAATATCATTTAATGCAGTGAGTCCGTGCATGTTTCGGCCCCCTCCGGGTCTTAATCAAATGCGGATGCATAGTTGTCTGTTAATATTGATAAAAACAATGTCGATTTACTCAATGATATATGTACGTAGAATTACGAACTTGCATCTCATTGTTGAATTCACCCGATATGACCTCCTCCTCAACCCCGAGTCAGAAATACATGGTCAGGCATGCCCTGCGACCTAGGCCTGAAGCAACTGACTGACAGATCACAGGTGGGGGGGCACATAACCCTTAGACAAACGCGTGAACAGGAAAACCCAGATCAATCCCACAGATAGACCAGAACACCACAATGATCTCAGGAGACTGGTCCCAATAAAACATGTTTGGCCGGAGGGGCACGCATTCCCAAAACACCATACAGTCAGATTCCACACTATGGGGCTCATTAGGATGGTGGTTTTTGGCACATCCGCGGTGCTGGCGGAAAACGTCTATTTCCTCACTCCTGCGGCGGTCCTCGCGTCCGCCATATTACAATGGGCAAAGATAGCGCATTTCCCGTCCGTCACAGTGTTTCCGGATCCGCCAGAATTTTCGGCCCGCAGCGGTGGAGGAGGGAGCCAATAGAGAAAGACCGCCGTGCGGAATGACGTGACGACCGCCGGACAAATCACGATGCCTCAAACAGCCCATCAGAACGCAGCGGAGAAACCAGCCACCCGGAGACGGCGGAAGCACAACTGCGGAGATAGAAACTCGAATCCGAGACACCTCCACATGTTCCTGGCCACCATGGATCCAGCTCTACAAGCCCTTCCGCTGCTGTACCTCATCCATTACCAGCAGATAAGACGCCGTCGCGGTCAACACCGCAGGTAAGTCAACAACGCATCACTGCATACAAACACAACTGTTGTGCTGAAATACGTGTCCTGTCTACATCAGACACCCTGGTGGAGACAGGAACATACCCCCCAGTGTAAGTACACATGTCCTGCATGTCACAACTTGACACCTCTGTATCGGGGTCACCCATCACCATAGAAATCACTGCAACTAGCCCAGTCGTGCCGGTCATGTCACCGCAGCGGTGAAGACGTGGGAAAACCTGCCCACAATGTAGTAGGAGTCCAGGACATTGTCCCAGACAAGCAAGACCAACATCACAACATCCACACCACATGTAACATAAAAGAAGCACCACTCATCACAACACATCTGCAGCAAGAAGTCATGTGCAGGGACACTGTCTACAGTGACATCTAATTAACATCACCAGCAACTGAATAGGAACATGAGTGTGGGGTGAGGCAAGAGTCCCTCAAAAATGACCATAGTCATCATTACACACAAATAAGGGTTAGTCCACATACAATGTGGAACAGAGGAGGGCAGAACAAGTAGGGTGTGTATGTGTACTTCACAGTAGGCCAACAAGGTTTTGGAATGAGGTAGTGAGCCCAGGTAGATGACACAGCACATCACACACCACTGCCACACAATCACACATCAGCACAGCCCCCAAGCAGACATTGATAGGCCCATCACATACAATGGCAGACCATATCACACAATGACAGCCCATACCATGCAACACAGAACAACATTTCTGACTCAAACAGAAAAATCAAAGTAAGCACCACTGTGCATTTCACTCACAAGTGCACTGCTGAAATAAATGATACCATGTGAGTATGTCCAGTATATCAACAACACTGACTACACTCCCAACTCACAGAACACCCACACACCATCACTCCACCTCAACTAAGGGGGCACCAACTACTAAGTAGTGAATGAATGCCAGAGTGTCAGGAAGAGTCCATCTTGACAGCAGGAAACTCTGACCTGACACTCAGGACAACACTCATGCTCACACCTGCCTTCCACTCATGTCAATCAAAGTGAGTAATTTAAGAAATGAAGAGTCACTGTGCAGATTAACAACCATGGAACTGTGCACACTGCATGTCAAGGCCCTCAGACAGCTCACACACTGAAATTTAGCCTCATAGACATATCATAAGTCAGCAGCAATATATGACAAGAAATAGACTAGCCTAAAGTGGAGTGCCCAGTGCAGGAAACATGGAGAAACCCACATAGCATTTGTACATTACATGCAACAGGAGCAACATATCACACTACACCTAGGCCAAAAAATATGACATGGGTGGCACAGTGTTTGAAATTGAACTAAAGTAACATCTGTGCAATATCCCTGTCATACAGCAATGCAAGCTATGCATTGGCCCAGGAATGATAGGAGCTGTCATAAGCCATACAGTGGACAGCCCCACATCTGTGTCAAGTCCCTTGACATGTGCATGCCCCCAGCACTACACTCATGGCTCATTGTCACACTCCCTGACTGTCAAACCCAAGTATGACCTTCACACATGCCCCTCATCTATCCATCTCACACCTTCACTACTCAACACCTGTGGGAAACACAGATAAAGGTGCAAATAAGGTCCTGTGAGTTTCCTGATAACCAATCACACACCCTGGTGTGTATCTACAAATGTCAGAATCCCACTCAGGGATGTCTGAACCAATGCTGATCCAAACCCAATTGCCAAACACATGTCTCACAAACAACATCCAAAGAAGTCCAACAAGCTCAGCCATGTGCAGGCAAACAGTGGATAGGCAATGTGACCCTAGAAAGCACAGGAATACACCACATTTATGCTCTGGTCAACTGCACAGACACCCTCCCCAACCCAATCTGTAAATACATCATCAAATGCCAATCATGAACAGTAACTGTGATCAATACAACAAATCTGCTAATACAGACATACACACTACACCAGTTACCAAGTGAGCATGCTGTTCATGTGTAGCACAAGCATGCACACTCCTGACCAGTGGCAGGTCAAAATAGGAGGACATAGCACTATTGTGCACTCAAAACAAGCTCATTAACAAGACTCCACATTGCTGCATTCACACAAGAAAAGCACAGCACACATCCAACACACATCAGAATGTATTACAATGCACAAACTCCTCACACACAATGTCATGCAAATATAACATTACACACATATGGACCTGTCAGTAGAAAGAGCCAACACAGGCCAAAGACTGCATCCATCCACAACAAAAACACAACATATGCACATACAAAATCATCACATAGCAAACTCAGCTGGACATCAGGGGGATTCACACCTGGCAAGGACAAGGCAACATACACTGACAGCAGTGCATGCACAGTAAGCAGTGTGTGGACACCAACAAAACCAGTATCACACATGTCTGAGTGCTCCACCATGAACTTCCACAACACAAATCATCACAGGCCACAGATCACATCACACTCAGGAAGGGTAGCAGTACCTCAGCAAACAGACATACACATTAGCTATCACCTACTGCTGCACAACTCAGGAAAACACAGATGCATCCCATATGACTAGAGGACTGTGCTGGTAAAACATATGCACTGTACATGAGCAACCATGACTGCAATCAAGTAGAAGAAAATACCACATAACAAATGGTGAAACAGTCCTGAGTGGCACATTGGTCCTGGACACAGATCATCCTCCCACAGTACAGTGTCACACTATGAAGTGGTGGGGAGGGTCACACACTGGCAAGGCATGGGGTGGAAGATATTAGACTGAAGTGGTGTGTACATCAGTATTGGACAGGTAAGGAGTGTACAGTGCAAAAACACATAGAGGAGTAACTCACAATATGTAGGCATCAAATGCCCCTATAGGGGATGGTATGACTCTTCATACCACATACTTGTGCCTAAAATGTGTCAAGTGACAGCAATGTATGATAAAATTCACATATAATGTCAGTTTGCATGAGCAGGTCAGCACAGTGAGCACAAACGTAAACAAGAGCCATGGCAGATCAACCAAACACAACACAGACATTGCAGTGACACACTCTGCATACTCACAACTGACAACGACAACAAGTAGGTGTACCCCAGGATTGCAAGGTCACACTGACACACTGCACAGTGCCCAACAAACAACTCCTACATGTGCCCACAATCTAAAGCACATGGCTGAGAATGTAAACAAACAGGCACTCATCACCTGGATCATACATGTGTGTAGGTGTCATTTTCAGGGGCACATACACATCAACACTTCTGACAAAGACAGGTCAATCACTCTGTATGAATACTCAAGTGCCCACATTCTAATGTACCCATGTGACTATGAAGCCAGGCCCACACAAGATGACTACACATCTACACTGTTGTTCACACATCAAGAGAGATCCCACAGATATGACGGACCCTGGCCACCACGCAAGTTATCCTGTGGCTAGAATTCACTTCTGTTGTGGTACAGCATCAGAATATGACATGTGTACAAAATTGGAGACCTGACGATAGAATGATTAGGATAAGAGGACATCATCACAGACAACCATCATTGCACCCTCAAGCCTCTGAGTCAAGAAGCACAAAAGTGCCTGTAACCTCTGACAACCTCTGAAAAAGAAAATCAAGTATTTGCCAATGTGAATGTGGCATACAGAGCATGTGTCACATGAACATATACACATACATTGCACTTTTTCATTAGCAAGGGCAGCGACAAAGCACACAACATGAGTAACAGTCTTTATTACATTATCTCTGGATGGGCATCAAAAGTGCAAAACATCAAGGCCATTGGCCAAGCCAAATTTCTAGTCCGCACATGTGTGCATGAGAACTTGCACAGGAAATGGGCATCAAAAGTGCAAAACATGGGGCGTGGCCAAGATGGCGAGCTGAGCGGATATGCGGCTCCGAGGCTCCTCGCTCCAGGCCCCATTAACCCAGAGAATTTGCAGCCTAGAGTCCCCCTGCTTTACCGGAAGACAGCACCCCAGCCAGTTGAGGAGCGGGGGTGCCCCCGGGGGCGTGAAAAGTGAAAGGGCGCCGGCCTGGGCTCCCTGAGCGACTCGTCCCCGGGCAGCTAGCGTGGAGAAAATGGCGCCCGCGCCTTGGCCTGCATAGCTGAACCAAGGCGGAGAGACCGTTCCCGATAGCGGGTGAAGACTAGCCCAGCAGGCCCGGACAGGGGAGCAGTTCGGGGGTGATCGGAACCCCGGGAGGCTGAAGCGGCGAGCGGCGAGAGGACGACAGCGGCCCAGCCGCTGAGGACGGCGGCCCCCGGTACGATGCGGGTGATCAAATTGAGGCTGGGGATCTGAGGCCTACTTGAGCGGCCTCCAACTGCAGCCGGTCGCTGACGGAGCCCCTGAAGGTGAGCGGAGCAGCGGGGGGACGCCACCGCAGCAGAGGGGGATAGAGAAGTCCCCGCCACGGACATTGACAGATTGGCTGCACTAGGTGGGGGCGCCGGGGGCCGGAGATAGCTGCTGCCCGCGACGTGGCCGCCCGCCGACGGAGAGGTCACTGAGGCCGGGCCAGACGAATGAGGGGAAGTGCCCCCGCTGTGGTGGCGAAGAGGCCCTGTGCGGCGGAGGTGGTTGTTCTCCCCGGTGGCCCGCGGCTGACGGCCCGGGCCCTGGAGAGTGCGCGCCGGAGGCGGGATTCCCCCTCTGGGAGCTCCCAAGAGAGGACGCTGGCACCTCACTGGAAGCTTCCAGGACGACCCGGAGCGCGTGGGCTCCCGGGGCCCGTGACCCCCTTGATCAAGGCGCCAAATGTGAGTACTGGGGGCAAAGGCAGGGGCGATACAGAGTGGCAGGCCCCGAAGAGGAGACAGAGCAGCGGTGTAGAGAGGGGAGATCCCATAGCGGGGAGCCTGCTGGTGGAGGGGTCCGGAGACCGCCACGAAGACAAGAGAGGGGCACAGACGCTCCCGGGGGGCCAGGGCCGGAAGCAGCGGACAACCTTGGAGAGCATAACCAGACACATCCCTGGGCACGGCGGCGGCGCAAGGCAGAGGGCAGGCCTGGTGGTAGTATAGAAGTGGTGGAGAGGACACCGGCAGCGAATAAGAGGCACAGACGGTAACAGGCACTGGTGGGGCCCTCGGATTCCTTTCCTGGGGTCCGCGACTGGCCTCCCTTACTACCACATAGAATACAGGAGACACGTGGGGCTGAGGCCTGCTCGGGGGATACACAGGCGGCGGCTCGGAGGGCCCGGACCTCAAGAGGGCCAGAATGACGACACAGAGAAAGAAGGGAGTACGCTCGCTTAAGGATATGCTGACGAGGGGCTCCTGGAGAGCGGGGCAACAAGGCAATGACACCCCCGAAATCCCAGGACAACACAGAAGAGGGGAGGTGCCCATCACGCGAATCTTTCTTGAGTCCCTTTTCAACACCCTCAGAGAGGACTTTCAGACACTAAAGCAAGAGGTCGCGGGGGAGGTCCGGGAGATACGTCGAGATGTGGACGAGCTGGGCGAGAGGGTGGCTGCGGTCGAAGAACATGAAACCTCAAGAGGAGAAGAGATAGAGCAACTCCAACAGGAGGTGCTGCGCCTCCGGGACCAACAACTGGACCTCCAGACCCACACAGAAGTTCTCGAAAATAGGTCCCGGCGAAACAACATACGAGTTCGGGGAGTGCCAACTCAGGAGGAGGGAAATGACGTCGCAGGGGTACCTCCAGGGCTTGTTTCGGGACATCCTGGGTGAGGGTCCAGACTTCGAGATCCGAATCGATCGGGCGCACCGAGTGGGCCCCCCACGGCGAGCGCCGGCTCCCCCATCAGACATGCTGGCCTTTCTGCCAGACTTCCCCCTAAAAGAACGCATCTTGAGGGAGGCCAGGCGCAAACAGTCCATCACATTCAAGGGACACCCGGTAGCGCTTTTCCAGGACCTAGCCGCTATAACACTGCAGAGACGAAAGGCATTCAAGGAAGTGACTAACCACTTGAGAGAGAAGGGGGTGGCTTACTCGTGGGGTCATCCCTTTCGACTGATATTTAAATGGAATGGCAAACTACACCAGCTGCGTTCCCTCCGTGATACCTGTGCACTTCTCGGATTGGAACACGAGACCCCAGAAGCGTCGCCTACGCGATCGGTGAAACCCTCAGAGCCCGGATGGCAGAAGGTGCGGCGCAGAGGGGGTGCCCCCCTCCACTCAGAGACCGGACACTATCACCATGACGCAAGAACGACAAGCAGCCCTGGCAGCAGTATCAAAAGATACGGCATCACCTGATCACGTATGAAACTCTGGCTCTGATCCCTCTTCCTGACGGGGCACGGTAGCATTGTCTCCTGACAGGCTGGGGGGGCTGGGGGCGGGGAGCCGAGGCAAGCTGGGCCACGCGTACCCCCGAAATCTGTTGGACTC